>CM067481.1:29065120-29089887 GCA_034552555.1 Semaprochilodus insignis | reverse complement strand
GGTACATCCTGCCGCTGAAGTGTGTGGAGGTGGTGCAGTTAGGAGCTACGTCCAGCACCTTCCCAGTGCATGGTCTGAGAGAGAGAGAGAGCGAGAGAGAGAGAGAGAGAGAGAGAGAGAAGTGAGCACCGTGTGACCAGACGGTTGGTTCCTTCCTTGCCAGCCTGAGAAACAGGAAGCCCAGCTCGTTGTTCCTCCATTATTGTGACTAACAGGAAATGCAGAGGTCTTCAAGGAGGAGGCGGGGGAAGCGGGCCTGGAGCTGGGATGGTGGGGGGGAGAGGGGGGAGCAGCCTTTCAGCATCAGTCAACAATCGCTCTCGTCCACAAACAGGGCGGTGCGGTCAGAACCGGCCTAACAGTTGTGTAACGGCGAGCAGAAAGCTGACAAGGGCACCCAGAGTTAAGAAAAAATGCTTTGAAATCCTGAAACAAACAATAAGGGCTTGGATGGGGAGGGAGGGGGCGGGAGGGGGCCACTGGGTGAATTTAATTCCTACCCTCATACAGTGTAGTACATTATGTGTACAGCACAAGCAAAGAGCTTTAACGCTCCATAGCAAGTTCTTGGCCTGAGGTTTGCACCTTGAAAGAGCGTCGGCAACTTCAGAGGGAAACTGTTTCTTAGAAAACTTTATGAATAAAATAGACTGATGTAGTATTGAAAACACTGTTAACATATCAAAACATACTGTACAATCAATGCACGCCAGCCTGTTTTAAATCCACTGTGCTTGTGATGTCACATTTACATATATACACCTGTTTAGCCTACAACAGTTTAGCCCCACTTACTCATGCTGAAGTTATGAGAAGTTGTTTTAGCCTTGAATGCTTTTTGAATGTGGCACAGCACAGAGCAGCCAATCAAAACAGAGACTGTTTACATATATCAATCTTAAAGGCGCAGTATTAAAAAAAAAGGTTTAGTGATATAGGGAGGACAACCGACTTTATAGATCATCATATAGGTATATGTCAGTTATTATGAAAGGCTTACATGAGTGTCATGATTCCTGCCCTACAGTAAAGTCATTGTAGCAAATGAACTGTAGCATTGTGGCAAATAAATGTGGAGGTTAGGAACATATACACAAACATTATCTAGGTATATTATAATAAGTTTATATTAACATTATGTAGGTATATTATAATACGTTTATAATAAGGTTATCTAGATATATTATTATAAGTATTATGTTGCGTTAATAATATCACACCTGCAATGTTTTAAAACACCAGTTATTTATCCGGTCAATAGCTGTGCTTACGCGCGAAGAGTTTTACCAACCTGATGATACATGCCATACAGGAATAGAGTACATGCACTTGGTGTAGAGTTTATAACAAGCATCACGTCCAGTCAGTGAGTGAGATGAGCAGCAGCATGTGACCTGTGCACTAATTTGCACTAATTTTAATTTGCTCTGTAGGTGGTGTAAACCCACAGGCCTTCATTTACTCAGACACTCTGAATGCAGTCATATAGTCTGAACAGCTTATTATTGCAATATCCATCCTGATAAGTAATTTAAAGTTTGAAGCATAAACTTTGTCCCCTCTGCCGATGAGTTTCTGGCTCTTGGCATGTTCAACATTATAAACTTCCACTATGACGCATATCGTCGCTGTTCAAAGAAAACAAGTATCTCCAAAACGGCAACTTTACAGGAGAGGGCAAAAACCTCATTTAATTATAAAGGAAGTCAATGGAACCAGACGTTTTCCCAAGCAATTTTGTATCATTCCTGTTGGTCCATGCATCATGGAAAATTCACACAGTGTAAACAGTAGCTGCTGTGTCCAATGATGCATAAAAGTAAAAATCAACAAAAATGGAGATACATGTTTTTCTCTGGACAGCAATGAAATGCACATGCACAGAACATATATGAACTTTCAGTTAGAGTATGTAATCAGATACAGGCATTTACTTCCACTTAATGGATCGTTTACCCACCTCGTTCAATCGAATAAAATTGTATTCAGAATGAGATACAACTCCGATTGAGATATTAGTTGGTTAATTAATCGATTATCAGGCGGCATATAAACACGGCAAATCAAAAAACGCACATACAGTTCAGTCTTTAAAATATAATATATTTATGTCTCCATTTTCCCTTTTTTAGAGCTGAAATCACAATGTTTTCCCATCTTCATGTGCACAAGAACACAAAAAGTACGGCCATCCATACTGACTTTGCGATACTAGTCTCCGAATCAGACTGATTAGAAAATCAATGTTATCTCCCACGCCTAATATGTGGTACATTGTGAGCAAACCGAAAGCACATGCTGTATTTCCAGCTCAGATAATAGAAATCGCTGGTGTGTGCTTCCCTACAGCCTCTGCTCCTGCTGTATCAGCGCAGCCTCTCTGCAGATAAGTGATTGCTTGAGCATCATCTTCAGGGGGGTCTGAGGAGCAGCAGGTTGCCTTGGGAACCGTCTCCTCCTAGCACCTAATCCCCCACGTGCTTTCTGTGAGAAAGCCCTGCAGTCCCCCCAGTCCTAGCCCACCCAATCTCCCAAACACAAGATGTTCACATAAATTGCTCTAATATCCTTCTCCATTACAGCATGCTGAGACCTTTTTGGCTCCAGCTCGTCATTTCTCTCTGAACACTCTATGATTTCCTGCATTTGAACTATTTATTTTCAGACACATTTTAGACTTTTCATTTCATTTCTCAAACACATCAAGAAGAGCATGAAAGTGCCCATTTTATTCATGCAGCTTATTCATTTGCAAGCCATTTCGGACCACCCTCCACAGTCCATAGGGCTTAAGAGAGTATTCTAGATGCTCTACTGCCCTCCAATGGACAACCTATCCAACAGCGCTTTAGGCTGTCTCTTTATCCGCATGTAACTATTCTAATATGCATGTAATAGTATAAGCACTTACTTGTGCAGCCCATATTGTTATTGTATTTGCTTTGCTGTCTTTTGTAAGATCTATATGATGCACATGAGATGGCAGCATGAAGCAAAGGCCATTGGTTTGAGTCATTCAAATCATTTCATTGCAGTTGCATTGGTCCGTTCAATTCCATATTTAACTGATGATATGCACAAATCTGTAAACACTTTCACCTCATTAAAACAATGTATTACGTATTCTTCTAAACATTAGGTCACATCTTACCCCATTATGCAGCATAACAGCATTTGGGAAAACAAAAGTCAATATAAAAATAATCAATAATCAAAAAATTGTGCAACATCTTTGTAATGAGAGAAGTGCCCAGACAAAGATCACCAGGTCTAAGCTAGTGTTGCCTCCGGGAAATATTACTCAAGTTTTCAGAAATCACTGTTATCTGTTGGGGTTGAAGCAGGTTGCTTGAGGAGATCACAAAGGTACAACACTTAGCACTCAGGTTTAAGTGGGGACTTTGCAAAGAGACAGAGAAAAGCAAGGGGTATATATGTAAGCTGTAATGAGTTAGCTGCAGGTGTATAATCACCTGCAGGGGTGTGGAATGGGTGGAGCCAGGGAGGAACCGGAAAAGTAAAACAAAGGCACATGGCACTAACCAGGTGCAGTACCATGCAGACCCAGGGGTTAGTATGTGACATTATTGCATCCTGTGGTAAACATAAATGTTCCAACCTTGATATCTTTAACCCTGAATGTTATTGGATCCTTTGAATGACAAAGTTTATTTGTAGGGTAAATATGTAACTCAAAAACAGGCCTAGTATCATAATACTAACCCTATAACTCATATAAAACAACAACAACAACTACTTAAACTATAGCCCACTACTGCCACAGCACCTTAATGATTTTGGTGGCAGTTGCCAGTGGTGTCACAGCTGGCAGTTAGCTTACACATAGCAAAGTAATTCAGAGCTTTCAGTAACATTTTGGGGTAAGCAGGACATAACATGTCTGGTGCAGAACATTTTTGTTTTTTAGGTAAATGCCATTCATTTTTTTCCCAAAACATCATAAACCCATAAAGTTCCTTATCTGGACCTGATGCTGACTAACTGATGACAGATCCTCAGTGGTCTTTATCTAGGGACTATATCTACAGTATTATCTGAAACAGCAGCAGGCTATTTGTTCCAAACCCTGCAAACATCAAAGAAGAAAAACAGGCACTTCATATTGCATTAGCAATGGATAATGTAGCTGTTTTTCACATCTGCAGTCACACACTGACCTCCTTAATATAACTCTCCATCAGAACAATCAAACCCAACATAAATATCACTGCTGCTGCAACAATATGGCAGTTTTACAGGAGAGGGCAAAAACCTACTTTAATTTGAATGTAAGTCAATGGAACCAGTTTCTTCCCAAGCAGGGTTTATGGTTATTTCTCCTTGTGCATTCATCATGAAATATGCATGCAGTGTAAACAGCAGCGGCTGTGTTCAAATGATGCATAAAAGTAAAAATCAACAAAAATGAAGACACATGTTTTTCTTTGGACAGCGCTTATAAAATTTGAGGTCACTTAGCCAACGCAGAGGTCATACTTTATGTAACCTTGCAATTATGGGCAATTAAGGATGTTTATATAGATTTAAGTATTGCTTTATAAATGGATTATTTGATGTCTATTCATGTGTTTTGATTTCCTTATGTAGGTAGGCTTCAAAGTGTTATGGAACATAATAAGCCTGCTAAGATGTCAATAAGCCATGTGACCTTCTGCTGAACTTCCAAATGTTACTTCCTCCAGCCTGATGAGCTCATTTTCAACTGGAGAAGCAACAGTGGTAAAACAGCTTGAAGCTTCCATTAAAGTATTTTTTTTCAGAATATACTGACATTTTGCTAAATAAACAAACAAACAAATAAACAAACAACACCAACAAAACAAAGGTTATTAGGCTATTATACATTGCTTAATTGCTCTATGTGGCATGATGAACCCCAAGGAGATCAAACAAGAAACAACAAAATAACTGCATGGTCAGAGGCAGTAATTAAGAAAGTAGGAGCTTTGCAAAGCAACTGATGACCATCAGAGAAGGCCACCCAGTAGAGGCCACCAGGCTGGGTGCAGGTGTGTGCGCAGCAGTGCAGGTGCTGCGCAGTGCAGTAATGTCACGTGCAGTTATTGTGGGTCATGGGAACAAGGCTGTTTATGTGACAGGGCTTCCTATCTGAACGTGCCCTGCTCTCTGGAACCTTAATGGCTTCCCTTTTCCCAGGCCCAGCTGATAAGGTAGCGGGTACAGGATTCCAGCAAAGCCCTGCAGAGATTACATGCATCGGTCTCGGCACAGGATCAACTCTAATAGCTCAGATACAAACCAACACCTGGTAGATGAAAGCTTTTGGGCCCAAATGCTGTTTTTCTACATATATATAGATCATTGTCTTAAATTAATATATATGAGATTTTGTCCTGACAGCAAAGTAAGGCTTTGTGCATAAAAGGTACTGTGCTAAAAAGCATAGCAATATATTAATTTCCTTTCATATTGTATTATCGGTTTTATTTCATGCTTAATTTTGTCATATTTTTTGGTATGATTGTTGTTGTATGATTTTATGCATTTATTTAAATGCATTCTTCACCTATGATCGATATTCGCTGAGGTACGTTATATATTGAACATCCTGTGTGTCCTTATTATATTATTGTTTGAGATGCCTGTAAGGGTTTAGATGTATGGATATACAGGATTTTTTACCACTGGGTGATTTACCCCACTGGGTGGCGCTCTGGTTTCTCTCACAGCAATTCACCACTGTGGCTGTCACAGTTCAACCTTTCCACCTGCTTTAAGAAGTCATATAATACCCTTATTACACCTGTTGAAAACGGATTGTACCAAACGGACGCATCTGAAACATTTACTGGATGACCTCCCCACTGCTCTCTGTATTAATACCATTAAGATGTCTGTTTCGTGCTGAAGAACATGCATTTGGAATATATTGGTAAGGTAATAGATGTCACATTCTTCTAGCCAACCTAGCATTTACATTAAAGTACAAACAGTACAGCCGGTTTATGAGAAGCCTAACTAGCGTCTCGGCTGTGTGCAGGATATAGTTGTGCTAAAATCAGTTGAATAGGAGAGGAGAAAAAAGCCTCTGTTAGATTTTAGCCAGAAAGATGCATTCCCAGGCGTTGGTTAGATTTAAGTGAACAATCCTAAAATCAATAAGACAGAAGAGAGAGGGGAGAGAGAGGGGGCTAAAGGGTAATTTCCCCCGTGAATGGGCTGCTAAAGGTCAAAGACTTTCCTCCTTCTCCATTAATCAAACCACTTTCTCTTCCTCTATCTTTCCTTTGCTTTCCCTCTCCTAATCAAAACAAGCATCAGCCTGGGCATGCTACATATTTAGTTCAGAGTTAGATTAAGGTTACTACATACCACACATTTAGATCAAAGGTGAAGGAGAGATGCAATTATGGACCTGATTACTGTGTGTGATTTTCTGCTATGTACCTGCATGCCGGTTCTGTTTTTCCTGGTTGCTGTTCTCTTGTACAGAGCAAGAAATGGATCATAATTTTTTTATAATAGTCTACATAAAGCTAAGACAATACATAACAACCCACATGACAAAATGCTTCTAGTTTACTGGAGTAATATTCAAGCTATAGCTTGTGTGGAAAATTATATAAATATATTTGCAATCCTATAGAAGAACCGATTTTGGTTCCTTAAAGTGGTGGTCTTCCACTCCAGGTCAGTGCAGGATTTTTGTTTGAATGAAACTGGCCTACAGTGATATTTTGTCAATTTTCAAATTGCACTCAGGATGTCATAAAGCCAGTTTATTTTTGAATAATACCAAATATTGTGTATGCTTCTAAACTTCTCTTTGAGCTGCTGTACTTTAGTCTGTTTGCACAAGGAAGAGGTGACCACTACCAAGTGGCCTGAGCTGAAGGTTTTACAGATATTGAACAGATATTATACAGATATAGAACAGATATTATACAGATATAGAACAGTAGCTAAGAGAAGCAGGATTTGCAGTTTGCAACAAGTCGAATTTTGCAAGAAGTCATTTGTAAGAGGAATAATGGATACAATTTATTTTGAGAGCCTACAGTAACTGCTTCTTGAATGCTTGACCTAACCCTATCCGCAAAACAAGGTGCAAAATACAGGGAGTCCTTGGGGGTCCAGGATCCCCTAATTAGCCTCTTGAGTCTCTAATTCTAGGGGGTGCCTGAAAAGAAACATATCATGGTATTAGTCTGTTTATCAGGGGAAAAAAGAAGTTCAGTTACAAATTCAGGTAAAGATCATTGTTTCGCTGCTTCACCCACAACTGGCCTTCTGGCCGTCTTTGTTATTCTTGACTAACTAGAGCTGCAGCACTAGTCTGCCTCTGAGTGGCACTGTAGCAAATTTGTTACTCATTTCTAAAACTGAAAACAAAAGTGGAGATGTTTAAGATCTCAGTTAATGTGTGAAAGAGCGCATTACCAAACTAGAAAAGAGCACTTCCAGAAGAAGTTCGTTAAACATTTTGTTGCCATTGAATCTAGCATTAGCGCCATTATGGCACATGTGTTAGCAGAGAGCCAATACTTGAGTAGCCAGCCAACATGGGGGTATTTTGCACACTGCCTAACTCCCAACCCTGGAAGTAATCCTAAACCTAATTCGAATGTCACCTAATCCCAACTGGCATTCAACAGATTTGTGAATCTATATGTAATCTACTGCGGACCATTCAAAATATATCAGACACAACTAACATGTCAGCCAAAAAGAATTCCTAGTTTTGCACCTGATTTGAATGGCAACACAATACAATGATTGCTGTGATGAGTTGCAAATTTGTTATCACTTTCTATAAATCCGGTATCCATTATGCATTATAAGTGTATTCATAAAGATCTATAAAGCATTCATAATGAAGCCTTTGTAACTGTGCATACATGTTCATAATCACACACATAAACTGGTATAGCACTGCAGTGTAAAGCTTCATAGCACAAAGTGACAGAATATGTTAAAACGTATAGAGTTGTCCTGTGCTTAACATTATTTTTGAGACCCATATCATAAAACTTAAGACATTCATTCACAACATGCATTAACTAGAGCAGTAATAATACCTCTTTGCCTAAGGTTATAAGTGTTGATTAGATGTTACGTGCACATACAAAATCTTTTTTATTTTGAAGATACTAAGGAACATTAGATGGAATGTGAACTGGAGTGGAGGCATCACTCTGGACCTTTATGAAGCATTATGTAAATGAAAGAACATTAGTTATTAAGCTTTATGATACTGGTTTCACCGATAATGTCAATAACAGGAAAAATATAAACATTATAATAGGGCTGCCCTCTAGAAGTCGACGAGTCGAATCGTCAGTCGGAGACCCTTTGAGTCGACTGAGAACCTTCTAGTCGACTGACAACAGTGACGAGTTTTTTTTATTTATTTGTTTGTTTTTGTCGTAAAACAGACAAAAGCTTACAAAATGCACAAGAACTTTAAAAATTTAAAAAGACATTTTAATAATTATTAAAACGGGAATAATAAATATATATTTAAATTCTAACTGGGCTATGACACATGGTTGCTAAAAAATTAAATCCACGTGACAACGTGCGCTGGCGGTTCACCGTTGAAGGAAGCTAAAGCTGTGAAGCTGAGAAACACGGGTGGAGCGATGTCTCAGAAAAAGTCTGGAGGAGCTTTTGAAGAAGAGAATCCGAACAAATTAAAGCTAATTCTGCTCGTCATTGAGTCAGACATGGAACACTGCTTCAAACGAGTGAATTGACTTTCGTTTTAGACATAATGGCTGTTTGCGGTGAAGGAAAAACGGACCGAAGACGTTTGTTTTATTATAATTCCATTATTTTAGAACCTCAATTACAGATATTTTATTTATTCGTTTACAGCTAAGATATTTTTATTTAAAGATAAGTACAGTCACTTAATATGCCTGCCGATAAACGAGAGATAATTATTTCAGTGCAGGTGATATAATAATTAAACGGTTTCAGGTCTACCGTTCTCCTTTTCATCTAAAAATAATTTAAATATTGACTAATTTGGTTTTATTTAGAGTTTATTATTTATGAGAGATGAAAGACGAAGGGTCATCCTACTGAAGAACCTGTTAAAAGTGAAATTAAAAAGACCGGCTATAAGCGCTAATTTTAGCATAAATACCTGCTTGCTTGTCCGACGCTATATTCTGTAATTAAATCAGGCTCCAATTCAGATCGTTCATCATATGCCACGTCTCTTTTAGTTTAAAAATATGTTCCTGTGACTCTGCTGACTTTCTAAATGAGGAGGACATCAGATCTGAAACGGATGCCAACTGATTTACTGATTACTAGATAATGTATATGGAGAAAAAACATGAACGAATATTTGAATCGTCAGCCAGGACGGGCCAAACCGATTCGACTGACAAAATTCTGAGTCGGGTACAGCCCTACATTATAACGCATCATGTGACTTTGTTCTATGAAGCCTGAAGCATGAAATGTATGTGTGTGATTATGAACATTTATGTACAGTTACAAAGGGGTATGTCTAGAGTTATAAAGGCTTCATAGATTCATTATGAATGCACTTACAATGCAGTACGGATACCGGAGTCATAGAAAGTGTCGCTGCAAATTTTACTATAGAACTATCAAAAGAAACTGAGCAGAAAACAATAACTCAAAACCCCTTAAAACTTGATGTCCTGCAGTAGTGTGACAAAACAAGGTACAAGGGTGCAAACAGGTCTTTATCGACAAACCAATTTAAGGCTCTATGTCACAACTGTCAAAACTATAGCTGGCCTTTCACGGGTGTGACAACACATCACGTTATGTTTCCAGACCTCTCTTGATGAGCGTGTCACACCACTAGAAATATGTGCCACGCTCTGTAGGTGGACAAAAAAAAAAAGAATTTGGCGACTCCTCGGTTGACGCCTGTTCCTACATCATGGAACAGTTCTGATTCCCTGAAGTCATATTAATCATAACCGTTTTATGCAGCTGCTCCACTGGATCCGGCCTACCACTGCACCTCATTCGGGCCAAATCCATTAGCATAGCCACCCTGCTGCTATGCAGGCATTCGTTAATGAAATGTCGATATGTCCAACCATCCACTCCAATCAGTGGCTAATTGAGAAAGTGATAGATGGGCAGAGACAGTTTAGCTCCTGTGGAGTATTGAGGCCTACCTTTCTTTTATTGAAAACAAAGCAGTGGAAATGCCCAGAGTGCTTTGGATTGGACCATTAGCCTTTTATCTCAAGTTCGTTGACCTGCTGTCAGGAGGCCAAACCTCTGTTACTGGATTCCTTTCTCATCAGCTTGGAGAACTTCTAAACCTACTGATTGTCTCATCAAAGGCTGTGTAATTGCAATCAGGTCCAGAAAGCACAGCATTCTCTACACAAAACCTTAACAACAAACGACAAGTGAGTAGGCAAATAAACAGACGGGCTGTCGGTGAAATCGACATAATTTTAGGATATCTTCAACAGTCAGTGATTGCGGAGAGGGACAGTGGAGGAATGGGGTGAGAGGGGGGTGGTGGAAAACCCCCTACTAACCGAAGACCTTTGGAAAGAAGGACTACATCCACAGCTCTGCGATTGCGATCATTAGAAGCCGCACAATGGTAATGCAGCCGGAAAGGTTAGTGACCGCAGGATCTGTTAATTGGCGCCCAAGTTGTTAATGAGGAGTAGCGAGAATTGGTCTGCAAATGTCAGCCACAGCTGGCCTAGTCCAGCTGAGGGGAAATGTCAAGACATGTATGAGGAGAAGATCCAGAAGAAGTAGTGTGCAGGAGGAGAGTGTCACTACAGTCAGAGTGGCCCGCTACTTGCTTAATTTTTCTCCGGGTAATTAGTCTGGCCCTCTTGTTAACATCGACCTTTCTCGATGAATATGATTACTGGGGTCTCGTAAAAGTGCCATCATCTATGAGTATCTAACTATAAGCTCTAGGGATTTGTGGATAAGTGGAGAACTTTGCCCATTAGAAATGCATATAAATTGTACAAGGATATTGACAGGAATCTTGACAGGTGCGTTCATCATCAGATTTGCTGAACTACACAAGCTCCAACAAAGCTGGCAAAATTATCACTTCAAGACTTCCAAGTGAGTATGATGTGCAGCATTATCACCTCTGTAATTTTAACACTTTCAAGGGGCAAAAGTGTTACATGAGTTATAGCACAAAAAATGCATATCTGTAATCATTTACAGCAATATCTGCACCTTCTTTTGAAAGTATTTGAAGAGCTATAAAAAGTGTGGAAAGATTTATGGGTAAAGGACAGTGTTCATAAGGCTGCATGACACCTACATAAGCATTTCATGACAACTGACATAAACCTATATGGACCACTCGGTAACCCTACTGTAGGATAAATAGCCAGATCATTGCAAATGCATCTGTGACATCACAAAATCAATTAATTCAAAATGAGTTGTGTTCACTGCTTACATATCAAATAAGTCTGGACAATGGTACATATTAAATCCAAAATTATTCCATATAGATTTTCCATATATACTTATTCCATAAATTATTCCATTATATCCATAATAATTTGATGTTTTATGATTTGGGCCCTTTAAGACATATTAACCCACTGAACCAGATTTACTTTGCATGGAGTGTAAGCTATGATAGGCTATTATATCGCACCTAGTACTGAGGAGTAGAAAACGGTGAGACATTTTAATTCAAGAGTCAGAGAGAGAGAGAGAGATAAAGAGAGAGAGAGGGAGAGAGGGAGAGAGAAAGAGAGAGAAGTCATTTTCACGCTATTAACGGTTGGTGCTTTCTGACCATTCAGAATTGTAATGGCGGTGATACAGCTTGCACTGGTCAGCATCCACACCAAATGAAACCAGGACAGTTATTCAAGAGTTTCAAGATTCAAGAGTTTATTGTCATAAGCACAGAGAAACAAGCAGTTGCACTATACAATAAAATTCTTACTCTGCACTACTTCCTGGACTACAAGTACTAACAATATAAATACTAAGTACTAAGTAAAGAAGTACAAAAAGAAGAATATATACTTATATACAGATATGCATATGATATGTATATACATATATATATACATTGCACAAAATGTACAATCTGTGCGAATAAGCAAGTAAAGTTATAGTGGTCATCTCGTAGGAAATAAGATTTCCTACAAGGTATGGCAATAGGATTCAAACCATGCAAGCCTAACAGCACTATCATGCTCAGCAGCTCTTTAGCATTGCTTCAGATATCCTCCTCAAACCAGGAGAAGGCATTTTTAAAAAGGAGCATAGATATTAGAAGAAACGTTTGCGTTTATCCCTTTAGAAGCTATGACATTTGCATGTAATCATACAAAGCGCATATCTAAACAACACTCCAACGACAGAAGAAGACAGCTGATACTATTTCAGTACTGCAGCTGGTAAAAGGCTATCTGTGCAGCTGGTGAAAGGCAATCATTACCTTATCTCAACACAAGCACTTGTTTGCTTTTAACACTTTTCCACCATTATCTGAATTTTGTACTCATGTATCTCTTTGCTTTATAATACACTGTAGTCATTGGCTTTAAACACATCTTTTCTGTGTTAAATCTGTGTTAAATGTTTGCATTGTGCTACCATTGTAAGTCACCTTGCATGTTCAAGGTGGTAGTAACTTCAGGTGCCTGCAGATGGCGATGCACGAGGATGATGGGGCTATAAATACCGGCGGGGTGTGAGTGACGGGATTCACAGATTGAGAAGAGGTGGTACAGTGCAGTTAATGTCTCAGTCCATGTGTGGAAAATGGGTCCAAAGCAGATGTCAATGATAGGCTAAAAGCAGTGATTGCATTTGGGCGTGCCAAAGTAGCTGAATTTGCAGGTATATGGAAGCATACGGGCATACGGGTCTACCAGCAGTGACTAAAATCCCAGTCTACAGGAAATTCTCCTCAGAATTGTGCCAGGAAGGCATCCACCAAATCTGGCCCAACTGCGCAATCCTTTGATGCAAGAGTGGCTGAACATTGATGTGGCCTACATCCAGAAATTTATTCAGTCCATGTGAAATCAAATCATAGCTGTTAGTCATGCTTGTGGAGGTATTATATGCTATTAGGTATGTTTCAGTCACAGGTGAGAGGTGAAAATAAGACTTATATGGACATTATAAGTAAAAAGTAAGCAAACATCATTTCTGGCTGGAGGGATTAGGTACACCTGAGTTCCATACCGAGTGCTTTTGTGTGCCAAAAACTTAATTTTAAGTGACCACTTTTCAACTGTTCTTTATCTGTTATCTATCTTGTTGCTGTTCATCTAAGACTTTACAGCTAAGTTCCATTCTGATTGACCATCCTGTATTGTGCCTCACTCAAAAAGCATTCCATCTAAAGCACTCATTATATATCGTCACAGTCCAAAGAAAAACAAGTATCACCAAAATAGCAACTTTACAGGAGAGGGCCAAAACCTAATATAATTTGAATGTAAGTCAATGGAACCAGACTGTTTTTCCAAGCAATTTTGGGCCATTTCTGTTGGTCCATTCATCGATGATATTCACCCTGTGAATGGAAGGAGCTAAACTACATGCATTGTTTTTTGGGATGCCAGAGTTTAAAACGGGTTGTTTATGTGACTTAGTTTCATATATACACTGAGGGAAGTGAATTATATATTTTGAAATGGTCACAGTATTTATACAAAATCAGACTCTTTTATTTATAAAGCAATGATTCAGGTCCTTTAAAGACGTCTTAAGGAATGCACTGTCTTTGATCAGCATCAGCCGTATGAAGTTTGTGGAGTCTGATATTGCTATTCAGAAAAGTTTCTGTTTCTTCACCTTCAAGGCTGAGCAGTATTGGCTGCCGGTGCTGTGCGGATGTATGGGTAATAGCAAGCTTTCTTCTCTATTTATGTTTGAGTCTGCAGCTCCATGAAGAGGAACGAATAAATTACACTGCATCGGCAATGACAGAGCAGTAGAAAAGCACACATATTGTGTGCAGAGTGTATCTATCGCTGCCATCCATCACAAAAAAAGGGCAACAACTTTCAAGAAGAGTTAGACGCCAGTGTTCCAGTAACTACTGGCAACATTCGAAAAACATTTATACATTTTTTCCTTCCCATTTAATGGACTCACAATGACGAGTCGGTTAATCAAAACAGCTCTCATCGAGTTGAAGGACAAAGAGAGTGGAGGAGCACACTTTTTATTCGCACCCCTTATGAAAGAAGGAGAAATGTGTTTACCCGTGCCTACTGATTCGCCAGCCAAACCCAACAAAAATGGCAAATGAATCATTTCCCGTCGAAGGCACGGCTGCCATCATCTCGCCTGCGTGTTGTGACGGCAGCGGGAACATTGAGGCCATTCTGAAGACAGATTACCTCTGACTTCTGAAGAGCTGCCACTGTGAAAAATGACGTGTTGGCAAGTGAAATCACTTTAATTTTGGTCAGTATATCTAATATATTTCCCGTTGTGTGATTGTTGTAAGAATGGCGTGGGATTTTCCAATCCATTACTAGACACAGTTTACTTGATCGAAGTCATTTAAAACTGTGAAATGGTCTTATTTCTTGGAATAAGAAAAATTATGTGCTAAATTACTGCTTGGGAAAAAAAGACTAGCTGCATATGGAATTAGACCTTTTTGCCAGATAAAATGACTTATGGTGGAATTCAACAAAAGAAGAGAAGTATCTCCAAAATGGCAAATTTACAGGAGAGGGCAAAAACCTAAATTATACTCATCAAGTTTCACGCTCGACCAAAATGGTTCTGGTTCTGGTTCAGAAAATCTGGTTCTATTGACTTACATTAAAATCAAATCGTGTTTTTGGTGTTTCCTGTAAAGTTGCCATTTTGGAGAAACTTTTTTTTTTTTTTTTTTTTTGGACAGCGGCAATATGTAAACCTTGTGGTAAAATAATTTTGTTTTGCTCAAAATTTCTGTATAATTTAGAGGTTGAGATGTCCAATCAGATTGCTTTAATGCAAAGTCCTTCATTTGCTGAGAAACGTATAGACTCTGACTCCTTTACAGGGGTCCTGGTGTCTACAATACAATAATATAGCGTTTTGATATTGTCACTGTCCAAAGAAAAACATGTATCTCCATTTTGGTGGATTTCTACTTTTACGCATCATTTGAACACAGCAGCTGCTGTGTACTCTCTGTGAAAATCTCATGATGAATGGACCAACAGAAATAGCTGAAAATAAGACATTATCTTGACAGTATAAGGATTTTCAGCTGAAGGGGTGAGGTGCACCTGAGTTCCATGTCGAGTGCCTTCATTTTAAGTGACCACTTTCCATCCTTTCTTTATCTCCTAGAATTAACAGGCTGTTCTTGTTGATGTTCCTTTAAGACTGGAATATGCAAATAATAAATCAGTTCTGATTGGCCATCTGGCTTGCGTCTCAAAAAGCATTCCAGTCAGAATCTTTCATTACGTATCTCACTGTCCAAAGAAAAACAAGTATGTCCAAAAATGGCACAGGATAGTTGCACAAATAGTTGCACCTAGAAGGAAACAACTGACAGGAATGAAACTTGGTGGGTAGATTTGACATTGTGAGACATGCAAATGATTCAAGTTTCACGCTTGGCTAAAATTACCCAAAATTGCTGGATAGCGAAGATATGTAAACCTAGTGGTAAAATAAGTCTTCTTTGGGGTCTATTTTGCCATATATCCCTCCACCACAAATAAATCACAAAACTAATGATAAAAACAAACATCACAAAACTATTATAAAAACAACGTCTCAAACATCATGGAGTGTATTCATAATCATTTCATATAACATCTTCCTGAGTGGAAGTCTGGTTCCTATTATCACCACTCTAAAATGCAGTGTAACTTTCTTTAGAACAAAGCATCTCACACCAAACCACTCTGATTGACTGTGTGTGTGTTTGTTGCACTGGTGTGAGTGGATCAGATGCAGCAGTGCTGCTGGAGTGTTTAAGCACTGTGTCCACTCACTGTCCAATCTATAAGACACTCTGACCTTGCTGGTCCACCTTGTAGATGTGAAGGCAGAGACTATAGCTCATCTGCTGCTGCACAGTTTCTGTTGGTCATCCTCTAGTCTTCCTTCATCAGTGGTCACAGGATGCTGCCCACAGGACGCTGTTGGCTGGATAGTTGTGGTTGGTCGACCATTCTCAGTCCAGCAGTGACACTGAGGTGTTTAAAACCAGCACAGCACGAGCACAACACACACTAACACACTATCTCCACCGTGTCAGTGACACTGTAGGGCTGAGAATGATCCACCACTCACATAATACCTGTTCTATGGTGGTCCTGTGGGAATCCTGACCTTTGAAGAACAGGGGGAAAAGTGGGTTCACAGAGAAACAGATGGACTACAGTATGTAATTGTAAAACTACAAAGTGCACCTACATGGTGAGTGGAGCTGATAAAATGAACCATGAGTATAGATACAAGGAGGTGTTCCTAATGAAGTTCCACAGAAGGGAAACCCATGATCTAGTGGGACTTTGATGCCACACTGGAACTTTTTTCTACCAATTAATGAACGTAAGTGACAGTAATGTCTTTGCTTTGAGTGCAAACCGGAGTTGTAGGGGCAATCGTGGGCTACACGTCATTGCCCGAGGCTTCGCAGTCTGGGTGGTGAACTCTCAGCAAAGGCCCAAAAATAGAAGCACATCAAGCGGGAGTTCCCCCAGAGACCCTACTCAGACAGCATTGGTAATTGGGTCTGAGAGTGGTTCGCACTAAACTGTAGAATGAATACTTAATCTCTAGTCAAACATTTACGCAGAGCAGGAAAGAATCACTTTGGAGGGCTTTTTCACCCCGAGGCATCATCAGCATGGTCATCAGCATTACCATCATCCACTATCCTCCGCCTACGTTTTTTTCTGGGGGTGAACTAATCTGGGGCTTCATGTACATTATGCATCACTATGCATCTTTTTTGTCTGTCAGAAATGATATCAATCCTGTTGCACTCAGTGGAAAAACAAAAACAGCTAAGTTTTGTCCTGTGTACATTTATCCTGAATTACAAGGTCATTAATGGGCCATAACACTACATGTGCTAGCACCTTCATTCAAAGAGGAGTTATTAGGTGTGTTATAGCATGTCAGCATTCACCCTTCACTCTCTGTTTAAGCATGGTAAGTCTCTATGGCTTGAAAAAAAAAAAAGCGTTTAGCATAAGTCAGGTTTGTCAAAACCTGCATGTAGGCACAGAAGGATCCTGTACTTTAATAAGTGTTTTTATTTTCCAAGGCAAATAAGAAACAAATTTGTACTGCTGCAAATGCACATAAACACCTGAAGTATTGCAGATCTTGTGTCATAGTTGGAGCATCTGGGAACCTCCATTGTCCAGGGGCCTTACAAGACCATGATCAGTCCCGCTTGTGTAGGTTATTCTGGGAAGATTGAATGTAACATATGCAGCAATATTCTCATTAGTGATTGTGCAATGGGCAACACTATTGTTATCCGACAGTATGTTCTTCTTTAACTCGTCCCGCATTGATCGAGATATTGACATTGAACTCCGGTGGGCTTGTATATAGCTTTTTGATCTTCTTGACTTCATTAAATTCAGAATTTTTTCCCATTAAGAATGAATAGGGTGGAAAACTAGACATCCATCTACTGTATTTCTGCTTGACTGACAGACACTGTTTCACATATACAGTCTTAGGGCAGACCCCTGAGCATGAATTTGGTGTTGGTCTGACCCGTACTCGTCTGTTTGTCTTTTTTTTCCCCCATCGTTCTCTCCTCCCATACAGTCCCATTCATTCCGGCCCTACCTAAACCCAATTGTTTCACTCACTCAGGGCAGATCCCCAAACTCTAATCCACAGCCATACTGCCCCACACTCCTTTATGTGTCGTTTATTCATCCCTTATTTTTCCCATTATGCAAAAGCATATCACCACAGCAGACAGGATGTGCTTAAGTAATGGTAAGTTAGATGTTTGCTTTGACATTTTCTCATAGCTCATGTCATCGTTTGTCAGAGAACAGCACTGTAGTAACCAAATTTGCAGGAAACCAACAACGATTTGTTTTCGGCTTTGGGTGGACAGAAAACAGTAACGTTTAATGGACAAATTACTTTTAATACTTTTATTGTGCGAAATATTAAAAACAAAACTGAACATATAGACAAACCTATGTCAATGCTACTTTCTTGCAGTTATGGTGCTATCATGGAGTCATGTTTGAATTTGAACAAAGTGCAAGTTAGTTTTTGCCAGCAATTATTTGTTTTAAGTTTTCATGGAGCCGCAATTACAATCTGTCATGTATACAGGGACCCGAACGCAACTGCTGCATCAAGTTGAAATGGTAAATACAAAGCAACTTTTGCTTTGTCAAATTTTTCTCAAGCCATTTGCCTCACACTGTGCTTCCCATACACTCGCACCTCTGTCCATCAGACAATACTGGAATGAAATATCCCAGAGGTGGCTGAAGAGTTCCTTACGTAATGATTTTTAATAGAACTGCCTGCCTCGTCCTCAAAAATCCACCCATCTAGAGCACCAAACACACTTGCATGTTTGATTTCAATAATTTGACATGGACATCTGTATGAGGAAAAAAAACAGACTATTTTAGCAGTCCATACTGAACACCACATTAATAACTCCTTTAAGTTAGACCAGGGCTGGAGTTGTTTTCAGAATGAGAGTTACACTGCGGAGACCTGACTACCCTGCACACACAGGAGTGCAGTTATCACCCTACATATTCCAACACTTCTATAATACTACAAAACAATAATAGTCAATTATAAAGCTGGATTCATACAAACACAACCAAAACTGCGGCATCTTCACTATAAATCATGCATCAGCTCACCACACACACTTCTGTCTAGAGAAGACTGCAAAGCCAAGGTAAATCAGACAGCTGAGTTGTACCAAGTTCACCAAGTCTGTAAAGATATAAATGTAAAAAATAACACAGTTTACTGCCATCGCAGGCAGGCCACAGCGGGCAGACGCAAATGAAGAAGACATGAAAGTTAAATCGAACTCAGCAAAATTAGAAACCTGCAATCATTCTAGGCAAAAGCATATCACCACAGCAGACAGGAAACATGTTCATGTTCCAAGTCTTACCTGAAATGACTGTACCCTTGGGTGTAAAATACATACTTTGAGCATACCTATGTAAGCAGGGTCACAGTAAGTGAAACAAAACACTACCAGCTCACCAGGAATTTTCCCCACTATCCTCATCACTGAGTAAAGCCATGGGTGCATCATCCGTATTATACACTGACACGATACTGTTGCTTTCTTTGGGATCCATCATCTCACCTGTTTAGGTGAGGACCTGAAAGCTGTGAAAGTAGCCAGACACAGGCCAACTCTGCTCCCCCGGCCCCCTTTGCATTCAGTAGGATTCCGATTTGAGCTTCATTATAAAGAAATAGAGATAAAATAGAGGTGCAATACATACATAGATAAATAGACTGACAAGGACATTGATACTTACTAGCTCTGGTCATTCGTTCTTTAATGCCAGCTGGTCCACAGTTTGCTGCATGGACAAGGCCGGGAGGCTGTGACACCATCTGATGCAGTTGACCGAGTCAGATTGTGCCTTCGCCAGGCTTCATCGGTCTGGCTAACCCCAAAAGACTGGCAGTTCCTTTATGTCAGCTGCACCAAAAACAAAGTGGACTATTTCAGATGCAACAGATTTGACAGTGGGAGGTGATGGAGAGTCTGCATTCCTGGCTCAGTTGTTCAGCTAGATGCACTACCATTAGTGTGGTTTGTATGCTGCATTATCTGTGCTTATCTTTGGCTTACCAGTCTAGGGGTGCCTAAACACTAGACAGATCTTGCCTGCCTAGAATGCGTGTACATGGCTGGAGCAGTGACAAAGGTTTACAGTTTGAAATCCAGCAGAAAACAAAGCATTTGGAGCAGAAACAAAGAATAATGGACCATCAATAGGAAATTTGGTAATGACCATATATAGACCCGAGCAGAGAACAGCCAAGAAGGCAAAGTAGTCATATAGAACAAGAAAAGAGCACATAGGCTGTGTCTGAAATGTCATTAATGCTGGGTACTTATATAGTATTCTGAGGCAGCAAGCTACCTGGCCAATATAAGGTTTGTATACAATGCTGCCTGCTGAGGTTCCTCTGTTTGGCTGTTACATGAAGGTAGTGCAGATGTATCCTTCACTGCCCTACACATCCCATAATACGTTGCATCAGTGCTGATTCAGTTAGGAAAAAGGACCAGAAGACACTGAGCACTGAAGACAGTGGAAAACACTGCCTTCTGAGGAGACAGCGCAGACAGCAAGGTATCAGGATGGTTGCCTTCAATTCCGTGCACAGCCACAATGTCACTACTGATTTTTCTGTCTGCAGTCTTAGATTTTCATCTGTTTTCTGTCTCTGCTCGCCCATCCACATCTATATATCAGAATCCATTGCAGCCCAAATCTAAATGCTTCAAACTGTTTTCTTTTTATGGGCACGTTTCGAGTCTGACAGAACTAATGCAGTATCCTAACTGAAACGCATCAGTGGACTGCGTTTCTGATGCCGCATCAGCCTCTAGTGTGTAGGCACCCTAACGGTTCTGACATACCTTATACTTGAGGAACTACCAACACAGCAGTTGCATACATGGATTTATAAATATGGAATAATACTATATACTCATCATCAAAATAGCTGCACCCAGAAGGAAGTGTCAGAATGCAGTGCTATTGGGAAGGAAGATAAAGGTCACCATGAACAACAAATGATGATAAATTTAGACTGATATGGACAATATTTATTGAACTACACATACAGAAGTAGTTTCTCTCAGTATGGCATTCTGCCGCCAGACATCTTGGCATGGAGTTGTGGAGGTTCCTAATGGTGTCCTGCGACAACCCATCCCATGCAGCTTGGATATTCTCATGCAGTTTCTGCAGATTTTGCGGTAGGGGTGGAGGTGGAGTGACACCATGTCTTCTGGACCTGTGACCCATGACAAATCTTGGTGCTGACCACGGTGCCTCCACAATGGATTTGCTGGTCGTCTCCACCAAGACAAAAGCGAGACTCTTCACTGAAGATGACACGCTGCAATTCTGAGTTACTCCATGACGGTCTGGAACGAGACCATTGCGGTCTTTAGTGATGTTGACGTGGTGTTGAGGGCAGTCGCATTAACAGTCTGCGTGCACATAGTCCTGCGTCGTGCAGCCATCTGCCAATGGTGCTGGCACTAACAGGATGACTCATGACTCATTGCTGTTTGCTGAATGTCCACAATTGTGGCTGTTGGGTCAGTCAGGTACAGTGATAAGGCCCATCCTTGCTTACGTCACATGCGCGGCCGAGCCTGTGTATATGATATGTTTCTGAACCTTCTTAAATGATCTGGCCCACCTAATAACCACTTTTATATATTTATATAGTCCTACAATCACCCATGTCTAGCAGTGAAATATAGTTTGATAAGTTGTTTAAGCCTTATTTTATCACTTTTTCATGCAACTTGCACAAAAAACATAGCTGTTCATATTCAGGGAATGTATGTAGGACAAAGCGTATCAGCTTTGGAGCCACAAACTGCAGTAACATCTGTTTTTGACTCAGGGCTCCCGTGATACTATTGATGTACCACACGATAACGACACGTCCTCTGAGGTCTACAGCGGCAGTTCAAACGGACAAGCATGATGGGTGAGAATCCAGAAACATATAGTACATAAACTCAACATATGCTTTGACACGAAGACAGATAAAAAGAGAGAAAAGTGTGCGTGGGAGAGAGAGAGGAGAAGGGAGAGCACAGTAGGAAGCCTGATGTCTCTACTAAACCCCCCAACATCATGTACCCATCTGCAGTGTACAGGTAATTGGTGTCAGGAGAGAACAGCTTCAAAACAACCGACGACTGGGCTATATTTAAGAATCTAAAGTTCAAATATGACAACGGGGTTTTGTTATTTATTTATTAAACTTGAATAGCTGTAGTACGCTGTGCTATCTCTTTCTGTTTGCTTTTAACATTGCTTCTTTGTTCTGTTTCAGGGTGAATGAGGAGAGCATCGTTTTTTCAAGAATAGCTCATTTCCCATCTGGCACACGCCAATCGGCTACATATATATTACATGTATGGCAGGTCTGCACGACAAGCAAAGAGCTGTGAACACAATAACAGTAAACCATAGAGGATACAATCGAAAACAAAACATTCGTTCTTTCTCAGGAAGTTTGAAATTCTTACCTCCAGGACAGAATTCACTCTATGTGCTCCCTGCTGGACCAGGTTAGAATGGAAAACACTTGCTGATGCTACTCACGCACAGCCCTTCACCTCTTTATTCTCAATTTGATAGAACTGTAAGCATGAGCTCACCAGATAACAAAATAGTCACCTGTGACTGAACTGTACCTATTAGTGTGTAATACCTCCACAAGCAGGAATAGCAGCTGCGATTCAATTTGGCATGGACTGGTTTCTGGATGTAGACCCCATTAATGTTCAGCCACTCTTGCATCAAAGAATTGTGCAGTTGGACCAGATTTGGTGGATGACTTCCCTGGAACAATTCTGAGGGGAATTTCCTGTAGGCTGGGATTTGTGCCACTGCTGGTAGACCTGTATGCCCGTATGCTTCCATACACTGGCAGATTCAGCTACTCCCTTCACACTATGGTCTTTGGCACGCCCAAATGCAGTCACTCCTGTTTAGCCAATCATGAACATCTGCTTTGGACTCATTTTCCACACATGAAACTAGACATTCACTTCACTGTACCACCTCTTCTCAATCTATGAATGCTGTTGCACATCCCACAGGTATTTATAGCCTTATCATCCTCATGCAGCACCATCTGCAGGAGCCTTAAGTTACTATCACATTAAACACACAAGGTGACTAATATTTGTTTGGTTAGCTCAGATAACCTGCTGTAATTGACAAAATAAATACACATGAATAATGACTGACACAAGCTGCACTGAAGCGGTGAAGCTATCCCAAGGAAGAGTACAGGAGGGATTTATTCACAGCTAAAGAGGAGGTACTTTTATGAAAGGTTAGAAGCGATCAGAAGTACTGTCCTGTATAGACCTGAAGCGGACGCACTGCAGCTAGCATTTCTCTTTAACATAGCATGTTATCATGGAAACAGTATGAGGTGAGACAAGCTAACATCATATGCAGTTAACAGACAATGACAGATGAACGCGGAGCACTGTTTGAGAGGAAAAGGCTACCTGACCGTCAATGAATTATGTAACATCGCCCCATAGATATATAAGCTTATCTTCCATGATATTGCTGTGGCACGACTGCAGGGTTTCTTAAGCCAGTTTGACCCTTTCACTTTTCACATGTTTCAGTGCTGCATGAATGATGTTCCCGTGTTCGTGATTTATCAGAGGGAACGTGAGTTTGAATATGAGCCTTGGTTAAGATAAGGTTTTCCCATTCAAACTCCTTATTGCTTCATTGGTCTCCTCCCATGTAACTTAGTTTAGTTTGTTTGTTATTGTTAAAGCTGCTGAGGGTTATGGTTAGGGTTAGGATTAAGGTTAGGGTTAGGCTTAAGGTTAGGGTAAGGTTTGGGTTAGATTAGGGTTAGGTTAGGGTTGGGTTAGGGTTAGTGTTAGGTTATGTTAGGTTAAGGTTAGGGTTGGGGTTGGGGGGGTTGGGGTTGGGTGAGGGTTAGGTTAGGTTAGGGTGAGGGTTCTGGTGAATGTGAGGGTTAGGTTAGGTTAGGGTGAGGGTTATGGTGAATGTGAGGGTTAGGTTAGGTTACGGTTAGGGTGAATGTGAGGGTGAGGGTGAGGGTTAGGTTAGGTTAAGTTAGGTTACGGTTAGGGTTAGGGTTAGGATGAGTGTGAGGGTGAGGGTTAGGTTAGGGTTAGGGTTAGGGTTCTAACTCCTGTTCCCTATGACAGTGATGTATACTTTAAGTGCAACTGCCAGCAAAGCGCATGGTGTATTTTAGCTGAATCTGTGTTTGTGCTACTAGATATTAAATGTCTTACAAACAAACGTTCAAACCTGTACAATCACCTTCTCCTCTGGCCAGTGCGCTGAAAAAGATGCATGTTTATTCATTGTATTTTGACATTTAGATTAATTTTACAAGCGCCTCGCCAGCGCATTACACATGAGGCAACAATAGCAGCACCAGCAGCAAATGCCATGAAGGTCCTCTGATTTACTGTTAATAGATTTGAGGTGATCTTTAATAAAGTGGAGCATCTTGCATCTGATCAAAACAACAGAAATCAGTAGCATACCTAATGCATTTTTGGACCACATTGCTTTCATGTTTACAAATACTCTCATAAGAGATTATGCATATTTTGTTAGACTTACTGGAAAGCTTCCAAACATTAAATTAGAGTTTCAAATGAGGAAAAATATGGGAAAAACACTTTTTTACTATAATCAAAAGCTATAATCATCCAGAACTAGAGAAATGAGACTTCTAACATCTGATCTAAACAAATCTGTCCATCCTTCCATGGTGACTCTACTCAACACTATGCATCTGAAATGATGTGTACAACATTTGCAAATCAGGCAAAAAAGATGTTGATAGTCTCAGAACAATGAACTGACCACCAACAGACCTCAAGCAGACCTCAAGCACCAACAGACCTCAAACAGAAAATGCTACCAACTTGTAAGACTTCAACTTCTGAAGGGATGAAAAATATTAAATGGAATGGATGGAAAAAAAAAAAAAAATTATATATATATATATATATATATATATATATATATAAT
>CM067481.1:29045941-29064691 GCA_034552555.1 Semaprochilodus insignis | reverse complement strand
ATATATATATATATATATATATATATATATATATATATATATATATATAAAAGGAAGGTGTTATACATGCTGTTTTATTTTAGTCTACTCTTTATTCTAAACACAGCTGTGTAGATTCTGATCATTTACATTCTGCTCCACAGTCCACAGGTTCAGCCTGGTATTACCCAAATGATAAATAGTTGTATAAAGAATAGCCCCAAAAACATTTGGACATCTGTGCCATATTCATGTATTACATTAATATGTATTAAGTATGTATGTTGTTAGGGAAGAAAATGTCAAACCAAGCAGCAGTTATTTTAAACAGACCATTCCAAGACCTTTTAAATGGCAGATGGTGAGTTTCAGGTCTTTATCATTTGAACAGTCCGCAGGCTCCTACAGGCATTCATCCAAAATGCCAGTAACACTTTATTTGAAGGCTGCCTACCTACATGCATAGGTACTAAAGCAATATGTGTATATTTATGAGCAGCTGCTAACAACCACAAAATGACATATGATGTTATATGAAATTAATGGCATTGCAGTGATGTAAGGGGCCCTTATTCCATTTTCCACTATTATGAAGCATCATTCCAAAGCAATGGCACTTAGAGGAAAGGCCTGTATTAGAAGTTTATATCTGCTCTAAGTAGTTAATGTACAAAATGTTTGAGTTAAAAAAAGTCCTTTAATTACTTGATCTTGCATTTACTGGCATAAGATGTTCATGAATACTCCAATATTGCTTTATAAATATCTTATTCAGTGTTTATGCATGTGTTATCACGTCCTGACGTAGGTAGTCTTTGAATAAGTTGTTACGAAAATGGCTTTGTAGACTTCTGAGTTCAGGATCCCAACAATGAGGACAAGTTGCTACAAAACTGGCAAGAATTTAGTGCAGCCTGGTTTGAATTCTTCTCCAGACTGGGTGTTGCTCTCTGAGAAATATGTTAAATAGTTAAATTGTCTAAATACTTTTTGGGGTTAATTCATAAGCCTCTACACTGATTAATGTAAGGTGTTAAACCCAACTGGACCCAGAATCATCTTGGTCACTGAGAAGTACTTTCAGAGCACTTTTACCTTTGCCTCAGAGTTTTGAGTTTTGCTGTTGTCAGTAATATAGCAAAAAGTAAGCCAGTTTCTGGGACTTTGATCATCCTTATTATTTATTTTTACAGCCTCAGTTATAACCCTTAAACTACAAGCATGCATTTGTGGGATATGCTCTGGTCTATTGATATTATTTCTCATGCCAAGTGACTTTTTTTTGTCCTTAGCTTTGCCTTTATTTAACCATTCTCTTTGTATAGTCATTTTAATCTGTGGTTATTTAAAAATGCATAAAATGATTGTACTTAGGGTATAAACAGGGTATAAACAGAATTTCACCAACAAACTGACCACATATATATAAGCTCACCAGACCAAAAAACAGTCACCTAAGGTAGTAGTAACTTCAGGCTCCTGCAGAGGGTGCTGTATGAGGATGATGGGGCTATAAATACCTGTGGGGTGTGAGTGACGGTGTTCATATGTTGAGAAGAGATGGTACAGTGCAGTGAATGTCTCATCACATGTGTGGAAAATGGGTCCAAAGCAGATGTTAATGATTGGCCAAAAGGAGTGATTGCATTTAGGCATGCCAAAGACCAGAGTGTGAAGGAAGTAGCTGAATTTGCAGGTGTATGGAAGCGTACGGTCCTATGGGTCTACCAGCAGTGGCAAAAATCCCAGTCTACAGGAAATTCCTCTCAGAACTGTGCCAGGGAAAGCATCCACCAAATCTGGCCCAACTACGCAATTCTTTGATTCAAGCCTTGCCTACATCTAAAACAGTCCAGCGCAGTTGTTATTGGTGCTCGTAGAGGCATTACTCACTATAAGATACGTTTCAGTCACAGGTGACTTATTTTTTTATCCAGGGAGCTATATACTTTAATATTCTTGGAAATATGTAGATTTTATGTTAGAATGCTGCAGAACATACAGATAAGCTCTGGTACAACTGCTAGATCTACTCTACTACTCTACTAATAACTCTATATTCTATAATAACTCTATTACTCACCTTAAAATAACCAAATGCATTAACAGGTCTGGAGACTTTTGAAAATCGTGTATTAGTTTTATAGAAATTGGTGAATAATTTGTAGTCTAGTAAGTTAAATAAGTAAATGATAAGCCTGCAAGATGTCATCAACAAGAACGACATGCAGAACATTGATGCATGCTTTAAAAGAAAGTGAAACCTTGTATTTACATACCGTATGTTATTTACAAGGGAAATATGTCATTTCACTGCCCAGCTATGCCCAGACTGGCAACAGCACAGTGTCACCAGCAGAGTAGCTTGGTTAAAGGACCCAACCTTTGAGGGGCAGTTGTGGGCTGGAGGTTGGGGAACCAGCCTCGTGACCAGAGGGTGAACGGTTTGATTCCCTGAACTGAGAAGCAAGGCACCTAACCCCGAACTACTTCTCAGGCACCATGGATAGGGCTGCCCACTGCTCCAAGCATGTGTGCTCACTGCCCCCTAGTGTGTGTGTGTGTGTGGGTGTTTCACTTCATGGATGGGTCAAATGTGGTAGACAAATTCTAATTCTAACCCAGGCATACGCAGTCAGTGAACCCATGACCTTCTGGTTGCAGCCTCACCTCTCCCACAACTTACTGGGCACATCAGATGCAGTAAGAAACATTGAACCAGTTAATTAATCCACCAATATTCCACCATGAGATAAAACTTCACATTAAACACTGACTGTTACATGCTTACTTAGGTTTAGTTAAGCATTGTGACCATTGTTAATATTACTTCATTATTAATTCATGTTAACGTTATAATGTTGAATGTATTCCTTCACATTAGTTAGTCAGTACTAACTAACTATAGTATTACTCAACCTAGTTTTAACCGAGTGTCTAGCTTCCATTCAAAGCATTCCTGTTCCAGCAGGCTTTGACTTGCAGCATTTTTAAGATCTCTACATTTCAAGGCACTCAGGATATTCAAAGGCAGGCTGAATGGAGTAAAGCAGGGTCAGGTGCCCCATCACATCCCAGTAGACCCTGGAGAGCTTCACTGAGGATGAAAGGCAATGTAGGCCTTCCCTCTACATGCAGCCAGCGGCGGGAAAATAGGGAAGGCTGCCTGACCTTTCCCTGCACATGCTCCATTAAGGATGCAGGCTGAGTCACACCCAATTGAGTTTCTCTGAAAAACAACTGGCTCTCAAATTGCCACAGAACAGTATGTTCCCCCAGCTCCATATTCAATATGTCAAGAAACAGACCAGGTAGCCCTGAACTCAGCACCAATACATTTCCTTTCATACTGGGAGAAAACAGACACAACAACACGCACACACACACATACACACACATATTCCCCAAGTAATATAAAGTGAGAACAGAACAACACTGGAACAACATTGGAGTTGGTTTAAAAAATATTGTACAATAACAAGACACCCAATTACCACTTTTCTACATCTCTACATTCTGCACTGAACCCACGGACCCCTTTGCTTTGTCCGCAAAAAAAAAAAACACCTATGCCTCCTGACCATACATAACCAAAGGCCAGCAAGAACTGAATCAATAACCCATTAAAAAATAATACCTACGTGCAATTAGAGATGGGAGCTTTTGTGTTTCCTTTGAAAGGAAAATGCTCTTCAACTCTAATACAAATATTGATTCGCTGCATAGGATACTATATTTCTCATTTATGTAGATTCAGAGACATTTATACATATACAGAACCTTTAAAAGGTAACCACATTCATAAAAGCTATGCGAAGACATTTTGGGGGATTTTTAGTGAGGATGCGTTTACAGTAGTTTATAGGATTGCCGGGGAGGGTGATATTGGTTCTCCTGGTTGTCTGAGTGCTGTATGAGGGTAAACCTGTGTTATATTACCATATAGATTGGTTGTCTGTCAGTATCATTTCCATTTTGATGGAGGTAGACTGGGAGGAAATGATGGAGGGTAATGTGCTGCTGCATGATGGAGAGGCGGGGCAGCACATAGGTATCAATGTTACATATGAGTTATAAAAAAAAAAAGGAGAGATAAAATGTGGGATAGCATGCCTACCATTGTTGTCAGCCTTTCTACAGCAGCCATCATGTCTTTAAATTGCATGACATGCTTTGACATTTTTGGTGAATTTGCGATCAGCGTACCACACGCAGACAAATCCTGTATTGATCTGTCGCTAGCTGAATGGCTAATTATATGTTTCACTAGATGTAGGCACCCAAGCATTGCCTAAAAGGTTCCTTGGTGTCCTCTGTTTCATTTCCTCTATGTGACAGACACTACACAACAATTACGCTTCATTTTAATGCCTTTGGTTTTCTGTACAATTTTTCCAGTTATTCTTAGGATCGAGAATTGGGGGCCTGTAATCACCAGTAGGTCCTGGCCATTTACAGATTAGTTCCTCCTCTTTATTTATTTCAATTATTGAGATATAAGCTAGTTATTAATTAGAGATATAACTCAGATTGGCTTGCTATGTTAATCTTACAGATTAATATTTACAGTGGTGATCATAAAACCCCTTGTGATAATAATAAATGGCAATATTAAGCATGGTACTAGAGACCAGTCTTGAGACCATAAGCTAATGGTCTCTCGTTTTGGTCTCAACGTCATTTGGACATCTTGTCTTGATCTTATGCCAAAGTGGAATCATTAAATTTTGCTGTCAAGGCCAGACAGTTGCGATGTGAACTAGAAATTATTACTGAATATTAACAAAACTATAATTACATATGAAATGAAATAAATAGAATGAAACAGTCATTTCTCTGCATCAGGGATTCCCAAACGTTTGGTAACTTATGGCCAACACAGGCAACAATAAGAGCATCCACAAATTAAAGTGATAACATCATCTTTTTCTGTCTAACCTAATGAGAAGGCCAGTTTGGTAGCTACCAAGTGTTGGATATTAAGCTGAGAAAATGAAAGTTGCAAACAGAGTTCTGCCTAAATCCAACAACCTTAGATACATATTTACTGTGTTTAGTCTCTGAGTGGTTTCAAAGAATCATTTATAAAGACCAATGAGCAAACAGCACAGAGGTGTAGTTACTCACTTTCTGTGTCCATGCACCCTGAAAGCATAGGACTTACAAAAGCCTTTCAAAAGTTTGCCTGCAATTAATTCAATTTAATTCAATTTCTTTATTTTTTCCTTTCTTTATTTAATTATTTTTTGTGTTATAAAATACCAAAGAAAAAAAAACTGCAGTAACACCATGGGCCATTGAGGGGTTGTTGCCCGTAGGTTGAAAACCACTGCTGTACATGTTTAAATTAATTTGCTGGTTAAGGGTCTTTCAGCATGGCTTAACTGAGTGTTAAAGGCTTGATGGTGTTCTTTGGTTCCCAACATTCAGCCGATCAGAATGGTACATAATAGGAAATGGATGTAGTTTAGTTTATGTTCATTTTACTTTAAGGATAAGCTTAAGAGAAGAAAGGGACAGAAAATGTGCTTAGTTTGCTTATAGTATAAAGATAAATAATAACTTATTTATATGATAATATATATTATGATGATGTATTTATATACTGTAAGTGTGTGCATGATATGTGACATCTTCCATGTATATGCCCATTTAGTAATATAGTAATGTTACCTATAGGTTTCACAGGCAATAAACATATTTGGTGGCTCCTATCACCACCACTGTGAACAATTCTGCTCTTCTCTAGAATGAGTCATTTCGCATGAAACCATGATGACTGAAGCTTAAAAATGTAATTACACAGAGATACAGAAGAATGCTGTTTCTCCCTTAAGGAGTTCCTTGATAGCCCTTCAAAGAAGGTCACATACGTGGAACAAGTTTCCTCAATAGCATTTTAGCTTTATTACCACCTTAACTGTTCAAGAGCGCCTTGAAATTACATTTCATCTTCCATGTCACTGTAATCTCACTATAATACTAACAAGCACTGATTAGCAGTTCAAGCTCTTATACAAGAAACTCCTTTCGTGCTAATAAACTAAATACCAATGGCACAATTTCTACTGACCTCTTTTCACTAATCTATAACCAGTCAAAAAAGTGACCTAGTAAATATTTAATTAGGTGATTAATTAATTAGCTTGGCAACATACAGGAGGTTAGAGTGTGCTAACTGCACACTGACACCATAGCTGTAAATGAATCTGAATATGAGAACTAAAAATAAATAAGAGAACAAATTATTTGAGGCAAGACAAGAACAACGTTTGTGACAGCATTCCTGCAGTCAAATATGACGGATGCTCAATGATGTTTCAGGGGTGTGTGTCTTCATCAGGCACTGCAGCTCTGCAAATGAAAAGGAAGAAAAAATGTACCTTATGAACCTGTTGATAATGAACCTCAATATCAACAGATTTAAGAGAAGAGTTACCATCATGATCAATGATCAACAGCCAATGGTCCGAAACACAAAGCCAGTATGCTTAGCCACAACATTATCTGTCAAGTACTAGGTCATTTCTTTAATTTAGGACTTTTGACTTTTACTCAGTGAATTTCTGAGGAAAAACTCACAATACAATCTCACTATTATTAAAGAAATCTTATTTGTATTAGTATTGTTATTTTGCTATTTTTATATGTTAAATTAATCAAAATATCTTCTAGTTTAGATTTGTTTAGATATTAGCCCTCATTTGCTCTTGATCATTCTCTTGGGCAACTTCATAAGGAGCCTCCTGAGATGCATTTCTAACAAACCTGAAGAAGATACACATATAATCGGACCTGTTGACTATTGTTATTGTTGAAAAACTGTTGTCGACTGACAAACATGCATATCGTTTTTTCATATTTTATATAGAATATAATTGATGCAATTTTGCAATTGAAGGATAGGAAGGTTGACATATATCAGTCTGGAATGCATTACAGAGCCGCTATGGATTTATGGGCTCCAGGCAACTATATTTATTACCTTCATATTAAAAAAAAAAACTTGGAACAGAGCTGGTCTACCAAAATTCCCTCGAGCACAGCTATGATTCATCCAGAAAGTCACAAAAGAATCCAGACAAACATCTAAGGAACCATTGTTTGCCTCAGATAAGATCAGCCTTAAGAAAGAGACTGGGCAATACGGGTCTCATGGGAGAGTTGCAAGATGAAAACCACTGCTAAACACGAGGAATACAAATGCTTTGCCTCACATTTTCCAAAAACACCCTGATAAAGCCTTTTGGAAAAATGTTCTGTCGACTAAACAATCAAAATCTGATCTGTTTTTGGAAGACGAAGAGTCTTTTGCATCTGCCATTAAGCTAACAGCTCTCTGCAATAAGAACACCATACTAACAGTAAAAAATGGTGGTGGTAGTGTGAAGGCATGGAGCTTCTTTGCCGCTTCAGGACCTGGGCGACTTGCAATAAATGACAGAACCATGAATTCTGCCCTCGACCAAAATATCCTGCAAGGGAATATCATCGGTCTATGATCTGATGCTCAAGTGCAAATAGGTTATGCAACAAAACAACAATTTGACACATAAAAGAAAGCCCACCTCTCAGTAGCACCTCTGAATAGCTTAAAAGAAACTAAATTAAAATTAGGATATGGTCTAGTCAATGTCCTGACTTGAACCCTACTGAAATGCCTGACTTGAACCCTACTGAGATGGCAGGACCTTAAACAGGCAACTCAGGTTGGAAAGCCCTTCAGTGTGCCTGGCCTAAAGCAGTTCTGCAAAGAAGTGTGGGTCAAATTTATCTATAGTGATGTAAATGACTCATCTTGAGTTATAGGAAGTGTTTGGTTGGCTGTAGTGTAGGGGAGAACTGCTTTTTCATATGGGTGATGTAAGTGTTGCAAAACCCATTGTCATTGCTACATTTTGTAAAAGGGTCTGAAGCCATTAAGTGTCACAAATATGCAAAAACAGATGATGCAAATACTTTTATGGCATCATATATATGAATCTAGCAATCTTTAGCCTGAAAAATGGAACATTAGGCTGCAAGAGCAAGGAAATAAATGACAGTTCTCACATTAGCTGGTTAGGAATCATCTGTTTTCTATGGTTGAAAGGCCTGCTAGATGTCACGCAGTACAAAACTCTCTCCTTGTGTCACATCTGCTGCATGTAATTAAATGTCTAGCATTTTAAACTTTAAGCTTGCCTGCGTCTTGCTATGACATGTAATTTTAGAATGCACACTTTTCTTGCAGGTCCGTTAAAAGTGAAGAACACCAGCTAGCAAAAACTACAGAGCATTGTGGGAATTCAGAGGATATTTTTGAACGCCGAGATGAGTTACTTTCTCTTACACTAGAGTAAATGGATCAAACGCTTTAGCTGACTGGCAGTTAATGGCTGCACTGTCATTCTCATGGGGTCCTGCCCTGCCAAACTCATTAGTGATAATTGGCCGGTCCTCTTAATGCGGAGTGGAACGAAACAACTGCACAGAGTGTTCTGCGAAGAGCTTGTCGCTCGAAGCTCTTTGGCTCAACTGAGATATGCAGATTACACTGCAGGCCAAATCAACAGGAGCTGCCTTCAACAGTCTGACCAACAAAAAGTTTGGTCCTAAAACACAAATAAGTTCTTCACTCTTATGAGGACTGACTGGATGACTTAGTGATGTCACGTAGCCTTTGACTCAGCACCCGGAGTTGCCATGGTAAGGGACAGCCTGTGCAGACAGGGGGATTTTTGGAGCTTTCCAGTACAATATGATATGGGGGAAGTTAATGCTAGAGGGTTTGTACTTTTTCACATTTGGAACTAGCTTTGCCTTCAGCAAGAGAGGATTTTTAGTGCTGATTGATTATATGATACTCAAGAGCTAAGTATACAAAGAGAACAGTGTAGTTTATTGCAGCCTGAGGTGAAAAGGTCTTGATTGACTTGCTGGGTAAACTCACTGCGACTCATTTGCAGCTCATTTGCTACTTTGACAGCAATATACTGGAGTAGCTGAATTAGAACGCCTACCAGTATCTGCATATATAGTTTAATTTATACCAACGACATGTGAGCTGGCTTTGATATAGCCTATATAGGGTTAGACCAACGGACATTTGCATACAATATTCGTATTACTTAAACACATTTTTAAAGTTTACTACATAACATTGACATAAGCATTTCATAAACATGTCATGGCAGATTATAGTGAACATGGCCATATGACCTTCACTGGTAATTGTCATGACAGATGCAAATGATAGCATATGTGCAGTGTAGATAGCGTATCTGTTGCTAACTCTAGTGGGTGATGTATGTGACAGATATTACAACGCTTAAGATATAATGAGACATCTGATATTATGACATATCAGTAATTACTCTCTAATTAGTACAGTGCTATGAAAGCAGGGACTATTTTCTTGCATAAACAAGCTAACATGGAGCTCTACACAGGCATGTTTTTGAAATTGCAGGAGATGCAGAACTTGACTAGGCCAACATAATTATTGGTCTATGATTGCATTAACTTACAATTATGTATCATTCATATTGTTCTATGAGTAGCAAGCAGTAAACATGTTGGGGTCTTTGTTTTTAGCCTACACTAAAGTTTCTCCAGAGGACTGAAAGAGTCTGGTCTGACAGGTTTTGTTTTCAGTAGCTCAGTGTCCATCCCTAACTTTAACCAACATGTCTCTGTCCATTGCTCAGTAACAAGAGGCTCACAACACTGCTTGTTATATTCAGCTGATGTCTGAGGATACTTTGCATACTGAACAACACTCATCTTGCAGTGTATCATACAAAAACGCTGTCTATTGTGGTATATTAAATTTCATTTTAAAGTCATTGTGTTAATTGTACTTTATCATTCACTGTAGGTGTTTACTATGCCTCTTCTGGTATATATCTATCATGTGGCACAAAAACAATTACATAACCGAATAATGCTTCAATGCAGCCTGGATTGCATCAACTCTCCCTACTGCAAAATAGAAAACGATACACACTGAACATCAGCAAAGTCCTCAAGCATACTGTACTTCCAAGCACAAACACACATACACTCAGGTTACGCAGTTTTTCAGAAACACCAGGAGTCTTTCTGATGTTTGACCCCTCCCTTTAGTCTTCATTCTCCTGCTGTGTACAATGTGCTGTCTGGATACTGCATACCACACTTGCTTCAGACACTCCCAATTTCTCTAGCCCTTTTTCCCATCCCACAGCACCTGCACCTCCAGGGGCCTGCAGAGGATCACAACACAATCCCTCTAACCACACGCAGTACAGCTGCAGCTAATAAACCCCAGTTATTAGGGAGATGCTCAGCTTACGCTGCTGTAATCAATTACCTGCCTTTTATTGGCTGTCTGAATGGTAGTGAAAATCCTTGAGCATGTTAGACAAGATGTTGCATCCCTGCAGACACACCAGGAGGGATGTGTTCCTCTTTCTCCTGTTTCTAGTCTTTCTTTTCTTTGTAAACGACAAGCTCAAGTTAAACATCCTTGTATAAACCCATCCTGAACACCAACCAGCAAAACAAGACACAGGGCATATACAGAGCTTATAGCACCTTCATTTATTCACTGTTATTCACTGTTGTGATTGTCATGACAGATGAAAATGATAGCATATGTGCAGTGTAGGTACTGTTGTTTCATGGATAAAAGACACATTTACCAGAAAATGACACAGAAGTCTCAACAGCTAAATATAATACCGCATTGTTTCAGTATTTAGTGTGTCCACTCTTTGTCTTTGAGATGGACTGGCGGCCTGTCCAGGGTGTTTTCTTGCAACTCAAAGGATGGATGGATGGATGGATGGATGGATGGATGGATGGATGCATGAAAGGATGGATGGAGCCTTTGCCTCAATTACAGCTACAATTTCTTTTTAGTAGACCTGCTTTAGCTATACAAATAAGTATGCAGGGGTATGTTTCCACACCATCCAAGTAATGCCAAACACATTCAGCAAACATGTTCAACAAAAATGTTGAGGTCTGGACTCTGGGGTGGTCAGTTCATTGTTCTGAGAACAGCAGCACCTTCTTTGTTTGATTTTCAAAATGTCTTCTTTGTAGTCTATTTCCTTTTCTCAGTGAGGGCTCCCTGAAAGCTACACATCCTTTCAGACCCATAGCGTTGAGTCTTCTCACAGTGAAAGGATGGACAGAAACGCCTGTGGATTGTTTCAGATCTGAAGAAAGAGTGGAGCTTGATTTTCTCCTCTCTTTCAAAGGTGAAAGCTTTAAATGTGCCATAGAATGGAAAACTGTATTCACACTGGCACAGGAGAGTTAGGAGAGTTCAGTACATAGAACTAACAAACTGCGAACCTCAAACCTTTTGCTTCTAATACAAATCCTGTTTTTTCAAGAGAACGATAAACCAATTCCAAAACCCATAAGGGTCTTGATTAATATTTACATACACTAGCTCTAAATTAACATACACTAGCTCACGTTCTAGCCCAGGGAAGCAATGACAATGGAGCAATACCAACAACAATGGTGGACTATGTGGAGAAATCTGTCATTCCAGCCTGTGAAGGGAGTGTCAGCACTTGTCATACCCTTTCAAAGAAACCAAACATTTTATGGGCATGGCTGGTGTTCATTTTGAAACAGGGTTGAAGCTGCCTTCCTATTTGCCAGCTTTTTAATCAAATGCTCTGTTCCAACTTAAATGCTACAGATTGTTCAGGTGGCAGAATGTAACTGCAGTACCTTTTAAGGTGGAACAGAAAATTTGCAAAACAAGCAAGCAAACAGGAAGCCAGCTTCAGCTCCCACATCTTTAACAAGATGCTGGACAACTTTAATTTGGAGTTCTTAGTTTACCCAGTAAACTCTTAGTTTAATTTCACTCCAGACAGTTTCTCAAACCCTGGACAATACGGGGCAGCTTCACTCAGTGTTTAACACCTTAATTAGCATTACAACCCGAACAGTAACCTCTAAGTAGCAACCATGCTGTGTGACTGTATCAGTGTTTGCTGGTTGAATAAGAACATCTTAAACTGAAAGTTTCATAGTGAGGAACAACTTTAATCTACTTAGTGTTGATGTTCAGATCAAAAGCATGTAGCTAACGTTAGCTACCTGCAAGCTTCAGGTAACTAGCGTAGCTAACTAAATAGTATGATGATCTAACTAATTTACATGGAGGCTCATTTTATTTTTCTGTCGGTGTCTATTTTGCTTCTGTGTGATCAAAAGCTTGCTTCATTCTAGTGCCAAATCCCAGGCTGTAAATGGGCGTGTAAAACTGTGTCTGGGCATTTTTCACTATGACTATAGTCGTATACCCTCTATGTAGAACATCAGAGATCAATTTCAAATGCTAACTTGTGGTTACTGTTGTTAGGAGTCCCAGTACACAATTTCCTAAACTAAGAATGTGATGTGAATCTTAATTACAGCTGGAATGTAGCTCCCCGAGGTGCATGCTGGGTATTTCATGAGGCTGGTAAGCAGCTGATGCACGTGTATTGCCGGTTGTTATTAAGTGGGCGTATATGTAGCAGCTTGTACACTGAACTCATTTGTAATGCGCAGGTTGTGACAGTGCAGCCCAAGTGATGCAGACAGCACATCTGTTCTGGCTAATTAATATTTTGTCATGAATACTCTCCTGTTTACAACTCAGCCATTCGAGAAACACTGTATTAGTTTCATGTCATCTTAATAAGCAAATGCCAATGAGACTACATGCCCGTGGAAAAATGGCAGCCACCGTTCAGTGGTCTCACGTGGTCTGTTTGGTCTTCTCTGTTTGTCCTTTCTTCGGTGGGCCTGCTAAAACAATATACCATGGAGGAGACTTGGACTTGGCTGGCACTGACTTATCCAGCTTGACCAACCTTTACTCTGTGTAATTACCTGGCCGCTGAATTCTGCACTAATTAAATACAATTATCTGACAGACAAACATGAAAAGTGTAAAACAAAGAACACCTTAATTCAGTATGTGGACGAGATGTTTCACCCTTCCATTTACTCCTTTCTAAAGAACGGGTCATTTTCGAGGTGTTGGTTTTGTATGGTAATGAGAATGTTTTTAATTGGCTGCCTCAGTAAAAGGGGCAGAACAGGGGGTATGGTCATTGTGCCATGTTTGAGTGTTCAACAATAGCTGCAAAAAAGACCACATAATCAACATTTTTTTAAGCCTGTTCACGCTTGGATACAGTCAGATGCAGTCGGTTACGCTTGACGGATACAGTCTGAAAATCGCCAGCGTGAGCCACCAAAGCATGTCATTACACATGAGTGCCTTATTCTCAGCTGTTGCTGTAGCCCTGCTGTAGACTTATTAGGATTCAGGACTCTTTCACTGTACAACTGCAAGGTAAAGTTAATGTTGTAAGTTTTGAATATAACATGTCCATTCTTAGACTGGCAGCCTGTCCAGGTTGTTTCCTGCCTTCTGCCCAATAAGTGCTGGGATTGGCTCCAGCACCCCCCGCATATATATATATATATATATAATTATTCTCACTTAGAAAACAAACAAAACCTGCAATCTTAAAACCTGTAAACGATTCTAGGACAGTGAGCGAACTGGGCCGATAAAGCCTCATTCTGATAAGTGTTATGTTTGCTCAGCTTTCATTTTCTGTCCTGTTACTGCTGCGCCTAAGTAAATGCCCCATCCAGACAGAGGCAATCCATAGATACAGGGTCACGGCAAAGCGACCACAGTGCTACATGGGTCCAGACAAGGCTGGTCCAGACAGATTACATCAAAGCCGTGCTGGGCCAGGTGTGAAGAACACAGAGAATCTGTGATGCCATGGCATATCTCCTCGCTCACGATGAAAAACCATTTGCCTCCTTTAGATGCCCAGCGTATCTTGCAGATGCATAGACGGGAGAATGAAAAATGACAGCGCTGGTAAGTGCCAGAGGGTGGTAAACACTTATCTGTGTGGATCAGGAGGAGCAGTGGTTGGTGGCCTTTTTTTCCAGCTTGGAGTGTTTGAGGCAGATAAAGCGTGGCGGCCTCAGCTTTCCCTCATGATTATCTTCACATGGAGGAGAGCCTCCTCTACTCTGCACTATCACACCAGGAACCCTTTATCTCTTCTAAGTCATTTATTTCCAAGATGGAATCAGAATGGCTGGCAGCGCCAAACACGCTGTACTCGCCAGTGGGGGACTGAAAGTGGGGCTGGAAGAAGCGAGGAGGACGGTGCATAATGGCTGTATTACCCCAGCATTATGGTGCAAAAGCCACATGAAGAGCAAAGACTGATGGTGGGTTAAGCTTCACAAAGAGTGCCATCCATTCTCCAACAGAACCGGAGAGGTGTCAACATGCAGAAAGTGGAGGCGTGAAAAACAGGGAGGGTGGGCGCGTGTCACACTGAATGCGTCTGCTTTCTGCACAGAGAAAAAGACACATCTGTTCATATAATCTTCATCTCCAACTATCTTATTTAATCACAGATGTAGGTGATCGTTGCATGTTTACTTGTGATTTTCTTCAGCCAAAGAAACCGAACGGCCTGTAATAATATACAGGCTGAAAGGCAACAGTATTGCACTGTATAAGGCAGAAAAGGTTCACTGGCCATTAAAGGGCCCAAATCATAGAAAAAAATTTTCTGCTAGCTCTTTTGAAACAAGGGTGGATGAAATGAGACGCAGTATGTATGTTTCAAAACTTAATTTTAGTTCCCCAGTCCATACAGTTGCCATGCCTCTGGGTCTCCCTGACGCCGCCGATCTCCCAGACTCTATTCCCCAGAGTGCACTACCTGATGATGTCACACCCACATGTCCCCAGTCATCCAATCAGTCACAGTCTAGGTCGCCCGAGTTTTGAGTAGCGTCACCTGTCATCATTTACACCTGTATTTAAACCCCTCTCACACACACACACTGCAAAGTTTTGCCAAACACTGTTTGCAATTCCAAGCGTTGTCCCTGTGACCTTCTATCTATTTTTCCCGGTTCTGACTTCCCGTCGTCTCTGGCTTTATCTCTCTCGAGTCTCCCTTTGGCTTTGTCTGCTCTTTTCTCCCTGGTTCTGACTCTCCTTTTGTGTTCTGACCATTCTCTTGGATTTCCCTTCGGATTCGGTTGCTGGCTTGTTTGATCTCCTGACTTTGACCCCTGCTTGTCTCTTATTCTGGACCCGGCATTGCTCTGTTTATATGTGTGCTTGTTATTTGCTGTTGTGCTCAGCTACCTGTTTGTTAAATAAAACCCCTCTGACTTTTAGCTCTGCTCGCATCGTGCCAAGTTCTTTGTGCCTGACAACAGTACATATATGCAAAACACAGCCTGTTTTGAATTTATAGTTTTTGTGATCTCACAAAAAAATGCATTTAAATAAGCTCAGTGGACAAATGGTTAGTCACCTTGTGTGTTTAAGGTCGTAGTAACTTCAGGCTCCTGCAGATGGCGCTGCACGAGGCTGATGGGGCTATTAATACCTGTGGGGTGTGAGTGACAGGATTCATACATTGAGAAGAGGTGGTACAGTGCAGTGAATGTCTCGTTCAATGTGTGGAAAATGAGTCCAAAGCAGATGTCAATGAAGGCTAAAATGAGCGATTGCATTTAGGTGTGGCAAAGACCATAGTGTGAAGGCACTAGCTGAATTTGCAGGTGTATGGAAGTGCATGGTCACACGGGACTACCAGCAGTGGCTACAATCCCAGTCTATGGGAAATTCCCCTCAGAACTGCGCCAGGGAAGGCATCCACCAATTTGCCAAACTGTGATGCAAGAGTACCCGAACATTGATGTTGCCTACTAGGTATTAGGTATGTTTCAGACACGGGTGACTAATTTTTTGTCCGGTGAGCTTATATATGCCTATTCAGGTTATAGCAGTTCAGCTCCGCACACTCATACTGAAGTTATAAGCACTGTTTCAGCTTGAACTGCCTTTTGAATGAGGCACAACACAGGGCAGCTAATCAGAACGAAACTCGCTTCCTCTCCCACCAACCACTCCGTATTCTTCATTCTTCTTTGCAGCTGTCTATCACAGAGGTCTTTGATCTTCCACTCAGGCTGTTGTATTTCAGCAACAAGATCCCGCTTCTGACACCAATGTGATGTCTTGCCAAAGAAGGAGACGAGGAAAACACATCGCTGTAAACAAAGGCTCTTTTATTGAACACTGCTGCAGAGAGAACCACTGCTCACCAGGTCACCTTCCAGTGGGCCATTACAGTACTAATAACTAATATTTAAAAGATGTCCCCAAATGTCTGACATGTAGTATAGTCTGTTTGAAGTTGGAGCTGCAGGCTATTTGAAGCTTTAATACCTGATGCGGTAAATTTCTATGCTTTAGCAGGACCGGAACATGAGCAAAAGAGATGAAGAAGCATTAAGTGAGAGGTGGGCATAAGTCCCAGTGTGGACGTTTGCTTGAGCGCGTGACTGTGGGTTCGTGCTGAGCTCTGCTCGACTTTCATTGTGCTCAGGCCTCTGTTCGCCTGCCCAATTTAGCTGCCGTGCCTGTCACAACGCTTTTAATAAACAACTTCGACAGCTCCCATGGAAATAGCTCTGCTGTCCTGTACCGCTATTGTGCTCCTGCACTCTTCATTTAGCTTTTTTTCCTCCCCTGAGGATTCAGTTGTGTTTTTTTCTGTTATTCTCTCTCTTCTTCTCTCTCTCTCTGTGTTAGAGGGAGATAAAATGAATGATTTAGGGAGGCAAACTATCAGCCCCATCTCCTTTCACAAATGAAAAAATGAAATGGGAGAACCTGCCATGTGGCACAACTGCTGGGCCAAAGTGACTAATGAGGTTGAAGGTATGAAACTGAGCAATAAGAGTCCAAAAAAAAGATTGAAAACCTGAACAGGCCAATCTCAGCTTCAAAGCCAGGAGGCTACATTACAGTACACTGTACTACCAAAATTATGGAAGGGAGTGTGTTACGTAACACGAACACACTGTGTCAGTGATGGAAAGCACCACTCTTATGAAGCACCAGGCCTGTGCACAGACATTTTAAAGGGCCGGTGCTCAGTGCGGAAAAACGGCAACATGGCAATCAATGAAAAGAACTTTCACTTTATAGCACAGAATACTGTCGTCACCCTCATGTAGTCACATGACTTATGTACACACATTTCAAAAGCCAAACCGTACATTGTAGCCAGAGTTTTTCCAAAACCAGCCAAAAACCATTAATGTTACTATACATTAGAACTGTAGGCAAGGCCACCTTTGTTAAGTCCAAGACCAAGGCTAATCAAGACCAGGTCTGAAAGAGGCCAAAAATTCCAAGTCAAGTCTAAATAATGCCATCTGGCATCAACCACCCTTCCTGTCCTTTTATCTGCTTGGATTATCTGCCCTTGTTTTAATGGAGTACAATACTTTACAGTACAGTAGAGTTTATATATAGAAACTACAGACACTGTTAATACTGTTATATTACATAGCACTGTCAGACCAAATGAAATGATTAGCTGGTCGACCTGCTTATCTACCTAACTACTTCACATGTGCTCCTGAACAAGAAGGACGAAAGTAGAAAGTCTTCAAACAAAAGGAGTTTGGATAAAGCAAGTGGTCAAACCAGCGTGAACATTGGTTTGGCTTTCCAATGGGGGCGAAACCTGAGGCAGCTGGAATTCCTAGAAAGTGAGGTTGCTATTTCTCTGTTGGACAGGTAATTATTTGGTTTGTTTTGTTAGTGGAGGAATTTGTTATTTTCCTGGATTAAGTAGCCAATGTAGCAAGCTTTTTAAGTAGCTACATGATCTATTAGTCCAACACTAATGTCTGCTAAGATGGTAAGGTAGCTAAGGAGTAGATTTGGAATGGGGCCTGAAAGTAGTGGGTGGGATTTTTTTGGGGGGTTGGATTTCTGTAAATACTAGCTTACATTTCCAGGTTTCTACAAACTCACTTCATTTAACTAAATCCCACATCCAGATCACTAACAGCTGGTCATGTTTTAAATGTTATATTGTGCAGTTTAAGTGCTAATCATCTGTTTTCACCTCAGTCATTACTTTAGTCACATTTCACCTTAAAAAAAAACAAGTTTGCAAATAATCAGTGATGAGTACATGAAGAGTACATGGGCTGATACTTAGCACAGTAAATTTGCTTAATTTATCAAAACAGTTTTTTGGAAAGACTTATGTGTATTACCTTAGAATGCAAAATATATAAACTTGACATGAACCTGAACCATTGTGCAATGCCAATGTCACTTTTTCTCCAGTGTGCAATAGAACTTACTTAGTAAAGCCATTAACATCACCTAAACAACCAGGGTCTACGACAAGCCTGTAGTATATTGTTTGATCATCTTAGAACCTTTTAAATCCTTCCTTCTTCCTGATTAAAATTCTGCACAACTGCTGGCACAATAAATACACTGTCGCTTACTGTTCTGTTTTCCTCTTCTTTTCTTGACTGAAGCTTCTTTAAAGGTGCCAAAGAAAGGAAACTGTTTTTACATTGCTGTAGTCGAATAAGGAGAGTTCAGTAAATAGAACTGACATACCATGAACCTCAAACACTGTTGTCTTCTCCATGAGACTGTGATGAGTGGCTTATTTTTCACAGAAGATGAAATATACATAAAACATTATTATTTATAATGGTAAAAAGCAGCACATCAGCACTGCCACCGTGTTAGTGCTTAATGCCCTGGAGCAGGTAAGGCATGCAGGGCCCATAGTGAGGTATCCCAGGCAAAACAATACACATTGGTATATATATATATATATATATATATATATATATATATATATATATATATATATACATATATATATATATGTATATATG
>CM067481.1:29024803-29045851 GCA_034552555.1 Semaprochilodus insignis | reverse complement strand
ATATATATATATATGTATATATGTATATGCAGTATATATATAAATTATTTTTTGCAAAAAATAAATAAAATAATTTATGTTACTAATCAACTCAATCGTTATTATATTATCTACATTATTTCTTACAGAACAAAAAAGATCTGCCAACTGAATACGAGTTACATTATTAACACATTTGAGTCGGTTTAACACTTCAGGAGCATCTGAATAGGGAAATCAGGTGGAGTTAATTACAGCTGCAAAAAACACCTGCAGGAGAATCACTAGGAGCAAAATAAATGAAGAATCCACTATCGCAGCAGACACACGTAGCCTGACTCTTTTATTCTGTGTTCACAGACATGCTTCTCTCCTTTATTTCTACAAAGTTAGTTTGGCTTTCAAACTTTTAGTCCGTAGTCGGTATTAGTGGTGTTAAACATAGGGTCGCTGTCCAAAGAGCAACAAGTCTCTCTGAAATATCAGCTTTACTAATTTAAGTCTAATGTAAGTCAAAGGAACCAGTCAATGGTCAAGTCAATGGGCTATTTCTGTTGGTCCATTCATCATGAAATTTTCACACAATGTAAACAGCCACATTTAAAATGATGCATGAAAGAAAAAATGGACAAAAATTTAGATACATGTTTTGTTTTGACAACAATGATTTATACACAGTAGCATTAATAGTCGTATGGGAACGGGCTTTCACAGCCTACATGTAGACTTTTCCAGGGAGGGGGGGTGCAACATGTAGGAAAAAAGCATTTATCAAAAATAGGATGAAACATCATAAACACATAACACATATTCTGCCCTTGATTATCATCACCATGATTATAATCACTTTTGTTATTATAGCATTATTTCAGTCTTTTTAATCACAGTGACGTATCCTTCAATCTATTAACTCTACAAAAAGTACTACAAACCACTGCAGTGTACTTCTTGAGTACAGAATTCCTAAAAGAGCTTTTTTTTAAAGTAATGTGAAATCTCTATAACTGAAATACATTCTGACCTCATTAGAGTAGACCTGGCAGATAGCTGACAGGCTAACAGGCTCATCCATACCAATCTAATACTACACTCATCAAGCAGTTTATTAAGAACACCTTCTTGTATCTACACTCACTGTCCATTTTATCAGCTCCACTCACCATATAGGAGCACTTTCCATAATTATAGACTGTAGTCCATCTGTTTGTCTGCATACTTTGTTAGCGCCCTTTCAAGTAAAAGTATATTTTAATGTACTAGAAATGTACTTTAATATCAGCAAGTACATTTCAAGCACATTATTATTTGTGTTGTGGTACTTACAAAGGGCAGTATATATTATTATGTGTATATTATTCATTATTCATTTAAATATACTTCAGTACACGTTAAAGTACATTTCAAGTGCACTAGTAATTATTACATTGTTATAACATTTCAAGCACATTATTGTTTTTTGTGGTAAACACAAGTGATGAATATTATTATTTACTATTTATTTAGATATACTTAAGTCCATATTAAAGTACATTTCTAGCATACTTGTAATTATTACATTACAATATATAAGTATATCTGAGGGAATCTTAGACTCCAAATAGTACAATTGAGTACAATTAGTTCTGTTTAAGTCTATTTTTAATAGCACTCATGATATACATTTAGCATATTACATACATAGTTTACTGACAATAGCACCCTTTAGTGCATTAATCGTAAGTGCAAGGAGTATACTAAGTATACTTAAGCATACTTCAGTGCACTATATTTTCTCCTGGGCATGTTCTTCAATGGTCAGGACCCCCACAGGGTCACCACAGAGCAGGTATTATGTGGGTAGTGGATCATTCTCAGCACTGCAATGATGCTGACATGGTGGTGGTGTGTTAGTGTGTGTTGCACTGGTACAAATGGATCATGTGAATGTAGAAGGAAGTTATGAGTGTAAATATAAGGAAGTGTGTAGTAAGTGTATATTACCTCAATGGCTGTTGTATGTTTTAAATATTCAAAAATGGCAGAAATGCACTTGGCATCAACATAAGGAATCTTAAAGGAAGTTAACATCTTACTAGCTGTGGCAGTCAGACAAAAAAAGGTATTAGCAAAGCAAATTAAATGGTTTCTGTATTAATACTTTTCTTTATAGTGACTCTTTCAGAGGAAAGAGCCCTGACATAGAGCTGTGGTGTATTTCAGCCTTTCAGACGGACTAGAGTGCCTCAGTTTTCCGGTTTAAAATTTGGTCGCCCCTTTGGAAATCAAAACACAATGCTCAGTCCTCTGTCCAGTTCCTGAAGGACCAATTTGAGCTTCACAATTAAAAAATACTACTATAAATGATGTATTTTTGTGTACCTTTTGAGCTCTGACAAATAAAAACAGCCCTGACAAAATAAGAGCCCTGAAGGTTCCCCTTTAATTTTTCTGTATTGAAATAGTATAAACAGCATTGTTGCGCTATTTTTCAGCAAAGATTGAAGGTTGAAGTAAAGCACGCATTAAACAGCCTGTAGCCATCATGCGTAAATATTTTATGGGGGGGACATAAAACTTTTCTAGTCATTTAAAAGTTCCATCTTTCTCATTCTGTCATTTGCACCATTGATAGCCACCTGCTATTTCAGACCCTTAGGCTGAAGCCATTGAAATTCAAGGCATTTATCATGACTTTCAACACATATTTGCTCCATTACGGTGGGTGATAAGACCGCTAAAATGTGCTGATTGTGATTTCAAGCGCCGTCTACTTTTAAATATTTATCTCCCGGTGTTTACCCATTCGAGTCATTCTTCCTGCGTTTGGCATGCAGCTCCCTGATAAAACGCCTCAGATGAGAAGAGATCTTTTTTTTTTTTTATTTGGTCATCATGAAACAATTTATCCTCTCCTTATTTATATTCCTGACGAAGGACACGACTGCCTCTCTTTGTCATTGATTTCTGGTGAAGGTAGATAAACTAGATATTAAACTGCGGCAAGTTCACCTCTGAATGCGCTTCCTTTTCAATTCTCCTGAATGGTTCTTCGGCTGCAGAGGCAGGTGCACACGGCATGGGTGTGAACGCTCACCTCGGACTGAATGAAACATGACCAGAAGCGTGTTTATGCTCGGGGCTTGATGTGTGGCATTCACTGTGACAGCCTACTTACTTCTTTTGCAGACATGGCCTTGAATTCCACTTCTTTTGAATCGACTCAATAACACAGCCTGCTCAGACAGCCTGTCTCATTGTCTATGCTGAGCCCAAGCCAGAGGTCATGGGTCAAGCTCATTCGCTGGTGTAGCATTGGCATTTTCCTGCAGACGCCCCGTGCCTGCCTGCTGTTTGCCTAATGCAATTCCAGTCTGGACTAATCTTCTCAAAGGCCACTGAAATGCCCTTGCTCGACAAACTTCTCCCGATGCTGCAGCCTCGTCTCTAGAGTCCGTAGAAACAACAAGACTAGGGCAAACAACAGACACTAATGAGCAAGAAGTACGGGCAGTCTGTGGCCGCTGGCCTAAGGCCAAAGTTCCTTTCGATAGCCGTGCTTCTATATGTTTTTATAGAGCAGATGAGATATTTGACCTCTAGGTGCTCATTAGTCTACCATGCGACGATCGCAGTATCAACAGGGGAAGAGGAACTAAACCAAGCCTGACCCCATCGATACACCAAAAAAGCTAATGTCACGCTATTAGCTCGCCTCCATGCACGAATGGAAATGAACACATCTGCTCCCAAACAGAGCCCACAGAGTGTGGGCCGGGATAATTGCACGGACTAATACCGGAGTCATCACCACAGGACAATGACTGCCACGTAGGTAATTACCAGAACCACAGTCAATAAGCCAATAAAGCAGTTACTGCTGAAATCCTCCCTTTATCCCCTTATAGAGAAATGAGCTTTCACACTGCGTTGATGTGAATTAGAAGGTCAAATTAGGCCTTACAGCATTTAATAGGAAGCTTATGGAGAGATAAAATGACCACTACTTTTGGCTGACTCACATCTTCCACCTTACTGAGCTTGCAGAACTAGAGTTACTAGAGCTACGGTTCAAAAGTCTGGAATCAATGTTCTCAGAGATATAAAACTAATTTGGTTACTGTATTCTGACCTCATTAGAGCAGACTGGGCAGATAGCTATCAGGCTAATAGGCTTGTCCATGCCAATCTATTAATATACTCACTGAGCATGTTATTGAGAACACCTCCTTGTATATACACTCCATTTTATCAGCTCCAATTACCATATAGGAGCACTTTGTAGTTCTACAATTTTGTTCTTCACCATGTTCTACAATGGTCAGAACCCCCACTGGCCTACCAGAGAGCAGGTATTATTTGGGTGGTGGATCATTATCAGCACCGGAGCGATGCTGACATGGTGGTGGTGTTAGTGTGTGTGTTGTGCTGGTAAAAGTGGATCATGTAGGTGTAGTTATGAGTGTAGACACAAGTAGGTGTTTCTAATATAGTGTTTGGTGAGTGTATATATTACATCATTATGACATCTACTGTATGTATAAAACACCCCACTATGCTGGTCCTCTGCAACTTCACCTGTTTGTAATAGTCTCACTCATAAAGGTGAAAAAAGAAAAACAGCTGGATTGATAAAACAATGGAGTTCGAAAAATGTACTTGACTTAATAGCAATGATATCTAGTTTTCGCACCCGTAATTTTGAAAACTGGATAAAATAAATAGACTTATAATGAGCCCCTGTATCTTATTGTGCAAGGAAACATAATCTTTGATGCTTATATCACAATTAAAAATGCTACATTTACACATATTTCTCACTATTTTTCAATATTTAGGGTGATGTAAAGAACTAGATAGTATTGCTTATTTTTAAAATATGTAGGAAGTAAATTAAGCTTACACCATTGACCGATTAATGTGTTTATTTATTATTGTTATTTTATTTTGTTTATTTTTTGCTTAGTATTAGCCTTTACATCTCATTTTCAGAGTATTTGCCAAATATATTCTCAGATATCAATAACTTCTTGTTCCCAAAATAATCAAAATATTGAATAAAGCATGTAAAAATATAAATGTGATGACTAGTTTATATATCCATCTACATTTTAGATTGTACAACTATTACTGTACATAGAAAAAGCAAAAATGATTCATAAGGCAAGCGATCATAAACGTCTACTCAGGAGGGCAGCTTAGCTAACATCTAATGAAAGAGTGCATGAAGGTCCACGAAAGACTATATTGACTATATTGCTTTGTGCACTCACCATCCACTTTATTAGAAGTTCCTACCTTGTATTTCCACTCACTGGCCACTTTATGAGGTCCGCCTACCGTATCGCTCCACTGTATATATGTGCTATTACACCCTGTGGATAGACAGATGAACTTTATTGATCTCCGAGGGCAAATCTGGCTGTGAGCCCATCTGTTGTCATGCACAATTTGTTGTCAGTCCCCTTTACCCCATCCATCACTGGTCAGTGACCACAGAACCGCTGCTGGCCAGATATTATATGGCTGGTGGACCATTCTCAGCACTGCAATGGCACTGACATGATAGTAGAGGGATAACTCAGCAAAAGATGGGGTAAAGAAACTGTACACCAGCAGGGTGGCTATACAAGAAAGGTGTTTCTAATAAAGTGGCCAGTGAGTGCAATTTGAATGGTCCTTCTGAAATGAACACAAAATGCATAATTTGAGTCATTAATAAAGAATCTGTTCATAGTTTTACAAGTCTGCTAAAAAGTAATTCTGGAAAAATAGTGATGTCTAATTATCTAATAATAGAACACTAATATCAGTCTTGTGTGAACTGACACAATTCTAGTCTCGTGTGAATAAAGTTTCATCAGGTTACATCATTTTCATTCAAATCCCCCCAGCTTTGGAATAACCTTCCAGTTAGTGTTCAAGACTCAGACATAGCCCCAACCTTCAAGTTTAGGCTTAAAACCTACCTGTTCAGTCGAGTCTTTGGTAACTAGTTTCCCTGCTAACTGTCAGAGCTAATTGTCAGTGTGCTTTCTTTGCCAGGGCTGAGCTACTGCCCAAACTCTGTGGTCTTCTGCGGAGCTGACCAGTTGCCTACCATGAAGCTTCTCCTTGTGTTGTGCTGTGAGGGACCTCACCTGCATCATGTGTGCCTATCAGATGATTATGCTATTTAATCACAGACAAATCAGACATTTCTTCCCTTGCCTCAAAAACACACAACACTTCTCCTATTCATTCCCTATAACTGTAGAGTTTTTCCTTTCCACCGTCATCTTTGGCTTGCTGGCTGGGGGCTTGGACCCGGATTCTCTGTAAAACTGTTGTAAAAAGCACTACATTATTTTGACTTGACTTGACTTGATATCACAGTAATGGAATAACAAAACTGGAGAACTGAAAACATATTTTCCTTTTTGTCCCCATTTTTTGTGACCTGAAGACGAGGCTATGGATTTGATCCAATCTGTCACTGGCCCTCTGGGCCTGGAAGGCCTGCTATAGCTCTATGTAACTGCTCTATAAGCAGCAGGCATAAAACCTCTCTGCGTAGCGTTTTACGGCACCATGTCATACATGAACACCCATGGGTCTTCAGCTAAGAACAAGCTAGCTTAGTATTCACAGCATGGACATGCTACTAGATTGAAGAAGACATTGTTGAAGTGAAATTCATTAAATTTATTAAAAAAGTGGCCGTTTTTTTACACGTAGAAACAACAGTCGGCAAGTCCTTCAGCCTGTCAACAAACACATGTACAAAGCTTGAAGCGCAATTTGCATTTATGGGAGTGGTATAAAAGTGAATTATACTCTTAAATAATATTGCTTTAAAGGAGCAATATGTAATATTTTTAGTTTAAAACATTCCAAAATGAACTAATATTACATGATGGCTGAAGCTCTTAAAACAACCCACATTCAGCAGCAAACAAAAGAACAACTGACGTTGCTTTTCACCCTTGGCGAGTAAAGAAATGAAGCCTGATAGTGAATTGCAAAGTTTCTTCTACATTGGTAAGAAGTGAAGGGCGAGAAGGCAGGGCTATGCATTTTCTGGTAAGATGTTTGCTCCCATCATTGAGAGTAAAAATGTCACAGGCTGCTTCATTTTACATATTGTTCCTTTAAATTCAAGAACACTGAAATTCACAGCTTGATGTATATTCTAGAGTTGTACAACTCAAGACTGTTGTTTTTAAGCTAGCGGCCATTGTCTGGTCTCTGCGTCATTTGACTCGGTCTTGACTTGGTCTCATGGTAAGGTGGACTCGGAAGTTGCTGATGAGACCTGCCGAGTGTGACGTCTCTGTCTGAGATAACTGGAAGCTGAATTATCATATATATTATTATTACTATATCAACAAGACCAGAATAAAAAGAATATATCAGTCCTTTTCTGTGCACAGAACCTGCTCCACGCTACTCCTCGTACAGCGTCACTGATATGCCCGCACAGACATCTTACTATGACAGAAGCAGCTGGAGCCGGAAGCCAAATGAAACTGAAAGTTCCAGTCTCTGTTTAAAAAGTAATGAGACAGCTTTTTACTTCTATCACCTGTTGTGTGTGTACAGATTCCGATCTGCACAAGAAACGTGGACAGATATAATTCCCATAACAGCAAAGTCTGCTGCACAGACAGCACTGAATCTTGGATAAACATATGGAACAAGCACAGCAGTGTGTGAAAACTGTGCTTGATGGATGTTTTTCGGTGGCTGAAGTTGGCTTCTTATACAGGTGCCAAAATGTAACTACTGCAGCATTTAAGGCGGAATGGGAAAATCTAAGCAGGAAGCTGACTTCAGCCTTGCACTACACACCAAGATGGCACCTTAGAACAAAATTCCCCAGCTGTGGAACAGAGAGAGAAATTGCTGAGGAGATTCAGAGTTAGATCATGGCAGCTTAGACACGTTTAGACCAAGTTTAGACACGGCTACTCAAAGGTGTCCGTATTTGCATCTTAACTCTTTACCTTGGAATAAAAGTGATGACATCAAACTATAAAACAGCACTAATGAAATTATACAGTCCACCTTAAAAACCTCTAAAATGGATCTTTACAGGAGGAAAAACAGCTTTCTTAACCTGCAGTGGAGGAAGATATAACAAGATTTTTTTCTAAGCAGGGGAACTAGAGCTTCTAAACTGCGCAAAAAAGAGATCAAGTTTTTGTGCAACTAAATCTATTAGAGAGGGCGATATGTCAGACATGTAAATGCAAATGGTGATAGATTACAAGTATATGTGGTATATCAGTATATCAGACATCTCACCTTGGTGCTATCCAGGGAACCAGTCTGCGTTCAAAGGATCAAAGGATACAGGATCAACATCAGGACATTGTACAATGGTAGTAAACAGTACAAACAAGATGGTGAAGCACATCAGTTATCTGCCAGCATTTGTGCTGTTATTACAGATGTTTGTTTTCATCCAAAAAGTGATCGCCGATCAACTAGTGGTGATAAGAAGTAGAAAAGGGTTCTTCAGCAGACCACTGGGTGTCACCATTGTTGCCTTCTCTGTCCTCAACAACAGACATGGCCACGGATGTCGTCATGGTTTGTGCTGAAGAACTTACTATTCTTTGGTTCCAGCTGGGAACTGTTACTGTTTGGAAGTGTGATATCTGTCGCATGATGTTGAGGTAAATATCCATGTGACGATGGTTTGATCGGGATTATTTGGGGTCATTTGGGGAAATTACACAGGTGACCTGGCCAGTCAAGCCAGAAAGCACAAATTACATCACCGGGTCTCCACTGCTAAAACTAATCCAGCTGAAATAGCCCAGTCTATTAGTCTAGAAACAGCCTAGAGCAACAGTCATGTTAAAGGTTTGATTTTCCTGCAGATTATGGACAGCAGTACATTCCTTTTGACCCTCATGGTGAACCCACCTGAGGCCCTCTCCCTCAGGCTATATTTAAGGCTTTATCGGTCTCTGTTTCCTTTACAACGGCCCGCACGTGAGATAAAGCCCACGCTCATAACCTCCTGTTTTCGAAATATTGTGTTACCATGGTGATGGTATTGATTGAAGCGAGGCGTCCGCTGCCGAAAGCTGAGAGGTGTCATTTAAGCCAATAATGCTGAGGACTGTCGGCTTGAAATAACAAAGAGCGAGCCGGCCTTATCAGCTCTGCGCTGTCTGCGGGACGGATCCAGCCTATTGAAAGGACGAGCTGCCACGTAGGCTGTTCCAGATGATAGCCCGGTTCAGGCGCTGATGTTTTTCCATCTCTGCAGGAAAATGAACAGTCTATTCTCACTCTATAATTTGGCTGTCATTATCGAGCTTGCCCCCTCATTACTCACATCATGAATGCTACATGGATTAGTCGATAGCTGTGGATCAGTGTATCATCCGCAATACATACTATTGAGCTCACTAAATACGCACCTCCCCACTGCAGGAACACATAACTCATCCTAATAAGAATACATCTTGGAATACATGTGCTTCCATAACGTTGTTTCTGTAATCTTGATCCATGAGGTCTTCAGTACACGCCAGGCAAAGAACTGAATGAATACTTTGAGCTGTCTGAGATCAATAGCCATGACAAGTGACGACTTCAGGTCACCCAGGGAGCTGAAGTGCACAGATCTATAGTGGACTCGGAGGAGGACCAATGCAATCTCCAGAGATCACTCAGCATTGTGATCGCTGTCCATTACAGTCCACTCAATCAGGACAAGATCGATATAGGCGGCCTGTAGCGTTACAGGTCCAGAGTTACTGTAAACCTGCTGGAGCACAGCTGTCTGAGATGAGATCTACAGTACTGGGCAAAAGTCAGAGACCACCAGTGTTGAACTGAGCATACTGGAGATGTCAGGCAACTTTGGTTTGTGTGAACAGCCAATGGATTTGAGCTCCGGTACTACAAACTTTGTGAGATCTATTAATTATCTGAAGAAATAAAAACACTGCTAACCCTAATAGCTTTTAAATGAACATGCCCTATCAAAGGTTATCTGATTTTGTCAGTGCATATTAGGTGCCATGCTCTCCTGGTTTTGTGATGATATACTAAAGTAGCTTGACATTCCAAAGTAATTCCGTAGCATTTTGCTGTCATGACGAAAGAAGCCGAATCAAACATTGTTTTATACGGTGGGCCTATTCCATGTAAATGTTTTTTTTTTTACATAACCTGACAGATTTGGATAACATTGATGTTTAACCTACCGCCAAATGTACCCAAAAGCCCCTAATGAAGGTTGCCTGCTAGCTGATAGTTATGTATATTAATACTGCTAATCAGCTTCACTTCATTTAAATGGGTTATATATCGCTGCTGTCCAAAGAAATACATGTATCTCCATTTTTGTCGATTCTAACTTTTATGTATCATTTGAACATAGCAGCTGCTGTTTACACTGTGCAGAAATTCCATAATGAATAGGCCAACAGTGTCACTCTTCCGGGTTCTCCTCGTACCTCTGTCAACTCCACGGACTACATTTCCCACCATGCACCCGATCATGATGTCACTAACACATGCTCACAATCCAACCATCATGAACTGTCTTCCCGATCCTCTTCCCCAGAGTACTGATTGTATTCACCTGTTGCCATTACATGTCTGTATATATATACACCTTTATTTGTCTTCAACCTCTGCAAGGTGTTGTCAACTCGTTTGCATATTAAGCATTTATTCCTGTTTCCTTCGGTTTATGATCTTTGCTTGTTTTTTGGTTACTACTTTTGTTGGCCTGGTTGCTGGTTTGGTTTGTCTCTTTTGGTTTTTGACTTTGGATTGTTCTTTTGGTTTTGGCTTTGTCTCTCCCCTGTTGGTTATGTTCGACCTCGCAACTATCTGTCTATTAACGTTGCTGTGCTTCATTCCATCACTGACCCTGTCAAATAAATCTGATATAGCTTTTAGATCTACAAGCGTCCGCTTAGTCCTTCCGGAGTCACAGAAAGAAATGGCCCAAAAGTGCTTAGGAAAAAAGTCCAGTTCTATTGATTTACATTAAAGTTAAATGAGATTTTTGCCCTCTCCCGTAAAGTTGCCATTTTGGAGATATTTGTTTTTCTTTGGACAGCGAACGTATATTGAGCTACTGAGGAGACTGTTTTACCTGCTTCCAAAACTGAGTCAATGATATTGAAAACCTGACAGTAATGTACACAGATAAAGTTTTCTGGATAAACTGCTTTGTATTTACCAACAGCTTCTAAACAAAACAGCAAGAGCTGCCCTAAACACACAGTTACATTGGATGGGTGGCACTGATTTATTGGAGCAGGTCATTTGACTAGTTTAAAAGCTTTAGTGTGGATCTGTTCAAAGAATTAGTCCTTTTAATTACAAACTAAGTTAATTAATTGACTTAATTAGGGCTTTAAAAGAGAAACAGGCTAATGGTACCAGGCACATTTTCAAAATACCATTGCTGAGAACTCCATGTGATTATTTTCACACTGGAGTCGCCATGGAAAAAACAGGCTCGCCCACCTCTTTGAAGCCTCAATTTAAACCCTGGAGACCACCATTATTTATTTATTTCCAGTCAAAAAGTCCATTAAGTGCAAGTTATTACTTACTGCTCAAGCACAAAACAAATATTCAACAGAAAATTTCACAAAAAGCTCCCAATGTTAAGTATGATATCAATTCAGTATTGACTGGCTGTTCTGCACCATTTCTGTTGTACTACCTGCTGCTAATGAAGAGATTCGCTGTTTGGCTCCTTTGCCTGCAAAATACCTGGATGTTATTTCGAAAGTAACTTGAAAATGTGAATTAATAGAAAAATGAAGTGTTTTAGAAATTCCATTCTACATCAACTGTAAAATTCCCTTCTAAAATCCCTTCTTACAAACCTGGCCATGGGTATTCTCTGACTTCTACATAGTGCTGTTTCTCAAGGTTTGCTTTTAAGGCTTTCAAAAGTTTAGACACGACTACTCATAGAAGATTTCCTTTCTCTTAGCTTATTGCTTTACTTTAGAATACAATTTGTGGGTGGAGAATGGACAGATGAATTGTGAATATGCTTTAGTGTTTGCCTGTGCATCATCCCTGCCGAGCAGAAGTGGCAGGTAGGAGCTATGCTAATACATTCAGTTCCATTAGAAGTGCATTTCATTTATCCCGCTGTTGGGGTCTGTGCTCTGGACGTGGTGCTGAGCAGAGTCTCCTCTTCATTTATTTTCATTAAAGCTCGCCGAAGGAGAAGACGTGGGCTACCTGTAGGGAAGGTAAATGTCTTTAAATTGCACCACAGCCTTTGTGCAAACAGGGGTTTAGAGTTGCTTGAAAAGAGACTCTCTGGCCTTTAAAGCAATTTGCCAAATGTAGTCAATCAGCCGAGATTATCCAAAAAAATGGCCAAAAGCGTCACATACCTGAAAACGGTAGCAACCATCGAGACGCCTGAAGGTGTTCATGCTTTAGTTCATTTGTATTGATAACAGTATGTTACACAGTTTCAGAAAAATAACCTCAGGTGTGATGATTTAGGATGCTAAGGGGACTATATGGTTCTGTTACTTGGTAGATACATCAGTCTTATTACTGATAATGAAAAGCTAAAGAAATGAGAATATCTATAAATATAGATGGTGTGAGGAGACATACAATTGTAGAGGAAGAAGAAACTTATTGATTCTATACAATTTATATGCAAAAGGTTCGAGACTGGAACAAGAGGTCTATAAAAACACACGTAACACATCACACTAAATGAATAGACCAAAGAAACGAGAACTTGGGCTTGGAGTTCTTGGCAACCTAAAGTACTGCTACAAGACTGCACCCCCTTGTAACTGTGTTAGGACTCATGTAGGACTGAGAAACGGGACACAGCTACTTATAGCAGGCATCCTTATTTGTAGCTTAATGCTTTACTTTAGAGTAAAAGTGAAGAAATCAAACTAGAACGTGGAATTATGCAGTCCACCTTAAAAACCTCCAAAATGGAACTTTAAAAGAGGATAAAACAGCTTTCTGAACTTCAGCAATTTTGGATGAATTCTATTGGTCTGCTCATCATGAATATTCACTAAATTGAAAGTGGAACTACAGCTTTTAAACTGTGCAAAAAAAGGGATTTTTCTGTGCAACAATATATATATTAGAGGTGGAGATATGGCAGAAATATTATACTGTGATACATCAAGAGTATATGTGGTATATCAGGATATGTAATTTTTCAGACATCTCATCATTTGGAACTGTTAAGTGTAAGCCTGTAGAGTCTTTAAGATAACCAACAACATCCATTTAGTTGGGTGTGTCTTAACTTCTGACTGGCACTGCATGAAGGTTTATCCATTATGTAAATGTTAATGACGGACCTTTCCCCCAGTGAGTGCTGGGATTGGTTCCAGCACCCCCCGTGACCCAGGAGGATGACTGGCTTAGAAGATGAATGAAAGAATGAATAAATGATAATGATGGTAAAATAGTGGTAAATTTGAATTTGTTACTACAACAAGCAAAGTCTCAGGCACCAGACACTGCATTTGTAGTCATTTCATGTAATAACTCTCTGTAAAGGAGGTTTTAGAAGCATTAAACACTGCAAACGCCTGGTTCCTATCACCGCCACTGTAAGCAATTCAATTGAATTCAACTTCATTGTCATTATACCAATACAGGGTTGTACAGTATATTGAAACACAGTCAGGCTCATTCTCCAGTGCAGTGATTAATATACTGTATGTATATTCCAGTGAAACCTAAAGACCAGGATTGTTTAAACTTGAACTACTGCTGAAGCATTAAGTCTACACAAAAGTGCATTCCCAGTAAAAAGATATCTAGATGAATATTGTGTTTTATAAGGTGAAGCATATTATTCCTGACCCAGTTTACTGCAATTCATTTTAAACTTTATACCCCCAGTCCTCTTTACATTACATTCCACTTTTATATTCTAAAGGGATTACATGTTTTATAGCCGAGCAGAGTTAAGAGCAAGAGCACCCGAGACCGGCTCAGGAAAGCAGCAGTGCTCTGCCTGCCTAACGGAGCCGCAGAGCTAAACTCTTGATGCACCGTCTCGAGGCCACGTCAAGGATTATGCAGACGTTTAGCAAAAAAACAGCACTGAGCAAACCCTAAGGAGGTCCATTCCCTGCTATCAGGATTACAGGACTCACAGCTACAGTTGTTTTCATTAATGTGTGACATACACCCAAGTCTGTACAAGGGAACGTTCAAAGGCCCGAGACAACAGAGAGAATTAGTGTTTAATCTCTGTGGCCCACATTTTAATAAGACCTCCTATTTGGACTCGTGGAAAAAGAACAAGAGGAAGACGAAGAAAAAAGCACCTTAAAATAATGCAGTGAGGATATTTTCTCTAATCACAGCCTCAATGGATGAAAGAACACCAAGCAACACCAAACTTAATGGAGAACGACTTACCTTTTATCTTTAATGTTCTTTTTCTAGACCACTCAATTTAATACCTGGCATGGAAGTTGCTTGTGTCTCCTCCCACACATGTATCCTGCAGGACAGCATAATGTTAATGACCATGTTACTGTTCACAGGCATGACATTTCATTAAAAAAGGTGCCTTTAGTCACGGTTTGGCTTTAAAGAGCTTCATCTACCTTACAGTGGAACTTCTAATGAATGTATTTACGGATGTGTTTCGTTTGTGCACGTTGCGCTGCCAAAAGAACAAACTTTCCCAGAGTAGCGTGGCCTAGTTTGATGGACAGTTGGTCATTTGTGTGTGAAAAAGGCAATTTGCTGTGGAAATAGCTGGAGGGTAATTTCGCTTTAGGTCCACAGAAGTGTAGTCTAATCAGCGCTGTCATTTTTCTCTAACAAATCAGCCAAAAAAACAAAAAAAAACAACACAAACTCATATTATTCTAGAGGAAAATTAGGCTGTAAACACAGAGAGAGGTGTTTGTCTGTCTGCAAAGTCATTACCTCTCACCCATCAAACCACAACAACTAGATAAAAACCACAGTCATTTACAAAGTTTCCTTTGTCGGCCAATTAAAAGATTATAGACGTAAATGGGCAAATGTCTTCGCTGCTCAGCATGAGTACGTGTTTGTTTGGGGAGGGGGGATGCTGATGCTGACAGAGAAATTGCATTGTTTGTTATCTGAAAACAACAAGCAATTACATGCCTTTGCTGTAAAAGGATGATTCGGCCCTGTGCCGTCCAGCATCACCAGGAATTGATATTTCCAAATCAATTAATTTGGGGGGAAAAAAAGACAGTAGAGACAAAATTGAGCGCAACACAGCTCTTGGACACAATCTACAGATGATTAGTGCTAAACAAAGCTGTGCGCTCTGGGGGGATTCAGAAAAGCTGAAATAAGAGCTATTTTTTGTTAACCCTGCTGCCTGTAAATTTGCAGAAAGGCAGCCGGTGAGCAAGATTCTCTCTCTCTTTCTCTCTCTCTATTTATCTCTCTCTCCATCTCTCTCTCTCTCTTCATACATCATTGTCAACACTAACCTCACCACCAACCTCACCATTGCTGTCAATGTCACTGGCAATGTCACCGCACACTCATGCTGGAAGTCTATTTTTAATGGTTCACAGACGGGGAAAAAAATGACATGTCTACATCAAACGCCTGGCAAATATTCTCCACGATCCATGTTTTTTTTTTTTTTTTTTGACAGAGCACCATAAATTTCAGTCACAAACAATGACTATTAGAGCTAGGCCTTCAGTTCGAGGCATAAATGTCAAAACAAAGGCAAAAATACGAGACAAAAACACCTCTAATAAAGTCCCTATGGGAGTTGTAGTAATATGCTAGTGCTACAAGACAATATACAATCAAGGAACTATAAACTGTACAGATGGTTGTGATCTCATAGCAGATGGAGGGAAAGGAGCAGTTGGGAGCATCAGGGCATTCAGTAATCTGACCACCTCAGGGTAGAACCTGTTGCAGAATCTGGTGGTGGTGGAACGGATACACTGGTACCTTCTGCCAGATGGCAGGAGGGCGAAAAGACCATGAGAGGGCCGGGAGGGGTTGGTCACAATGCTGGAGGCCTTGCGGATGCAGTGCTTGTGGTAGGAGGTGTTGATGGCGGGTAGAGAAACTGCCATCCGGTGATGGTCCAGTTCCCATAGCTTGCAGTGAGACAGTTGGTTAGGATGCTCTCTACTATCCCCCTGTAGATTGTAGTGAGAGTGAATGTGCAGGAGGTTTGCTCTCTTTATCCTTTGCAGGAAGTAAAGTTTAATACAGGTCAAACAGAATGTATTATAAGCAGTTTTTTCACACACTGTCCCAAAGATTAATATACATTTTACCTTCTATGTAGCAATATAGCAGAGCTTTGGTGTAAAGCCTTTGTTGTATTATTACAATGCTCCCAGGTTTCAATACAAGAATACAATAAGCATAATAATTCTAATAAATAAAAATGACATAAAAATGGCAAACGTATTGTTTATCATTAGGCTATTTCTGAAGGCTTAAAAGGCTATGTCGCGTATGTGACATAACCAAGGATGGCTCTTATTGCTGTACCTAACCGACCCAACAGCCATGATTGTGGACATTCAGCGAGAAGTGATGCCCTCCATGAGTCATCCTGTTAGTGCTAGCACTATTGGCACACGGCTTCACAACACAGGACTACATGCACGCAGACAGTTAGGCGACTGCCCTGAACACCACGTCAGCATCGCCAAAGACTGCAATGGTGTCGTGCCAGACCGTCATCAAGTGACTCAGAATGGCAGCAGGTCATTTTCAGTGATGAGTCCCGCTTGTGTCTTGGTGGAGACAACCAACGAATGCGTGTGTGGAGGCACCGTGGTCTGTGCCAAAATGAATGGTCTAGTGTAACACGCCACACATCCAGAAGGCCTGGTGTCACTCCACTTCCACCCCTACCGCACAATCTGCAGGAGCTGTGTGAGAATATTCAAGCTGCATGGGATGGATTATCACAGGACACCATTAGGAACCTCTACAACTCCTTGCCGAGACATCTGGCATGCCGTGTCAGCAAACATGGCGGGCCAATGCCGTACTAAGAGACACTATTTCTGTATGTGTAGCTGAATAAATATTGCCCATATCAGTCAAACTGTTTCATAATTAATTGCTCCTGTTAACCTTTATCTTCCTTCCAAATAGCACGGCAATCCAACCCTTCCCTCTGGGTGCAACTATTCTTTTGACAGTGAGTGTATAAACCTACATGAACTAGCAGTACATCCTTTTTTTTAATGACTTCAAACACCTCACAGCTGTTACTGTTTCTTTCCCCCACACTTTCACACTTCTTCAGGTGTCCCATCTGAGTGGCTGTAAATTTCCATTCCTCCAAGGCACTCTCTCAATCAGAGGCTTCTTTTCTGCTTTTGTGTATCTAATTCAAATCTTCAGATGGAGTTAAAGTCATTAACCTTGCTGCATCTTCTGAAGGACTGAAGGGCTGCTCGCTTCTCATCAAGAGGTTAGCAAATGCAACATCAGTTGACGCAGTGATGGAGAGTTTGTTTAATAACTTGTTTACAGGCAATTATGTAAAAGAAGAAGGAGCGCAGTCTGCAACAGTAAACTCGGCATCAACATTCTGCTCCTGCAGAATGATTAAATCTGGAGCACGGCCACGAGTGCAAGCCGGTCCATCAGTCGCTGTAGTGAAATCTAGGGAGTGAACAAGCTGCATACATTTGCAGTCTGATTCATTATCAACTTGGAAATTGAAATCTTCAGTCAAAGAGACTCCTGTTGTAATTAGTGAAGACTCAGTAACTGTTGTATTCAGATTGTGTTTAGATAGTCCAAACACAGAAAATGACATTAGCGCGGCCGGGTGGCTTTTCTATGTAAAAATAAGGATTCTTCTATTCAAAAATGTCCTTGTAATAAGTCTAAGTGTAACCTAGTAACGCAAGACACACACATAAAAGAAACAATCAGGCGCCAAGATTGAAGCAAGTGTCTATTGATTTCTGCATGATATGCTCAACAGTATCCAGACACCACTTCTAATTAGTGAGTACAGCAACATTATGTAACACATTATAACTTAAAACAACAGCTTCAAAATCCACTGTCCACCAGCTTATAATAAGGACTATGATGTATCTGTCATTGCTACTCTGGGCCCAGAATGCCTGTTATAGCATTCCGTAACTTTGGAGCAGTGGGCACGAGACCTCTTGGAAGGAACTGTGCAACGTTTAACGGCACCACATTACACTCCAACAACTATGAATTTTTAGATAGCTACAAGTAACTAGCTTGGTATTCCCGGTATCCCTCAGTATTCTTTCAGATTAGCATGCAACAAAATAAATGAATCTCTTGCCAAAAATTTGGCCAGTCTTTGTCAAACTCATGCCAAATAAGTTTTGAAAGTTTGCAACCTCTTGCAATAAAATCCTGTAACTCAAATGGCTCTTTGCCAGTGTTGTGCCAAATTCTAACTCTCTTCCAGAATCCAATTAGCCAATGAATCAGTTTGTGGAGGCACCATGGTCAGGGCCAAGATGAACGGTTTGTTATCACGCATCACATGTCCAGAAGGCCTGGTGTCACTCCACCTCCACCCCTACCACAAAATCTGCAGGAACTGTGTGAGAATATTCAAGCTGCATGGGATGGTTTATCAGATTAGTGTGCAACAAAATAAATGAATCTCTTGCCAAAACAATCAATCATTATTTGTATGTATAGCACTTTTTACAACTAATTTTGTCTCAAAGCAGCTTCACAGAAAAGCAGTTTATATAAAGGAAAAGAAAAACACAGAGTCCATGCATAGACGTAGGAATGGAAATCCGGGTCCAAGCCCCCCATGAGCAAGCCAGTGGCGCCAGAGGCAACGGTGGCAAGGAAAAACTCCCTTAAAGTAAGGAAGAAACCTCAAGAGGAACCAGGCTTGAGGGGGGAACCAATCCTCCTCAGGTCGGTCCTGGATGAAGTGAGAAAGACAGCTAACTTGGAACATCTACTAGATACATTCTGATTAATCCAGGAGGTAGTAACTGAAAAACATTTGGTCAGTCTTTGTCAAGTTCAAGCCAAACAAGCTCTGAAGCTTTGCAACCTTAAAATCCTGTAAGTCAAATGGCTCTTTGTCAGTGTTGTGGTAAATTCTGACTCAATTCCAGAATCCGACATCGGTTTGCATGCATACATCTCACGTGGGCACATTTTGGACTATTTGCACATAGTAATCACTGGAATAAGCAATGTATTCCTTGGCATCAATATACCTGCATTATACACATGCACGGGAAGGGGAGAGTGTGTATCCTTCAGCTCGTCAACAAACACATGTACAGCTGTCCATTTGTATTTGTGAAAGTGGTGTAAAAGTGAGTTATACTCTGCAACTGTAGGTTGACCCCACAAACAAAAGATACAGATTCTCACATAATGCTACTTTAAGGTTCACCTACTAGGTTTGGCTGTACACCCATCAGCCATAACATTAAACCCACCTCCTTGTATCTACACCCACTGTCCAGTTTATCAGCTCCATTACTATATAGGTGCACCTTGTAGCTCTACAATTACAGACTGGGGTCCATCTGTTTCCCTGCATACTTTGTTAGCTGCCCATCACCTTTTTTGTCAATGGTCAAGACCCCCACAGGACCACCACAGAGCAGGTATTAAGTGGGTGGTGGATCATTCTCAGTACTGCAGTTACACTGATGTGCTGATGGTGTGTTAGTGTGTGTTGGACTGGTGTGAGTGGATCAGAGACAGCAGTGGAGCTGATAAAATGGATAAAGAGTGTAGATACACTGAGGTGGTTTTAACGTTATGGCTGATGGGTGTACATACACAGCTTGTATACTCTCCCTAGAAAATCACTGCAAGGTCAGGCTGCACATACACATCACACATCACAGGTAGTACAAAAAAAGGCACACACCTAGAAAGAGCACGCTAAAGTCATTAGCACCTTCACATATTTGCCTGTAAGTGACCTGATTTTACAGGTTTGTAAGCCTAATGAATCACTTAATATTGTCTCTTATCGGTGATGAATAGGCCAACGGGGAGATTAAATATGGTGAAAAGCAGTGCTGCCTATTAATCATAATTTAGCTAGGTTTTATAGCAGCCAGGTAAACAAAAAGCTCAGGTACAGAAGTCATGGACGCTAATTCATCACGCTGCTTACAGACAGTTCTCTAGTCATTACTGAGGCAATTGCCTCAGACGTTTTACGAATATATTAAAGGTGATTTCATCTTCCAAGGCTATTAGATACCTTATAGGATATTTATTTTCCCTCTCTTGCCCTCCCTCTCTTTCTCGCTCCGGCTTCCCGGTTGACAGATCATTACAGAAAACAAGCGCTGTGTGCACTGACCCTGTCCCCACTGCTGGACTCTGGACTTGGTGCGACAGTGAAAACAGGAGTTCCAAGTATGATGTGCTTGACAGAGTGAGCTTTTGGCTGAGACTGCATGTCTGCTCCAACAATCTTTCACTTAGTCTGAAAAACCAGGGCTTGGCTTACTGGAGGAGCAGTCACTGTTTTCTGGCATGCTGAGTACCTCTCAGAAAACTCTCTGCTTACTACATCGAGATGCCCTTAAAGGGCACATATCATGGAAAACCATCATTTTCCTTTCTTTTTCCTGAAACTGAGGAATAGGATGCAGTACATAAACACAGTTGGCTCTCGGAAAGCACCATGCTCACAGTAGAAGTTGTTGTGGTGCAAATGATCATAAGCACAAATACCGAAGGAGAATGGTTTCCATTAGCTAGAACCAAGCTCTGTTCAACAGGTCAAAACAAGCTCAAAACAAAGTGACCACTGTTCCCTGATTGATGGACTCGCTTCATGCTTCTTTTGTTTTGACACGCTATGTTTTTATGCACACAGAAGCCAAAAGGAAGAACAGATTTGGCCATAATGTAGTGGCGATATTGGAGTTGAAATGTAGTGGTGTTGAAGTAAAAAGACCCCCAGAAGGGAAATTACAGACTACATTAAAGATACACAACACGCAACTTACAGTACACTAACACATTAGGCAAGGCAAGGCAAGGCAAGTTTATTTGTATAGCACCTTTCATACACAAGGGCAATTCAAGGTGCTTTACATAAAAGGGAGAGAATACATAGAA
>CM067481.1:29009703-29024724 GCA_034552555.1 Semaprochilodus insignis | reverse complement strand
AATAAGGAACTTTGTAACACTGTGTTTTAATCTCGAATTTTAAAGGAGTATAATACTGAAATTATACCTTGGGTTACACTGGTATAGTGTAGTGTGCTTGCCCAGACAGGAGACTGAACCCTAGTCTAATGCGTGGGAGTCAGAGGTGTTACCCACGACACTATATCAGTTCCAATTTCAATCACATCTTACCAGGAAAATTACAGTTACTGTTACCAGAGTGGTTCATTTTATAAATCACTATTGCCATATTAAAAGAGGTAATAGCACAACCACACCTCACACCACACAAGCAGTATTCTTTATTTATGAATGAGCAAACGTGGTGCTGCTACACCATTCATTATTTGTCCAATTTGTCCATTTGTATACGAAATATAGAGACTGTAGCACATAAACACACACCAAAAATAGTTTGAATACCATTCACTGTCCGGTCTATACAGTACATATACAGTCCAGCCCTTACATTTTTGTGATGTCGCAAAACGAAAGGTTTATTTGCACAACTATATGGTTGCCTTTTTATTTCTAAGCCTGGACTGCTTTGTGAATGAGGCACAATACAGGACAGCCAATCAGAACAGAACTGTTTGCTTATATCATCCTTAAAGGCAGAGTACTTATAACAGCCTGTTTATTTCTAAGGTATACAGACAGATTGGAAAATCAGACGTATAAATATGAAATATGACTCTTTTTTTTTAGTACGTAAGCCAACACAAGCTTCATAAGTAAACCCCACAAAAACCATACAAGAAAAACACACCACACTGCCAAGCCTTTCTGCAGCTTTAGAGACGGCTGACTGTTAAATTCAGCTATTTTAGGTCATGTTCTTTCTACATTGCACCTTTCACATGTCAGTGTCTCAGGGCAGACACAGCTACAATTGTTGCATTTCTAAGTCGCTTTCAGACCAGACTCCTCAGAGGTAAATGATTGGTCTTGTCGTTCGGTTATCACCAGGCTCCTGTCGCGTAAACTGCACAGGATCCGTGCTCAGGGGAGAAATTCTGTACAATTTGGTATTAGTTTTTCTAAAGCAAATAGGGTTCAAAAACCTCTCTCACAGTAAAAAAGTGAATTTATTGATTTTGCTTTCTAACAGAGAATTTTATTATCACGGGGTGATGAGACAGAACAACAAAAGAGTGCCACGGTTGTTATAAGTCTTTTAAAGGGAATGAGGTTTACAGATGAAGCTTCCTGAGAGAAGTGTAAAGCCCACGCTATGAACAATAAGGCAAAAACTGTCTCTGGGCTGCAGCTGAGCGTTCAGAGAACAGGATGCCATGAAAACAGGTTTCCGCATAGGCATATTCAAGGTAAGCCTGCAGAGGACATTCTCTGTATTTATTGCATTTTGTTCTTTATTTCTCTCCAGAGCTCTCAAAGATACAACATGTGTATGCGAGTCTCTTTTAATATTGCTGAGAGTGAAACCAATGGAATCGGTAACCCTGAAAAACAAAAATCAAATCAAATCAAAATTTGATGGTGTGCACCCAGCTAGAAAGGAATTACTGTTGTTGTTATGTCGCTGTTTGTTAGTTTAAAGGTTTGTGTTGGGGTTGGTCACCACAGGGTGGAAGCCTATGGCCATTAGTTTAGTTCTTACTATGTACATTGTGATTCAATACAAAAGCAGCTCTGTACTAATCTTAATGTTAATGATTAATTAATCTAAGTTCGGTAGGCTAGACCACATAATATTAGCTACTACTAGATACTATCTACTAGCTAATATTAGATACTACATAATTTCTTACTAGCAGATAAACACATTATTTACTAGAATATCTAGAATCTAGAATACACAACTGTTTTCACATATTTGGGTTAAATTCACATTTGTACACCATTTTTGATCCTGCCACCACTGCAGCTGCCATCGCATCGCCATCCAATTATTGTGGGACAATAATCTCATTACCATGCTCAGAATCGACTGGTTCTAAGTGTGCATTGTGGATTTTTAAGTATACCCAACTTTGACATTTGTAACTGTACCATACACTACATAGTCAAAAGCTAGGCAGTCTTGGCCACTCCTTACTCTTTGATGCTAACGTTACAGTGGTGTCAGTGGTGGGATAGTACCCCCAGTGGTCTGGAGCGGAACAGCACATCAAAGAACTTCAAGGTGATCAGCAAGAGAGACAGTGCTGGGAGAAAGACTACAATGGCAGGGACAGTGCTGCAGGGCTCCGGGGGAAGGTGGTTTAGCGAGGCTTGACAGCAGAGCCAACACAGGAAGGCTCAATGACGGGGCTGGTGCAAGAAGGCCTGATGTTGAAGCCAGAATGGGAAGGCTTGACACCAGTGAAAGCGAAGCCAAAGGCTTCAATGTTTAACTGCAGTGCCAACCAGTGGTGCGGTTGTTGAGCAAAGATTGTAGAGAGAGCGAGGGCACTGACATGGCACAGCGAACCCTGGCCAGTGGGTAAAGGGATGCCATCCGGGAGGTTCAGCGGCTGCCCATTGGCTGAGAGTTAAGTGCAGTGTGAGGCATAAGTCATGGCTCAAGCTATATGGGTGACTGGATGTCCTTGTGTAAAAGCCAGAATTCATTTATGTAATATCCTGTCATAAATGGAAAAAGTGGTTCATTTCTGAGAACCAGGGACAAATCATAGCATTTTTACAACAGCCTCAAAAATGATGCATCATTCACATTTTGTTTCAGTATTTAGGGTGTCCACCCCTTGCCTTTATTAAAGTTTGCATTCTTTTTCAAGAAACTTGCTTTAATCATGTTACATAAAAGTTCAATCTTAGAAGTTGGTTGCATTTACTACTTCTCACTTCTCAGGTAATTCCAAATGTATTCAAAGGCGTTGAACTCTGGATTGACCAGACTCCTTTGTTTGATACAAATGGCTTGATCTTTTGCAGTGTGCTTTGGGTCTTTCTATTATTGTATTATTATATTATTGAATTTATTCCCAGATTCACAGTTTGGTAGAGATAAGATAATCTTATGTCAAACATCATCAGGAAAAATAATGTATCCACTTAAATGACAAAAAAGTTCGACTAGTTGCTTGTATGAATGATAGTGTCTGTTTAAAGGGGGAACATAATGTCAGTCACTTCTTTGGAAAGAGCTCTTGTTGGGAGTACACAAGTGTAACTGCATAGCTTTAAGACTGGAAGGATGAAAGACTAGCAGAAGAATGCATAAAAGTACAGAGTGGAATTAAATACTGATATATTTGATATTGTCCACAGTGTTGGTAAATGAACAGTATATCTTATTCTTCATATAAATTCAAGAAGTAAATATATGCCAAAGATTCTGGAATGCTGTGAGGGAATCTGAAAGTATGAGTTTGCTATCTTTTATTCTGCTGAGCAAGTTGAAGTGAAGTCGAGCCAGTAGTTGCTAATCACTGATATGCTTTACTTCAGTTAGAATGATAAAGGTTTGGATTTGCCAGCACGCAGGGAGCTTCTACGCATGTTCATAATGCGCCCTGCAAACTCCCACACTATCTTCACACACATATAAATTTATAATTTCAAACATGCTTCTTATCAGGTTCGACTGCAAGCACTTTAGCGATAACTGAGCACTGAAACGTGACACAGTTTGAATATGGCTGCGGGAGAATGGGGAGCGATTTTTGGCCTGCAGTATCTCCCCCTGCTCTCTGGTTCCTGAGGTACCACGCTCATGCTGATGAACACGCCATGTAATAGTCACATCAGGGAGAGGAAGATAGCTGTGTGTTCATGTCTCTCCCTACACGATAGCATGAAATTGGTATTTTTGGAAGCTGATGGTGCTAAAGCCAGACTGCAAAAAAAAAAAAAAAAACCCTCAGTCTCACGTATTTTCTGCTCAAATTGGCACTCCGCAATTGTTTTCTTTGTTTCGCCTAGCACGAAACAAATAGAATGAGTCAGTGCCTCTCAAGAACAACTGCTTACAATAGAGAAAATATATGAATCAGATGGCATTTTGCAGGGGCAAAGCCCGAGTGGGGAAAACGCCCTTGAATAAATAGAGAATTACAAAGCCTTTATCTTTAAAGGGCGTTCTGTGGTTTGGAATCATCAATAACACAATTCATTTAAGACAGCACAGTAACAGTGCTGACATCAAACTCACTCGGCATGCTCATTCATTCAAATCTTTCACAACACCAGTGCTGATCTCTGCTGCCTCGGCGGTCCTTACAAGGTTAAATGCAATATTTAATTAGATAGAAATGAACAAGTGTTAATCCTATACAACAGGGTCGCATGGAGACAGAGTATGAGTACATTTTTTTCATGCTTGCTGAGTCTGATACAATAAATTACCTACTTACATTGTAGGTGAGTAAATTAGCTGTTAGCGTAAATGAGTGCAATGTACCTTAAGAGTTAAATCATTGAAATCTAGCTGGTTTAAGAGACGTGCATTAGCTGGCTATGCTACATTAGTTAGCTTGCATTGTGGCTCTGCAGTGGAGAAGAACAGGGTTTGTTCAGGTCTGTACGAAAACGCTCCATCCACACTGTTCCATTCAAAACAACGCGCTGTGTACCGAGTACTGAAAAACTGAGGGGCAGCTGCGCATGTCATGTGGATGGAAAGATTTTTGGAAATGTTTCTGTGAACTTCGATATTGATATTTGGAAACATAGATAATGAACTGGATTTTGAACATTTTCAGAAATATCTACATACGTCCAGACAAGGCCCCAGTCGTGAGCTTTGTATTTCAAAGAGAGTTTTATGAAGCCGTGTGGAGAAAACATGCTGAGAACGACTCAGCCGTACTGCTATCCGTCATTCACATCTCAGCTTCCAACAGGAAACAAAGCAATTCACACCACTCACAGAAAAGCTGAGATCATGCAAAAAAGCACACAGGAACCCCAGGAGTCCAATGCGCAACGAGCATTCAAAGACTATATGCGGTTTGCCAAAATGAAGGCTAATGAAAACGCCGGCACTTGTGAAGTGCTGTGAAAATCAGCTGTGTCCCTGCAGCAGCGTCGCCACAGTTTCCTGGCCCACCTCATCAGGACAGTTAGCCTGTTCTCAGCTGCGTGAATGATTCAGCTCATGTACCATACAAATCAGCCGTGAACTCGCGGCGCCATGCCTTAATGCCATTCCTGCTCTGATCCACTGAATATTTGTCCTGTGATTTCACAGGAACAGCAGTCATTCTGTGTGTCATTGAGTGTGGCAAACTGTGTGAAATCAGATAATGCCCTTCCCTGCTCCGCTGACACGCAGCCCGCTGGCTGCAGTGACGCGCCGAGGTCAATTAGCCGCACTGATTTCCTCAATAGCAGGAGCAAACACAGACCATTACCAGTAATGGAGTCTCTCCCTATAGTCTGTACACGGGCCTTGCCAAGGGGATTAAACAGTTTATATCAGTTTTCTTTCAGCGTGTGCTTTATATGTCCCTTGGCTTTTTCTCTCACTCTGGGACGTGGGACTGGGACTAGTCATGTGAGAGACATGTTAGGCTGCAAGGGAAAGATGCACCTGCTATTTGCGAAGGTCCACTTGCATCAAATTTGCTGCTTGCAAAGGACCAGATAAACAAACTGAAATAAGTGTATGGCGACAACGCTTACCTTTAAATGCTTAACTAACTGCAAGGTTACAATTAAACACAGATACGTTCTTGACTTAATTGTTCCCAGTTATTTCAAATATTTTTTAAATGAGGTAATCCAAGTGGACAGCTCCTGTGGACTTCTTCTCATGTGAGTGTAAGCACTACATACACTCATCATCAAAGGAATCGTTGCACCCAGAAGAGTCAGACTGCAGTGCTATTGGGAAGGAAGATAAAGGTTACCTGGAACAATAAATTATGATAAATTTAGACTGATATGGGCAATATTTATTGAGCTACACATACAGAAGTAGTGTCTCTCAGTATGGTGTTGGGTCTCCATGTTTGCTAATGCAACATGCCAGACATCTTGGCATGGGGTTATAAAGGTTCCTAATGGTGTCCTGCAATAATCCTTCCCATGCAGCTTTAATATTTTCAAGCAGTTCCTGCAGATTTTGCAGTAGGGGTGGAGGTGAAGTGACACCAGGCCTCACGTGTGACACGTGACAACAATCAATTCATTTAGGTGCTGACAACGGTGCCTCCACACATGGATTCGCTGGTTGTGTCCACCAAGACAAAAGCAGAACTCATCACTGACGATGACACGTTGTCCCTCCATGACAGTCTGGCATGACACCCTGCAGTCTTTGGTGCTGAGGAGGTGTTTAGGGCAGTTGTCGTAACGGTCTGCGTGCATGTAGTTCTGTGCTGTGCAGCCATCTGCCAATGCTGCTGGCACTAATAGGATGACTTATGGAGGGCATAACTGCTCACTGAATGTCTGCAGTTCCTTCTGGGTGCAAGTATTTGTGCATCGAAAACCAACCTGTACCTGACCGGGGTCTGATGTTGGATGTGAATAATGGACCCGAAACTTGCCCAAAACCCCACGTTTTTGTGGGGCAGACATCTAGAGCAGCTTGTATGAAACTTTGATATGAAACCGCTTCAGACTGAGCCGTCCAAATGCTTTTGAAAAAGTGTACCTAGAGAAACATAATGCATAGCTTAAATGGAAAGTTAAGTGAAGCTGCTTTTTGTTTTGAGGAGAAATTGACTGGATCCCTTCTCTTTCTAAATGAACAAAACTATCACCTGCTGTGTTTTTATTCCTTGGCTTTTATTTCAGACTACTTCATCACTTTGAGTGAGATATTCTGTCAAAAAAGCAACAACAGCAACCAAAAAAACCCAACAAAACAACCTCCACAATCTCTTCTTACTGCATGTCAAGATCTAGTGGTAGACTGTGAGAACTCAAGGGCAAAACTAACAGAGAGTTTGTTGGAAGGCAGTGCATTCCAGCACTGCCTGCCGGAGTCTTGTTACTGTTTTTCTCCTAACAGTTGCTCTTCTCCAAAGCTGTTGATTGGGCTGAAGCTTTGGGCGATAGGCCAGAGGGTTAGAGAAGCCCATCACCGAGCTCATTCTGCAAGCCAGAGACAATCACAGGTGTGCACTGCGAAACTCCCCCCTGTGTGCTCCAAGCAGATTCGCAGTCAAAGCTTTTCATGCTCGGCACAAAAGGACTTGCAGGCTTCATAGTCTCTGAAACGGATGAGGCAAAGCAAAGCGATGCAATGCAACGCGCCAGACACAACACAACAGATGAGCCAAGATACTTCTGCCATCATGACGTACCATTTTTCATCCTGGAAAAAACAAGCTACACTACAGGTTTAAAGATACATAAGACAGGGTGGAGACGGCATCACACATGAGAGAAATGGATGCCTCTGACAATTTCAGCGAGGAGCATTTCTTGTTGTAGATCTGTTATCTCAGCTGCACTCCAAAGAAGGAGATATATGGGGAGAGCAGACCATGAGATATGGATTTTGAAAGAGTACAGCAAGAGAGAGAGAGAGAGAGAGAGAGAGAGAGAGGGAGGAAATAAAACCCACTTTATTTGACATTTTTTCACAGCACCTTTTCCCATATAGGGATTTAGTGACCTGGGACTAGATGTTTGAATCTGCCCTTTGTGAGCTGATGTTTTGTATAAACAGGGAACAGATGCTTGCACTTCACTGGCAAGGCATGGCACATGTGGAAAGCCAGGGAGAAAAAGGATAAAGTGCACCATAACCCAGTGTAGAGAGGAAAAGACGCATGAGGGAGATGAGAGTAACCCCACAAATGAATATTCATGGATTTCAGCCTCCAAAGGAACCCCTCGGTTTCCCTGATAAGCCTCCCCAGTTCCTCAGCCATCCCCATGGCTGCTAACAAAACCTCCAGCCACTCCTGGGCCCTAATCCTCTGCTTCCAGATTGAGCTGGGGGGCCTAAACACGCTATCTCTGCCCCCTCTCCCCCGCAGCCTTCTAGGCCAAACTCTAACACTGTGTGTAATTTCATTAACCACTAGCACATCGGCCCGCTCTAGGACGTACTGAGTCTGGATATTATTTACGACTGCACATTCTAGTCTGGCAGTAGTTCTAGTAGCAGAGCCAGCGCTAGTCTTTCAGGGCCTAGGGCCCCCAACCTTGCTAGCTGTATTACAGTAAAATTAGAGGCCATAAGTTTTTTTTTTATTTAATCCTTTTTCTGTATATAAATTATATACATAGCTGGCTAATCTGTACATTGCAGATGATTGGATGCTTGTTTGGGGCACTAGAAATTTACACAGCTTAAATTACAGATAATGTTCTGAGCATTCTGGTTCCAGGGGTCTGTTTTATGACACTATTTTTGCTGCTAACTTTAAGCTTAGTTGGATCTAACCCTGCTGGTGACAGTGTTGCTTTTGAACCATTATAGATGCTTTACGGTCTTCATGTTCAGGTTGTATGATTCCTTGCTCTTTCTTGGGTGATTCCCAACATCTCATTAGAATTCCACTTGGAAACTTGGAACTGCATACTACATAAAGCTAATGCATCTGATGTTAGCTAATGGTACATTATGAATTGACAATCTCCTTTATGCTTACTATGGATATTCGACATGCTACCTAGCGTTAGCTAGCATATAGGAGATTGTCAATTGGCAGTTCGACTAAGTAGGTTGCTACCTATAACTACGAAGAGTTAGGACAACCAAGCTACACTAACCAATAAGCTGCAGACGACTTTAGCCAGACCAAAATATAAAATTACTTTATCCATAAGCAGGAGCCAATGGGAGAGAAGTTTTGCTCCACGTGATTACATTGGCCGAACAAACATTTATTTAAACTCAGTCAATTTGATTGAAACAACAGAACCAATTCAGTTACATGCATTTGTTAAGCATATTCAAGCAGAGCAGTTGATTTTTTGAGTGCTGGATTAAAAGAGAAAGACGTTATCCGCAGCTGTGTTTGTTAGATTCTGTGACACTGAAACTTTGTCAGAAAACTTTGCTTTGTTAGACAGACCCCAGAGTCACTACGTCTTGTCATTAAACCAAAGCAAATGGCATGTTGACACAAAACATACTTTTATTTTGAAGTTGTTTTCCTCCTCAGTTTTTTCTTATTTTTTTCCTCCTCACTTTTATTCTTATTCCCCCGGTTATATTAATCCTATGTGAACTGGCATGTAGATGAATATATTGCGTGGAAGGAGAAAAAAAAGGATTGTCTTAATTATGGAGACATTTGAAGAAGAGTTTAATTGTGTTTTCTGTGCCTAAAATAATGCCAGTACTGTCCTACCTGGAGTGTTCAGAAAAAAAACATTTAGAACAACAGACAAAAATGTTTGATTTGATGCACTGGTGTTGACCGTTGGCTTCCAAACTGATAGCAATGCTTGCAAAACATTGCATTCATTTAAAGTCGCAGTGTACGATTTTGTGCACAGGACTTCTTCAGCAGTCTCGACGCCATACTGAGAGACACTACTTCTGTATGTGCAGCTCAATAAATATTGGCCATATCAGCCTAAATTCTGCATTTATTGTTCCTGGTAACTTTAATCTTCCTTCCCAATAGCATTGCAATCCGATTTATCCGATTTTTAAACTAATTAACTTAAATCCTCGGAAGACGTGACTTCCACCAAGTTTTGACAAAGCTTTTGAATATTCTTTTAATGCACTTGTGAATATCAGCTTCATCCGCTTAGGTAGGGGTTCAGAGCACAATCAGCATTCCAAAATGTCCTTCCACATTCCAAACCCGCAAATCGTATATACAATACATTACAGCTTTCGTTTACAAATATCTTAAAGTGAAGAATGAAGGAAAGTGCCAATATGTGAACATGTGAATGTCTACTGCATAAACAGTTAATAATTCAGCAACTGCCCAATGGCTTCTATTATGGAATTTAAGTTTTAAGTTTTAAGTTTTCTGTTCTTTCCTAAGTACGGAGAAACCTATCAGCATTCTTTTCTGTGGTAATCACTTGCAGGTAGAGAGAAAAGAATTCCTGCAGAGTATCGCATAGCATCTCATGTGCATGAAGGCTGAAGGCTTACAAGCCCAATGCAGAGCTTCCACCTCAGTCTGCCTCATAGGAAGCGATGTCTCAACCCACACTCTCCGGTGCGCTTTTCCTCCCATCCCACTCTGTAACCATGGTGACTGCATGCGCCATCATTGTGTTGATCCATTTTTGTGCGAGCTTTTTATTTCCAAAGCACATCCTGCACAAAAGGGGGTTGGGGGAGAGAAGGTGCTCATGTTCTGCACCATGAAGGCCATGCTGCGTCCACTCACATCAAACCGCACCATCTGACAATATGATACAATTCACTGTTCCCCAGTAACTGGAGTTAATTTGGTGTTAAAGATCAAAGGATACAATTATGTGTTCTTTTTAATAGGACGACGTTCAACTGTAGCTGCGTTATTCTCTGATTAATCTCCATTCGGCAAATACTATAAATTATTTAGTACATAAAATGAAGCTAATATGGCAGTGAGGAACTATAGTGTCAGCCTCCTGCAGACCCTTAGTGTTTATCCATATATATTGAGCATTATGCCTAAAAATAATGTTACATACATGGAGTTATTAAAATGGATTGCTAAAATCAAAAGACATTTTTTAAATTTTTTTTTAAAAACATTGCATCACCTTCCATGTTAAGGTGGTAGCAACTTCAGCCTCCTGCAGGTGGCACTACAAGAGGATGATGGGGTTATAAATACCTGCAGGGTGTGAGTGATGAGATTCATAGATTGAGAAGAGGTGGTATTGTTCCAGGGAAGGCATCCACCAAATCTGGCCCAACTGTACAATTATTTGACGCAACAATTAAACTTTGTAAATTAAGGATTTTGCACATCAAACAATTATTTAATATCACAAATTACTATTAAAACATAAAAAAGACTAAAGAATTTTCAAGTAATCAGCCATTTTCTGAACAAACCTGAAGACACTAGGGAAACATACTGCAAGCTGACTGGGATATTACACAATTCATAGTATTTGATGGAGTGATTAAGAAGACTCCATCGTCATTTGGATCACAAGCAGCTCCGACTGGGCTGTCAATTTGTTTGTCTCATCAGCATTACTGCAGCTACATTGCTGCCAGTGGATAAGAACCAAGTAAAATCGCACAGAACGATCATGATAAAGATGAAATAATATAAATATATAAAATTCCAAATTAAAATAAGAAACTGGCAGATAATAAGTTAACTTAACAACAATGAACAACATAAACTGTCCCTTTGTTGGAGGCCATTGTGTGTGTGTGTGAGTGTGTTCCACAAAAAAAAATGCATTTTACTGCCTTTGCTGGATTGGTTATGGCTTTGTATACTCATTACACATTGCCACTGCACTGCTGAACTGCCTCCCAAAATGTGAGCAGCGCAATTAGCTTGACGTCAGCGGGATACTACAACTTGACTGTCTTCAGTAATACAAATTAATAATAATAATAATAATAATAATAATAATAATAAATACGTTTCCTAAATAAACAAAGGCAACAACATATTTTAGCATTTTCCCATAACATAAAATTGATTCAAATAATGCCGAATGTTACAAAGTGAGCTTTGCACACTAACATATCAAATGTGTAGGTGGAGGAATCATGATGTAAATGATGATTCATTATGTGGGAAATTGTCCAGTGCAGAAACATGTCACAAACTATATCATGCCATAAAAAGGTTTAAAGATTCTTAACAAGAGTTTCATTTTATTACTTTATTTAAACTCTTCCCTTCATTATCAACCCTTCGATTAATCATTAATTACGTGTCATGTCATTTTGAAGAAAGGAAAATTAGTTTGTTACCCTGAGGCATCATTAAGCAATAGAGGGTTAAAGGTTAATTTAATTGCATGTATAATCCCCCCCATCACTTAAACAAGACACTTAATGAGACAAACAGGCTGTTGATGCTGCTGAATGTTGCTTGATGAGTGTCAAAATCCAGAGAGACATATCGTTGTCCAGTTTCCCTGCTCTCTCGTATACATCATGCAGTGTGTGAATTATCTGATAAGTTTAATAAGGTGTGTTAAAGCCAGAATAGTGCTAAACTGTGCTATGTTGTAGTGTAGCTGTCCAGGACCAGACATTGTCCACCCTGAATGGACGGTCTCAGTGGACCAGGCCAGACAGGACAGATCGCCAGTGTGAAGTGACTGTCACAGCCATTATTGAACAGAATGCAGCCAGGCATACTTCATGAATTTTTCCTCTGAGGAAATGGGCTCCCTGTGTACATGGCATACACTTTCCTGTAGCTGCTAAAGGATGACTCCCATCCCACACATTACCAGCTGTGCTGCATCCCTAATGTTGGTCTATCACCTCCGCACTAAAAAGCAGTAAGGCAAACTTCAGTCTGTTTACTTCATGCCTGACTGGTTTAATCTAGTCACCGCTAATGTATTTAACGCTTCATTAATTGAACTATCAACATATATACTTAGTTTCTGGTCATCAAGAAGTTTTGTTGGTGCAACTTTCTCCTCATCACTAAAAGAATAATAAATATGTAGTGCTCGGATCGTGGTATCATTGGTACTCATCTTCTCATCTTTGAGGTATCAAGATCTTGATAAGGGATTCTAATTGGGAGGTGTGTCTTCATAGTCTGGGAGCTTCTGAAGGCACTTATCAAATAACTTTAACTTGAGTGTTCCTAATAAAACAACAGTTTGGACGGTTGAAAGATTTCCATATCCTTCTTACCTGTAATTGTAAATGAACTCAATGCACAAACAATTAGTCACCTGTGACTGAAAACATACTTAACACTGTGTAATACACTGCACAAACAAGCATGAATAACAACTGCCATTCGATTTGGCATGGACTGGAGAAGTTTCTGGATGTAGGCCACATCAGTGTTCAGACACTCTTGCATCAGAGAATTGTGCAGTTGGGCCAGATTTGGTGGATGCCTTCCCTGGAACAATTCTGAGGAGAATTTCCTGTAGACTGGAATTTGTGCCACTGCTGGTAGGCCTGTATGACAGTACACTTCCATACACCTGCAAATTCAGCTACTTCCTTCACACTATTGCCTCGGGCACACCCAGATGCGATCACTCCATTAAGCCGATCATTAACATCTGTTTTGGAGCCATTTTCCACACATGGAACGAGACATTCATTGCACTGTACCACCTCTTCTCAATCTTCTCTGCAAGGTGACTCATTTTTTGGCCAGTGAGCTTATTACAATATACTGTATTCCCCTATTCATGCCTGAAATAAATAACAGGATTTCAGCATCCCAAACATAGACCATACCAGTTCTCAACACTGACATTAGTTTATGTCTTGTCTGTTTCAGCCTATGCACTAGTACTATTATTAAAGCCAGTGGCAAGCTAGTGCAGACAATGCATGTGGCAATGTGAGTAGCTAGCTATCCAGCTTGGTGTGATATGCAACATAAGGCTAGTTCAAATGTTTGACTACTTTCTTGAGCTCAGATTACATTTCATTTACAGATTCAACATGAGCAGGATGAGAGGAGATATACAGCACTTTTCTGGTGATAAGTTGGTGAGTAAGTTGAAACTTGACAATGCAAGGTGCATTTTGTGTGGTTGTCTCCCAGGCCTAATACTGAGAAGGATAGTATGGGTGATGGTGTGCTGTTGAATTAAGGAAACAGGTCAGGTGGAGTGTCAGCAGGCAGGAGGGTGTCAGAAAGATAATGAGCAGGCAGAACCTACTTGCCAAGAGGCTACAAAGCAAACTGCCCTTAAAGATTTATGCCAACATACCAGGTATTTAGGCAAACAGTATTTTCAGAAACTCAACAACCATACCCTACTGTTGTCACCTAGTATGCTTGTTTTAATAAAGTGCTGGCTACTGATAATAAAGAAAGCTCAGATGTGACTTTCTTTTCCATTACTTCAGAAGTGATAAACATATGGCTCCTATGGTAAAGATCCTGTAGAATACAGATTGATTTTTCAAGGCAAGAGAAGAGCTGACAAAGTTAGATTGTTGGGTGGCCTTTGCCATTAATGTTAGTCAGGTACAGGCCTAGAAACTGTATAGTAGTTACATATCTGTCCACATTTTTGGCACATTAATAGTCGTTGGTTCTGGTATAGCATCATGTGGGTCTGTGTTTGTGTGGAAATGTTGGGTTTGACTTGCTGGCAGTTTTGCCCTAGAATACTTTGTTGGTGATCCCTGACTGTGTGTGTTACATGCACCATGAGCTGGTGTAATGGGTTTCTCATCATCTACAGACTTCAGAGTTCTCTTTATGCCAGGAAGAAAGAAAAGGTTGACCTCCCACTGTGACTGTATAATTCACACTGACCTAATGCTGCCACCAGAAGTAGTGTTACCCCATCCTGGTGATCTCGATTTCCAGGTCTCCTTTAGCAAGATGATCAGGCTTTCCATTTCTCTTTGCCATGCCATGGACATTGCTGGAGTGTCATGTACCAGTAGAATTGTCCATTAAGTGACTTGCTCTTCATGTTCCGGTTTCTTTTTTCCAGGAGTTGAACTGGTTCTTGTTCTGAACAACATCTCCTGCTGTAAGTTCTTGATGATGGTCCTTCATGATGCCCCTTCATAGCCTGGTGAACCTTATGTTTAAAGCCCTATTTTAACTTCAATACAAGTGGCAGGATGTATTGTTGTCTTTCTTTAGTATAACAGAGGTTTTTAATCAAAATGCAAGTTGCGAAACAATAAAGCTCATAGGTGGTAAATAATATGCATCAGAGTATACATTATATATGCATAATATGCATTAGTCCTGCAGACAAATTCCTTGTATGTGTAACATACTTGGTGAAATAAAGAGATTCTGATTCTGATTCTGATTCTGATTCTGATTTAAGACTGTGAGGATAATCATGGCTGAATGGAAGCACTGAAAAGCCTTAAAGTCAATGTAAATCAGAAATCAGAACATATTTTACTTTATAAGTGAGGTACAGTATTTATGAGTGAAACGGGATATGTGAGCTGTCACGTCCTGTCTAGTCTAGCCCCTGTTTATCTCCGTTTTCTCTGGTTTTCTGTTTCTGTCTTTCTCTTGTCTGCTC
>CM067481.1:28981299-29005037 GCA_034552555.1 Semaprochilodus insignis | reverse complement strand
TATATATATATATATATTTACTGCAGTATGTGCCCAGAATTTAAATATATATATATATATATAATAAATAAATATAGCACTACTTGATGCGAGTTCAGTAAGTGAGTAATGAGTAAAAGTGTGAGAGGATGTGATGCTAAGAAGTTACAAAACTATGGTTAGTAGTACCAAATTGAAGCATACCTGACAGAGAAGAAGAAGTTAGTATAGCTGACAAATGTGCAAAACTGTAGGTTACCCAAAACTACGTGATCAATAAATACTCATTTTTGAGCGAAGTAATTCATTCCATACTAGTTGGTGTATTTACTGCGTCTGTAATACTGGGGTGATTTGACTATATAATTCTATTTCTGTCTGCTTGTTTGAATAGTAAGAAAAAACCTACTCTGGTCATTCAGCATAAAGACCTGATTTTTATTGCTCCATAAATTCCTATAAGTCAGGACATAAGTCAGTTTGCTGAATGTAATTCACTGGCTGGTTGCCTATGGGCAAAATGCAATCCAACCAGCACAAACTCTGAACAGAGAAGCTGCTCATATATCTTGCTTAGCAGCATTGGAGTGTTTCTACAGTGCTGGTCGAAAGTTTGAGAAGCCTGTGAATATTGTGAATTTCTACAACAATGTGACCCTAAAATATAATCAGATCCTTATTTAAGTCATAATAATAGATAAAAAGAGTCCAAAAAAAAAAAAAGAAAACATATACTTTTTCATCCATTTATTGACCATTTAGTGATCGAACAGTAAATTACTTTGTTGGGAAACGTATGTGAACCTCTAGAATGGTCTGTTTGATATAGGGGATAACAATCAGCAGGTTTAGTCAGTTAGATAGCAAGCGAGTGTGAGTGTGCCTGACCCTAGCTTATTAAAAAACATCAATCACACCATCTTGATAAGTCTTCAGCTTCAACATTTGGTTTTTACCACACACCTTTGTTAGTGCATACCATGTGTCAGTCTGAGAACCTCAGAATACTATTTTCCAGAGCTCCTTAGACAGGAAGAAAACAATTTCTGGTGAGTTTATCAGTCCATTATGAAGGAAATTCAACACACTGTTCCTCTTCCCAAGAGTGGTAATCTAACAAAAATGACTCCAAGCCCAAGAGGAAGAATATTCTGGGAGATTACAAAAACTCCAGGGTAACATTTAATGATCTGCAGGCCTCTTTTACACTGACTAATGTCAGCAATCATTAGCCTACCATCAGCAAAACACTGAACAATACTATTGCAGTTCAATGCCAACAATGCCCGTTTAAAGTTTACTAAACCAGAATCAGAAGTCTACTTAAATAATGTTATGTGGACAGAAAAAGCAACAATAGATTATCATGACCTAAATGAGAAATGACAGGTTGGGCAATCTGAGGCATTCCTGCATAAGAACCTCATCCCATACTGTAAAACATGTTGGTGGCAGTATCACGGTTTGGGGCTGTTATGCTGCTATTGGACAGACTGAACTCATTTGATTCTGGAATGGAATTCTGGGTTGGACCAAACAATTCTACAGAGAGAACTCATTTCATCCATCCGTGAACTGAACTTCAACAGAATGTGGGTCCTGCAAAAAGGCAAGACCCATTAAACACCAGTTAGTCTACAAAGAATGGTTAAAACAGACAAATGTTGCATTTTGGAATGGCCGAGTCCAAACTTGTAATCCAATAGAAATGTCAAGACAGAACCTAAGGTATTGCATTCCTGAAATCAGCCCACCAACATCATAGAGTTGAAGCAATTCTATAAGGAAGAATTGGGCAAGAATCCTTGCTCGAGAGGGTCACACTAGTTACTGAAAGCAGAGGCTTACATTATTTTGCCAACAAGGGCATTTAATGTTAGATTAATGTTAACCTTTGTTCAGTAAACATATAGAAAAGTATAGACTTTTATATATTGTTATGAATTAATTGAGGATGTGATCATATTGTAGGTCATATATATATATATATATATATATATATATAGAAACTCAAAAAAGGGCTTTACAGACCCATTCAAGCAGCACTGCATTATGTTCTAAGCCATAGCATGACCTTATGCCTAATCTTCCTCACGATTCTTTCATGAAAACTTGGGTGGTTTCCACTTTTTTTGAAATAGCTTATAACAACTGAAGAAACCTTTTTGGTGCTATTAAGAACCATTTCAAACCTAGAAGTTTTACAGCTTCTACTTTACACTTACCTAGTAAATACCTAGAACTTAAGGGACTGTAAAATCTCTATCTTCTGCATAATTCACAACCATCATTTCCTACAGGGAAGGTTCTTTCAGGCTCCTCAGAAAGGATCTTCCACGGTGCATTTAAATCCCTCCCTGTAGGGATACACATACATGTTTAGATGTCCCAATTAATTTCACACTTTCCACTTTGGAAAGCTTTTCTTTTTATGCTAGGATAATGACACAGTCAGTGCACCAGGCTTTCTGCTTGATTAGCTGATGGAGGGAGTAAAAAAAGTGTTCTTACTCTTAATTGCACTTGTTAGATCGGCATGGGGGCCAGAGACCTGCAATTATACCAGAGATGGGGATGTGAAGCAGCAACGATAAAACCTAGAGCTGCAGAGATGCTCTTCAAAGACTAGAACCGTGAGGTTGGTTGGAGGAGAAGTAGGAAGCCTAGTTAAAGACTTGCAGATCACCTTGGAAACTTTCGAATGACATTCATAACACACATATTGATGAGTATAGTCAAAACATCAGCGGTATAAACTGTCTTATCCTTAGTTTATGTGCAATGGCCTATGGAGATGTCCACTGTGCCCGAATACAGAGAGCAAAGTTAAGGCTAGTTCTGCCCTCTGAAAGACCTGAATCAGAAGAACGTTTTCACCTTTATTAACTTTTCCATTCTGGGTCATGTCTCGGATAATGATACAGAATATATTTGGAGACGCTTCAGAATTCTGCCTTATCCCCTTCACAGATGGAACTTAATATTCAGAAGTGTAGGGAGACTATGCTAGATAAAAATGTCAATGTGCAGATTACCGCTGTATGGAAGCAAGGCACCTATTGACCCAGACAAATCCTTGCAGATAGCTATTACTCCCCTGGGTCTCCCCTCATGCACTACTCCATGAGTGATTGGTTTTGGACAAAGGTAAAGATGATTGTAGTATTATAGTAAGCCAGGAAGAACATGAGTAGTGGATATAAGCCTTAGGTCTGTAATTTAAGCTGGCACTGTCTGCTTTAACATATCTGTAGACCTGGCAACGAGCCTTGTCCTTGTCCTTCATTTTTTAAGTGAGCAGGGAATGTACTGTACATTAGAGCCTAAGCTAATATACTAATATGGTTTAAATACAATTGTTTATGATACTATTATTGTTTGTTGTGTATTGTGGTGACCTGCTACGGGGTGGCTGGAGGTTGTTAGGCATGGCCAAGCTGACGGCCACACTAGGAGGATCATGGGAGGTGCATGATGTCTGGAGAAGGGACTATTTATGAAGTTTATCTTGTTATTTGTCAGTTAATGGTATGTGATATGTGTTTATCGTGTCATTTTGTGTTGGGATGTGGATTCAGTTATGTGGGTTTTGTGTGACGGGGGGTCACCATGACCTCCTCCTGAAAGTTCCGGGCTTTGTATGTGCTGGTGTCTTACTAAAGAGCACTTTTGCAGCAGAATCAGAGTCTAGTCCTATGCTAACATGTTTACAATGTTTACGGTATTTTGTTTGCCAATGATGTAATTGAAGTTATTGTTATTAATGCTAAGTAATTTAAGGTTATCATGCCAAGCTTTATTTTGTCTTTGGTTGGTGGTGGGCAAGGTTGGTAAGATTTGAAAAAAATTTGTTAGGCCACACAGTCAAGTTGTGTCAGAGTTTTGTCAGACTACATCTGGGCTGTAAGGAACTTTGTTGGGATACAGTGAAGTTCAGATAGAAGTACAGTGGCTACAGTCAGATTCAGGCAGAATATTGTGGCTATTTTTTTCCAGGGTTTTGACAGAATTTTGTCTTGATGCAGTCAGGTTTGACAGATATTTGATGGGATACAGTTGGGTTGGTGCTGAGGGTTGACCTAATGGTCTAACACATGGGTTTTCTACCTTCTCAACCCTCACATCACACCTGTTTATAACAAAAAAGCATAATGGCCCAGAAGAAAACAAAACTCATGTTTTAATGTTAATAAAAATAGTTTTTGTCTTTTACTTCTCAAGTGCTAACATCATTTGACTGGTCTCACAGCACATATCCATGGCAGCTGGCAGCACCAATTTCTCAGCCATCATAAAAGCTTTCTTACTCTGTGCAAAATGTATGGCTAGGAGGTAGTTAATGTTTATAGAAAATTTGTGATTTGAATATGATTGATCTCTTGATTTTTACTTTGTTTTTTTTTTTATCTTTTTTTTTTTTCACTTACACTTTTATGACTTACAGTGCTAATAACGGGCCATTACAGACTACTGCCTCGCCCTGAGGATGGGCCTGCAGACCACTACAGGGTGCCTCGTGGCCCAAGAAACCCCGGTTTGGGAAGCCCTGGTCTAATGTAAATAGAGAATATATATGGCTATATTAGAGAACAACTCCTCTTTAAATACAGTATAAGATTACACAGCAATGTATTACTTGCCTAATGCATGCATCTGCTGAAGACACTTTAGCAGCTACCCAACTCATAAAATTGCTCTAGCATTTTCTTGCCACTTTCCACTGCACTTTTGTCTTTTAAATGGACACTAAGAAACACCTACTGGCACTCCACAAATAATGGCACCCATGGGTACTCCATGACTATAGTCAAGCACATAGCTATACTTGTACACAAAGAGACGTAATGGATTGCTACAACCTCCATGTTTGCTGAATTGCACAGTCATAGATATGAGATGTTTTTGGACAGATATATTACAGTTACAGTGCCCACCAGCTGTGGTAAGCCTACAAAGGGAAACGAGTAATTACATTCCAGAGCAAGTACAGCTTTCTCTTTGCTGCTGGGTTAAAAACCAGTTAAAGCTTTGAATTTCAGTCCCAGTCCTGGACACCTGGTGCATTGTACATTTTTGTGTTTTCCTTGGTCTGCCACACTTGATTTAACTCACCAGGTAATTGACTTAGCCATGCTCTGCCCACAAATGCATTCTTTTGTTACAGCTCTTGCAAAGACAGAATGAAGCTCTACAGACCTTTGGCAAAAGTCCCATTCAAACTAATAAGAAATGCATGGCAGATTTCTTCGGTGTTGTTTAGAGCTGCTACATAATGTTGAGTTTCCAGTATTAAATGCTACGTCATTGAGCTGAACTATATTGCTGTACCTAAACAGCAAACTGAGAAAAATGGGAAGCGACTGCACAAAGTCTGACACCATGCTAACATTAATTTAATTACACAAGAAAATTACTCTTGATCGATGCTGTGAGAGTAAAGATCAGACATTTGCCCATCCCTGAAGACAGTGTCCCAGCTTGCCACTGAACAATATGATGAAAATAAACTTGCCTGGTTGCCTGGTGTTTGGTCTGGCAGAGGCCTGGGGAAAGAACCCACTCTCAGGTAATGGCCGGACCCTAGCCCGGGTCGTAACAAAACACATGCAAAATAAATATGATGTGATTCTTACACAAGTGACTTTAGCATCCAAAATAAGATCGACGCAGTGGTTGCAGCTCTCTTCAGCTTTTGCCTAGTTGCCATTTATTGCAATGTAGCTCTCAAAGTGGAAAACAAAGGGAGTGCATTATTATAATGAAGCACTTAGTCTGATTTTCCAAGGCTGATAGTAAACACTTATAATAGTGTGTTGTTCAATGACAATAAAAAGCTTGTCCGAGTTTTGGCACTAATGGCTGTCATTGCTTGTGTTCAGAGAAAAAAGACATTTTGAAACACTTATTTTCTTATTGCAATTGTAAAATGCTTATAAATGCCTGCCATTCATGTCACATCATTTGATGAAGTGTATAAACCAAATTGTTTTAGAAACACTATTGTAGCATCCCGCTACCAGCTCAGGCAACCATGGACATCCAGTGACTCATAGGATTCACTGGACTCACACTTAGGGAGACATTTAATGCTGTAAATAAGTTGATGTAGTTAGTATGCATGTTAGTTGTCATTTTGCGCTGGGCTATGGGGTAGCAGTGCAGTGTTCGTGTCTGCCATCAAGAAAATTTGTATGACTAGAAGTGACCTGTCTGCTTCCCAGGCATTTCAGCCATTGCTGACAGTGGTTCACTTCTCGTGCTGTGCTCAGTAAAAGAGCATTGACTTAAAGAGCTATGTTTTCCATGTCTGTGTCCTGCCAAGGTGTCATATTTGGTGTCGGAGGCGGTCACCAAGCAGACTGGAAAAGAATTGCGCTACCATGTATTTGAGTGGCCAAGAAGAACGAGCAGTGCCAGGGACTGCAGAAAAAGAGCCAGCACAGCACATGGTTGATGAAAAAGGCCGGGAAGCAGGCTCTGATCACTTCTAACCACACAAATCTCCTTTGCTGCTCTGCCCCATGGCCTGTTACAAGTAGGAGTAGCAAAAGTATCATGCAAACACACTGTAACAACAAAAACAACTTATTTACAACATTAAAGTCTCTCTTATTGCGTCGGGTGTGTCTGGTGCTTCCCATAAGCCTCCACAGACATACAAGCCAGTAGAGGGACGCTACAATATGTTTTAAACTTCTGTTTCCTAATACTTTAGTTGATCTCACCAGCTGGTCCCCAACAGAAAATCAAAAATAATTATTGATGTATTATGTTGAAATATCATCCTAATTTCCCAAAATAATGAATTGCACTTTCTGGTAACATTTAAAATTGACAAAAATAAGTTTTAAGAAAATAAGTCATTGTTTTTACCTAATGAGGAAAAACTGCTGTTGGCAACCTAACAGAAATTGGCTTTTATAGACAAATCACACTAACCATCAGTGGTAATATCCTGCTGTTCATATGTTAAGTGCACATTTCTTCATTTGCATAGAAATGTTCTGCAGATACCTCGCTAAAATGCACCAGCAGGCTACCAGGAACAATAAATGATGAGAAATTAAGACTGATATGGGCAATACTTATTGAGCTACACATACAGAAGTAGAGTCTCTCAGTATGTCGTCCAGCTGCCATGTTTGCTAACACAACATGTTAGACGTCTCGGCATGGAGTTGTAGAGGTTCCTAGTGGTGTCCTGTGATAATCCATCCTATGCAGCTTGAATATTCTCACACAGTTGCTGCAGATTTTGCTGTAGGGGTGGAGGTGGAGTTACACCAGGCCTTCTGATTCGTTGGTCGTGTCCACCAAGACAAAAGTAGGATTTGTTACTGAAGATGACCTGCTGCTATTCTGAGTCACTCCATGACAGTCTGGCATGACACCATTGCAGTCTTTGGTGATGTTGACGTGGTGTTAATGCAAGTGCATGTAGTCCTGCGTCGTGCAGCCATCTGTCAATGGTGCTGGCACTAACAGGATGATTCATGGAGGGCATCACTGTTGCTGAATGTCTGCAGTCATGGCTGTTGAGCCAGTCAGGTACAGCAATAAGGCCAATCCTTGCTTATGTCACATGCGCAGCCGAGCGTGAAACTTGAATCATTTCGTCGCTGTCCAAAGAAAAACATATATCTCCATTTTTGTTGATTTTTACTTTTATGCCTCATTTGACTACATGAGCTGCTGTTTACACTGTGTGGAAATGTCATGAAGAATGGGCCAATAGAAAAGCCCCAAAACTGCTGGGAAAGATGTCTGGTTCCATTGACTTCCATTCAAATTAAAGGAGGTTTTTGGCCTCTCCTGTAAAGTTGCCATTTTGGAGATACCTGTTTTTCTTTGGACAGTGACGATTTGCATGTCTCACAATGTCAAACATCCCCACCAAGTTTCATCCCTGTCAGTTTATTCCTTCTGGGTGCAACTGTTTGTGTAACTAGTAGTATTTGACAATGAGTGTATATAGCCCATAAGTCAGTTATGAATCAACTGAGTATTTTAAGACTCCCCAGAGATAGTTTTTTTCCCCTCATACAGTTGATTTGTTATAATTCATGTACAAAATTGGAAGAAAAGGTGGTGCCTGACCTCTACAATGACCCTTTGTCACTAACAGACTACTGCTGACTGGACACATCTCCAAAATGACCTCTCCTTATCTATGCGATGACAGCAATGGCTGCTCTGGAATGGTCTCGCTGCCTCTCTCTCCTGGGTTAGTATTCAGGCAGCCCGTGACAAGCTTGGCAGATAACAGTGTTTACCTTGCTGTTTCATCTAAGCAGCAGGAAGCCATTATTTACCTCCAGTGACTGTTTTTCAGAGGGAAAAGAGACAGCAGATGGGGTCCCTGGCCACTCCGATGCACTTTAAAAGGTGGCCTTCTATGAGCATAGATTTATGAATGCCTATGCGTGCATAGCACAGTGCTAGAAGCCTGTCTCTAATTTCGAGCAGGGTCACTTTGTGCACTCTGTAGACGGTGAAGGATATTCACCCAGAGGAGCACACTTAATCTCCCGTTCAGCCTGAGCGAGTCTAAAAAAAAATAGGTGAGGTGCAGCTTAAAATCAGAAATGTTCTGACTAATCCTGAGGAATATGAGCACCTTTTTATGCAGTCTGTGTAGGAGGGAATCTGGCAGATGAGCCATAAAGTCTAGCTGTGGGCAGACACAGCAGAGAACAATGAGCACAAGCCTGCACGATATGACTATCAAAGACAAGTGAGAGCACTTATAACTCAGAGAGACTGATATATGCTGCACAGTACCTCAAAACAATGAGAAAAACAGCAAAATGCTTAATTTAGATTTGCTGCTTTTTTTAAATAGAGGGGTGCAGGGAACAAGCTGACATGGGGTGGAAAATATTTTTTCATTTATTTAATAAGAAAAATGTGCTTTTGGTCACACTCTTGTATTGTCATAGCAATCTCATCTGCCAGTGTTCACAGCAATCATAGACATTCCCCAATATTGACTATGACTGAATGTCTTCCTATCTTAAAATATAGGTCTTTTAATCACCCCCTCGGGGGTCGTACAAGCCTTGCTTTTAAAGAACTTAACCCAGATTTAAAGCTGCTTCTAATGAAGCCAGTGTTGTTCTTGTAAACCACAAAACATGTACAATGTAAGCTAACCAGAAAAAAATGAGTCACTGTGCGTGTTTAAGGTGGTAGTAACTTCAGGCTCCTGCAGATGGCGCTGCATGAGGATGATGGGGCTATAAATACCTGCGGGGTGTGAGTGACGGGATTCATAGATTGAGAAGAGGTGGTACAGTGCACTGAATGTCTCGTTCGGTGTGGGGGAAATGGGTACAAAGCAGATGACTATGCCCAAGGCCATAGTGTGAAGGAAGTAGCTGAACTTGCAGGTGTATGGAAGCGTGCGGTCATATGAGTCTACCAGCAGTGGCAAAAATCTGTTATATCGAAATCTATTAGGATGTGTTTCAGCAGATACCAAACTCTGTTAGGATATAGGGGTAGAGGGTACTTCTGATTTACACTTACAGTTTAACTACTGCTATAGACTATTTAAAGCCACCCAGGTAAAAATTAAGTATATTTTAATGTACTAGAAGTGTACTTTAAGATGTACTTAAGTATTTCTAGATGAATCTAAGAGGTGTCTCAAAATAGTACTTTTAAGTACAATTAGTTCTATTTAAGTATATATTTACTAGCACTAATGCTTATATTTAGCATACTAAGTACATAATTAGTATATGAAAACATCACACTTTCAGTATATTAATTATAAGTGCAAGGAAGTATACTAAGTATACTTAAATCAAGTATACTTCAGTGTACTTTTTTTCTACTGGGCATCCCTGAAAGACAGAAAGTTGTTTATAATTACTGCATTCATACGCCATAAAACCCCAAGACAGGTGATCCAGGGGTCTATTATTATAATATTTTTTTGAGCTTGCACTTTCAGTAGTCCTCTTTAAGCAGGGCCTGGTCAAAAAGCTTGACTGAAGTATATGGGACTACCTTGAAGGCTTTGGAAGTGAAGCTGAAGGCTACCTTGGACGTAAGCAGAAGGTTTCAGTGGCCTAGCATGAGTTTGGAATGAGAATGTGGTATCATTCATAATAACAACAACAAAAACCTCAGTTTCTACTGCACTACTGCAGACATAGTCCCCGTCAATATAGCTGATTTTTTTCATGATGCCACACGAAACTACTGTGATGTGCAGGAGACAAATGTTGTTCGAAGAAGCAGCAGGACAAAAGACCAGGAGATTTTGATGAGATGACGAGTGATAGACACAAGACTCTCTCTCCCCACCATCACAGACAGTTACACTACACGCTGCATCCGCAAAGCAAACAGCATTGTGGATGACCACACACACCCCTCACACACACTCTTCACCCTCCTACTGTCTGGAAAGAGGTACAGAAGCATCCGGGCCCTCACATCCAGACTGTGCAACAGCTTCTTTCCCCAAGCCATCAGACTCCTTAACAACCAGAGTTGTCGAATCTGGTCTGAAAAATTGCACACACTTCAGTGACTGGACTGAACGCACACACACAATCTCATCTTTTAAATCTGTCTACACGTAAACTTAAGGAGTAAAATGTTTACATTTATACCAAATATTGACATAACTGCTGCTAAAAACAATGTTCAATGTTCATCTTAAAAAAAAAAAGACATAACTGCACTTTACTGCTCCCACTACCAGTGGGCTATCTGCTCCCTCCCTGTATTTATTGTTTGCTGTATCTATTGTATTTATTGTTCTATGTAGCGCCTTGGTCCTGGAGGAACGTTGTTTCGTTTCACTGTGTACTGTACACCACTGAATATGGTTGAAATGACAATAAAAAACTACTTGACTACTTGACTGACTTGACCATATTGATAAATACTGTAATGATGGTCAAAAGAAGACTGTCATAAAATGTTACTGATCCGAGGACAGCCCTTTTATTGAGCTAACCTGCAAAAAAGACCCCCACCCCCCACACAAACAACCCCACACCCTGCCACAAAAGCACATATGAACAGTCCATTTTAAAGGGGTGCATGCCTTCCATGAGCCTGTTCCTTGCATGTCAACTCCTGGTAGGCTGATTGCCCGGTGGCCAGCACCACTACTCTTTGCAATGTTCAGCGCTGTTACAGTGAATAATGTGGGAGCACAAGTTTTTTTCCCTTTCTAGTGTTGTTGTAGTTCAGTGTTGCTTGGCATTGGGATGCAAGAAAAAGTCCTGGTACCAGCCCACTTTGACCACTGCTTCTAAGACTGAACTCTGAAAGCTAGGAAAAATATCCCTGCAGATTACATTACAAAAACTGAAAGTAGGTCCCCTGAAAAGAACTGAAGCTATAATAATGAATTAAAAAAAAAAAAATGGATGTAAGCCACATCAATGTTCAGCCACTCTTGCATCAAAGTTGGACCAGAGTTGATGGATGCCTTGGCTGGCACAATTCTGAGGAGAATTTCCTATAGACTGAGATTTTTGCCACTGCTGGTAGACCCGTATGACTGTACGCTTCTATACCCCTGCAAAAGCTACTTCCTCCACACTATGGCCTTTGGCACGCCCATATACAATCACTCCTTTGTGGTCATGCATCACACGTCCAAAAGGCCTGGTGTCACTCCACCTCCACCCCTACTGCAAATTCTGCAGGAACTGTGTGAGAATATTCAAGATGCATGGGATGGATTATCAGAGGACACCATTAGGAACCTCTACAGCTCCATGGCGAGACAGATGCATGTTGAGCTAGAAATGTGGCGGCCTGACGCCATACTGAGAGACACTATTTCTGTATGTGTAGCTCACTAAATATTGCCCATATCAGTCTAAACTCATCATCACTTATTGATCCTGGTAACCTTTATCTTCCTTCCCAACAGCACTGCAATCCGACACTCCATTCTGGGTGCAGCTACTTTTTTTTCATGATGAGTGTATATAGAAATTGTACAATAATATTTACAGTAAATGCCATATTTAAGTTTGTTCTCTGTAGAGTATGTGTTGTTCCACTTACTCCCACTTATCATGGTATTTGATAGGGAGGTAACAATATATAAACAGAAGGGATTATATACAAAAAAGTGACCAATGTAAATCCTTCTCAAATTTCTTGCTGTTACTTTTGTGATCACTTAACTATGTATTCCAACAGTCAATCTAAAGCTTCTTAGGGTAAATTTAGTCACTGGGTGCTCTTTCTCTTCAACCCACGTTTTTTTCTTTTTTTTTTTTTTGTCCTTCACCTTTTGATTTCCTTCATTGAAGTCCTGTGTATAGTGCGACACCAATTATTTGTAACCTGGGGATCTTTTCTGTATTATTGGCTATTCTTTAAATGTGAAGTCAAGGCACTACTTCCTAGCAGCACACATACAAAAGCCATGTTTTTATAATGTGCTGTGCTTTCCATTTAAATGGATTTTTTCCCACACAATGCTTGAAGGAATTGGTTCAATCCTATTGAGGGAAATGGGAGATCCATACTGCGGTTGGCAAAGTCGATGTCACCGTCAATCACAAGGGACGAGAATATACAGAGAGGAGGAAGATGAAGCATGAAAAAGTGGAGTGTTAACCTTGGAGTGCACCTTGGAGTGCGCAGTGGCCTCTGTGTTTTGGGTATCTTAGGATGGAACTGTTTGGAGGTTTGAGGATTGTTCTTCTTTCTTATACAGGAAGGTCAAAGGATGCATTATTCCATTTTGACAGAGTTAAGAGTAAGGACTCACTCGAAGACAATCGTTTGGAGGGTTATAGCCAGATTCTATGTATCATCGCTGTCCAAAGAAAAACTAGTATCTCCAATGTGGTAGGTTTACAGGTGAGGGCAAAAATGTTCTTTACCTTTAATGTAAGTTCATGTAAAAAAAGACTAAACTGAAAAAACGAAATGGACGTCTCCTGAAAATGAAGCTGTAATAAAGGCAAATATTGGATACTTTAAACACTAAAAAATAAGGATATTGAGGCTACATTGAGGCTCTTGTGTTAATTTTGTGTTATTTATTTAGGAAGTTCAAATAAACCTTTACAAAACCCTTTTTTATTTCACAAAGTTATAGCAACATTACATAACAGTTTTATCCTAAAATAACATCTTCAATACCAATTTGATGGTACACTAACATATAACAGGAAGAATAGCATCTCTGTCATTGCTACTCCGGGCTTGGAACACCTACCATAGTGCTACGTAACTTAGAAAAAGTGGACACAAGACCTCTCCAGAGAACTGCGTAACACTTTACGGCAACATGTTACACGCAAACATATATGGGTCCTCAGCTAGCTATAAGAAACTAGCTTGGTATTCCCATTATGGACATGGTAGAAGATGCCGAACAACATCAAAGTAGATTTTGTCTGCATAATTGAGGAAACCTCAGTGTCAGTTTTTACTTTTATGCATCGTTTGAACACAGCAGCTGCTGTTTACACTGTGTGAAATGATGAATGGATCAACGGAAATATCCCAAAATTGCTTGGAAAAAAAAGTCTGGTCCCTTTGACTTACATTCAAATTAAATTAGGTTTTTGTCCTCTCCTGTAACGTTGCCATTTCTTAGTGATAAATTTCCAGACTTTTACATGTTGGAGAGAGAGATAAAGATGTGAGACAGTTTCACAGCTAACAGGAAAATATCGAAAACCCAACAGCAGAGTGTTCATCCTGCCAAGGTCATTTATGAAAGATTGTCATGTAGGCCGTAACCTTATCTGGATCAGCCCTGCCTCATGAAGTTTTGTAGTTTTTGACCTCAGTCCTGTTTCAGACATACATTCATTTCAGGGCAAAACCTTTGGTCAGTCTTTGTCAATTTCACATCAAATAAGCGATTTTAAGTACTTACACACAGAATCAATTGTGAGTGGAATCTGTAGTATCCATATCCCTGCCTGATCAAGTTTTAGGAGTCGGATTCTATATCCTTCAGCTCGTGAACTTGTATATGCTGGGCAGCTCAAAGAGTTAAATGTATGACAGTGGTGTAAAAGTGAAATGTACTCTGCAACTCTAGGAGGATCCTAAGAGCAAAATATACTAATTCCTGCATAATGCTGCTTGAAAAGGGCAATCTTGGTAAGGTTCTACAGTAGACAAACATTTTGGAGGGTTCTAGACAGATTCTGCATATGTGAGAGTGGCAGTATGCCTTGCCTTTCGGAAAAAGGTAGACCTGCACAAAGCAGCGCTTCAGACGACTCTATTGCGCATTCCAAAAGTGCACATTGGGGATTGAGTACACACACTGCAGACATGGCTGAGCACAGAAAAGCGGTCCCCATCACACTTAAAGCTGAATTACTGAGAACTTCACGCCTCACTGGCTGCTGAGAGTTTGCTCTTCCCCACGGATGAAGAAGGATTCAGGCAGGTGACTAGAGAGCTACGTACCTAGACTGTACTTTGGCAACAGATGGACTTTAAATGTCACTTTCAGCCTTTGGCTGTGCGCATTGATATCGCACTCGGATAACGGCTAATCAATTAGATTTGTGATCTCCACACTAATTAGAAGCCGCACTTCACTGTATCCATACTATCCCACCCAACAGGCAATGCGGCGTGACAGCGCTAATAGGACTACTGGGTCTTCAGAGGGACGCCTAGCAGTTGAGCAGAACTAAGAGGGGAGGAGTGAAAAAAGCTGTACACCATGTATCGATGTGATTTATTTTCATTGCACGGCAATGCTTACTGCAACAGCTGCAAGTGAAGATGATGACTTCTGTTTCCATGGCAACCAAACTACATCTTTATATCATTTTGTCTTTTTTTTTTGTACTTTAACTGGCAGTTAAGGCCAAAGCGAGCCTTTTCTTCCGCTGTGTTCGGTAGTGCAAGTTTGCAAAAGGAAGCTGCTAGGTACGCCAAGAAGGACGTCATCCTAAAAACAAAGGGTTTCTTTCTTTGTTCCAGTGTATTTTTAAAACATCAAAAATGTTGAAGGGGTGGGGAGGCGGGAATGATAATGACTCAGGAACTTCAGTGAGCCGCAATATTCAAAGTGAATCAAAGCATTTAATCTATATGTTAATGTAGCTAGGGCGGAGTGATAAGACATTCCCAATGCTTAAAAGCTCATTCAGAGGCCTGCCAAGTATTGCATTAATCTAAACACCGTCGTCAGAAAGATTAGCTTACGGTGTGCTGACATAGGTTTTGGCAACTTTATTGCGATTCTTTAACATGGAGGACAATAGCAGGCAGCTCGGATAAGGGGAAAGTGTTGGGGAACAACAAATAAATAAATAAATAAATAAATAAAATTACTGACAATTTTGAGTAGTTTGCACCGTAAAGGCGAGCCGAACAACAAAGCACTCTCCAAAACATCCTTTCACACTGCTACTCTGCATCCTGTCATCAGCTGCTCGCAACACGTCCTTCGCTGTCACTGCAGGTGCAATTAAAGGGTTAGGTCCACCTGTCTGACTCGAAGAGGGGGCAACCGCTTTGCATGGTGACCGGGACGGGCTCGCTAAGTGTCCTTCCTGAGTGGCTCTCTGAGGGCTTTTTAATTACACCCTGTCACTCTCGGTGATGAGGCTTTCTCAGACACACTGTAGCACAGACCCCTGCAGGCAGCACGGGAACACGTCGACGTCATGCACGCTAGTTACAGACACAGACGGGCATGCTGAAGAAAACAGCGCTATAAATACGCGCCTGGCAGGAGGCAAGAGAAAAGCTTAAAACGCCTCGGTGGGACACCATTTTCTCTGCAGATGGTTTGTATCACTCCACCATTTGAGGCTAACAAAGGCTACCGTGGAACGTAATTTCACGGCCATGAAATCTGGGCCTGAAATTACGAAGACCGGCCCCAGCGCAGGTGAGAAAAAATGTCATGGCAATAGAAGCAGATAAAAATGCGAACAATGTACCCGACAGTGCAATAACGGCGGTGAAACCGGTACAGTACGTCACTCGCAGCTTTAAATGGCCCATATTATGGCCATGATTTCTCTGCTATTTTGTTTGATATATTACATAATCATCGTTATAAAAAAAACACACTATTCACTCTCCCGGTCGACACTACAAATCTGGAAAAGAAGCTGCAAAAATATCCTGTTTTGAATTTATCTTGGTTCTGATGTCACAAACATGATCCAGGGACACTGAATCTGATTGACACTTGACTTGACTCCAATTGCTCCAAACTTAAGACTTAAGAACTTTAAGCCTGAGAAAATTGAATTGAACACAGTAAATGAATCAAACCCTTCATTTCCCACCACTGGTGTAAAACACATGGACTTCGCCTACAGTTTTGCTGCAGCCATGCACAGTTATTCCTGCACTGCCGTTCCATGGCACTGTAAACGGGCGCTGGGAGGGTCATGGCCAGCCTGAAACAATCACTGTGCTCCCCCAACCCCCAAGCCATAATCCATATCATAGAATTAGAAACATTAACTATGAAATAGATATAATGATAGAATTCCTGAAATTTGGTTATGGCTTTTGGTTTTGGTATCCCACCCTAAGATTTTCAGTGGGCTCATTTGCCTACTCCTAGGATAAATGTCTGGGGGCGCCACTAATGCGTTCTCCTATGGCTCACAGCAGGATCAGGTTTGATATTACAGTAAAAGCCTTGGTGTGGAGGACTGAACTATGTGCTATATACAGTAAATACAGTGTTTAAAGGAAGGAGGAAAACCAGCTTGAAATCGCTAGCATGTAGTATGGATAGCAAATATACTAGCAATGCAGTTGTTATTATGGATTAAGGTGGAACTAATCTGTCTGAAGCTTTTTAGTAAATTACTGATCACAATCCTTTAAAACTTACTAAAGTCTAAGCTGGATTAGTCATTATGCTCGGTAGCATGCATGGTTGCTATATAAAGACTAACTGTCTGTTTAAGGCTGTTTTAAAGCTGTACACTGCATCTGCTGCATGAAGTGCTTTAGTTATGTCAGAATGAAGGGCTTTCTATAATGAATGGATTATCATGGTGAACCTGACAGATGTTTTGGTAGAGGTTTTAGAGGTAATTAAATTTTAGTAAAAGTAAAATTTTCTACCAAAGACTCAAGACTAGATTCAGACTTGTGAGCATTTCTCTCCGTTAAAGCTTTTCATTTAGCTTACAGAAGTTATCACACTCACTTAGTGGGGTAAAGTGTGAAAAACTATTGAAAGTTTATGGAGTAAAAGATATGTAGATGATGATTAAACACTGTGCTGTTCCTGTCTGTCAAAAAGCAGATGCATCATTACAGCCTTTCACAGCTTCCAGATGTCCAAAAAAAAGTTTTTATGCCCCCAGCCCCACCCCAAGGTGCCCGAGGACTTATCAGTGTGTATAGTTTATTATTTTTGGTGTCATCGTTCGTCCCATACATTTCAGTTTGGACTACTTTTTTGAATGGGGCACAATACAGTCAGTCAGAGCAGAGGTTATTTCTACAGTAACAAAAAACAGTACTGCTAAAGGTTCATTATGCAGGAATTGGTATTTTTTGCTCTTGGGGTCCCCCTACAGTTGTGGAGTGTAATTCACTTTTACACCACTGTCATAAATATAAATCGCCCTTATGGACAGCTGTACACATACATCTGTTAACAAGCTGAAGGATAAAGAATTCGAGCTGAGCAATACATATGGATGCTTCAGATGACACTCATGATTTGGGTCCAGTAGCATCCATATGACAAAGTCATACACAACTCAGACAGGGATGACCCAGATAAGACAGGGATGGCACTGCCTACATAGCAATCTTTCATTAAGAACTTAATGAGTTAATGAACGTTAAGGCAGGGATGTGCACTCTGTCAGATTTTCATTGTCTTCCATCCTGTTTTAGCTCTCCCCATAAAAAGCCAGTCTGGGATTTACCCTTGTCTGGTCTCTTGAACACTCTCACTTCCTCTGACAACATTTTCTCTGGTCTCATCGCAGCCTCTGTCATGATGTCCATGCTGGGAATACTGAACTAGCTAGCATAAGAACTCTTCTCTTATTCTTCCTAATAGACCATCACTGTAGGCTTTTAGCAGCAGTAATGGATATTCTAGGTCTTTACTGTGATTAACTCCTTACAGTGATCTCTGGTTTCACTGGTAACAGTGACTGAGTTTCATTCAGACCTTCAAGTCTGTTTCTTATTGCTACTTATTGTTCTTATTGTAACAGTTAACAATTATTCTATATTGTATATAACTGTAAATTCTTATTCTTTTTAAATTGCTTTTGTGCTTGTCTTGCTATCTGGTGTGGACCAGAGGAGGTTTGTTCCCCTTTTGAGTCTCTGAGTTTTTCCTTGCCACTGTCACCCTTGGCTTGCTCATTGGGGGCTCGGACCTGGATTCTCTGTAAAGCTGCTTTGTGACAACATCTGTTGTAAAACTTGACTTGACTGTCAAGTTTGTGGTGTGATGCCATAAAGCATTATGCAGTTCTCGCAAGAGATGTCCTGCATGCTCCTCTAAAGTTACATAGTGCTATAGCAGGCGTTCCAGACTCGGGGCACATACCAGAGACAGCATTCTGTCAGTGTATCACCAACTGATTTTGAGGCTGTTATTTTAAAGTAAAATCGTTACATAATGTTGCTTAAACTACAAGAGACGAAAGTAGTCAATAATCATGTTTGTTACATTATACGTGGGCTGGAGGGTGAAAAAAATAAGTGCAAGAATGATGTAGAAAAGAGGCCCTCGAAGAACATCATAAAAATTCCTTACACGTAACTTACAGGAGAAAAATAAAAGCACTCCTGAAAGTTTACCTCTGTCCATTTGCAGCCAGCCATGACACACTTGTCAAATGAGTTCCCAAACTAAGAAGGAAGAATGCAGCGCAGAGAGAAATGTAGTATGGAGGCAAATAGGTCAGGTGAGGCTTTCCATTGTCAGTTTGTTAAATGCCTCTGCCTGACAGCCTGGAATTGCATTATGATGGTAATATCCACAGTGTTACGGGTGTCCTCTTCAACTCAGCGTGCCTCCTCTCGCAAAACAGGGCCTCAGGCAATAGCCAAGATCCATCTGCCTTTATTTTATCCCTCTGAAACAGAAGTAGGACACCTCACCTCTAGAGAGTGCCATACTTAAGTAAGACTGAAACTAACCCAGTTGTTGAAGTGCACTGCGCATTAATCAGGCTGTTAGGTTTAATTGGGTTGTAACAATCTTTAACAGTTTCATAAACGGCATGTTGGATGATTCAGTATGTCATTTCCTTTTCTGAACTTTTACAAGGCTAAAAATCACAAAAGCTGGTGGCAGCTGAGCACCCACTGAGTTAAAGTTCTTATTTGAGAGTGTAGTAACACTTTAAAGTGTTACTACTGTGGAGGAATTTGGAATTCATGAATTAAAAATAAATAAATAAATAAATAAATAAACGAACTTTTAAACTTTTTGACATGTATTGTTGAAACAGTGTGAGATGGTGTGCAACAGGCTTTCAGCTACATTTTCTGAGATTGGATAGCTGTGTCAGAGGTGCTGCAGGTGCTATATGTATACTGTATTAAAAAGCAGTGCACAATGGACAGTGGATTCTAATATAGAGAACTCTACATACCCAGCTAGCAGGGAACGTTCCCACAACTTTTGGCTACCTACAAGTTCTAATAAAGTTCTAAAAAATGTTTTATTCTGATATTCAAAGAATGTTTTAAAGATGTTTATAAGTGCAGATAATGTTCCTATAAGGTTACATGTTCACCAAGATGTAACATTTTAATGGTAACGTTCAGAGGATGTTTTGAGGATGCTGTCAGGGCCATAATGTTACATAATAACAACAGAAGAACATTCCCAACGCAACATTCGGAAAATGTTTTATGGATGTTACTGAGACCTGAGATGACAGAATGTTCTTTAGAAATAACATTCTGGGAACCTAGAGCAAACTTCCCGCTGAAAACATTAATGGAACGTTGCACTGCCTATTCGCAGAACGTTTTCAGGACTAAGAATTTCTAGCTGGTTATGCGGCCGCTGCAGCTAGGTGTACACCACAACTGAGAACATTAGAGGACATGTTTGTTGTAAGTATTTCACTACAAACAGGTTTTTTTTAACAGGTAGTTCCTCAAAAAAGCTGCCAAAAATGGCCTTTTTAAGCTGCCAGAGCAGCGATGCTTACATAACACAACAGATTGCTCAGCACACCACCATTTTGTATTTAAATAAAGGTTTTGCGATGTTTTGTCAGGGCTGAGCGCAGCCCGAGTGTTGCACAAACACAGTAGCACGCAGAAGAATGCATGTCCAAAACAGCTGAAGGAAACTGGAAGGTTTTCTTATTGGATGAAAACGGAGACTGCCTCAGATGAGCTAATGAGCTAACAGAGCGAACTGCTGTAACCTGGATGCTATGGACTCTGTTAGTGACACAGCTGCACTCTCTGCCTTCTCAGTCACATTCTTAAAAATGAGTCCTTGGCAACACAATCATGTTAAGGCACTCTAAAGGCACTCCAGTGCACTGATCCACTTCTTCCAGTGCATCAGTGTAACTGCAGTACTGAAATAATTCTACCGCCCAAATAATACCTGCTCTGTATTGGTGCTGACCATTAAAGAACAGGGTGCAGAGAAACAGATGGACTACAGTCTGTAATTGTAGAACTACAATTGGTGCTCCTATGTATTAAGAGCTGATAAAATAGACAGTGGGCTGGAGGGAACCAGCCTTGTGCCCGGAGGGTTGCCGGTTTGATTCCCTGAACCGACAGAATCAGAATCTCTTTATTTCACCAAGTATGTTACACATACAAGGAATTTGTCTTGGTGAGAGCAACACGTATGACAAGTAACAAAAAACAAGTAACAAAAAAAACACAGAACACAGATTATTTACAGTATTAAACTAAAGGAAAATTACGCTAAACAATAAATAGAGTAGATGATAAATTAAAAAAAGTAAAAAGTACTAAAAGTAATAAAAAGCTGAAGAAGCTGAGAGATGTGAAACAAATTTAGTTGAAAAATATTATATATAGAAAGTTACAGATGACCTGAATATCTACAGAAAGAGAACATCTGTACAGGTGTGCAAATAATCATAGTGCAAATAGGCAGAGTGCAAATAGCTGTTCAGTCCGGTTTGGTACAGTTCAATTGTATGTTTTAAGGTTTACAGTGGAAGGTGTCCACTGTGGTTGAGGAGCGCTACAGCTCTGGGGAAGAAGCTGTTAGCATGACGTGTTGTGCTGGTTTTGATGGACCGCAGTCTTCTACCAGAGGGGACAGCCTGGAAGAGGAGGTGTCCAGGATGTGAGGGGTCAGATGTAATTTTGCCAGCACGCTTCCTCACCCTGCTGGTGTAGATCTGCTGAAGTGATGGCAGGTTACATCCAAAGATCCTCTCTGCTGTCCTGATGATGCGCTGGAGTTTGGTTCTTTCTTGTGAGGTGGAGGAACCAAACCAGATAGTTATGGAGGCTGTGAGAATGGACTCGATGATCGCTGTGTAGAACTGGATCATCAGGGTCTGTGGCAGGTTGAATTTCTTGAGCTGTCTCAAGAAGAACATTCGTTGTTGAGCTTTCTTGATGATGGAGATGGTGTTTTTCTCCCATTTCAAGTCTCTGGAGATGGTGGTGCCCAGGAACTTGAGTGACTCCACCATGGAGTCACTCAAGTAACGACTGAGGTGCCCTTGAGCAAGGCACCTAACCCCCGACTGCTCCCTGGGCGCCATGGACAGGGCTGCCCACTGCTCCGGGCAAGTGTGCTCACTATTCACTAGTGTGTGTGTATGTGGGTGTTTCACTCCATGGATGGGTTAAATGCGGAATACAAATTCCTCTGTGTGAAAATCACAAATGGCACAAAATGGCTCAAAATCTCTCTACTCAGAGAATGACTGGCCTCACTGATTTGATTTGATACATGGAGGTGGTTTCAACAAAGTCGATGTACATTTATGGATTCATAGATGGTGTATTTATAGACACCAGAAATTAGGGTCAGCAGTCTGCAGTGTTCCTAATGTATATTTAATGTATGTTTAATGTATATTTAAAAAAAAATACTTTCCTGAAGAAATGTATGCCTCGCAATGCTTAGAATATTGAATACGTTGAGAAAGGAACAAAGGCCCGGACAAAGCGCTAGGCCTGCCCTTAATTGCATTGTTTGTGCTACACAATTTAACTTGCATAGGCTACAAAGAATGGCTGGACGTAGAGTTTGTGTTGCATGCCCAGTGTTGAATACACTCCTGGGCAGTTAATTGCATTGCATTTAAATGAGCTGGCGTGCCAGCGTCGAAAACTACCTCTGTATTTCCGCACCATTTTAAGCACGTTTATTTTTGGTGAACGTCAGTAGGTGCTCAGCACAATGCAATTATACATGCATAATTAGATATCCTAACATGATGGATTTCAAGGCCCGCATTTCGCTCCACGCTAGCTAACACGAGCCGACACCAAGAATTCCTCTTCATTAATCCCTACCTGCGCCCTCTGTGGCTCCGACCTCGGTGAATTTCTCATGCAAGGAAGTCAGCCCCACCCCTGCCATTAGTTTTTATCTCATTACACCACAACACAACTTCATCATCTTGTGATAGTGCTGCACAGCTCTAATACTGTGGGGTGTTAGCGGCAGTTGTCCGCTGCCGGAACATACCTGAGTATATGGAAGGACAGGCACACGCAGGTCCCTGAAGCAGGTGTTCTTTTGGCAGCTACATCTCGTCTCTCAGCGTAGGAAGCAATTACCTGTGCAAAACAACAATCAGGCGTGTCAGTGGTGACCAGGAGAGCTGAGCAACTAAACTCCACAATTGAAGATTAAGATTTCCCAGTTTGTCTCTCGCCACTGAGATGCCTGTGGGGTTGGTAATACATGGTACAAAGCAGTGGCTAGGGGGTGGGGGGGATAATCACAGTGGGGGCCTATGGGGCAAGGCTTGCCTGTGAACAGATGTTTTGAGGGGGGCAGGGGCTCAAAGGTAAAACAGGGCAAGATGAATGTGAATTCATTTATAGCATGTTGCAATCACTCCTTTCAAGAGAGACAGTGTAATCATGTCTCGGAGGAAACCAAACATTTTCTTTTCAGTTTTTTTCCTCAAGGCAACCCAGAAATAACGGTGCGACCATCTCCAGCATACAAGGCTGTGGCATCACCATGCTAACTATTTGCTATGAAACAATGACATACAATTCCATTTAAGAGCTCCACAGAGCCTGGTATAAATCCCTGTCTTCTACAGTAACAAGAATCCCATAGAATCCACGTCTTCCAGTATTTTAAATTATTCTCTGATGTCAATATATACTGTATGTGACTTTGATCGGGGTGAAAAAAATGCCCAGATGCAGCTTTATACCTACTATTTACAGCAATATAATTTGGCCATAGAATAAAAAACAAGCTGTTTCCCTTGTTTGGTGAGCTCTACTCTGATTGGCTGGTTTACAGTGAGACACCACAATAATCACACAGAAGCATGAACCTCAATATCAACACCAAGTAAAATAAGGTTGTTCCTCACAATGAAACTTTCAGTGTAAGATGATCTGCTTCAACTGTCAAACACTGATACAATCTCACAGCATGGCTGCTACTTACAGGTTGTGGTTGGGATTGTGGCGCAAGTTAAAATGGAACTGCTCCTCACTTTGCTGTGCGAAGCCTCTATATTGTCCAAGGTTTGAGAAACTGTCTGGAGTGAAATGTGCAAAGCAAAGGAACATCTTTGAATTGAAGTTGTTCAGGATCTTGTGGGTGCTGAGGTTAAATT
>CM067481.1:28959644-28972238 GCA_034552555.1 Semaprochilodus insignis | reverse complement strand
ACCCACCTATACATATACAGTATAATATCACCCACCTATACATATACAGTATATCACCCACCTACACATATACAGTATATCACCCACCTATACATATACAGGATAATATTACCCACCTATACATATGCAGGATAATATCACCCACCTATACATATACAGTATAATATCACCCACCTATACACATACAGGATAATATCACCCACCTACACATATACAGTATAATATTACCCACATATACATATACAGGATAATATTACCCACTTATTATTATCTTTTTTTTGCACAGTTTAATAGCTCTAGTTACTCTTTCAATTTAGTGAATATCCATGATGGACAATAGAATTGGTCTGAAACTGCTTAGAAAAAAATTAAGTATTATTATGATTTTGCACGGTACTGTATATATGTCAATAAATATTGGGCTTTCATGTGGATCATTTTGTATATTGGTATTATGTCATTGCTCTGCAGTCTAAGGGGAATGTCTTCTTTTTCCCTTTTCTCACTGGAAGCTTCAGTTTGATGCTATATTTTCAGGAACATACTAACTCATTTTGGAAAATATTCATATAAGATAAGAAAGTAAACTTTGAACATGAATGACATTTGCTTCAGCGTGCCACTGATTTCTGTATTTTTTTAATTTTGTTTAACAGATTGGCATAGTGGTGCTCCACTCCATTAAGGACCACCTCAAGTCTATTAACATTAAATGAGAGGAGCTTGATGGCATTTGCTGCTGTTGCTGTTGTTATTGTTGTTGTTTTGTGTGTGTGTAATGCGCTGGCGAGGCGCTCGCAAAATTAATCTAAATGTCAAAATACAATGAATGAACATGTCTCTAGGTTTTTTTTAGTGCGTTGACCAATGTGGCGATCTTGCAGGTGTGAACATTTGTCTGTGAGACATTTAGCTCGCAGCCACAACAAAACAGATTCAGCTAATAAACTTTAATCAGAGAGTGAAGGTTAGAATAAGCATTTCTGTGATCTATTGTGTGTTCATTTTACCAACAAAACTGAAAATAAAGATCATAGCATTCATTCGGTTTCTCATTAAAGACAGATGATAATTCAAAATACTTTCTACTATCTACAGCTGTTGATTCCAAGTGTGCATTTACAATAGCAATCTGTTGCTATTAACTCCCAGTATGAAGTCCAAAGAACTGTCACTGCCACTGAAGCCAGCAAATTATTAGGCCAAAACATACCATTGACCTTCCCATTGGAAAGATCAGCTATTGGGTGCATTCTTAAAAAGAAGGAATGTTGAGCTCAGAAGCACCAAAAAGCCCAGAATACTATGGAAAACAAGAAGAATTCTTTCCCTGGTGAAGAAAAAACCTTCACAACAGTTGACCAGGTAAAGAATACCCTTCAGGATGTAGGTGTAGCTGTGTCAACAATCAAGAAAAGATTTCACCAGACTAAATACGGAGCTTGCCAAAAAACGTCTATAAAGCATATACAGGCCAGATGAGACGAAGATCAGCTTGTACCAGAATGACAAAAAGCTATGGACAAACGAAAGGAATTGGTTATCTGTCAAGCATGGTGGTTATGGAATGGTCATATATGGCTCCCAGTGGAACTGTTCCCCTTCTATTTATTGATGAGGTGATTGCTGACAAAAGCTGTAGGATGAATTCTGATGCGTATATGGCTGTATTATCTGCTCTGACACAGCCAAATGCTTCAGAACATATCAGATGCCAATTCACAGTGCAAATGAACAATGATTCCAAGAACACTTTTAAAGCAACCCAAGACTTTTATAAGGCAAAGAAATGTAATACTCTGGAATGGCCTAGTCGATCACCTGCCCTCAATCCAATAGAGCATGCATTTCAGAGACACAATTAAAGGTAAAATGCCCTAAAAACAATCAGGAACTGAAGACAGTTGCAATAGAACCCCATCAGAGTATTACTGGGGAGGAAGCCCAGTCTGGCCATGTCTATGGGCTCCACACTTCAAGTAGCTGATATTGGTTGAGTTTACATTTTTGGACTATGTTAGGTTTTCCAATTATATCTCTATATCTCTATTCTTTTCATTTATTTCTGGATAGATGGTTGTAATTCACCCGATTTAGATGTAAATATGCACAGATTAAGAATGTATGAGTGAATGGGGGGATGGATGGAGAAAGCAGTGCAACTGTGTGCTCTGGAGTGATGAAGCCCCATCCAATACCTTTGGGACGATTTGCAGTGAATTATCCAACATCACCTTACTGCTGACCTGAAAGCCCAGAAGAGTGGCAGCTGTGCGGGTGGGGTTGTGGGGTTGGGGGATAGTAGGGGGGATGGGGGTGTCAAAGTCCCTATTATTGCCTTAGATTTCAGAAGAATCCTCTGAATCGTTCGATGAACAGGTATCTAAATTAGATACAAAATACATATTTTCAAATCTAAAAATATCCACAATCTGTTAAATCCTAGTCAAAACTGTTAACTCATATACTACTTCAATGCAGCTCTGATCATAACAGAACAACTCATCCTTAGGGAACAGGTACATTTAATTTAGAGCACTTATACATGTTCCCATTTCTTTTAATGGAGAATCAAAAAAGTGAGCAGCTGTACGCGAGTAGCATGAGCAAGTGTGTCCATTCTAAGGTAGTCCAGGGGGAACTCACACAGTAATAAATATTTAGTGAGCTCTGGCCCACTAACTTGACATTCTTGAGGGGGGAATTAATCTTCATTTTTATTTTGCATTCTTATAACGATGCTGCATAAGTTACTGAACATTATCGGACAATGTGAAAAGGAAATGGAAAAGCCCAGTATGGCACAGCTATTTCAGGTAAAACAGTTTGACTGTAAGGTATGGCTGAATGGCTTGGTTGCATTGTTTGAAACACGAGACTGTATTTCAGGAGGTACAATCAGCTACAGATTCACCCAGAGTACACTTAAGGCTGCACTATGTACGTTTTGGGGATTTGAAGACCTCTCTGGTGAATATGTGTAATTACACCCAACCTGTGGAAGAACAGTTATGTTCAGTGTAAGTTTCTTTTCCCTTTGCGGATGAATCCGATGGCTCTGGACACCTATTCAATGAGCTAAACCTCTGTGAAATCCAACCAGACACCTCTGACTTTTAAATGACCATTTCAGCCTTGCAGCAGTGGATGAACATCATATTTTACCATGTATTTTTGTATGTCTTCCCATGAAATAGCAAGTTCTTTTGACTTTTTCCACTCTTGCTTGTGTCTGTCTCAAATTGTCTGCCCTGGATCATATGTGTTAGTTATGTTTTAAACTTAGATGGACTAGGCTGCTGTAGAATAAGTGATGCTCCACTGCGGGAGATACAGCAAACGAAATCTTGGCCAAATTCCATGTCAGACAAAGAGAGAAAATGATGACATTATACTGGCGGATTGTTCTTGCCAAGAACTACACTGAAAAATAATAGTGTTTTGAATTTGCTTCATTCGAATGTTTACACTGATTTTACATGGATGAAAAATATTACATCAACACAATTACTGTCCTGTCTCTTTCCCTGCCTGTTTCTGTCTTTGTTTATCTTTGTTCATGTTCCTGCTTTTTGCTTCTGTTTGTTTTGGTTTGTAGCTCCTCCCTGTATCTTGCCACACCCCTTACCTGTCTCTAGTTTGTGACTGTTCCCTTTCCCAGGTGTTGCTCGTCAGTCCTTGTGTATTTATACCCTTCTGTTTGCTTCCAGTCTTCGCCTGCCATTGAATGTATGAACATAAGCCTCCTGTTTCTACATGTGTGTTCTCGGCTTTGTTGTCTCAGTGTCTTTGTCTTAGAGTTTTGACATTTTGTCATGGACTCTTCTGCGCTCACTGTGCCTGCTTGTACCCCACCTCCATCTGTTGTTACACAGGACATCAATAAAAAAGACTCAGCAATTGTATCCATCTCCCTTGCCTGCTCACATGCACATCATAATGCTTACTTTTGACAAAAAATTGTGACATTTAAATAAATTCAATTAGGATTTAATCTTTCAGTACACAGCGGTGCAGGAGTTTTTCCTGAGAAACATGTACTAAACAGCAGAGAAGGGGAATTTGGAGGCTAATTTCTCTGTGCTTTATGTGGTAGTTAGCTCTGTCATTTCAAAACAGGTCATCCTATATGTGAATTAGGCACTGGGCCAGGCTAATGAGGTAATATGCCATCTTTGTTGTTTTTAGCTGTGCATGGTAACTGCAAGAGTTTGGCCCAAAATATTTAACACTGCCAGGTGATTCCCTAAATGGTAAGTTATACCTTACCATATAACTTACCATATAAGAGCGCTGTGTAGATCTACAATTACAGACTGTAGTGCATCTGTTTCTCTGCATACTTTGTTAGACTCCTTTCACCCTGTTCCTCAATGATCAGGACCCCCTAGGACCACCGTAGAGCAGGTATTATGTGGGTGATGGTTCATTCTCAACCCTGCAGTGACACTGGCATGGTGGTGGTGTATCAGTATGTGTTGCACTAGTAGGTGTGGATCAGACACAGCAGTGTTGCTGGAGTTTGTAAGCACTGTGTCCACTCAGTGTCCACTCTATTAGACACTCCTACCTTGCTGGTCCACCTTGTAGCTGTAAAGTCAGAGCCGATAGCTCATCTGCTGCTGCAGAGTTTGTGTTGGTCATCCTCTAGTCCTTCATCAGTGGTCACAGGACGCTGCACACAGGACGCTATTGGCCGGGTAGTTTTGGTTGGTGGACTATTCTCAGTCCAGTAGTGACAGTGAGGTGTTTAAAACTCCAGCAGCACTGCTGTGTCTGATCCACTCACGCCAGCACAACACACACTAACACACCACCCCATATCAGTGTCACTGCAGTGCTGAGAATGATCCAAAACCTACATAATACCTGCTCTGTGGTGGTCCTTTGGGGGTCCTGACCATTGAAAAACAGGGTAATAAAGAATACAGAGAAACAGATGGACTACAGTCTGTAATAGTAGATCTACAAAATGCTCTTATATGGTAAGTGGAGCTGATAAAATAGACAGTGAGCGTAGGTCCATTTAGTTGCTATATATATATATAAAATGTCCTTGACAACAACCTATGAGCATGTTTTAGATCATTCAAAACATTGCATCAGGTTTCTCCGTTGCAGCCGATTATAACTACCTTGAAATATAATCATCAAAACATCTCATACTTATCTTGTGCCTGAAACATTCTCTATCATTACTCATGCATTACAGGTTATAATGAATGTACATTGTTTGTCTCTGAACATTTACTCAACCCTGTTACTTGAACACATTCATCCCTATGAAATATCTGGAATAAATAAGTCACTTATCTGTCAGGAAGATGTAGTATTCAGGTTTCCTGAAGAAGATGGGAAGAAAATAATGTTCTCAGTCTTTGTTCCTTTATTTTCAGTGACCGGTAATATGCAGTGGTGGATGAAGTACACAAACCATGTACTTGAGTTAAAGTAGAGATACCCAAGCTAAAATATTACTCAGTAAAAGTAGAAGCCCCCCTTTTAGACCTCCATTTGGGTAAAAGTATAAAAGTATTTGCCTTCAAATGTACTTAAGTGTGGAGAGTAAAAGTAGCATGCTTTACTATGGCTCCTATTATCATTTCTGGAACAAGGCACTCGCTTAATCAGTTCATTTTAGGTGAAGAGACTCTAGTGTCACTTATGGTCCACCAATCTTTTAGCAAAACGTCATTAATTAGTCTGACACTGATGTCTATTCAAATTATCATAAGCACAGAACACTGAAGGCAAAAAAATTCTGTTAGGTAGAACTATAAAATAGCTTTTCGCAAACAAGCAAAGTTTCGGTTTAAGATTTATTTGCAACTTAGTTACAAGTTTAAGTTTAATAAAAATGTAAAAACTTTAGACACAGGTTCACAAATGAGTTTTCCTTTGCTATATTGCACCCGTGGAGTTAAAGTACAAAGTCATCCAAAATGGAAATACTTCAGTAAAGTACAGAAACAAAGTACATTTGCTTCATTACTGTCCACCACTGGTAATATGACTGTCAAGGTCAATTTGAAAGCCCAAGACTGTTACCAAAATTCACTCACTGACTCATAATCTATGCCGGGGTCTTTTTACTTTAACTCCACTACATTTCAACATCAGATATCTTACTGTTTACTCCACTACATGGCCAAACCTTTTGGCTTATGTGTGCATAAAAACATGACATATCTAAATGAAAGAAATGTGAAGCAACCAATCAGGGTACAGTGTGCACTTTGTTGTGAGCTAGTTTTGACCTGTTGGACAGAACTTGGTTCTACCTAATGGAAACTGTTCTCCTTCAGTGCTTATAATCATTTGATAGACATCAGTGTCAGACCAATTAATGACCTATTAAAGAGTCTCTTCACCTAAAATAAAAATAATTCAAATAAAATAAGTACATAAATAATAATAATAATAATAATATATAATAAATAAAATAAATACATTTGAAAGGAAATACTTTTACTAAGTAAGTACGTAGCTAAGTATTAAGGTAAGTACTTTTACTCAAGTGGAGGTCTGAAGGGAGGAACGTCTACTTTTACTGGAGGGATATTTTACCTGGGTATCTCTACTTTAACTCAAGTACATGGCTTGCGTACTTTATCCACCACTGGAATGAATGCTAGTTCACCATATCTTTTGCATTAGCTAATACTATAGCTAAACAAATTTAACACAGTTACGGTCAACCCTACAGTTTTGTTCCTCGTACAAAGTGAGATATTGTTTTGAGGGTGAGCAGTGGTGCCTAACCACTAACAGAAGGGGAGGCACTTAAAAAGCTCCATGATACTCTTATAGGCCCCATGCTGCTCCTAGAAGCTGGATATGAATAGGGTCAGTGGGAGACTTGTTTCGTGCTCACTGGTAGTTGAATATGCTTTCAAGGCTCCCATGGGAGTCATTAGCACACGCTCATCAGGCTCAGGTAAGCACTACTACTACTACTGGAAGGCTAAAGAAGGTCATATGTATGTGCTAGACATCAAGTTCATACAGCCTAGCCCCTTTTCTTTATGCCCAATTGTGTGTAATTTATCCATGAGGGCTCTGTATGGGGGGATGTGGTGAATTACCGACACTAGGACACTAGGGTGATGAATGGCGTGACAGGGTGAGTCCTCGTGTTGTGAATTATCCAGGACTGATGAATTGTGTTTGGGAGAACTAAATACCCCCAGTGATCCTTCTTGTTTGAAAAGGCTTTACACATCGACTAAGCCCGTCTTTACAATAGTTTACTTTACTTATTCACCTTGGAACAGTGTGATGCTAACTCTCTTAACCTGGTCGTCGATCAACATGCTATTATTTTCTTCACTCATTGGAATTCCAGACATGCAAGCACCTTTTAGTTAATCAAACACAGCAGGTGAAAGCGGCAAGTAGCCAGAAGATTAGAAAACTAATCTGCTGAGATTAAACTTTTCTCTCAATGTCACATCCCCTTGCAATTGATGTCCAATATTCTTTTATGGTGCTTTCATCAGAGCCATGTAGTCTGAATATCTTTTATATCTTTCCTATCTTTCATATTTCTCATTCTCTGATAGTTTTATTGCACATCATAATCACGATGAAGAGAATTCAACCATACACAAAGGTCTGCAAGGTCCATTGAACTACTATTCTCAGTAACTATTACTAGGAAACTAGGAAGGGATGTCTTAAAAGCTTCTCACATGTGGCTCCTTTAGGTTTCTTACTCATTGATACTCATTGCCATTAACTTCATAGTAGTTATGGAGTAATTTTGAGAAGTTCTGAATAGTAAATCTTTTGATTAAAAGAGCACTTTGGTGAAATATCAGATTTACTCAGTTCTACCAGAAAGGCTCGAAAGGCTAGAAGTCTAAAGTTACCCACGTCTTCTCTGTTACTGCACTTCCAAAACTTCATACAGCCCAGTTACATTGTGAATTTCTAGGTTATTTCAATTATTTCTAATTACGAATGATGTATCCTGAAGAAACAGAAGATGAAAATGAAAATGCAAACGTAATCTAGCATACATATGCATGTGAAGTGAAGTCAGATTCTTCAGGGGATGTGGAATTTGTCTTGTCACAAAAATCACAGTGTTTAGCCATTCTATAAAGTTTTGTTATTTTACACTTCACAGTAGTCAGTGATGGACAGTCATGAAGTAAATGTAAGACGTTACTGTACTTTAGTAATTCTTGTGTATCTGTACTGAAGTATTTCCATTTTGGTGACTTTTTTACTTTAACTCCACTACATTTCAACATCACATATCTCACTTTTCACTTCACCACATTATGGCCAAATCTGTTCTTCCTTTTGGCGTATGTGTGCATAAAAACATGACATGTCCAAACGAAAGAAGCGTGAAGCGAGCCCACCAATCAGGGTACAGCGGTCACTTTGTTTTGAGCTAGTTTTGAGCTGTTGGACAGAGCTTGGTTCTACCTAATGGAAACTGTTCTCCTTCAGTGTTTTGTGCTTATGATCATTTGAATAGACATCAGTGTCAGACTAATTAATGAGCTTCTATTAAAGACTGGTGGACTGAGAGACACTAGAGCCTCTTCACCTAAACTGAGTTGATTAAGAGTCTTGTTCCAGAAATGATAATAGGACATTAGAGCCATAATAAACCATGCTACTGTTACTCTCCATACTTAAGTACATTTGAAGGTAAATACTTTAGGACTCCAGTGGAGGTCTAAAGGGAGGAACTTCTACTTTTACTGGAGGAATCTTTTAGCTTGGGATTTCTACTTTAACTCAAGTGTATAGTTTGTGTACTTTGTCCACCACTAACAGTAAATCATGCTATGTATTAAATCTCACTAAATCATACTGACAAATCTAAGAGTCTTAATGAAGACCTGGATGAGGTTTAAGTGGATTGCGATTTGGGTGACAATTGACTTCTATTGTTTATTAGTAACATTAGGAATGTAGCTCCAGCGCTAAACTAAAAAAAGCTCCGTTTGGAATCCAAGCATGTTTTTTGGCCCGTTGACTACATCTGGAAAGTTGGTCAATCAGATTTATGTCAATCTATATATTAATATATGAAAAAGTCTGTGGTTTAAGGAGTTCAGTGTTGAGGAATTTTGTGCGTATGGCAGGACACCAGAACCACAAACAGTGCCAGATCATTAGCTGTGTCACCGGCTCCATGAGATGCCCACTGTTTGCGCCAGCTGCTCCAAAACCTCAGGATTTTCCCCCTCATTAGTGAGCGTGTGAGCGAGCTTGCGCATGTTCATGTGCGATATACTGTACCGCTACACGTGATGAGTCTCACCCCCTGCTTGATGCCATTTGTTCCTGTTTTGGTGTGCCAAGGCACTCACAACAAACAGCAGGTCTGCTTGTTTGGACACACAACAAGTCCTGTTTGGATCGACAGCCAAATCTTCTGTCGGAACGGCAGACGCACCAGGCTTACGATGCGCCTGGCCAGATAACCGGTCTGCTTACACAGACATGAAACAATACCGTTCCTTTATTCACCGGCATTTCAGAGCCCATGCATAATGCATCAAAAACATGCATAATTTAGGGGAACAAGCAGCGGATCAGTCTGGTGCACTGCCAAACCGTATTCTTCCTCGTGGGGTGACAAAACAAATTCCATCTTGTGGAGACAGATGGTGAACAGGGTAACACAGTGCCTCTTATCCAAATTGCAGGCACTTGAGTTGAGGTTGTCATGGGAACCAAAAAGAAAAATATATAAATAAAACATTCCCAACCTACCCCTGAGTTTGGTCTCGGCTGGAGTGGCCAAAGGTTTCCACAGGTGTTGTAAACTACTGTGTTTGAAATTCCCAATGAAAATTCAATCACTTTTATATGTGGTAGAACAGCTTGAGTTGTACCCACCACTACTATGTACGTTTACTGAGAATTAGATTGGCTGAATGATTTAGTACTACCTATCCCTATCTAACGGTGTGTCACTGACTGAAGCTTAATAATACATTACTGGAAATCGAGCTGGCCGCTCTTAGAGACCTCACTTTCACTTCATGTTAAGTAGCCTTACACTATAGCAGACAATGAGCCTGACAACTCGCGATCATGAGTTGCAGCTGCTGTACTTGTTATTCTCTTGTTTTGAGTATTAGGGATTTGTTGGGCTCTCTACCTGATTTAAAAGCCTGGAGGCATTTTATGATTGACAGCATAAAATAAGATAAACAAAGTATGTAAATGTCACAGGCATATATCCGGCATGGCAGCTAAGCACTATAATGAATGCTGAACAAATGCAGGGAATATCAAGCAGAAAGAAATATGTTTTCGAGCGACCCTGCTGAAATATTCTACTCAAACATCTGCCATGGCCTAAAGTACAATATAACAGGCACAACCTGCTGGGCAAAGGGCTTTTATCATTGAGTGATACTGATACTAATAACGCTCATCTTAAAAAGGTTAGTTCCACAAATAGTTGCACCCAGAGGGAATCAACCAAGAGGAATGAAACTTGGTGGGTAGGTTTGACACTGTGAGACATGCGATTGGTTCAAGTTTCACGCTCAGCTGCACATGTGATGTAAGCAAGGACGGGCCTTATCGCTGCACCTGACTGACACAACAGCCATGATTGTGGGCGTTAAGCAGTTATGCCCTCCTATGAGTCATGCTGTCACTGCCAGTACCGTTGGCAGACGGGTGCATGACGCAGGACTACATGCATGTAGAGCGCCACGACAACTGCCCTTAACACCATGCCAACGATGCAAAGACTGCAATGGTGTTGTGCCAGACTGTTAGGAGTGACTCGGAATGGCAGCGGGTCATCTTCTGTGATAAATCCTGCTTTTGTCTCGGTGGAGACGACCATCGAGTCACTCCACCTCTATCCCTACCACAAAATCTGCAGGAACTGTGTGAGAAAATTCAAGCTGCATGGGACGGATTATCGCAGGACACCATTAGGAACCTCTACAGCTCCATACCGGGACGTCTGGCATGTTGCGTTAGCAAACATGGCGGCCCGACAGCATACTGAGAGACGCTACTACTGTATGTGTAGCTCAATAAATATTGCCCATATCAGTCTAAATTCATCATCATTTATTGTTCCTGGTGACCTTTATCTTCCTTCCCAATGGCAGTACAATCCCACACTTCCTTCTGGGTGCAACTATTCTTTTGACGATTAAATCAAAAACCAAAAACAAAGTCCAGATGTATTGAGAGAACTTTGTGAGGTGAACACTTAATTTCCCTTCAGACATTGAAGTGGATATATCCCCTCCTCCTAATCTACTTCCATGACCTAAAAACGTGAGTAATCCAATCCTCATTGGGATAATATTCCCTAAAGGCTGGGGTTACTGCAGAAAAACAGCACAGAGCTGGTAAACAATCTAATGTAGACAAAATATTGTTCAATGTTAAATTAGGCCTTACTAGTTAGGAAAAGTCATGTGGTCAGTAAAACGGACAAATGCGGTCCATTTAAATTAATGGGGAAATCTTACTGAGGGTAAGGTCAAGCAGTGCAAAAGCAGTGGGTGGATGGGCAGTCTTCAAACACATGTTTTTGGACATGACGCTCGAGCCGTTCCTGTTGGAGTAATAATGCCCAGCATATCGGAGAGAAACACGAGAGAAAAACAGAACACAAACTCATTTGAAGCACTTGAGGTTGCTAGGAAACTGACTATATAATTTTGCTAGCCGGGTGCTAACCGGTGCTATGCAGCATTCAACAGCTGGCTTCTGAAGCTCCGCACTTTTTTAATTACAGCAAGGAAAGGTCATTTACACTGGCAAGTGTCCAGAGTTTACTAGAAGGTAAAGGCAGGTCAGCCGTAGAGCTACATACCAGTGTGTACAACCAACCATGCCCTTTACCTGCATACATTCCAGTAGGCTTATCCAAAACCATATATGTCAAAGAAAGTCCTGTTTACTTATTAACAACATCATAACCCCATCCCAGACAGGTGATATATAACTCTCCTAATGGGATAGGTAATTAGGACCCCAGGTGATGCTAAATTAAGGCAAATTAAGATGCTGAAGTGAGGAGTAATGAGCTGCATTTGAGCTATGAGCTACATTCAAAAACACTGATAACATATTTTGCATTTGCTTTATTATATTTATGCGAAGAACGAAATCTGCTGCTAACTGATTTACATTCACAGGTCAGGTTCCGGTCAGAAATTTCAAAACTCAAGGAAACAGCGTCAAACTTCGAGTGTACAAGGTCATCGTGAACCGAAGTGTGAGAAATACTTCAAAACAGATGAGACAGATAAGGCCGAACGAAAATCCCACCTAGCGTGGTTGTAAAGGGGAGTGAGTGGGGATATTGATTAAGCCTCACAATAGACAGATGTCTGGTTGATACCAGATTGAAACTGCTACTATGAGAGTTACTAACATAAAATAAAGGGTAACATTTTACAGGAAACCAGCTGCCTAACACTGACATAATCATGACATAAATTAGTGACTCTTTCAGAAAAGGGCCCTAGCTATAAATAACTAACTAACTAAATAAATAATGTATATATTTTATATATATATAATTGTATCTATTTTTTTAATAAGTTTTCTATTTTCTATTTATAAATAAATAAATAAATA
>CM067481.1:28884052-28959371 GCA_034552555.1 Semaprochilodus insignis | reverse complement strand
TATATATATTATTTTATAATTTTATCTATTTTTTAAATAAGTTTTCTATATTTTTTTGGTGTTTACTTTTTAGCCATATCCATTTAAACATAATGAAATCACTCTTTAAAGAAGAAGACAATTTTAACTACCTCTGCTTCCTTTTGGAAGCCCTAGAAGAACAGTTAACTGGCACAGGCAGTTCGTCTGTCCCAAAGGGATTCCCTGAAAGTTTAATGGTGCTTTAATGGAAGACGTCCCTGCTGGCTGTGGCCACAGATTCACACAAGCTGTACATCTTGTCCTGAAAAAGAAGGTATTTTCTAAGTCATGCAATTCCCACGATGCACCACGTAATGTCTCCTAAAGAAGGTGTGCAGGACAAACAATATGCTGATCTATGGACTAAATTAAACTATGCCTTAAGAGTGTCATTTTAAATCTAGGACTAAGTTTAATCAGTGTCTGGAAACACGGTCCTTAGTGTGCATGTAGTGACTTAAGGCTAATTATATGACTTTGAACAATAATCAGTATTGAACAATGATATCACAATCTGGAAGTGCTACTTGCAGAAATTTGGCATCACATTCATGTTCTACAATATGGAATGCTGGTCAATCTTTGGGAAATTGTATTCACTCCAGCTTGGACTTTTGAATAGCTACCAAGTGTGCCCCATTTTAATTTAAATATTATTGCACTACTATTCGCTATCAATAACAATATGTAGGGGTTTTATTCGTTTTTATTTAATATATGAAGGAAAAATAAGTTATTAAATAATAAATCTTTTGCTTTAAATAAAAAATTTTTGCTTTTATAATAGTGTTATAATAGTGTGGTGCAATGGATAACCCCAGTACCTGCCAGTGAGCTACCACCCCATGTGGGAGACTGGGGTTCAATTCCTAGGCTGGGTGACCATGCAGTGCTACACCAGTAAGAGTCCTTGGACAAGACTCCTAACAGTACTCTGGCCTATCTGTAATACAATTAACCTTGTAAGTCACTCTGGATAAGAGTATCAGTGAAATTCCATAAATGTACATATTTGGGGGTAGCATCGCTCATGTGGGCAGCCTAAGTAGCTTTGTAGATGTGATGTGGGCATTGCTAAAGCAGCAAGCTCAAACAGCTTCATAAGTATGCTCTTTATAGCTATGCAGTAGCTTTGTTCCTGCAGCCAGCCTAAGCAGCTTCATAAGCAGCTGTGCTATAGCGATGCTCAAGTGCGGGCCTGAGCAGTTGTGTAACTTCACCGTAGTGCCGCTCAAGTGCTCACCCAAGCAGCTTCATTGCTGCACTGTAGCATTGCTCAAACAGCCAGATAGTTGCTATGTAGTGTCAAGTGGCTCATTCAAGCAGCATGGATGCTCTTAGGGAAAACACCAAAACAGTGTAAAGCAGTAGCTTGCTGATTTCTGGGGGGTATTTTGGTGAAGGTGCCAATATAATGTCAATGTAGCATGCAGAAGTGTTAGTTTGCATGTAGCAATATTTGTATTTCTGGTTCTTAAAAACTTCATAATTCAGAGGATCCAGAGGGGAAAAAAGGTTCTTACTTCCAAATTAATTAGGTTTTGGTTTACCCCAGTACAAGATGACGCTCTTATCCAGTACGACTTACAAAGTTAATCGTATTACAGATAGGGCAGTGTAGTGTTAGGAGTCTTGCCCAAAGACTCTTATTGGTGTAGCACTGCGTAGTCACCCAGCCCAGGAATCGAACCCCAGTCTCCCACATGGTTTTTCACCTAAAAGAGAACAACTGAAGAAGTTTGGAGTTCCCGATTTAGACATTTTGCTGGCTAAGGAAAAACAAGGCAACTGTAGAAAACTAAAACTAACATCCATTTTCCAAACAGTGCAGATATAGAAAAAACACAACATAATCTAACAACAACAAAGCTGGGGTAGACACGGCATTCTAGCAAAGCACTTTAATGATATTCACTGTGGAGATGTTATCAATAACATAACCTTAAGCCACAGTGAACGTGTTTTTATGCCTGATGGTTATCTATTCTACAGCGACACATTCAAACAGATGTACTTTTGAATAGTTTCCTTTGTACATGTTGCCCTTTCAATATGAATGATCTGATCGTCTAAGCTTCTAAAACTGGGGCTTTTTAGGGCCACAGCAATTTATTTGAGTAATTTTTAAGCCCTTTTGTTTCATGTTAGACTCCTGTATTCACTTTCCTCAGGTCTGTTTTGGGGTTTGTATGGTTTTAGCTGCAATTGTTCTTGACAGTCATGTAGGTCAGGGGCTCTAAACACTCTGTGACCCTGTGCTACTGCTCATCAGCTCAATAGTGCAGGGGAAATCCTCATTCAAGGTCGAAGTGTTTAGGCATCTCCCACACACCCGCAAATTAGTCAGCCTAGAGAGCCTAAAACAGCACCACTTCTCTATTCATTACGTAACCTAGGGCCATAGGCATACAAACCCATAACACAGGATTCAAAGTATTTAAAATGTATTTTTTAAATTGTGTCTGCATGAAGTTGGATATGAATATCATTTTTAATATATCTTTTTTCAAATTCTAATCTTAATTCCAAATCTTAGAAATTGTGTTGTGCAGTATGCCAGTACTAAAATAATTTAAACTATATAAGTGTTTTGCACTCTAAAGGAGAAGGTAAAACGTATTTAGTTTTAATGTAGGTTAACATAGAGATTTTATTTTATTTATTCAGTTTATTCTATCTAATTTTATTCCACCTTTATTCATTTTGACCCTATCTAAATGCAGTTTAAAGCATTTCAGCTTCTACTGTATATACTGTAGAATATATATTGTTTTTTAGTGGGTGGGCCAGCCCTGTGTATTTTTGTAAGAGAGGCAGCTGGTGAGTCATATGTCTACCAGTGCTGTATCCAGTCACTGAGACAGAACGCAGATTCACAAAAAATTCACAAAAAGTCTATGTGGTCATAATCATTACATAAGTATGTTGTTTTTTAATAAAGTCCCATCTGAAGTATTAAAAGTCATGGACATTCAATATTGGTTTTCATCCTTGTCCTTTAATCAATCCAACATTAGTTAGAAGTCTCTTTTAAACTTTCTATAATCTTAACATGAGAAGCATATCGTCACTGTCCAAAAAAAAAAACAAAAAAAAAAACAACAACATGAATTTCCATTTGATTTGAACTTTTATGCTCATTTAGGTATTTATGCTTGGAAAAAAAGTCTGGTTCGATTGACTTACATTAAAATTAAATTTGTTTTGCCCTCTCCTGTGAAGTTGCCATTTTGGAGATACTTGTTTTTTCTTGGACAGTGACGATATAGTTGGAACTTATTTATCAGGCTTTAAAACACTGGGACCAACACTTCCAAATCTCTGCCGTAAAAAAAAAAACTCTACCAAAATGTTCAGGAAGGAAAATACTCCCAATGGTTCTATACTGAGTAATTCTGAGACTGATTAACCACTTTTATATCCCTGCTACATGATTAACGGAACGAACATAATTGCTCACTAAAGTCACACAATATGAGCAGACTTTCATGATGCATCTGCTAAATATATCACTTGCGGATAACAAAGCTCAAGAGTGCAGGAGTTAAGAGTGAAAGCAGGGCGTAACATTTTTCATCCCGGCTTCATCAACCTTGAGGCTGTTCAATTTTCCGAGAATAATTCAGATTGCAGAATGACAGTACTTTGTATTTTGTACGTGCCAACCTCTTCTACTCGGCTTTCTTTATGACACATCCTGGATGAGTCATGCAGCAATCAGCTCTTCTTAATGAGGAAGCTCTTGTGTAGGCCTGTGTCACTTTTGAGAGTGAACAGCTGAGGCTCAGTACATGTTTGAATTTGGGGGGTATAACTGTGAAGATTAACTGTGCAGGGCACCAGTGGTGACACTAAATAGGTATATGCTGTAGTAATCTAGCCTATAGAACCATCACTGTGTTCTGCTGAGTCAGATATGCTACTTGAAAAATGCCTCTCTACATATATCATCTCCTTACATCTGGGATCTGATGATTACACCAAAACTTCTACTCCACTAGTTTAGTAATCAGATCATTGGGGGTAATCAGATGATTACTAGCACAGTGTACAACATAATTTTATATTTTAACTTCGAAAACGTAGGTAACCTGCTTGCCAAAAGATTAGTTAACTGAACTACAAATAATAAGAATAGAATGTAAAACACAGATAACTATGCTGATAACTTATTATTACAAGTTTGATTAACTCACAATTACCAGGTTACTTAAATTTAAAACATCAAGTCATTTTTTTAAAGTAAAGGATTTACAGAATTACAGTAAAATCATATATATGTGCAAACTTGAATCATGTAGATTACAAAAGCTCAGTATATTTTATTCAGTTAATAAACTGGGTGCTTAATTTTTATAAGCAAATGAGATCTACAGCATCAGGTACTAATTTACCCTGATATTCCATATCATCAGGCTCTACAGCAGCAACCTGATTAGAAAGTTTCTCCAACATTACTATGCCTGATTTTAAAGCTGAGCTAACTTTAACCCTAGATAACAGTGCATGCAGTAAAATTGATCATCGTGGAACAGAACTGACTGAACATCTCTCGAATCATATATGTGGTTTAACTGTGCTTAAATGATTTCTTTTCATTATGTAGTTTCAATCAATGGGTCCAAAACTGTGCAAATCATCATTGTTTATAGTTAACACAATCAGTTATCAATTCCATTGACTGTGAAAAGAAAGCCTTCTAAAAGTCACAGGACATTTTGGTTTCTGTATATTTGTTGAATTGTTGAAAATGATACTGTCTGCAGTCATCGGGGTCCAAGCACCACTCACCAATATGAAGCCTTACAGGCCAGTAAGCCAATATGCCCTTTAGCAATTGGAATAATGATATCCAGACAGACTTTTTAGAATTGCCTATGTATAAGAAGGGTTGATGAGGGATTCCAAAGAAGATTTCCATGGCTTTTCGACTTCAGTATGGTAATAGATTTCTGACAAAAACAGCAAAAATCACAGGAAAACAGTTTCATTGTTTAATTTAGAACATGACTTGCATGTGCATAATTGTTGCACTCAGTGAAGTGAGTGAGTTTATTCTATAGCAAGTACTTGTTTCCCTGTACTTTTGTCTCAGATTTGTTAGTCTCATTTTCATGTTCAGATCATTAAAACCTTCTCTTGGGTTAAAAATAGCTCAGTTTTTATCTTCTTTACTGCTGAGAGTAGGCATATCTGAACTTTCACAACATTTCGGTTATTTCTATGAAGTTCTCCACTTAGATTTGAATGTTTTGCTGAATGCTAGATCAGTGATAGTTTGTGTGTGAACGACTGCATCACTTTTTCTTCATTTTCTTATTCCAAACTTTCTTAAACTGTTTTATACCTGAATAACTTAATCCCAAAATACACTCCTCATCAAAGGAATAGTTGAACCCAGAAGGAAGTGTCAGATTGCAATGCTTTTCAGAAGGAAGATAAAGGTTACCAGGTGGAGGTTGAGTGACCCTGACCACGGTGCCTCCACACACGGATTCGTTGGTCGTCTCCACCAAGACAAAAGCGGAATTAGTCACTGAAGATGGCCCTCTGCCATTCTGAGTCACTCCATAACAGTCTGGCACGACACCATTGCAGTCTTTGGTGACGCTGGCATGGTGTTAAGGCCAGTCATCGTAACTGTCTGCGTGCATGTAGTCCTGAGTTTTGCAGCCATAAATGGCAATGGTGCTTGCACTAACAGCATGACTCATGGAGGGCATCACTGCTCACTGAATGTCCGCAATTGTGGCTGCTGGGTCAGTCAAGTACAGTGATAATGCCCATCCTTGCTTACGTCACATGCACTGCTGAGCATGAAACTTGAATCCTTTGCATGTCTCACAATGTCAAACTTACCCACCAAGTTTCACTCCTGTCAGTTGATTACTTTTTCGATGATGAGTATATTTCATGACAGTTTCCAAATGGACCTGCATAAATCACACATATCATCATTTAGTTTCCTAATGCAGTGCAATATCCTGGTTTGTTAAGCTGATTGCTTCACTCTTGTGTCTCTATTTAATAAATGAAAAATAAAATCCAAGCAATACAAAAGTATTATATAGATTAGGTTACATACTAGTGAAGAAACAGCATACTGCAGGTGTATGTCTGAATGAGACCCATGCCGTGCCAGCATAGAAATGATTAGTGGCTCTCTCTACCTTGTGTGACAGTGGCACATTTGGAATAGTCTGAGAGGCCAGCTGCCAAAGCCCATTTGTTTCAGGCTGCAGCCATAGCAGAGAGGAAAAGAGCGAATTCTCCTTTTCCATCCCCTCCAGCCAGTAGCTTGTGTCCACATTCACAACATCTCCATGGCCATTATTTACCCAGCATCAGCTGAGGGAAAAGGCATCATAGCGAGGATAAATTTGCTTTGCGGCGAGTGCTCAAGCAAAGCCGACTCGAATCTGCAAGATGAAAATGCATTGCCTTGCTGGACAACCGTGTTGCCCCATCCAAGTGCTTTTTTTTCCCCTCTTTCTCTTTTTTGAGAGAGTATCAGCCCCTCATCGGCTGGCTATGCTTTTATAAGAAGCACCTTGGTGTGTCATGTTCTTAGTTGACATGTCCTTAGTCCTCAATAGTCCTCGTCCAAAGGTCAGGTGCAGAGATGATGATGATGATAGGAAGAAATAGCCTGAAAGGAAAAGGAGCTGGAAAATCCAGGTTCATTGCCATCAATAACCACCGAAAGGTCAAGTGCAGTGATTAACATGTTTTACCATTCTGAAGTGGCACTACAGCTGGGGTTCATTTTGGAGAAGTTGCTGGAGTGACTTGAGCTGTATCCGGGGGATAATTAAAAGCACTAATGGCTTTGAGAGGTTGAGGTGAGAATCGCATGTTACCGCGACCGATCCGTGCAAACAACGGCCCACCTGCCATGTTCAAAGGCAATTTACATCCTTCTCTAAAATGATGGACCTGTCAGTCTGGATCCCAGAGGGCTTCGCTGTCACTCCCATTATCGCAACCTCAGGTACAGCATGACACACTCACATGCTGTCCCATCTGGATTGCCCACGAGAAAGCCATCTCACTGATGAACTCTGTCAGCCCTGAGATAGAGAGAGAGAGACTGAGGGTGGGGGTGCAGTCAGATAAGATGAGAAGAAATGGACCACAGTGCATCCACAGGGGAGAAACTTTTGCTGCCATCAATTTCATTATTAGCAGCAAAGTTTTCAAGAAGAGCAGTTTACTGTTACTGATGTAAACCTATTACAGGACCCAATACTCTGGTCTGTTTAATAAACAGACTATAATCTTAAAGATTAAGGTTCCTAAATGGTTCTTGGATTGACTCATGGTCCTGATAAAAGCCTTACAGTACTATACATTAAGGGGAAGTTCAAGGAAGTTCATGGAAGTTATGCAGGAATTCATGGCAGTTATGTGGAGGTTATACAGAAGTTCTTCATAACTCTCAGTTGTCCTTCTGCAAATCATCTCCCTTAGTTGCTAAGACTAGTCAGTGCAAAGTTAAACTCTTAAAAGAACTCATGCACAATTGTTTTAGTAAACATCTGATGGCATGTATACAGGCACATTAACAATCATCATTCAGAATGGTTTTAGTCCTGCAGTATAGTCCTGTTTAATCTGACTAGTATATTAAGCTGTCAGTTCAAGTTCAAATTAAATCATTTTATTGTCCCAACGGGGACACGGTCTTGCAGTCAACGAACACACAAAATACAAAAACACACAAAATGATACACACAATATTAAAACCAATAAACAAAAACGTACATGCTCATATCTGACAGATTTACTGCGCAGGGAACAAAAGATTTATTACTCCTGATACAGATAGACAAGTGGCAGAGACAAGAAAAGTTAACTTAGCATGCCAACTGATCTTAATGATGTTCTATAACTGGCAATTCACTCTGTGGAACTCTGCTGCTTTCATCTTAGACCTATTTTTGCTTTGCACTTGATTACTTTTTTATTTACTTATTCTATTTATTTGCACACTGTGACCCTGTAATTTTTATTTTTATTTTGTATTTGCATCACCACACAGAGGGGGGTGGGGGGAGGGGGTGGTATGGTCTGAATGTTTTTCTGCTGTCTGACAATTATTGATATTTATTTCAGACAATGTATATAAATAAATAAATAAATAAATAAATAAATAAAACAGTTGTTCACAAAAATGATGTTCTATAACACTATTTACTGTTAGATGTCTTATTAAAATCAGCATTACCTTATACACAGCACTAACTTAGATTATGGCTAATTTAACAGAAGGGTATAATTAAACAGGGCCTCTGAAATAGCAACATGTTACAGACGGCAAAAAAACATTCTGTACTTTGAACATAAATTAATGCAAAGTGATTTGTTCTAAGCAAATTCATCATGACCATTTAATTTTCACACTATGTTAAAAAAAACAAAAAAACAATTGCTTTCAAATAGTGCTGGAAAACAAATGAAGATACTTTGGGGTTTTTTTTGGGCAGTGATGATAGGTATGTCTGTTAACTTACCACTTTCGCCACTAAGTTGAGAGTGTGGTCTTCCACATAGTTAATAATAACATTTCATTCAGTCTCAAAAATTTACTTAAACCACTGTTTTTAGTGACATGAACATTTTGGATTTTTGCAAAAAAAAAAAATCCTGGTTTGGTTGTGGCAAATTCCACTTGTTAGGTCTCTCCATATCATACAATGGCACATGCTTCCACAGAGAAGCTTTGTCTTTCCAAAGTGCCACTGGACAGCTCAACACACTTGGTGGAGAACGCTGACTGCAATTCTGTTATGTCAGCTAACAGACCTCCATGTTGGATAGCACTGCACTGAATGATGGGGAGAGAGGGAGGTGAATTATGATATATTGGAGTCTGTGGCCTAGCCAGAAAATGAACTTTGATCCCCATCATCATTGAAAAAGTTAAAGCCAACAAAGATGATATCCATGTGTTCTCTAATGTCCATCACAGTGACATCTACAGCACCCTCAGTCAGGTATAAAGAGAGAAGCTCCTGAATATTACCAACATCACTTTTTTCTAGTTCTACAAGCTTAGGATGCACCATCACGCCTCTGATATTGATTGTATGGTAGGATGGCCACAGCTGTAGGAATTTCGTCAGTTACGCTCTGTTACACGGTTACACTTTTTTCTGTGCACTGTTTTCAAATCAGTTCGATGGCTGACAAACTATCCAGTCAGTTTCCTGCTGTGCACACAGTAACAATGAGCCTTTACTGGACTTCACCCTCCAGTAACCAGTTCAAAACCCCCAGCTCTCCACCTGTCTCAGTACCTTGGACAGCAAAACAGGGTGGTGTTTTAGAAATTGGAGACTCCATTGTCAGACACCCTGAAAGTAGCTGGCTCTAGAAGTAATTCCCTTCTCCAGGCACCAGACAGTGTGGTCATTCAAGCAGTGGTAAATGACATCTCATCCCAGGAGCTTTTTGAAAAGGAGCATTTTGGCTTACTTCTAGACACAGTTAAGAGGAATATACAGAAGCCAGAATTGTCATTTCAGGACCCTTGTCTACCTACCAGAAAGGAAGTGAGGTATTCAGCAGGCTGTATGTGCTTAATTTTTATGCTCTAAGGCTAAACCGATAACAGCTATGTGAGCAACTGGAGTGCTTTCTGGGAGCAACCAGCCCTCTATCACAGAGATGGATTACACCCAAGCCACCGTGTTTCTACATTCTTGTCTGAGAACATACAGAAGGTACTACACCAGGCCTGGGTGTAATGGTGGTAAACAATAGATGAGTATGTAGTGTCAACAGCATACAGGTAAGGGCTTTTAATTATATGGAAAATGCCTCCTAAATGTCTTCCTTTCCTCGTTCTCTGCTGTAGGTAATGATAATTCTTCCACTGGCTGTGAAGGAAGGAATATATCTAAACTGGTCATTAAGTACAGTACAAACAATTTTTACAATACTGAGACAGTCAAAACACAAAGAAGACTGTGCCATTACAGTCATTAAACTGTGTGCAATTAGAAAATCAAAAGAAAAGCATGCGCCATCAAAAATGCCAATACTTTAATTCATGTACCCTTAAAAAGGACTAGTCTCCCTTAACACATAGTACAGGGAGCAGTAAATTACACATTGCTTTACTCAATGTAAGGTCACTAGATAAAAAACTGATTTGTAATCTCATTCAATAGCATAAGCTTGTTTTTCAGAATCAGAATCAGAAGCTTTATTGGCCAAGTATGTTCAAACAAACAAGAAATTTGTCTTTGGTTACATTAGCTCACAGTGCCTAGAGCGTGATTACACACAGTACAAAAACACACATTTCTAACACACACACACACACACAATACCTTACATACCTGTAAACCTTACATTGTGTGGAGTTGCATATGTATATTACAGTGCTGAGTGCAGCAGTCCGGATGTAGAGGCAGATTAAGTTAAGGCTTATAAAACTGGGGTACAGGAAGAAATACCAGCCTGAGACAGTTAGTACAGAGGATGGAGTGTTGTGTGATACTGTTACTAAGATAAATAAGAAGTGCAATACAGCAAGAACAGGAAGTGAGAAAAGCATCCCGAGTATAGATTGTATGTGTTTCTAACAGAAATGTGGTTACATGAAAATGGCCCAGCAACATTATTTAAAACCGCTCCGGTAAATTACATATTTAGGCATACAGTAAGCCAGGGCACTATTTATAATAGTGGTTTTAACTGCAAATTCATGCCGTTTGATTATGTTGCAATCATCCTTTTTATTGACACTTCTGTGCTATTAATTGTAATATATAGACCTCCAAAGCCAAATAATATTTTTCCACAGACATTTTGGAATTAAGGTCAATTGTATCCCCAAGCTATGATAAAACTCTCCTCTCTGGGGACTTCATCTTATATGCTGACAACCCATCAGATAGTAATGCTATATAATTCAATAGATTTCAAGAGATGTTTGATTTGAAACAGCTTCCCACAATCTAGGTCACATTCTGGATCTCATAGTCACTGAAGGTTTCAATGCAAATGTGCCCCTCATCTCTGACGTTTTCATATCAGATTATTTCTGTATAGTCTTTCAAGTCAATAAAGAAGTAGGGAAGAAAAGTCCTGGGGAAAGCTTTACACTGACTCAAACAGTTTTGAGAAGTTTGAGAAGTTGAGAAGTTTGTAGTGCGCTGAATACAGCTCTGTCTCCCTCCTTTAATGATGGGTTGTCAATATACGTTTAAGCTCTCAAGTCCCCAGAGAGGAGAATGTTATCGCAACTTGTGGATTCAATTGACATTAACTTCTTTCAAGTAATACTATTTGACCTGAGAGGTCTATATATAACAAATAATGACACAGAACTGGACTACACAGTGTTTGTAACACATTACATTAAAACGGCACATTAACACTGAAACTGCATTCAGTCAGACTTTACTTGACCATACAACTTTCCCAAAGATGGAGGAATGGCATATATGTAAGATCGATACAGTATTATAGACACTGAGATCAATAATATACATTTACACTGCAGTTTTGTCCTTCAAAATGTAGTTTTCCAAGGAAGTTCTGACTCCAGTTCTGATTTCCAATCGTCTCTCAGTGTAATTGGTCTTAGCATTCCTGTAGCTGCTGTGACTTCTGCAGATATGCAGTGCATTTTCCAGCTTAGCAGGTCACGTTTGTGTGGAAAATGGTGACCACCAAAGAACAGTAGCTCCAGATGCTGAGCAGAGTTTTGCAGCAGTTGGATCAACAGTTCCAGGCTCACCTAAACACCAGAAAGGGAACACTGGAAACAGTCCTGGATGCCTCATATACAGCAATTTGTCAATTAAAGTGTCAATAGAAGTGTCAATCAAAAAGGCTGACCACAACATGCATCAATCAATTCACAAACAATAGCATTTTTGCAGTAAAAAAACCCCACTATAATAAATACATGCCACTGCTCCTACTCACCTGCCCTGTCTTGCTGTAGGCCTAAATATATTTCAAGTAATGTTGCTGTGCCATCTTCATTTAACCACATTTCTGTTAGAAACATAAAACCAAGCTCATGCTTTTTAATGAGATCTCAAATCTGCTTTTTTTTATGATTTGGTGACCTTACCTCTAACCTAAATGCTCCATTAAAGGAAACCCTTGACATTCTCACACCAGTCAAATGGACAAAAATATATTCATCAAAATCTGTGGATGAATGAGGAAATGTGCCAGCTTAATAAAAGCTGCTCTAAATCAGGGTGCTTGTGGAGGAAAAATGAACTGCATTGTTATGATATTCTCTTAGAGCATATCTGCTCCTACAATAATGCTAGTAAATACCCAGACATACCTCTCTGGTGTAATTAATAAATTACACTAAGAAAATTTGTAAATAAGTCCTTTTTATACTGCCATAGGCCAAATAATTAACCCTTACATTTCTGCTAGTGTTTCACACAATGATTTATTTCCTTAAATATGCAAAGATAAATGCAAATGTATAAAAATAAAATTGCTTTGATAGGACACTAAAACAAGTTATAACCTATGACCGTACTGATAAGCCACTTACTTCAGTAATGACATCTTTCTTTGTTATCAGTTATCAGAAGCTGCTGAAAAAACTGCTAAAAACAAATGATGTTTGTGATGTGGAGAACGATGAGGAGGCAGGATGAAGGTGCAAGTTTGACTGATTTAATACAAACCCAAACAAACCAGAAACAAATGCAATCCACAAAAGTAACAAAATAAGAACATGAGAAACAAGGAACACCTGAAACAAGAACCAGAGTAACGGCACAACCAACATGAAGACAAAACACCACTAAGAACAAGAACCAGAGTAACGGCACAACCAACATGAAGACAAAACACCAAGCAAGCACAAAGGCAACAACTGGGAGTCTAAATACACAAGGGCTAACCAGAAACACCTGGGAAGGGGCAGAGCTACAAACTAGGGACAGGTGAGGGGCACAAAAGGTGGAAAAGGTGGTTAGAGCACAAAAAGAGGCTGTACTCAACAACCCTGCCAAGTGCTATCTGGGACTCAGTAAGGTCCCAATACCTGGGGTACTGCATTAGTGGTGGACTTCTGAAACCCCAACAGAAGAGGGTCACAGCAATCAAACAATGTCCTTGACCTAGTACTAATACACTGCTACCTTAAGGTCGGCGGGACACTATTGATGCTTTTTTCCCTAATTTCTCTTTCATAGCTTCCCCAACAGATCTGACCAAAAAGGACAGATCTGGAAATGTGGAATGGGCCAAAGAGTCAGACGGTACCGTCCAGGAGTTGAAGCAAGTATTCTCTTCTCTTGTCCTGAGGAAGCCTGAATTGTAGAGACCCTTCTTGGTACACAGCAATGCCTCCAACACAGGGTTGGGAGTACCCTATAATGTATATCAGCTGCAGGCTGTTGCCAATAGAATGTGCTGCGGCGGAGCCAGTTGCTCTTCAGTAGCCTGTTGCTCTCCAAGGTGCTGAAGCATCAACAAAAAACATGTAGATCAGCTTAAATGTTTTGGAAAGCAATGCCAGATGTCAGAGGGAAGCTGTTCATCAGGCTGGACACCTTTGATGAGAGCGTTTTTCATTAAGGAGGACCTGCTCACCACTCACACCACTAAGCAGGTGAGGTGTAGCTGTGCAGATGCATCCCAACCACATCTCAACCCTGTCAATGTATGTAGCCAAACACTCCCAGCCTTCCTGTCCCGTGGTCATAAATAAATAAATATTGGACCTGTTTTCTTGCATTTTGTCCCTGGAATGGTTGTGTTTGGCCCCAACCTGAGGTCTAGCCTCTCACAATATCTAACATCAAACAAGTTATTTGAGACATTTCAGTCAAGTTTTCTTTCTAACTTTTGTACTGAGACAGCATTGGTTCATGTAGTCAGTGACAACATTTGTGCACTGACGCACAACTATACATTCCTTCCAAAATCAAGACTTTGTTGGCAGGCCTACCTGTCTGAAATACCGGTCCTTGGTCCTAAAACTCAAGGAAAAAGCAACTTTATCAGAAGGTTATTAGCTTCTTATACCAAACAAAAGGTGAGCCCCATATGAAACGTAGGTGTACAATAACACTCTGATGTTTTATCCTGCAGTGACTAAAACAGATTTTTATAAATTAAGAAATATTGCTCAAATATTACTCTGAAATAAGTTCTGCCTTTATCTTACAGCGATGCGGACAGACTTGTTCATGCATTTGTTACAAATAGAATTGATCACTGTAATGCTCTTCTTACTAGGTTTCCAAAAACAATTCAAAAAAGAGATTTCATATCACCCCTGTTTAGAAAGAACTGTGTTGACTGCCTGCATCATTTAGAATGGATTATGGAGTTCTGCTACTAGTTTTTAAGGCTCCAATTGATCTGAAAGCACCTGCTTACATCACAGAATGTCTGCCTGTTTATGTCCCGGCATGCGATCTGCAGATACTGGCCTTCGGGTGTTTCAGTCAGTCCCATTGCCACAGGTGCATAAAATCAAGCACCTAGCCATGCAGCCTGCCCTCACGATCATTTATGAAAGAATGGGTTGTTCTAAAGAGCTCAGTGAATTTGAGCACGGCACTGTAATGGGGGCCACCATTGCTAGTCAGTTTGTGAAATTTCTTCCCTCCTAGATATTCCACAATCAACTGTGTTGACGGTATTACAAACCACAGCAACTCAGTCAAAGTTACAGAGACGGGTTGCAGAGTGCTGAAGCAGAGTGCATAAAAGTCACCAACAGTCTGCTGAATTAAAAACCTCCTCTGGCATTAACATCAGCACAAAAACTGTGCACTGGGAGCTTCTAATAAGCCTTACATCACCAAGCACAATACCAGGCGTCAGATGTGTTTAAAGCACTGCCACTTGACTCTGGAGCAGCGAAAATGTGTTCTGTGGAGTGACAAATCACTCTTCTCTATATGGACGAGTCTGGGTTTGGCAAATTCCAGGAGCGCGTTACGTCCCTGACTGAATTGTGCTGACTGTAAAGTTTGGAGGAGGAGGGATAATGCTATGGGGTTGTATTTCAGGGGTTCCCATAGAGCCGCTTAGTTCCAGTGAATGGAAATCTTAACGACTCCATGTACCAAGACATTTTGGACATTTGTGTGCTTCCAATATGGTGGGAAAGCATACAGTTTGGGAAAAGCCCTTTTCTGTTCCAGCATGGCTGTGGCCCAGTGCACAAAGCAAGGTCCATGAAGGCATGGCTGGGTGAATTTGATGTGGAGGCACTTGATTGACCTGCTCAGAGCCCTGACCACAACCCCATCAAACACCTTTGGGATGAACTAGAACAGAGATTGAGAGCCAGGTCCTCTCGTTCAACATCAGTATCTGACCTCACAAATGTTCTTCTGGATGAATGGGCAAAACGTCCCACAGACACACAGCAACATCTTGTAGAAAGCCTTAACAGAAGAGTGGAAGCTGTTATAGCCGGAAAGGGGGATCAACTCCAAATGAATGTCTATGGATTTAGAATGGGACGTCATAAAAGCTCTGGTTGGCGTAATGCATAGGTGTCTCAATGGTTTTGTCCATAGAGTGTACCTTTAGAAAACATGGAGAGGCTATTTTAGTTATTATGTTTCTAGTTACATCCTTTATTAGGCAGTCAAGCTCAGTGCACACTAAGAAAGAGACATTTGAAAACATAGCGTTTAATTAAAATCCAAAGTCTCCTTGGAATTGATAATTTTAATTACTTCTGTGTCATTGTCTTGCACAATGGATACTCATAGTTTCCTATATTGCTGTTAACCTTTATCACCTGTCTGTAAAGCACTTTGAGCTGCCACCAACATGCAACATTCTCTATAAATAATTAAAGATTATTATTATTTTTGTTTTGCAGCATCAGCTCCACATCAGCAGTGTACTGTGGGAAACTTTCTTATTAACTAGTTTTGCACAATATTTCAAAATGGTGGTGACAGTTCAAGCCTCCTGATTATGTTACTCATTGAAACAAATATGAAGTGTTTTAAAATAACCTCATAAAGATAATGACTCAAAGTCTACCTAGGTGCAGCTGTGTTTGTTAATAATAATAATAATAATAATAATAATTGTGATTATTATTATTATTGTAGTTATTATTATTATAGTATTATTATTATTATTATTATTATTGTTGTTGTTACTATTATTATAGTAATATTATAATTATTATTATTATTATTATTATTATTATTATTTCTTATATAGCACTTTTCAAGAACCCAATGATGCTAACAGTTGTTAGTTCACAAAAGTACATGAGCATCAGACAACAAAGAAAACAAAGCATCAATAACAACAAAGACATACAAATCGACAATATGAGCAAGATCTTATAGAGGAGTGGTTTAGGCTTGAGGCAGGCTATAAACGAGTGTGAAGAGATATGTTTTAAGATTAGATTTAAACACAGAGAGAGAACTGGTCTGCTTGACCAGAGGTGGAGGGAGTTCCAGAGTTCTGAGGAGTAAATCTAGGAAATGCTCGTTCACCAAAACCATGCAAAGCCAGGTTGGATGGAGGAATGGTGAGTAGCCCAGCTGTAGAAGACCTAAGAGAGCGAGAGGGTTTGTAAGGAAGGAGAAGATCAGACACGTAAGAAGGAGCGAGATTGTGAAGAGCTTTGTAGGCGAGTAGGAGAACTTGCCAGCTAGAAGGGAGTTACAGTAGTCCAAATGGCTGGAAATGAAAGCATGGATGAGGGTTTCCGTGGCAGACTGAGAGAGGCGATGGTCTGATTTTGGCGATGTTGTGCAGATGGAAAAAGTTTTAACTTCAAAGTTGATATGGGCACTAAATGAGAGGGTTGGATTGAGTGATAAGTAGTATATTTTGGATATGATGATAAATATTACACTATAATTATGTGGCAAGATGGTTAACCTTTCTAAAGTTGCCTATTGGGCAGCATTCAACTATACACTATAAGGCTTTGAGTTGAAGATCCTCATGACTGTTTGCAAAAGGTTAGTTAAACATGCTAGCCTCCTGCACACTGTGTATTTGAGCTATACCACATAACATTAAATATCAACAGGAGTAAATAGGAAGGCTTGGTTTAAACCAGAAGGGAAGACAAATTAGAAAACAGATTTGATGAATGAGTTGAACTAAAGCTGATTTGAAACTGCAGTTTGATACTGAACAGTCTTACCCAGTGTTTGAATCCCACCGGTGGGACTGTACTGTGTAGGAATGAGGCACAGTAAATCACAGTGCTAGGACTGAACTTGTGTATGGGTTAACTGGTTTGATTCAATTTGATTCAGTTAACTTGTTTGATTCCATTATTTTAGGCTGGAACGCTTAATCAATGCAGATCTGTAATCTACATTTCACCTATTCTATCTATAATGACTGAATTTGCAGATTTTAGGAAAGTTTAATGCACTTGCCACTCTTTTTGACTGAAGCGAGGTCACTATGAAGATACTCATCTCAGTGCAGGGGTCAAGTACATCCGTGATTGCAATCAGTGAGGTTACATTCTTCTTGCATTTGACTAGCTCTGGCTCGAAAACATGTACGACCCCTACCATCTTCGGCTGTCGATCACAGCAGAGAGTTTTATTCACAGTGATCACTATCATTTTGAAACAACTGTAGGTGACAATTTTTCTTTGTCTACTCAGAGGAGAAGAGTGAAGGCAGTGCGTCTGGAATATAGTATGACCAGCCATTGTAGTTAATATGCTGGTCACCTGCAAAATCAGACCAGCTTTATTTCAGCTTAGACCAACTTAATCCAGCATGGAATGTATGCTGGTCGGTGTTGTTTTTTTAGCAGGAGAATTTAATACATTTAAAAATATCTGAAAAAAGATAAAACATAAAATATGCAATATGCCTACTTAAGCCACATGTTATTTTTCCTCTTAAGACATGTTTTGTGGTTTGTTTTTTAAAATATATTAAAATCAGGTGTCACGCTTCCAGGTTTCCCCTCTGCCTCCGATCTCCCGAACTCCATCTCCCAGAACCCACCACCCGATGATGTCATAGTCACTTGTCCGCCATCGCCCAATCACATTCCATTTTCCCGTTTGTCCTCCCCCCCAGTACTGATTAAACACCTGTTCCTCATTTAGTCTGTTTGCTTAGTCCCTGGTTCACTCACCCTCTTTGCGAACCTGTGTCTTACTGAATGTTCTATCCTTGTGATTCCTGTTTACTATTTCTGGTTCTGACTTTGTCTGATTTCTGGTTTACTCCTTTCTGGTTTTGCCCTCTTGTTTTGTTTGCTGGTTGGTTGTCTCTTTGGTTTTCGACTCTTGCTTGTACTTCTGGTTCTTGACTCTGTTTTCTCCCTTTGTTATGTTTGCCTGGACTCGGTTGTTGAGCTTAACCGCTAACCTGCTAATAAAGTCTTGCTCTGCTTTTATCTCAGCGTGCGTCACATCAAGTTTGTTAGTCATTACATCAGGAAATAAACAGTAATTGGGCATTAAAAAATTCCAGAAAGAGAAACGTGTCAGTGTCCTAATCAGCTCACCAGACAAAAAATCAGTCACCTTTAGGTGGTAGTAACTTCAGGCTCCTACAGATGGCGCTGCACAAGGTTGATGGGGCTATAAATACCTGCGGGGTGTGAGTGATGGGGTTCATAGATTGAGAAGAGGTGGTATAGTTCAGTGAATGTCTCGTTCCATGTGTGGAGAATGGGTCCAAAGCAGATGTTAATGATTGGCTAAAAGGAGTGATTGCATTTGGGCGTCCTGAAGGGCCATAGTTTGAAGGACGTAGCTGAATCCGCAGGTGTATGGAAGCGTACGGCCATACGGGTCTACCAGCAGTGGCAAAAATCCATTTCCCATAACCCACCACCCGATGACTACCACATGTCCACCATCTTCCAATCACGTTCCGTTCTCCAGATCCTCCGGTCCCTGGAATACTAATCACACACACCTGTTTCTTGTTTAGTCTGTTTGTATAAATACTCCTCTCTCACACTGACCCATTGCAAAGTATTGTCATGCTGTGCGTACTGAGTGGTTCTCCCTGTTTCTACTCTGGTTACTGACTTTATTCTGATTCTCTGGTCTACTCTTCTTGTTTATCCCTTTGGCACTGTTGCCTGATCTGATTGTTTGCCTGGTTTCTTCTTACACCTGTTTCTTGACTCTGACTCTGTCTTCACCCTTTGGTTATGTCCACTTTGCTCTTATTGCTGCTGTGTTTGATTACAACTCTGTTTAATAAACATCGCCTTGATTTTAGCTCAGCACTCGTCACCATCTGTTTGTCCATCAACACAACCTGCTACTTTGTATTTCTGTGTGTTCTAAGTTTTACTTCAGTTTCACCACTAGTTGCCGGGCCTTCGGCTGAATGGAAATTGACATGTTGTGACTGTGTTGAGCTGTTAGTGAGCAATGATGGGTGATTGAGTAGGAGTGAGAACTCCCTGCTGTGAAAACAATTCACACCTTTTCACAGAGACGGCTGAGGTAAATGTACATCTCTGCAGCTTCCCTCCTGTCAAAACACTGGCTCAATAAAATGTATAATTTAAACACAACAATAAGAATACAAATCACTTAGGAGGACAAAATCCAATTCACTTCTGTTTTTTTTCCATCAATATACAATCCACTGAAGTTAAAGAGACAAAAAATTACAGACGTCCAATAAAGACAGAACTTGCATTTTATGGCTACAGCTAGGGTTACTATTTGACACATTTAATATACTTCCATTGTCATGTTCAAATCAATAAAATAATAATAAAATAGCAATAAAACTTGGTTCAGAAAGCTCAAAAATGTAGCAACTGGAACTTGACCTAAACTTGACCTTATAATTGAAAACCATTTTCCTCAGTTTTATGAAATACAAAGTTGATGTAGTATGTAAATGTGGTTAAAGTTTCATAATCACTCACTCCCAGTCCATAGAGTCTGTATATGGAAATTAAGTTACAAAATAATTTTAAATTCAGTGTTTTATGATATATATTTTGTGCATATGCCTGCCTTGTTTATCCCCGCCCACTCATGCTGTTATAAGGAGTGTTTCAGCCTGGAGTGCTTTTTAAATAAGGTGCAATACAGGGCAGCCAATCAGAACAGAGCTTATTCAATAAGTGTCATATTTCAATTCTAAAGGGATAAAGAGAGGTTGGAAAAATGATTCATTAAAAAAATTGTATGATTACTGTTTTTGGTAACCACAGAAACATAATTAGGCTGCTGCACACTGGCTGTACCACTTAGTGGAGCAGCACTACAGATGTCAGCAAGGAGAGCTGGGTTCAGAGAGAGGGTTCAGCATCACTTATCACAAACTGGAGGTTTTTGAGCTGAAAGATATGAGCTGTAAAGGCTAGTAATGCTAGCATTTGCCTGATTACCTAAAAGACTGGCTGGCTTTCTCTGTACAAATTTGAAGCCACTGTGGCTTTAATACAGATTTAGGTCTTTAATTAATTAGAGTAGTAATAGCAAAATCCTGCATGGCACTGATATATGGAACTGTGCTTGGAGTCACTGAGCTTCAATAACCGTCAACACACTGTTCTGGCACTGGTGTGCATACGTCCAATATACGATGGTTTGAATTTAGGATATTTTATATTTCCTAGATGGGCACACAGGCAAACACACACACACACATGCACAAACACACAGGGAGGGAGGGAGAGAGAGATGCCTATAAGAGTCAAAATTTAGAAAGCTGAAATTACGCATTCACATTAAGGCACAATGACAGTGTTCTTGAAGTAAATGTGCACTTTTCTCTGTAATAATATGTTGTTGCTTACCTCAGACACTTTCTAGAAGGCCAAAATGGTGGAATACAGGGAACAGGTAGTAAGCTTAAACTTCCAAAAGCATCTGTCAGTTTCCTTACTGTCACGGTGTCAATAGTCCAAAATCTTAATCCAAGCTCTTAAAACATGACATGAAAAGAAGTTGAGTTTATGTAAATAATCAGCTCAATTTTGATTTAGGTCTGCATGTTACATAATAAAATTTTAGCTGTGATAAGTTCCATGAGAATTAATAAGTATTAACAAATTTACATAACAGAACACCAATTATGTACTAATACAATTCACAATTAATACAATTCATAGTGAAGTGTTTTATTTGGTCTTTACTGAGTTATGGATAAGACCTTAATTAATGTGTGTTCCTTAAAATAATGTTAACATTCAACCACTTAAAATCCCAGACTTGTTACATCCTACTGCATGTTATTCAGTAATTACATGGACTACGATGCCAACTTGCTGAGTCGTTTTACAAGTGTTTGAAGCTGCACTATGAAAATATGAGGGTTTGGGGGCCTCTCATATGCGTAAGGCATAAAGAGCAAAAAAGCCTTTTGTAATGTGGGGTGTGCTTCTGTCCCATTTCCCAAGCAGATGAATCTGATGGTTGAGCTCGCTGATAGAGCATTCAAAGAGAACTCAGTCAAACCTCGGTATAGGATGTGTGTTCTGAGGATGTGAATGAATTATCTGTTATTGTCATTATACCTTCATCTGTATTATGTTGAATATGCATTGGAGAGCTAAACATCAAGTCTTTTTGAGTCTGTGTGTGATGTTAATATGTAAAATCTTATGATGTGGTCCAAAAAACCCCTGCAAAATCCAACCCAAACGATTAATTTATTGTAGCATCAGTGTAGAAGAAAATACAGGAAACATGGTATCTCAAGCAAATGCTCTTTTATGGAATGCCTGTTGGAACATTCACCATCCCAGTAAATTATATGGCCCAGTCCTCTCTCAGGGCACTGCAGCAGAGATACTGGGTCCTCCTCCCCAGTATGCGGCAGAACTCCTCACTTGTTGTGGCATCAATCCTCAAGCTACTGCAGCAGTGCTCTATCAGCTGCTTTCCGCTTCCTCTGCCACCCACCATGATGTTGAGAGGGAGGTTGCTGCTTTGTGTACCCTGGAGTCCCGACAATGAGCCTTGGCCAACCACACTGCCAGCACCTGCTTGAACTGTCGTTGGAGGGCCATGGCCTTAAAGTTGCCAGGCCGCCATGCTGCTCCACTGGAAGCTATTTCAATTTTTTAAAATCTAACATAGTGCAGTTTAAAAACAGTATGTACTGCAAAACAGTGCTGAAATAGTCATATATGTTCCTTAAATAATGACGCAAGAAATGGTACACTCTATTATATGATGTATAATTATTATAGCACAGAATAACAAACACATACACACACACTTTAACCATAAGAACAACAACATATAACATAAAACAACAACATAAACGGCCCCTGTTCACTTGCGGTGGTCTTGTCCCATGAGCATCTTTAAAAGGCCATTTGCATAGCAAAGCTTCTATGCCCACGAGAGACTGTGTGCCCCTTGGCAGCCACCACAAGATTGTGTATAATGTGTGCATGCTAAACTGTTTAACACTATTGTAATAAATTATGTGATCACACAGCTCTTCACAGGTATATGCAGGGTATTATAGGGTAAACACAATCTCCCCCCAAAAAACATATTTTTCATATTTGAACATATTTAAGCGTTCACTGATGGTTTTGGATAAGCGAGAGATGACAGATCATGTGTATGTATACTATTTTAAGTACTCTGGTGCGGTATGGCTGCTACTTTACAGAGTTTTGCTTTAAATTTTTTGTTTTGTATTATTTGTATGTATGTTTTGATGTTTCCCTGCTGGCTGAGAAGTTTGCCATCACATTCACTGAAAGGTAGAGAGTTCAAGCAATGCAGCTATGATGTAGCCTGTACCAGCTACTTGAGGGACAGTGTGTACACCTATGAGGCTACCTAGACCTACACAACATAGTTTGTTTTACACTACATCGCAGCTACTGCCTGGACTGTCTGCTTAAATGATGCTGCAACACAGCTGTCATGCTGCATGGACCGGTGGTGGTCAGCTACAGCTAAGAGGCCTTTTGGGCCGGCTGTCTAAGCAATGCAACAAAGCAACTACACAGATACCTTTGCCGGCTACTTGAAGCTATCTGGACTGGTGGTTTTCAGCCGCATGGAAAAGCTACCCCGGCACGGCTAAGGACATTTCTGGCCTGGGGCGACCACCTGCATGACACACCCTAGTTAGGGAGTGAGATATTTCGCACAGTAAGGTTTCTTTCCAGACTTGCCAAGTGACTCTATTCCGTGGTCTGGGGAATCCCCCACTAGCTGCGGGAACTGTGGAGTTCTGATTTATTTATTGTTGATTATGTATGTTATTACTTTTGCCAAGTGTTTGATTGTAACTAGTCCTTGAGCACTGGGAAAGGTGCTATGTAAATGATTGTGATGATGATCATGATGATTAATAAAATGTCTACTGCATTGTGGACTGCAGGAGCCCCTGGTTCCTATCTGTGTTGTATAAACAGTGAACTTCCTATTTAACAGTGCAATGATAGCAGTATTTAGGTGAGAGAGAGGAAAGAGAGAGAGAACGAGAGAGAGAGAGAGAGAGAGAGAGAGAGAGAGAGAGAGCAAGACACTGTTTTTACCCATTAATCTGCCATGGCTCATTGGCTCTCCTACGAGATCTCCTTCACACCTTCTGTTTGAGCCCTTTAGACACTGCCTGAACTGCGGCGGGGGTTTATAGCTGACACGTCTCAGTCAATAATCCTTGGCATGACGTTATCCGACATGAAGAGTGAAGTTAAGCTCTGGCTGGGTCGTTCTCTTTATAGGGTACAAACCTTACTGCTGCTATTCATAGCCCACCCCTGCATTTGAAGTCTTTAAGCAGAGGGTTATTAACGCACAGCACTCCACTATTTCTTGCCCTTTTCGGAGAGGAGAACACTGCTCATGTCCCAGAGATTACACATCAGTCTGATGAACTGAGGGTTCTGAACTAAGTTTCTGAACATAAGGGTGGGTCTCTCGCCAAAGGACTGAGAGAACGCAGAGAGCAGCGAGATCAAAGACGAGCCAGACGAGTCAATGCCCTTCATTTGTCCCTCTGCATTTGACCAACAAAAAAGCATCAAGGCTTTGAAATGGGAACAAACAGGATCTCTATCGCCATCCCCAGCGGAACGAATGCATCAGAGCAACAGAGTGAAGAGGCGGCCTCTGAAATAATACAAAGGAAAAGAGCGAGAGAGAGGGAAAAGGCAAGTGTTTATGCACATGCGACAACGCTGTCTCTTTTTCAAACATCTGCCATTTGTTTCCTTCATGTCAGCGGGCCGTTAAGGTCAGAAAGTCAATCAGAATCACGCAGACACACAAGACCTTTGGAAATCAAGTGAAGGATGTCTTTCAAGGGTACATTTTTTTTTCTTTTCTTTTTTGGGAAGACAAGTTTTTTGGACAAGTTGCTCTCGATGTCATTTCTCCTTTCTACAGATAGCAGTTTCCTTCATCTTCACAGACATAGTAAGCATGTGGAGCTCCAGATTGTAGAAATATGTCAATCATACTCATTAACATGGTGTTTTTGTCTGTAATTCCTTCATATAGGTTATGCAGAACGTCCTTGGGGCATGAACAGCAGAAACCCCAAACAATGAATCGGGTTGAACGTTAGAGGGGTTTAACAGGAGAGACATACAAAGACATAAAAATCTAATCTCTCTCCACAAGGATTCCATCCTGAAACTGTAGTACATGCACCATCAACAGCTGAACAAATAGTTGCACCCAAAAGGAATCAAACAACAGGAATGACGACTGCATGACGCAGGACTACATGCGCACGGACCGTTATGACCACTGCCCTTAACACCACGTCATTGTCACCAAAGACTGCAATGGTGTCATGCCAGACTGCCATGGAGTGACTCAGAATGGCAGCAGGTCATCTTCAGTGACGAGTCCCACTTTTGTCTTGGTGGAGATGACCAACGAATTCATGTGTAGAGGCACCGTGGTCAGCGCCAAGATGAACGGTTTGTTGTCACACGGTTTGTTACACGTCCAGAAGGCCTGGTGTCACTCCACCTCCACCACTACCGCAAATTCTGCAGGAACTGTATGAGAATATTCAAGCCGCATGGGATGGATAAACCTGGCGGCCTGGCATGATACTGAGGTTCTGTATGTGTAGCTCAATAAATATTGCCTATGTCAGTGTAAATTTATCATCATTTATTGTTCCTGGTAACCTTTATCTTCCTTCCCTATAGCCCTGCAATCTGACACATCTTCCTTCTGTGTGCAACTATTCGTTTGATGATGAGTGTATCAACTAAATGGAGCAAAAGCTTGATAGTAGACTTATTTCAGCTTTAAATTGGTGTGACAATAAAATGATATAACATGATGCTACCATACCTGATCTTAAAAAAAAACTTGAAATCCTGTAAAAGAACAAATGTTTTATATATATAAGTATATATATATATAAGTATATATAAGAGTTCAACTGTGAAACCACTGGAATTTTGCTGTGGTCATTTGACTCACAGAAGATTCCCAGAAATGCGTTCATGAAATTTAATCTTGGAGACCAGAAATGATAAGAGAACTTATTTTATAGGACACATCTGAGATTCTGAGAGCAAATCCTCTAGCTCTTAAGGCTAGTCACACCTCAGTAACTCCAGCCCTCTTTCCATTAACAGTGAACACTCAGTGCACAGTAAACAAACTACCTTCTGAGTTCACCGAATATATCTGATACTTCAGCAGGGAGAGTAAATACCCTGCACTCATGCTTCTGGCACAACACTATTGAACTGCACATTATTTTGAAGAGTTGTGAAACTGATACTGAGGCTGCACTGAGCCTTAACAACCGCAGGGCTGTCAATACTGTGATGACATTTTGTCTCTAATTCAGTACTTCATCCTGTAACGCCCTCAATTTGTGGATAAGAAAAAAAATTACTGTGCAAGCATTGTTCTTGTATTTATTGTTTGTTTATTCCTGAAGACATATTAAACATTTGTGACATCATAATCATTTGTGCTGTATATGTCATAGCTCATTTTCACATGATCATCACCCACATGCATCACCCACAATCTGTGAGCGTTTGGCTCTGGTAGTTTTAACTAGAGCTGCAGCTCTGGTCTACCTCAGGATGGCGCTGTAGCAAATTGGATCAACCAGGCAGTGCTACATTATCTAACAACTATAATAATGCCCAGAATACCTCTGAATAACTGTACAATATGCCATAGCATGATCATAAATATGAAAAACAATTTTCTAAGAGTTTGGTGGAAAGAGGAAATTGTTAATCATTCCCCAAACTAAGAACAGAAGAGGATGGTATTTTGCACACTGCATATGATAAGCTCACTGGACAAAAAATTTAGTCACTTGTGCCTGAAACATACCTAATAGTGTCTAATACCTCCACAAACATGAATAACAGCTGTTTTTCAATTTGGCATGTAGTGGACAACTTTCTGGATGTAGGCGACATCAATGTTCAGACACTCTTGCATCAAAGAATTGCACAGTTGGTCCAAATTTGGTGGATGCTTTCCCTGGCACAATTCTGAGGAGAATTTCCTGCAGACTGGGATTTTTGCCACTGCTGGTAGACCCGCATGAGCGTATGCTTCCATACCCCTGCAGATTCAGCTACTTCCTTCACACTATGGCCTAATACAATCATTCCTTTTAGCCAATCATTAACGTCTGCTTTGGACTTATTTTCCACACATGGAACAAAACATTCCCTGCACTGTACCACCTCTTCTCAATCTATGAATCCCGTCATCCAGATCATCAAGGTGACAAATTTTTGTCTGGTGAGCTTATATGATATATGCAAATTAGCTTTGTTCTTATTGGCTGACCTGTATTGCATATCATTTAAGATGCATTAGTAGATCATTCTCAGCAATAATTACTTAATAATATATAATAATAATATATAATATCACTATTGAGTGACACTGACGTGATGGTGGCGTGTTTGTGTGTGTTGTCCTGGTGTGAGTGGATCAGACACAGCAGTGCTGCTGAAGTTTTAAACACCGCAGTGTCACTGCTGGACCGAGAATAGTCCACCAACCAAAACTATCCAGCCAACAGCGTCCTGTGGGCAGCGGCCTGTGACTTCTGATGAAAGATTAACAGACAATTAACAAAAATTGCTCAGCAACTGATGAGTTATTCTCTCTGACTTTACATCTACAAGGTAGACCAGCAAGGTAGGAGTGTCTAATAGAGTGGACACAGTGTTTAAAAACTCGTACCAGCACAACACACACTAACACACCACCATCATGTCAGTGTCACTGCTGTGCTGAGAATACAGGACTACAGTCTGTAATAGTAGATCTACAACAGCAACAGCAATATGACAAAAAATTAATAACGAGCACAAAAAGGATCCTCAAAGTCTACACAATGTGTTTAATGTCTAATCAGTTTGATTAGATTTTTGACTTGTTCTCATTGTGGAACAATTCTTCCTCTGACCCACTCTACCAAAGCGGTACAGAGTGCCACTAGTTCACTCGAACAGTTACTGAAGCCATTTGAAGGAATCTTATGGGTAGATACCTTCTGTTATGTCTATATAAACACTTTGTAGTTGTGCTATAGCAGACTGTAGTCCATCTGTATCTCCATCTGCATAATTTGTTAGCCCCCTTTCAGCCTATGCTTCAATGGTCAGGACCCCCACGGGACCACCTCAATGTCACTGCTAGACTGAGAATAGTCCACCAGGAGTGGACAGTGCGTGGACACAGTGTGCACTTTTGTGTCTGATCCACTCGTACCACTACAACACACCCTAACACACCACCACCACATCGGTGTCACTGCAGTGTTGAGAATGATCCACCTCCCACATAATACCTGCTCTGCACTGGAAATGATACAGCACCTGAGCTGTCTTCTGCCCGCTGAACACTGACACAACAGCTGAAGACTCTTTCAAGGACAGAAGAGATTTGGAAACGTGTGAGACAGGGCAAGCCCATAGTGCAGTCTGAGCTGCCATGGAGTCCATTAGCACATTACACTCTATTCGGGGCCAGAGGACCCGAAAAATCCATCTTCCTGCTCCGGCCCATCCGTCCTGGCCTAATGCATCCACAATAAAGAATTCTACCCGGATCAAGCCAGTGTGAAGAGAAGGAGGGCTGGAGGATGAAAGATCGTTTTCTTCTGTTATGTAAGGGCTGCACAGTTTCCGTTCGAATGTTCACCGTGCACTTATTAATAGAGCTAGGAGCTGGGAGGAATAAGCTCTGACACACAGTGGCCAAGGTGCAGGCTCTACTGAAGGAATAATAGGCCACTTCTGCCTCATGCTTATGAAGACACAGGAGGCTGAAGTCAAAGCTAGGGAGGATGCAACCTTTTACTCACAATCTGTTTCCATTACAGTCCAAGAAGAGAATTCTCACACCTTGTTATGCTTCCCCACAGGCCCCACAGGAAGCCATCGCTGACCCTAAAGGTAGGAACAACATATTTGTTCTGACAATGCCAGCAAACCCTGCATGGAAATAGCATTCCAAACAAGAAGGCCAAATGCCTCCATTTCCTCTCCTTTCTATCAAAAATACATGTGCCGCAAATCTAATAGAAGAAACTCCAGATTACCTAAATTCTGTTAAAAGTGAAGTACAAAGCACAACCAAACACATTTGGGTTCTTAGAGAATAATTTAAATCTATTTGAGCAAAATAATACCGTAATATACAAACAAACTGCATGTCTCGTTTGAGCAATAAATTTGCTGAAAGTGTGTGAATATTAATACTTACTGTGTAGCTGGTTCTTGTATATAGTCTAGTTATAGACTCATCATCAAAAGTATAGTTGCACCCTGAAGGAATCAACCTACAGGAATGAAATTTGGTGGGTAGGTTTGACATTGCGAGACATGCAAATGATTCAAGTTTCATGCTTGGCCGTGTATGCAAGGATGCTGTACCTGACTGACCTAACTGACACAATTGCGGACATTCAGTGAGCAGTGATGCCCTCCATAAGTCATCCTGTTAATGCCAGCACCATTGGCAGACGGCTGCACCACGCAGGACTATATGCACGCAGACTGTTACAATGACTGCCCTTAACACCACGTCAATGTTACCAAAGACTGCAATGGTGTTGTGCCAGACTGTCATGGAGTGACTCAGAATGGCAGCGGGCCATCTTCAGTCACAAATCCTGCTTTTGTCTTGGTGGAGAGGACAAACAAGTCTGTGTGTGGAGGCACCGTGGTCAGCACCAAGATGAACAATTTGTTGTCACGTGTCATACGTCAAAAAGGTCTGGTGTCACTCCACCTCCACCCCTACAGCAAAATCAGCAGGAACTGTGTGAGAATATTCAAACTGCATGGGATGGATTATCACAGGACACCATTAGGAACCTCTACAGCTCCATGCTGAGACGTCTGGCGTGTTGCGATAGCAAACATGACGTCCCAACGCCATACTGAGAGACACTTCTGTATGTGTAGCTCAATAAATATTGCCCATATCAGTCTAAATTTATCATCATTTATTGGTCTTGGTAACCTTTATCTTCCTTCCCAGTAGCACTGCAATCTGACACTTCCTTCTGGTGTGACTTTTGATGATGAGTGTATATATCATTGCTGTCCAAAGAAAAACAAATATCTCCAAAATGGCAACTTTACAGGAGACTTTAATTTTAATATCAATGGAACCAGACTTTATTCCAAGCAATTGGCAGCTGCTGCGTTTAAAGGAGGCATAAAAGTAAAAATTGACATAAATGGAGATACATGTTTTTCTTTGGACAGGGATGGTATGTTAAATATGCTGGTAGTGACCCATTTTTCTCCACTCTGGTTCCGGTATTCTGATTTTAGTAATTTCCTGTTGAGAAGTTGATGTGGATAAGATATATTTTTATAATGATTCAAAACATGTTTTGTCGTACATGCAAGTAATCAACAAGTAATGCACATGCACCCACTCAGCTGCCAGTGAAAGACATGCTTTGACATACTCGGACTAAACATCTGGGCAAACATTCCACCTTCTTCACCTACAGGATCAGATCAGCAGGTGTAACAGCCTGTTCTTATCTAATTATATATATCACAGTATTATATTTTTACCATATCACCACATTTAATATATATTTTATATTATATATTTTGTTTTGTTTTGGTTTTTTGCACAGTTTAAAAGCTCTAGTCACTCTTTCAATTTAGGGAATATTCATGATGCACAGACCAATAGAACTGGTCCAAAATTGCTTAGAAATACATCTTGCCTCCATTACAGGTTAAGAAAGCTGTTTTCCTCCTGTAAAGTGCCATTTTGGAGGTTTTTAAGGTGAACTGCATAGTTCCATGAGTGCTATTGTATAGTTTTTTTGTACCGTATGTCTTCAGTTTTATTCTAAAGTAAAGCATTAAGCTAAACATAAAAAACCTTCTATGAGTGTTTAAACTTTTGATTGATAGTGTTTATGACAATCCACTCTCCTTTCTAGGCAGTGGTACATCCCAAAAGCTACTGTGCATGGCCACACCCGCCAAGGTCCTCACAACAGCACAGCAACATAGAGTGTCGGATGCCACATGCCCCAACCCTCCCCAACCATCTGCATACTGTCAAAGGCAAAGTCTTTGAGGTATGCAGGTTCGCATCACTTGTGCCATGGCCTCTCTGGTGCTGCAGCAAGCATACCCTAGTCCTCTCTCTGGGCCGTGTCCTTGGTGCAGCAGCACCTCCTGCTCAGTCAACAACATGGAGACTGTGGTGGGGGTACTAGCCATACTCTACTCTGGGTGTGCTTTCCTACTCCCAGCTCACAGCGACCAATGCTGCTGGTGGCAATGACAGCAGTGGCAGCTATTTGTTTTTTTGGGCACCTTCTGTCATCTCCATCATCCTGTACATTGAAGATCCTGATGAGGACACCGCTCAAAGGTGCTGCTCTTTTTACATATTTGGGAAAAATATGTAGACACTGTAAAAGTTTCAAAACATATCATTCAATGAATTCCATATAGGCAAATATAGCTGCAAAAACTCTGTACAGTTTGTATTCATTGTTTATGTGATGTCATGGAAAGCAGTGAATTTATATACAGTATATCTGACAATTCAGACATTTTAGCCCTGCCAACTTTTTGAATGAGATACAATGCAAAGTACCCAATCAGACACAAGATCATTTACATATATACTCACCAGACAAAAAATGAGTCACCTTGTCATGTTTAAGGTGGTAGTAACTTCAGGCTCCTGCAGATGGTGCTGCATGAGGATGATGGAGCTATAAATACCTGCGGGGTGTGAGTGACGGGATTCATAGATTGAGAAGAGGTGGTACAGTGCAGTGAATGTCTTGTTTGATGTGTGGAAAATGGGTCCAAAGCAGATGTTAATGATTGGCTGAAAGGAGTGATTGCATTTGGGCATGCCAAAGGCCATAGTGTGAAGAAAGTAGCTGAGTTTGCAGGTGTATGGAAGGGTATGGTCATACAGATCTACCAGCAGTGGCAAAAATCCCAGTCTACAGGAAATTCCCCTCAGAACTGTGTCAGGGAAGGCATCCACCAAATCTGCCAAACTGCTCAATTCTTTGATGTAAGAGTGGTTAAACATTGATGTGGCCTACATTCAGAAAGTTGTCCAGTACATGCCAAATAGAGTCACAGCTGTTATTCGAGCCCATGAAGGTATTACACACTATTAGGTACGTTTCAGTCACAGGTGACTCATTTGTTGTTTGGTAAGCTTTTCTACACGTATCAGTCTTAAGGGCCCAGCTAGAAAAAAAGTACTTTCACTGTATTAGTACATAACTTCAAAAGTGGACCTTGAATAAAAGGAAAGACTAGGAGCCCTTTAATTATTAGCTTGGATGAGGATTCTGTAAAGTGACTCCCATCCCTAAATCTCAAATCACTTCGCTGCACTTACATCAAGCTTACATCAAAAATGCATCTGATCTACTACAGTATACCCGGCCTCTGAGAATTATTCATGCTGCCTATGAAACACTACTGAAGAGGTTCCCAGCTCACAACAATAAATCAGGTAACGAAGGGAAGGCTTGGCTTGAGCAATCCATCAGAGCTCGAACAGATAACATTTCTGAATTGTAACATCTAATGTGCAACCAGAAATGCTTCTGAAAAAATAAATCTAATTTACAGACACTTATTTGGTGTCACGAAACTGTTTCTTTGCACATGCCATACATCCTGCATGACACCAAGATGAAAGCTTTCCCTCCGATTAATAATGACCCTTTTCACAGTCATTAGGCTTTAGCGCGTGAAGACGCTAGGACAGGTATGTGTTTCATCTCTCCAGGGAGACGCTATGCTTAACTCTTCCTCCTTACAAATGACCGTCCCACTCCCTCTGTACCTGAAGATGAATGGGGCCCGGCACGTGCTCAGAATTAATAACGAGTGGAAAGGCACCGTCGGGCCCATTCTCTGTGACGAAGTCTTCCAAATGACTTTTAAATGAATGCCCCATTCATCGGGCACCGCAGATCCTGCCGAAATAGGATGCTCTGTGTTTTCCTTTCCTTCTGTGTTTCTTGCACATTTACACTTGGTTTCTGCTCTTACTTGTTCTGTTTTTTTCCATGCAGTGCTTAGCGTAGCTGTGAGAGGCGTTTATATGCTTTAAGCAGCAATGTGAAGTAATGAGATGGCAAAGAGCCTCTTTTTTTCCAATGGCTGGTGTATTGTTGAATACAAATGTTCTGTGGGGAAATGAAGACTATTATCTTTAATATCCAGATAAGTGCTACGTGAAAATAAGCCGTGCGCAAAAGTTTGCAGGGGAGAACAAAACCACATCCAGACTTGAAACAAGCAACAAATTTATCCCCCTGCAGGATGCCTATAACCCTTATCCCCACCCCCCACCATTGGATAATTTGTAGCGCCTAAAACCACTTAGCAGCACAAAGTATGACAGCAGTCTCTTTTTTTGTTCTGTTTTTTAAAAAGCGACGGGGGGTGGGGGGCGGGTAGGAGCCTTGGTGTTGGCTGTAGGGGAACAGTGGGATTCATTAAAAATGATTTGTGGGCTCAGTCAAATTTATGGTATCTTCTCCAGAGCAGCGTGGGCCTTGGGGAATATCGTAGGCAGACCTGAATATAGCATCAATGTACTGAATGCTTTGGCAATTTTAAACAGGATCCCCAATAGCATAGTTTCCTAAGTTAGGCAAGAATGAATTCAGGGAATGGAACTCTCCTGTCATGTTGGTCTTACTTGCACAAGCTTTGTCCTGAGTTATGTCTTGTCCTGACAGTGCTTATTCTGTGATGGCTGTCCTGATCCATTCACATGAGTAACACTGGGTACTGTAGTGCTAACATTGCTTTGTAAATGTCAACCCTAAACACATTGTTACTACAAGTCTCAAGATTCTTTATGACCCACACTGATGTAAAGATAATAAAGATGCCAAAAATGGAAAAAGTAGACTATACACCCATTAGCCACTTCATTAGGTACACCTCCTTGTATCTGCACTCATTGTTCATTTTATCAGCTCCACTTACCATATTGATGCATGTTGCAGTTCCACAATTGCAGACTGTAGTCCATCTGTTTCTGTGGACACTTTGTCATTCCACATTAACCATGTTCTTCACAGAACCCCCACAGGATCACCACAGAGCAGGTATTATGGGGGTGGTGGATCATTCTCAGCACTGCAGTGCCACTGGTGTGGTAGTTGTGGTGTGTTAGTGTGTGTGGAACTGGTACAGCAGTGCTGCTGGAGTTTTAAGCTTAAGCCCAGAGAAGTGGGCAGCGCTTGACCACGGTTGAAATGGGACTTCCACTGTGCATAGTACAGTCCTAACCTGCATTTATGCAGATAGCCCCCCGCCCCTCCCCAGAAAAATCATACAATCCAAAATCCATAGCTTAGTCATTGGCTTAGATGTAAAAGTTTTAGGAAAAACAATTGACATATTATGGAAAAAAACATTCCTTTTAATTCCTTTCTGAATAAAAAAAATAGATGGTGTAAATAATGAGTGGTGGTCTTTAATCCATACAGTCCATACAGTATATGTGGGAAAAATGATATGTTGTTAAGTAAAAATATCTTAAATACAGTTGACATATGTAATATTTCTCATTCTGAGATTGCTGAAGGGGTGTTATGAGATCATTTGATTATTTCTTGTTTTGAGTGATATTGTCTCTGTTTGTCTCTGTTTCTCTTGTTACTTCCATGTGCCTTTTGTTGTCCTGTGCCATGTTCTTCTTTTGTTTTGGTTTATAGCTCCTCCTGTCTCTGCTCGCTTGTCATGCCCCTCACCTGTCCCTAGTTTGTAGTTCTGCCCCTTCCCAGGTGGTTGGCCCTTATGTATTTAGACTCCCAGTTGTTCCTGTTGTGCTTGCTTGGTGTTTTGTCTCCTTGTTTGTTACTCTGGTTCTTGTTCTCAGTAGTCTTTTATTTCTAGTGTCTTTGTTTTCTGTTATATTGTTATATTGGTCCTTATTAAATAAGTTATACTTGCACTTGCATCCTGTCTCCTCGTTACTCTCCACATTGCAGATATTAGTAATAATCTCACTTTATTGGCAGATAATTTAGCTTGTTGTAAGAAATACATTCTTTTAGTTGGCTGTCTCTGAACTTTTGACTGGTACTGTTTGTTTAACACAAACAAGCAAAGTTAACAAGATGGGACAGGAGCATGTCAAACCACAAACCATATATCCACTGAGCATCACTACTTTTCAGATGAATTTGAGCCCAGAAAAGTTGGCAGCATGTGGACACTGTTTATATGTGACTTCCACTGTGCATATGTGTCTTTACCTGCATTTGTGGATACAGTGACAGACAGCGCTTACTCACAAAAGTTTGTTGAAAAACATGCTGGTTTTTAATGCAGTGTTGTGAGAGAGGTTGAAGGTCATTGATATTAATTTGTGTTTTTTCCTTTATGCAGAGAGACACACAGATTCCCTGAGTCTTTCAATGATATTCTGCACTGTAGAGGGTGAAATACCTAAAATCCTTGTCATTCCTGGCTGAGAAATGATATTTTTTATACTGCTGATACTTCTTTGCTAACACTTGCTTCTTTGCCTCGACCCATCCTTGCTCATAAAGGACTAGGCTTTTCTGGGTGCTTTTTGATAGCGAAGCATGATGGCATCAACTGTTCACTTCATTAGGTGCAACTCCTTGTATCTACACTTACTGTCCATTTTATCAGCTCTACTTACCATATCGGTGCACTTTGTAGTTCTACAGTCTGTAGTTCAGTCCATCTGTTTTTGTTAACCCCCTTTTACAGTGTCCTTTAATGGTCAGGCCACAATACACACTAACATACCACCACCACGTCAGTGTCACTGCAGTGCTGAGAATGAACCACCATCCACACAACAAAGTATACAGAGAAACAGATGGACTACTACTCCCATACAGTGGAGCTGATAAATTGTACAATGAATGTTGATACAAAGAGGTGTACCTAATGAAGTGGCGGTGTACTGTATGTGCTGTCTTTGTGCTGTTTTTGTTCAAATGCAGGTCAAGGTAAAGCAATAAACCACTTCTTTCTCCTCGTATATGCGTTTTACCTACTGTGGAAGCTTCAAACAACACAAATCTCATAAGTGGACCCCTCTGAGGGAAAATTAAACAGAAGAAAAAGTCTATGACAGTCTAAGACAGAACCATCCAGCAGGTTTCTATAGGGAAAGCCATTCTTCTACAGCATCGACCCGAAGAACCATTTTTGGCATCTTTACTTTCAAGAGCATAGATGAAGAGTCAGTGCTGCCATACCAGATCTGACAAAGAGCAAGAGGAGTCACCTTCTAGCCCTGGCATTCAGACAACTCTGGCCTATAACAGGGCTACGGCGTTGGCTTCTGAAGCACACCACTCTCATCCATCCATCTGCCTGATGGCTGGAGGCCCCACTGCTGCTGTTGCTGCTTCACATTAACTTCTCTCCTCCACCTCTGAGGCTCACTGCAGAGAGGAGCAACAAGCACTTCATTTCAGCTGACATTTGAGGGCCTAAATTTAGCACCTAGGACTGAGTCCTTCCCCCTTCCTGAGGTTTCGGAGCCCTGCGAGCTGAACCGCGTGCCTTGATGTACCTGTCAGACTGAATCAGCAGAGCTCAATCGACACGTTTGAAATATGGAGTTGAGGTCATCTCCTGAGATGCTTCTCTTTCCTGTTACCCAAATGCTCTTTTTTCAAGAGGAATCAAGAGCAACGCTTGAGAAGAAGCATCACTCTTTCGCATGATCTGCTATTAGTTATGGCATATTCACTTCACAGTTGGACGTAAATGGTTTTGTCAGTTTGGGGGAGGTGGGGGTGATCTATTCAGGGTTTGGATTATTATTGTATTTTCATTCGGGGAGAAAGCACTTTCCCTGCACAATGAATCTCCTTACTTTTAATCAAAGCCGTCTGTGCTTCACTGAAACTGATAAATCCGCCATTTATTTTTCAATTAAAGCACACGCTGAGATGGTTTATGGAATGTACATTTTTCATTTCGCTCTTTTGCAGTATCTGCTGTGTGGGTTCTGATAACTTCACTAAACATGAACTATTGATTTACTGTCTAGAAGCTTTTTTTTCCTTTATTCTTTTTTTAATAGACAATGCAAAGCATCTCTACTGCTAACCTTTTCAAAAACTCATTATTACTTTGGGGTACATGACAAACAGCAAATGGATTTGAACTGCAGCATCTCTAATTTTACACTCATCGTCAAAAGAATAGTTGCACAGATAGTTGCACCCAGAAGGACTCAACCGACAGTAATGAAACTTGGTGGGTAGGTTTGACATCATGAGACATGGCCACGCATGTGATATAAGCAAGGACAGGCCTTATTCTGTGATGTCCTGCAGACATTCATCGAGCCGTGATGTCCTCCATGAGTCATCCTGTTAGTGCCAGCACCATTGGCAGGTGGCTGCACAATGTAGGACTACATGCACGCAGACCGTTACGATGACTGCCCTTAACACCACGTCAATGTCGCCAAAGACTGTAATGGTCTTGTGCCAGACTGTCATTAAGTGACTCAGAATGGCAGAGGGCATTTTCAGTGATGAGTCCCGCTATTGTCTTGGTGGGGACTATCAACAAACCCGTTTGTGGAGGCACCACGGTCAATGCCAAAATGAAAGGTTTGTTGTCACGTGTCACATGACCAGAAGACCTGGTCTTACTCCACCTCTACCCCTACCACAAAATTTGCAGGAACTGTGTGAGAATATTCAAGCTGCATGGGATGGATTATCACAGGACACCATTAGGAACCTCTATAACTCCATGCTGAGACGTCTGGCATGTTGTACTGGCAAACATGGCGGCTCAACGCCATACTGAGAGACACTACTTCTGTATGTGTAGCTCAATAAATATTGCCCATATCAGTCTAAATTCATCATCATTTATTGTTCCTGGTAACCTTTATCTTCCTTACCAATAGCACTGCAGTCCCAAACTTCCTTCTGGGTTCAACTATTCTTTTGATGTTGAGTGTACATAAAAACACTGTCTGATAGAAACGGACGCAGCAGATGCAATGCCTTGCTCAATAAGGTGCGCAACGGCGACCACAGCCTTAATCTCCATGGATCAATATTAAGCTGTTAACAGAGTGAGAAACACAACGTGCAATAGGAGTGTAGCAGCAAGCGCCAGATCAGTCAGGCCACCATGGCCGCATGTGTGTATTTGAGAGACAGTTCGGGCATCTTAATAGACAGCAGGGAAACACACATTACCATATCCCCCTGGGGAAAATGGAGAGAGTGTGACTCGCTGTCTGTCAGTCTCTCTCTATATCTGCACTTCCTCTCTTCTCCCATCTGAAGGCTACTCGCTCGGCCCTCTCAGTCAGATTCACTCAGATTCAGTGGAGACTCGGAAATTCAACCCAGGATGGAATGCTGTTTATAACAGGATTTAAGCAGATAAATATCCAAACAGACAGCCGTGAAGAGCGGCCGATCCGTGATGGAATCTGCTTAGCTGCTTTACACACCCTCACCACCTACACGCTGGCAGCGCACTGCAAATAAGCGTGTGATATTTACCAAACAGCCTCACTTCCACAATGCTATGTCAAAAGACATGCACTTGTTCCAGCTACCATGAGCTTGGGTCAAACTCAGCACAGCAGCAATGAAGGGGACAGACCTGGGGCTGAGACAAGGTCAGACATTGTGGAGGATGTGTAAATAAAGGATGAATAAAGTCAAGTTTTAAAGGTAGCTAACTTACATAAACGATCAAATTCAAATCAGTTAGTACTGAATTTGTAAGACTGTGTTCAAGGCTGCAGGTAAAATTTGATATACTGCTGTTTGAATCATTCATTCTTTATTTAAACTCATGTTTACAGTGTATTTACAGTGTAGCCAAGAGCCACAAAGGGTAAAAAAAACAACTGATTAATGAAATAAAGATACCAAAGTAGAAATAAAATAATAATAAAGAAAATAATAAAACAATATTTAAATAATTAGATGTCTCATTTGTGCAATAAAGTTGCTGAAAGTGTGTGAAAATTAATACTTACTGTATATCTGGTTGTGGTATATATAGTCTGGTTATATACATATCGTCACTGTCCAAAGAAAACCAAGTATCTTTACAGGAGAGGGCAAAAACCTAATTTAATTATAATGTAAGTCAATGGAACCAGACTTTTTTCAAAGTGATTTGGGGCCATTTCTGTTGGTCCATTCATCATAAAACTTTCACACAATGTAAACAGCAGCTGCTGTGTTCAAATGAGGCATAAAAGTAAAAGTCAAAAGACAAAAAGACAAAAATGTAGACATGTTTTTCTTTGGACAGCAATGATATACAAGAAGTGAACAAGAAATGAACAAACTAAGATTTGGGAAAACAAAGATTCCATAATAATAATTAAATACATTTAAATGAATTAAAAGAAATAAAATATTTAGCCAAAATGTTTATAAACTAAAAATAATTTGAAACTTAAAATCCCATTGTCCTTTTAACCTGTTTTTCATCTGACATCACACTTCTGAAATTTCCTACATGTGAAAAAGAACACTGTTCCACCCGGAACAATCTTCCAACAAACACAGCAATCCTCCACGCTTTCTTAAGATCAAATGACTCCTTTAAAGTGAACTTGGACATTAACATGTCTGGACTGGCGCTTTAAACTCGAAGGACAAAACAGTAGACCCTAAAACAACCCTGTTGAAACCCCATACAGAAGTCTAGTCCACCAACCAAACTATCCAGCTAACCGCATCCTATGAAGAGTGTCTTGTGGCCACTGATTAAGGACTAGAGGGTGACTAAAGCAATCTGTGCAGCAACAGATGAGCTATCGTCTCTGACTTTACATTTACAAGGTGGACAAGCAAGGTAGGGGTGTCTAATAGAGTGGACAGTGAGTGGACACAGTGTTTAAACACTCCAGCAGCACTGCTGCATCTGATCCACTCACACCAGCACTACACACACTAACACCACCACCACCACGTCAGTGTCACTGTAGTGCTGAGCATGATCCACCACCCACATAATACCTGCTCTGTGGTGGTCCTGTGGGGTTCCTGACCACTGAAGAACCCTGTGAAAGGGTTAACAATGTATGCAGAGAAACAGATAGTCTACAGTCTGTAGCTGTAGAAGGTCAAAATTCTCCTATACGGTAAATCGAGCTAATCAAATGGACAATGCATGTAGAAACAAGGAGGTAGTTTTAATGTAATGTTATCAGTGTGTAATAGCACATATGGAGTTCCCTTAACACAGTTAGATATGGACATACATGCTAGCAAAAGGACACCAATGGAACCCGAATCCTGGGTAAAGAGGCTCGACTTCAGTAAGGCTTCTTTAACTGCTTTGATATTTCGTCCTTTTTTAAAAATATGTCCTTGAAGTAAACATGATTTTGATATTAGTTTGACTTCTCTTGTTAGTAAGCGCCATCTTTACCTCTTCACACTGCCCTCGCTTCTCTTGGCCGTCCTCCAAAACGGAAGACATGACTGGTCTGTTCCTTGGCACATGAAATTAGGGATTCAAATGGATTGAAGTAAAAGTCACCTGACTTCTGAGCTGGCTATTCAGGCAGAGGTCACATTGCCACATAAGAGATATACTGTATATTGGATTTCTACAGCACATTTGAAAGTGGCCCAAAATAGTGAAAACATCACATTTTATGTGTTGTTGTTTATACTGCCACATAAAAAAAACAACTAATCTGTGTGCAGATTAAAAAAAAAAAACTAAAAACAAACTACTCAATTATCCCATGCACCCGTAAACGTCCCCTTTGGATCCTCAGAATTATGATGTGCTTAAGACAATTGCATGATACAAGCAGGCCAACAACACATTTTTTATTTAATGCACATTAGTGCTTGAATACAGAATTAACTAAGAACACATTATTCATTTGAAATCAATGAATTAATTTAGTGGTGTTATATAACACCAACTGGTCAAACTATAGGCTACTACTGCCTATTATTTTGGTGAGGTTACCATTCTCACAATGTCTGTTCAGTGCACTGCAGTGTTAGCTTACATATGGCAACAGCTACTTTTTGGCTCCTTAATGACCTTGTAATTTGAAGGATCAAGAAACATTTGGAGTAACGCTTGAAATATAATCATTAAAACACCTCATACATATGTTGTGCCTGAACCATGCATCACTCATGCATTACAGGTTGTGAAAAATGTGTCCTTGAACATTTACTCAACCCTGTTACTTTCATTCAACACATTCATCCCTATTAAATATCTGGAATGAATAAGTCACTCATTCATCAGGAAGATGCATTATTCCAGTTTCCTGAAAATCATGAGAAGAAAAGAACGCTCTCGTACTGTGCGACAGCAACCATTCATTTTTCCGCAATAGAGGAAACAAGCTTAGACCAGTTCCTGATATGGGTATGACGCAGGTTACAGAATGATGACATGACTTAAGAGGTCTTTTTGTCTTTTACAAAACACATGTGATTACCATGTGATGGTAATAGCCAAAAAAAAAGCTAATAGCAACTAATAGGTATTTTGACTACTTAAGCACATCATGATTCTTATGATCCAAATGGGGATGTTCAGAGGTGCATGGGGCATTTAAATGTCATTCAGGCTTTTTTGTTTGTTTGTTTTACACGTAAAGAGAAAAGCTGCTTGGGCTCAGAGTTACCAATACGGGCATAATGCACACTACAGAATAACATATGGCTTTACTAGTCTGTATCCTAATGCAGCAAAGACTACATCTTCCACATAGTAGATACAGGGACAAGTAACACATATAAACTGGCAAAGAATGCCAGTTTTGAAAGTGAATGTTAGTTAACATTAGGCCATGCACACACTGCACCTGGCCCGTTGGTGATCTTTCTCTTTATATATGACACAGATTTGTTTTTTTTATGTGGCAGTATAAACAACAACACATAAAATGTGATGTTTTCACTATTTTGGGCCTCTTTCAAATGTGCTGTAGAAATCCAATATACAGTATATCTCTTATGTGGCAATGTGACCTCTACTTGAATAGTCAGCTTAGAAGTCATGCGACTTTCACTTCAGCCCATCTGAATCCCTAATTTTGTGTGCCAAGGAACAGACCCGTCATGTCTTTCATTTTGGAGGATGACCAAAGAAGCGCGGGCAGTGTAAAGCCGTGTAATAAACACGGTGCTTACTAACATGCAAGTGTAAAAGAGTGATGTATTGCCACATAAAAAGTCTGTAAACTCTTTAGAGTACATGATAACAGGCTTTCTGTGGCCTAAGTGGACCATATACTGTCCTCACTGGAGTAAAGACAAGCTCTGATAGGTGTTGAGTAAGATCCAGACTTGTTATGAAATGCAAACATTTGCCTGAATTAGGCTGATGCTCCCATAACACTGAAGTGCTCATTACCGGACAAGCAGGAAAGCAACATGATCTTAGCACCGGAAAAGCAGGTAAACAAAAGCCTCTTAAATAAAATGACAAGGTCTCTGCGTTTAACACTAATGTGTAACCGTATGCCTGGCTGGTGCATGCTCTTGCTCATTTTGTGATTGTATCAGACTCTTAGCGCAAGCTTAACAATCCATTTTTCATGTACTCCACTTCAGCACTTACTGAGTACTCCAACATGGCACAATGATCACACCCCTTACCCCGCCCACTCTGCTAGTCTGCCAAAGAGAGCAGTGTTCATCAGCATACAAAATCAACCCAGAAAATCACCTGGCAGCTTTCTTACGTGGCACAACTGAAAACAAAGATGTTCTTTAAGAAAGAATAGGCAGTGTATTACACCATAAACGACATTCATGTTGCAAAGTCAAGGTCAATAGCTTCCAAAAATCTTGAAATATTGAAAATAGCTGTCATATTTTGGTAAATGCTTAACACCCACCCCCACAAAAAAAAAAAAAAAACAGAGAAAGTGTGATTATTATAAGCTGCTGTTGAAAAACAAAACAGTTTGTCAGTTTTTGATTGAAAAATTGAAAATGCCTGTTTCCATTTGCATTCATTCTGCATTTGTAAATTTTGTGATTAATGGACCAGTTTTACTAGTATGGTTCTATGGGGGGTTTGCCATTAAAATATGCCTTTTCTTTTTCTTGTAAAGTTGCAATTTTGGAAATGTTTCCTCCAACAGCAACAATAATTCTGTTTATTTGTATGAAAAAAAAGCAAAACTTCAAGGACAAAGATCTGAGTGCAAAGTTGAGTTTGCACACTTTCTTCTAGCTGTGGTAACTTTAAAATATAATGTTTTTATTAATTGGACATTTTTCTCAGTGGTAAAATGAATAATTCTGTCTAAAACGGAATTGCTGCCAGCATAAAATCTATGGAACAAGTAGCAATACATAGAATACCATAAAATGTAGATTATTTCTCAAACATTTGTAAACTGTAATACAGAAAACTGTATCTGCATGTAAGACAATTCAGCATTTCTCAAATGCACTGTAGTGTTATCTAGGTTATTTTTGTAGCATGTTTTCGTTCACAGGAAGGAGGCAAGTAGGGCATTTATAAGAAAATGTCTGAGCTACTTCTGAGACCACCCTTTAGATATAATCCAAGCTGAGCTATTTGTGCTTACTTTGAGGCCATGACCGTGTTAGTTTTAGCTCCGCTTGACCAGCTATTTTTAATTATATTTGGACTCTAATCTTGATTAAGATGGAAATACATGGACGAAAGGTCATGCCTAACTCCTAATTAAAATATGACACACTAACTCAATATGGAGTTTCTATATGACAACCTACATCAATTAAAATTAATAGCTTTTGAACCACTAACTCGGTCAAGGTTTTTTGTACTGAGCTAAAATGACATAAAATAACACTCAGTATTTAAACATTCAAGGCTGCTGACAGCTGGGAGTAAGTGTTAGGTAAGCTGTGGTCTAAATGAAACCTAAGACATCTGCAGTTTGCTACCCAGCCCTGTAGCATTAGGAGAAGCTACCAATACTATTAAGTATTTGCAATTAACTCAAACGCAGCTGGGTTTTTACAAGAGCCACTGTATGTCATCCATGTCACATTACCATTCACACCATGTAGTCCATATGGACATTATTGTAATCGTACTCCAGTAACATATTTTGATCTATTTGTTGTCAGAACATACACCCATTCGGAAACATTATCCTTTCAGGTGACACACATGGCTTTTCCATAAAGATGGATAACAGATTGACAAGTGACAGGCTGCCAGTAAATAAATAAATACAATGTCAGTCCTCTCTGAGATGGATATGGAACCAGACGTGTATGCAGAATCCAGGGAGATGAAAAACCAGGTAAAAGTAAACACTCAGTGGATTTTCTTTCCCTTTTGAGACATTTTACGATGGGGAGCAAAATTATACTCTACTTTCCATAACTGTAGTCATACCTTATACCTGAAAACAAGTTTAGTGTTGGTGCGAAATTTAAATATAATTTCAGCAGTTTTAATTTTGTTTCCTAAATAATATCTGGAATGAATAAGTCACTCATTCATCAGGAAGATGTATTATTCAAGTTTCCTGAAGATCATGGGAGGAAATGGAAGTTCTCATTCTTTTAGCTGTTAGCTATACTGAACATCTGTACTAAGCAATTTATATATATATACTGTTTACAACCACATACAACTGATACTGCTCTTACACTTTGTACATGTCCTGTACATGTACTGTACTGTTTGCACACATTGTTTTTGTCTATTTGTCTTTGCACTACACTATATATATATATACACATATATTCCTGTAACTGGAGAAGGAGCCTGACTGTGTTTAGTTATACTGTACAACCCTGTATTGGTATAATGACAATAAAGTTGAATTGAATTGAATTTTACTTTTACCTGGTTTTCCATCTCCCTGGATTCTGCATACTGTGCAACAGCAGACACTCATTTTTCCCCAATAGAGAAAAGAAGCTTAGACCAGCTTGGACGAGTAGAGCAAAACTATACACTACTTTCCATAATTGTAGCCATAAACCAAGTATACTGTTGGTGCGAAATATAAATACAATGTTAGCACTTTTTAGTTTTGTTTACACCATAGTGACTTATGACCAGGCCCAACATTTAGGGGGTCATTTAACCCCACTTAACGTTAACACTGGATGGTGGTGCACGAGCAACGGAAAACAGTAGGAATTCCAGTCTGATCTCTTTCGTGTAGCTAGAAATCAGGAGGAACAGGAACACTCAAACATGAAGCTGTGACGCCAGAATGCAACCGCTGCACGATTTAAGGTGGAACAGGAAAACTCGAACAAGAAGCTGAAATGCCAGAATGTAACGGCTGCACCATTTAAGGTGGAACAGGAAAACTCAAACATGAAGCTGAGGCGCCAGAACGTAACTGTTGCACCGTTCGAGATGTAATTGGAAAGTTCAAACAAGAAGCTGAGCCACCAGAATGTAACTGCTGCACCATTTAAGGTGGAACAGGAACACTCAAACAAGAAGTCGGCTTTATCAAGTATTACTAAATATGAATTTATCGTTTATGAGATGGTTTATATGTTAGCTAATTAGACGCTGGCATAAACTGCTCACATAGTTAGGACCAAAGACCTTTATCTACCTAACTAAGCTACAATTCTGATGTAACTCAAGTCTGTAGCGATATGCCTACATTTGCATTCACCTGGGTAAACTACGCAGAGTAAGTGCAACTAATTATTGCCCACCTCTGAAACTAACACCTATCTTTATCCTCAGTGAACAGGTACATGCTTGAGTGGAGGTCTCTTTGACCGGGCTTAGTTCATCCAAGCAAATGAGCAAGATCCATTCTGGAATGAATTGGAGAGTTTTGTGCTATTCTAGCTGCATATCTGGAGTGTTCCCCTCTGGAGAAGCAGCAGTAATCCGAGCCATTGTTCCTCACTTTTTCAATATTGTCTCTTTTTAGAATCTTCACTGAATCTTCTCCACCTTGTACTTAAGCTCATGCAAATACGAAGACTATTCTGAGCTCTCAAAATAATACTTTTTCTGCCTTCTGGAACATAATAGCGCAGGAAAAATTGCTTTTTGCCATTGATGGCGGAAAGTTTTTTTTTTTTCTGAGTGGGCGGTGTTCCCTCCGCTGCAGAGAGGAAGGAAGGCGAGTAAGAAAGCCCCACAGCTTTCTGAACAGTGCACGCATCATTTACAGGTCAGCTTTCTGCCAGAACACTCTGAGCCCAACAGTTACTCCATTTACATGCACACAAGGGTGGATATTACTCTATAGCTTTCCATGATCTTAACACAGTAAGCAGCAAGGTTTTATTGTCATGGCCTGACTAAGGTCTTAACAGTACCTGAATTTTGTCACTTGAATCAAATTTGACTGTTCAAAATGAAGATTTGACTATTTTCTTTTCTTAATACTATCTAGCAAGCAGGAAATCTATTGGCATGTGCGTCCGTGATGCTTTGGACCACATCAACAAATTCATATGCAACAGAGCCACTGGAACATATCGCTTTGATATAGCTCTAATTAAAAGCCTGGTTTAAACCCCTGTATTTTATATCACAAAGGTCTAGCAAGTTCTCTGTAGCTCTTACTGCCCGTGTTATGTTCTGTTGTTCAAAGTACCAACATTACAGAACATCAGGTGTTTCAAAAGATCAGAGATCCAGCACTGTGGCAACATCTGCATTAATGACAGGTTGGAGTTACTGAGGGGAAACGTCTACAGGCGGTTGGTACTGCAGCAGAACAGAGACACGAGCCAGCCCGCTCCACTGCCAGGGCGCGGCTGACACTGTCCCACTGAAACAGATGTTGAACAATAACTGAGGCCATATAAAACAATAATTATACACCCCAACTAAGAGGGCACTTTATCTGTGTGTGTGCCTTGTCCAGGCCAGACCCTCTGAGATATGGAAGTGTAAATGGTTTGATCCCTTCACTGACTTATACAGAGTTCTACTCATTTGGACTCATTCTGCATTCTACAAAGCAAACAAAGCAGAGCCGGGGTCTCAAGCTTAAACTACTTGAGGGTCGCTATCCAGGTGGTCTTCTCCAAGGGTGACTGGCTGAAATAAATGCAGGGGTGAATTCAATGAAGTTAATATTTTTATGTTTAGTTAAAATTGCCCTTCCAGAAAGGTCACGTGTTTCACTTGTGAAGTGTGCAAAACAAACATGTTGACAATAATCACTTGTTTTTTTCACATATGCATGGATTTTATGTGCGATCACATGTTTTTCCATGTGATAACACATGTGGTTTTCTGTGAGGGTATGAACTAAAATATGGGAAATATATGGAGACACGTAGATGCTGTATGTAATAGTGTCATTTTTGAATATTTACATGTATGGAAGTTCTGTATAATATAATCTTGACACATATTTTGAAACCAATATCTGCAAATGGGTTGCATGCTTTTGGAAATGTCATTCTGTGCATTCTGTGCACTTCAGTAAATCCACAAACTGTATGTAAGTGTATACTGAAATGCTTTGTTTTCGCACTTATACTGAGCTTAGCCTTTTTTCTATCTAGGTATGAACGCTGGCTTGGGATTGCTAGGTAGTGCTCTTCTGCTGTATATAGCTCTGTATTCCTCTTTCTAGGTATTAACACTGGCCATTGTTCGGCGTCTGAGCTCAAGGCGAGTTTTAGACTCTAACCCTCTTGTACTAGCAAGGAAACATTCTACGACAGAACAATAAGCATGCTTGTAAGTCACTCTGGTCAGAAGCATCTGCTAAATGCCGTAAATGTAAATGTAAACTGAAACAGTGGATTTTGTGGCTGTTTTAATACCAGTGCTAATAATCCCAAATCCTTATCTTCTAGCCAAGTCTAACCTCAGGAGCAGAACTTGCCCAGAAATCACTGGCACCTAAAAATGACCCCTTTCAACCTCCCCCAAAAAAGATGGCTGGCAAAACTGTTAATAAGCCCAAGCTTAAAAAGTAAACAACGTTTAAATGATTTACATTTCCGAACTATAACATTGACCTGCTGTGTTTCAGGTTGCAAGTTACTCCACATGTTATACTTGACCGCAGCTGCTATTTAGCATGTAAAAGTCTACAAATAAATAGTGCTGAAGATCCAATATTTCTTTTCCTTTTTATTGTTTCATTGTTAACATAGTTTCAATTTTTCAAGATTCAAGAAAATCTGATCTCAGACTTCTGGCTTTATGTTAATGCAAATTATTTAGTCACGAAGATGAGAAATATTTAAATGCAACATACAAATTATACAGGACACGACACGTTTTCAGAATTTCGCAAGCAAAATATTTTTGCATTGTTGCTGTCTGAGAAAATGATCAGTTACACACTTGCTGAAGAAATCATTCAAATATATCCTATTTTATGTAAAGGCTTATCTAAACGGTGCTGGAAAAACCTTTGTAATGGAACCTTTAGGTTTTGTGAAGGTTCTTCCAATATTGTAGAAGGTTCCTCACACTCATGCATCACTAACATTGGAATTCAAAAGTGGTTTTGCTCCAAATAATAATTTGTATTAGTTTTATTTGTGTGTGTGTGTGTGTGTGCGTGTGTGTGTGTGTGTGTGTGTGTGTGTGTGTGCGTGTAATATAACATAGTAACAGTAGAGTTAAACATTGGGTGATTAAGTGCGATGATTTCTGCCTTGTTGCTCGGTGCACACGCTCAGTAATAGAATAATATTTCAAAAGCCCATTTTGACAGCTGTAATAGACCTACAAACAAACTCATTATAGCTGGACGACAAACTAATCAATGCTGTTTCAGATTAAAATAACATCAGAGAAGCCAAACATGGGATAATGCAGGGTGGAGTTTTGGGTTTATAATTTCTTTTAAATTGACATACTGGGTATTAATGTCTTGCCCATGCAAATCCATTTACATTCATTAGATGTAATGAATTAATCATCTGTATTCATTAATATTAATGAATCATTTGCCATGATTACTTACATGACACTGTAATCTGCAAACATGGTCATTCATTGCATTGCAGTCGCAAATCCCTTTGCAATGTCAAAACAATAAGACTGTTTAGTAAGAGGCAAACCCCACTGTCATTGGAGCCGCGTTTCTCTCTGCAGGGCACCTTGTGGGAGAAATTGTCTGTTATAAAATGAAATTATACCACAGCTTGCCTCCATCTCACAGCAGCCCACAAGATATATGTTGCTTGATGCTATGCATGGACTAGCACCAAGACTGGGCCTTTAATTGAATTTAGGGAAAAAGCCCTTGACGGGGAGATGGAAAGCGCTTGAGGTAAATGAAAACACTCTTAGCCTAATGTCTACATTCACCAGCATGACTCAAGCATTATCAGAACTGCTGGAGAGCATCCCTTGTTCCCGTATGTTGAATTGCGGGTAACCTCAAAGACATCTTCAACTCATCTTTTATGGGCTTCAAACAGAAAAAAGCACTTTGAAGCACACTGCAGTTCAGGGGGGTCGAGGAAATGAGCTGTTAATTTGATGGGGATATTAGTAAGATAAATGCGAGTTGTTATTTGGTGTCAATCTCACATTTAATTTAGTTGAAACCAAGTGGAATTCATGGGAATGGTACAAACCACAAAATATCTGTGCATTTTGCCGATTGAATTCCATTGAACCAATACGCCCAACACACATCTTATTATACAGTATAGCCTTTTACATAAACAGGAATGTCAAAGCTTATGTAGCTAGCAAAGATACTAATAGTCATAATGGAGGAGCGTCATGGTCAGCCAAAGGAGCATCATGGTCAGCCAAAAGGGACAAGAAGCTTTAATGATCAAAATCACTCTGGTCAGCTGGCTTGGTCAGGAAGTGTTTAGTAGAATGTGTTAATTGAGCTGAAGAATAAAGGTTGCATTTGACCAACTCTTGTTGCTTTGAAGCTAGTAAAGATTTGGTTAAAATAAAGCGGCAAAACCATCTAAACTCTGTGGCCATATTGCTGGTACATTGCAGGTTTATTATGTGGCTGAAATGTCCAACTACAGCCTCATGAAAAAATATTTGGCCTTGCTTTTTCTGGATGAGTAAAAGCCAATGCAAGCCAATCATAACGGACCACATGAGTTGTAAGTCAATCATATCGGAGCTCATAAGTTGCAAGTCAATCACATCGGATCACGTAAGTGGTAAGCCAGTTGTATTGGACTTCCTAAGTTGCAAGTCAATTACAATGGACAACATGAGTTGTAAGCCAGTCATATCAGACTGTATAAGTTATAAGACAAGCATATCAGACCTCATAAATTGTAAGCCAAGCGTATCACACCTCATAATTTGTAAGCCGATAATTTCAGACTTCATAAATTGTAAGCCATTCGTATCAGACCATGTAAGTTTTAAGCCAATTATATCAGACATCTTTTGGTAGGTCAATTTGTTGTAAGTTGTAAGTCAATTATATCAGATCACATAAGTTTGTACTGCATTCATAGGGAACTTTAGTGTTGATGGACAAACAGATTGTGACGAGCGCTGAGCTAAAATCAAGGTGAGGTTTATTTAACAGATTTGTAATCAACCACAGCAGCAACAAGAGCAAGGTGGACATAACAGAAGGGCAAGACAGAGTCAGAGTCAAGAAACAAGCTGACGTCAAAACCAGGCAAACAATCAGAACAGCAAAGGTACCAAAACGGCAAGGAGAAAAGAGTAAATCAGTAAAACAGAACAATGTCAAAACCAGAGTAACAAACAAGAGTAATAGCAGAAAGAACCGCTCGGTACGCACAGAGTGGCAATACTTCACAATGGGTCAGTGGGAGAGAGGAGTATTTATACAAACAGACTAAATTAACAACAGGTGTGATCAATGCTCGGGAGACTTGGATCTAGAAAACGGAACAGGATTGGGAGATGGCGGACATGGCAGGTGGCGTGACTCTGACCCCTGTTTATGTATTCAACTAGTTTTGTTTAGCTATTGACAAGCGTCTCCTTTCACAAGACATCTATAACATGTTTTTTTGATTTGTCAGAGATCACAAAACCTTCTGGGATCGTGACATTTAAAGACCTTTATTTAAAGGTCCTGTGAGTAAGTCTAAAGAAACAGGAGTGCTTGTTTAAGCTTGCAGCTTCCTTGTTGGACCAGTGTGCCAATTTATATTTAAGAAAAATAATAATAATCTGTTCATATTATTACTGTAGTTTGGGTCCAGCAGCAGGTAGTGGAGAAATATTGCAGTATTACTCTATTGGGAAAACCCTGAAAAGTAATAGCTGGGTTTTGTTGACCCATCTAGTGGTTATTGCAGCAGTGTTGCGTCCTAGTCCTGCAGAACCCCAGAACACAGTTTAGTGCTTTCTCTGCTCCTCACCAAACTCATCCACTCATAGCTCATTAACAAGCCTTATATGAGGATAAAATGGACATGGGGAACGGTAAAACAAAGTGATAACTGCTCTAAACTGAATTGTAAATAGCCTAACTTAGGCTGTTTTCAAACTGCAGGCAAAGCCAGTCTGTTTCTTAAATCAGATCCTTTGAGACAAGTCTCTGCACTGCTCTGTTATTTGCAAGCGATCAGATTTGCGTGTCCAGACACAACCAACCTATCTGCATAGATCAACATGGTCAAACCATAGTAAGTATGTCAAATCATGGTTCACAACTCTTTAGTGGTATTCTTGAATCCCAGCACTTCCGTTTTTTGAAAACCGATTTGGGTGGCCTGAGCGTCCAGACTGAGATGCATCTGTTAAAATCTGATTGGAATCACATTTCAAGCCACCATCCAATGTGGTTTGGATCCTACTGGCATCCGATTGTCCTTGTGTTTATTTGCTGTCCAGACTATCAAAAATCAATCAATAATAGGATTTGGGCTGGCAGTCTGAACATATGGAGCTTTTGAAGATTATGCCATTTTTATGTTTTCATTCATCGGTGCTCTCTCACTATAATACCCAGCATGCATTATGCAAATACCTCACACAATTGCTGGCAGTCCCTGAACTGTCAAGTGGTCCTGACCGCTAGCTCAGTGACTGATCTATATGCCAGTAAAGACAACCAAGCTAGTATTAATGAAACTCTAGTGTTGTACCTTTCTCAGCTTTACAGGGCCAATAATTGGCCACTAATGCAAGAAAAGGAATTTTGACTGACATGCAACATGATCAACAACAAAGCTGCAATTTGGTTAGGAAGTATAGACGGGTCTCTCAGGAAACACTTAAGTGTAGGATGAATGGCTGAGACTGTTGTTCGCTAGGCTGAACAGATATGTGTATATATGTAAGTGCGGATAGATAACCAGAATTCGACATGCAGAATACTGACACGTGTAGCTAACCTAACACACTAAAGATATCAGACGTGTGGGCGGAGCATCTGTGGCTGAGACTAGTGCAACCCTGACCTCTATTACCATGTGTTTATGGTAGTGTTTCACCATTTTAGCCGGAGAGAAGTCAAACTGGCCAGTGTCACAACCCACCCCAAAGCAGTTGTCATGGAGGTCCTTCCATCTTCAACATTCATCCTCCGAAATGGAGGTGTTCCTAGTTTACCTGTGGCACTGCTGTAACATAGGCATGTTGTGGTGGCAGTTTTTCTTCTTTTTGGTCAGAGTGTCCTTTCAACAACATCACATAATCTGTCAGTTCTGAGTTATACCATTAGATACCTATTGGTTACATCAAGTATAACAGCTGCATGCTATCAAAATGCGGTTCTGTATACATAAACGATGATGAGGCTGTGATTTTAAATAAGAAAAGCAATAGGCCCATCTTAGAGGAATGTCATCCTGCTTGCACATCTGTAAGAAGAGACATAACCCTGCAGTTCCCGGTGACTGGAGCAATAAATCTGACTGCAAATTGCACATGGCAATGTTAGAGCGTCCTCTGCAATAGAATGTTTTGGGGAATGGCTTCCTACACAGATTGCTTTGGGTCTGCAGTGCCTGGAGGCCTGGATACAATCAGGTAATTCAGGTCCGATATGACTATTTGGCATTGATTTGAGAGAAATCTTATTACTGCCTCATACCCAAGAAATACAGATACAGTAGCCTCGCATCAGACGACTAGAGTTTGATTGCTGACAACTTTGAAACCGGCAATCAAATTTGTTGCCTCTATCAGAAACTCACACTGTTAAGCCAAAACAAAGAACAAGACAGAAATAAATGTAGAGTGAAGACTGGATCCGTTACTGGTCTTTGTGACTGGAGTTGCACTGCTTTTGCAGTTGTTTGTGAAATGATCTGTTTGTCATAACTGTGTCCAGCTAGCTGGACATTGTGAAAATCACTGGTCAGTTTAATCTAAAGTTGTTGTTATTGTTGTAAATATACAAATGCAATATTTTACATCCATTTAAACCTCAAAACATATTTCAAATTAGCATCTGCCTTGTTCTTCCCTTCACAGTGCATACTGTGTACACTGAGTAGACAGTGTATGTACCTTGTATTTCACTCATTGGTCATTTATCCAACCTCATTTATCATATAGGTGCTCTTTTAAGCTTACAATTACTCAATCTACTAAATGGACTGGGGGGCCAATAAATGGTCCAGGGTGTTTCCTGCCCTCTGCCCAATGAGTGCTGGCATAGGCTCCAGCATCCCCCCACTACGGATTGGGCGATACCCTACCCCCCTGAACCAGATGATTTAAAGAATGAATGAATGAATGAATGAATGAATGAATGAATAAGTTACTTAATGTAGTCCATGCATGGCTGCAAAATTTATTAGCCTCCATCCACCAGGAAGGATTACTGTGGACCAAATAATAATGTGATGGCTGACTATTCTTAACCCAGTAGTGATAACAACCTGGTAAGGGCATAGGGACACGTGTGGTGCTAGTATGAGTGTGTCAGGTGCAGCTGTATTGCTGGTAGAACCTCTTGGACCCCCAGGCTGTCTCAAAATCATATTTCTGAGGGGTCCTTGAAAATAACCTGATGTTGTCATGTTGTCTATTAGGAAATGATAGACATTCAGGTACAAATTCAGGGAAAGGTCATTGTTTAGCCTGTCACCCTCAATAAAACAGCGAGCTTCTGTCATTGATTTTCTTAACTAACTAGTGGTGCGGTACTGGTCTGCGCCAGAGTGGTGCTGTAGCAAATTGCTTTACCCAGTTGGTTCTTCATAGCTTAGGGACTATAACTATACTCAGGATACCTCTGAAAACCTGACAATGGGACCCGCATATACCAGGGGGTATATTGCACATTGGGTCTTGGATTCAGGCTGGTCAGAAACAGGTAACTGGTGAAAAGACTGACACTAAAGAGAGTGACAATAAAACAATAGGCATGGCTAAAGATGGCCTGCAGTCTGTAACTGTACATCCAAACCATTAACATACAGTCACAGGCATAGTACCAAGTACCAGTGTGCCTTGTCCCCCTCTCTTTATGAGTCTGCTTGGTATCTATTTAAGGGTAGGACAGCAACAGTCAATAAGGCAAGCTGCGCTTTCACTGCAAATAAATGTTATCTTGGTAGGTAAAAATGTGTCAAATCCAGTCATATATATATAGTATATATAGACAGTAGACAGGTGTAAGTAGATGTAAGTAGATAAGCAGATAACGGAAACAATAGGCAGAATAGCAAAGATTATTATGGAATTCATTATTTATTTCAGTAATAACAGAAAGAATCAAAATTAGAAACCAAAATCAATTTATTTGTGAGGCTTTTAGAGGACTCCCCGTCCAGGCAGGGCCCCGGTGGTATTCTGCAAGAGTCAGAGACCAACTGTGATTTATTTCATTTCTAGACCGACAGCCATTCATTTTGAATAATATCTTTTTCTTCAACAGGATTAAAATACATTGAAGCATTTACCATAATTAAAAAGCTATTGCACGTTATTGTGCTTTATTAACCAGCTGTTGTTGGCCACAGCCATGAAGAGGATCTTCTCTAACAGGTCACTCTTGCCTCGCAGTGCTAGACTGATTCAGATCTTTCTAATCTACACAAAAGCACAGCCAGCAGCACACGGTAAGCATGCTTGTAGCATAACCCAGTGAATAACCGATAAAACACAAATGAACCCAAAACTAACCAAAAAAACATTTCATATATCGTCACTGTCCAAAGAAAAACAAGTGTCTCCACAGGAGAGGGCAAAACCTCATATAATTATAATGTAAGTCAATGGAGCAAGTCAATTCAAGCAATTTTGGGCCATTTCTGTTGGTCCATTTATCATGATATTTTCACACAATGTAAACAGCAGTGTTCAAATGATGCATAAAAATAAAAACCTGATTTTCTTTGGACAGTGACAGTATATTTAGCAGGAAATTACACAGAAGTCTCAACAGCTAAATATAATATTAATTATTCAGTATTTAGTGTGTTCACCCATCTTTATTGCAAATTTTTCCACTCACTTTTAGTTTTTCAAAAAGTTCGGTCTTAGAGGTTGGTTACATTTTCTTCTTCTCTTCCAAGTATTCCCAAACACATTCAGTGATGTGAGGTCTGGACTCTGGGGTGGTCAGTCCATTGTTCTGAGAGCAACAGCAGCACGTGTTTTATTCAGGTTGAGTTGTCTTCTCACAGTGGAAAGATGGACAGAAACACCTGTGGCTGTTTTCAGATCTGAAGCAAGAGCCTAAAGCTTGATTTTCTCCTCAAAGATGACAGCTTCACGCACCGTTCATGTGATAATGACATTATTCATTTTTGCACTCTAATTCTCTCTAACACTCTGGATTCTCTTGGTTTTATTGATTTATTATCCAAGTTCTCCTTCCTCATGCAAGAACATTATTTTAATCTGTCATTCTTTATTTAAACTCAGAATACATTTTGGGTGACCCTCCTTTACGATGTTACTGAAAATTGTCCAAAATCTACATTTATAATGAAAAATATAGCAAAAAAGTTCAACTATGACCACAAACTTAACAGTAAGGTGCTACAAAGAAATAAAAACTGGGATACAGAAAAGATCAATCAGAGCTACCAAAACTATTAAAAGATAAAATCAGTAATAATTAATAATACAAGTGAGTGAGCAAAATAACTGAAAAGAGTAGCAATAGAGAAAAACAACAATGATAAAAAATCAAAAAAAGAATACAAAACAAACTAAAAAATACCAATAAATAAATAAACACAAAATAATACAAAGTAAATAATAATAATAATAATAATAATAAATAATAAATAATACATCCAGAATAAAAAACTAAAATAAGTCATAAAAAGTAAATTAAAAACAGTTGCAGGCTGAGTGGAGGTGGTTAGAGATTAAGGGTGGGTGCTGCTAAAAGCTGATTTTTCAGAGCTTACCAGTTCAGTAAAAGCTCTCGGGACCTGAAGGGTGATCCAGTCACCCACTTAGTTTACATCTAATCTACCAAATTAATAACTTCTTTTGACTTGAAAGGAAATGAATGAAAGGAGTTTAGCGCAGTATTGTAGGTGAGCCTTATGAGGCAACCAGTAAGTCAACTCTACTCTGAATCTGAGTTCTCACCAGAGTTTTGTAGGGTGGCACTGAGAAGCACTTGTTCGAACGCGTTCCTCTATTCAAGTAGCCCAGCAGAAGAGCACACGCCTTCACAACAGCCTTGGCTAGTACTTTGGATGAGATCCAAGGCCCATGTCTTGAAGGCCTTAGAGGCTTTGCAAACAGGTAAGTGCTTTCTGCCTTGCATCCTTGTTCCACTATCAAAAGCATTCACTGTAAGCACAGCCTCATTTCGCATTCAGAGCCAGCCGCTGCTTCTGACGTTCGAAAAACTTGGTGAAGGTGATTCCAATAACACTTTCTTCCTGAGAGTATACTTCCGGAAAGAATTCCCATTAAACTTAAAGCCCAACTAGTGTACCTACATAGATGTGAGGACATAAAGTACAACATTATTATTTATGTAGGTAGGTGCTGCTTGCCTGATATGGGACCAGTACAAAGGGACCAGAAACAGCAGTAAATACTCATTTTTACATACTCATAATTTACATTATTGCCTTCATGCTCATCATTGTCTTCATCTATAAAACATGGGCAGCACACATTTGTATGTTGAGCCACACAATGGCTTTGTCCATCACTGTGGAAATATTTACACTGACCATTGACCTCAATATTCTGTCCATGGGAAGCTGGGAAGGGCATTTTTTTTTTTCAGTCAATACTTTGAGGCCAGAAGTGCCTTTTATTACCATGCGCTGAATCACTGCCTCAGGGTTTTTTATTTTGCCAGACTGGAGACTGTAGCACAGTGTTCATGAGGCTACATGACACCTACATAAACCTGTCATGGCAATTGACATACACTGGATGGCCAAAAGTATGCAGACACCCCTAGTAATTATTGAATTCAAGTGCTTCAGCCACACTCATTGTTAAAACATGTAATAAAATGAAGCACATAGTCATGCAAGGTTCCAAACTGCCTCTGAAAGGGTTATACGCAGCCCCCTGAGCTAGGGCCCCCTCTGAGCTAAGAGCCCTAAGAAAATACATCGCATGTGTTGATGTTAACCAACCTGTTCTAATTTATAAGTTATTATGCATCCGGAAGGAATCAACTGACAGGAACGAAAGTTGGTGGATAGGTTTGACATCATGAGACATGCGCATGAGTTTCAAGTTTCAAGCTCAGCCCTGCTTGTGACATAAGCAAGGATGGGCCTTATCGCTGTACCGGACTCACTATATAAGATCGTCCTATCGTGTGTGCTTTCCATTCTGACCTTGTGCTGTTGTGTTGGTAGCATCCTTTGCAAGCAAATTGAGCAGTTGGAAGAGTTGGTGAGGACTTGCATCGTAGGGCTCCGGAAAGCAGGATGGTCTTATCGACGTATTGCGCACCATACTGGTCATGCGGATACTACCATAGCACGCTGCTGTCGGCAGTGGATAGAGAAGGCACGCCCAAGCAACATGAAGGATTTGGGATGCCTGCACGAACCACAAAAAGAGAGAGCCGAGAAATTGACCGACGTGCAAAGTGACCCAACAGCCACAATTGCGGACATTCAGTTAGTAGTGATGCCCTCCATGAGTCATCCTGATAGTGCCAGCATCATTGGCAGATGGCTGCATGTCAACCATGCCAAAGACTGCAATGGTGTCGTGCCAGACTGTCATGGAGTGACTCAGAATGGCAGTGGGTCATCTTCAGTGACAAATTCTGTTTTTGTCTTAGTGGAGACGTCCAACAAATCCGTGTGCGGAGGCACCGTAGTCATAGCCAAGATGAACAGATTGGTGTCAGGCGTCACATGTCCAGGAGGTCTGGTGTCACTCCACCTCCACCCCTACCGCAAAATCTGCAGGAACTGTGTGAGAATATTCAAACTGCATGGGATGGATTATCACAGGACACCATCAGGAGCCTCTACAACTCCATGCTGAGACATCTGGAATGTTGTGTCAGCTAACATAGGGGCCTGACACCATACTGAGAGACACTACTTCTGTATGTGTAGCTCAATACATATTGCCCATATCAGTCTAAATTTATCATTATTTATTGTTCCTGGTAACCTTTAGCTTCCTTCCCAATAGCACTGCACTCCAACACTTCCTTCTGGGTGCAACTATTCATTTTGACACTGAGTGTATTTGTCAGGAACTTTCTTTTGGGAATGGGGGAAATCAGTGACGCTTCATTAGTACTGGGCTTGGTAATGCTCAAAAGCTTGAGTTGCGTTTGAAGTGCTGTTTAAAGCACTGACTTAAAGTGCTGACTATAAAAGGCCCCTAATTACAACGAAACACTTCAGTCTGAGCAAACAGCTCCAATGTGTTGTGATCATGGTGCCGTTAGAGTAATTAGCAGAAAAACCCCACAAAGGCTAAGTTCCTTTGCTGATGATGTTCACTGTGAACTGTAATACGGCATGTATAGTCATACTAAACCTCCAGCCCTTTCACAGAGTCTTTCCCACACCTGAATGCATGTTAATCATACTCATACCCGCTGCTCTAGGACAGATTCTAGTGACGTGGGCGGTTGAAGGTGTGCTTTTGGGTCAGTGTATTTCAGCTGAGAGAAAAAGACTTGAGTGGGTATGCCACTGACCAAGACAGTGAGTCAACAGGTCTGTGTAAAAACATAAACAAACAGAAAACATAAACATCAACATGTTTTAATGCATTTTAATATTTTACTGTGTTTGTCTTAAAGGTCAAAGTAATGAGCATAACAACAAAAGCTCCAGGGAAGCGAAGACTCATTTGCTTTTTTTGTTCATGAAAACCAAAGTAATAAATGTCTGCTGCATTTCACCATATTTCTCTCCTTTGCATGTAAATTTGGCACTCCTGATCTTGAATAACACTTCCATAAGCATTCCCTAACCAATCACAAGGCTGTCATCTCTTGCCCTGCCCCCACAAAACAGTTACCGAGTCAGAGAGACTTAGCGAGCTAAAGCTAACCAGCATAACAAAAAGCTAGCAAGGCAGACCACGTGTCTGATACTGCCTATGGCCGTTCATTCATTTATCCACATACCAACATTATTTGCTCATACGTTACTTCATTAGTATGTTGCCGTGTCCAGCTGTTTGTTCATCCATCCAACTGTTCCTTTACATATTGTTTCATCCATCTGTTCTTTCGTCCTTTTTGGTCCAGTTAGCATCACATAAAAGCTGAAATATAGGGGAATTCCACCCATCTATTTTTAAACGAAGTTCTGCATAATTCAGCTGAGATCATTCCGAGTGGTTTATTGTAGAGAAACTTACAGGCTTTCTTCTCACTGGTGGTGATGGGAACCATGGGTTGCAATGTCTACACAAATATAGCCTTTGTATTTGCTATGCAAAAACACAAGTGAACCTACATGTGTCTTCTAAGTTTTAACATGCAGTGACCACAGTAAAATAGTGGTAAATATTAGAAAAGATTTTTTATATGGATTGTTGGATATCAATGTTTTGTATACAAGAGTGTTTTCTGCATTATCAGAATGGAATTATATGCATGTACGACAGGAGTCCCTAAGAAAATATTGTTATCAGGGTTGTACAGGACATAGTTCAAACGCCACGTGAAGGACAGCTGACCATCTGTTAACACTAGATAAGGACAGCTGACATATCCTCTTTGTATCTTGAGGGGGTGTATAAAACCTGTGTGACAAAGTTCTGTATTTGGACTGGACTGAGTTGGACTGGATGGGACTGTCCTTGGACAGGAGCTGTGAGTGAACTGCGATCGCCATGAAATAAACTACTCCAACATCCCCAGCCTCCAGTCTCCTGACTCTGCCTTTCTGTGCAAGCAAGAAAAGAAACAACAGGATACTATATTAACTAGCAATGACAGACATTAAGCAATGAGCTTATAACTTGTTTATATCTTAACAATTAAATGATCAGTGGAATGAAAATAAATAAATAAATAAATAAAATATAATCAGTGGAATTCCCCTTTAAGAGCTGGTAATAAGTGAATATAAAGTTATTTGTATGATGTTTAGTACTAGGTAATGAAACATTTTACTAATTTATTACCATTATCATTGTATTTGATATTATAGCAAAAGGTATGCATAACTTATTGTTATCGATTTATAGTTTCCTCTTATAGCACACATATGTCTGAGTGTCTAAGTTTAAAGAATGGATAGAGATACTGTTTCTTCCTGTATGACATAGCATCCTGCTTTGCCCTGCTTCCCTCCCTCTCAGATTCTGCCTTGGTTTATTTGTTCTACTGTCATTTCCCATGTGCTCCTCTTTATTTTGGTTTCTAGCTCCTCCCTGTCTCCGCCCTCTTATCACATCCCTCACCTGTCCCTCGTTTGTGGCTCCTTCTCATCTCAGGTGTTCCTTGTGCATCCTTGTGCTTATATACACCTCTGTTTGCTCCTAGTCTTTGTCTGGCATTGTGATTTGTTGTTGTGAATGTTAATGTGGTCTTGTATGTGTCTGTTGTCTCAGTTTGTGTTCTCAGTTCTAGTTATAGTGTTTTTTTGTGTATTCCGTGGATCCTCCTACACTCCCCGTCTCTGCCTGCACTCTGACTCCTTGTATTGTCAACATGGACTCTAATAAACAGACTTTGCGTATGAATCCACCTCTTTCGCCTGCTCCATCGACACACACAGAGTATATGTCTGTACAGAGCATGTCTAAAGTCGGTCACAGTTTTATTATTTTAAGTAAGAGACAATGCGGACAAACTACCTTGTCTAAATTAGCACCATTCCAATTATATTTTCCAATTGAATTATACTATAATTAAACTTTTAGAATTGAGTATTATTTAATACTGTCAATTTCACAAACTACAGACAGCAAAGTTATTAAAAAATACACCAAACCTATGTGCTCAACCTTCCAACCTTTCTTTGTCTCTTAGGAATAAGCAGACTGTTTTTTGTTACTGTGCCTTTAACACGGATATACACTCATCATCAAAAGAATAGTTGCACCCAGAAGGAAGTGTCTGATTCCAATGCAATTGGGAAGGAAGATAAAGGTTACCAGGAACAATAAATGATCTACACATACAGAAGTAGTGTCTCTCAGTATGGCATTGGGCTGCCATGTTTGCTAAAGCAACATGCCAGACGTCTCAGCTTTAGAGGTGGTGTCCTGTGATAATCCATCCCATGCAGTTTGAATATTCTCATGCAGTTCCTGCAGATTTTGTTGTAGGGGTGGAAGTGGAGTGACTCCAAGCCGCATGGAGGTGTGACGTTTGACAACAAACCGTTCATCTTGGCGCTGACCACAGTGCCTCCACATGGATTCGTTGGTCTCAAAAGAGACAAAAAGAGACAAAAGAGGGACTCGTCACTGTAGATGACCTTCTGCCATTCTGACCAGTCAGTCCATGACAGTCTGGCACAACACTATTGTAGTCTTTGGTGCTGTTGACTGGCACTAACAGGATGACTCATGGAGGGCATCACTGCTCACCGAAAGTCCTCAATTGTGGCTGTTGGGTCAGTCAGGTACAGCGATAAGATCCGTCCTTGCTTACGTCACATGAAACTTGAATCAGTTGCATGTCTTACGAAGAGTGTAATAAGCTGCTGTTGGAACAAAACCTTGTATCTCAGTTTTTCTCTGTTTTCTACATAATTTGAAAATGCCTGTTGGGCCTTTACATTGTGTAAAATTTCATGATGAATGGACCAAAAGAAATGGCCCAAAATTACCTCTGTCTCCAGTGGCTGCCCTGTGTTGTGTCTCAAAGAAAAGTAGTCCAGTCTTAAAAACTCCTTATCACTTCAGTGTAAATGGGCAGGACTAAACCTCTGTAGGCTGAATAGGTGTACATATGTAAATGTGTTAGTTTTGGCTAGTTAGTTTCCATATTTGGACTGTATGAACTGGAAAATGGACAGTATGCTTTGAAACTTTAACAATATATTAAGCTCTTGTATTCTATAAAGTGGATGAAATGTGATGAAAATGTCTTAAAGGTTACAGAAAACCCTCCATCAGACATGTCTGTACATATCTGACTGGTAAAATACTACCCGCATCAGCACACTGTTAGGATGGCTGAGCTTTTAACAGTGTAGCTTCCAGAGTTTAATTGAAATTCCAATAGCGAGTTCTCTCTTCTAATTTATCTGCTGTCAGTAGTCTGGAGTAGCACAGAGATGTAAAACCTGTGCACTTATATCCTACTTTCTGATTAAGCTGATTCGAATGGGTTCCAAAAGCACTTCCAAATCAATAAACCTAGAAAACCATTGTGTCTTCTCACTTTAAGGCTTGTGATTAATTGCACAACAGCAACAACAAGACATTACATAAGTCGCTTGATTCTGTCCAATTAGCCTATATGGGTTTCCCAAAAGCATCTTGGTGCAAAGATAATACTTAAATGGTGCTGCGAGCATCACACTGAACACTCACCCTGTACCAGTTAAGATGGTCTTCATACCAAGATGCTTTTGGGAAACTGGGCCCTGATTGCATAACGTTCTGCTCCCCTGTGTATAACCCGTCACCGCTGCACCACCTCTGTGGAATATGTGAACTGAGTGAGTTCTTCAGATTGTTAGCGTTACCAACGCTAACATTTGTATTGCACATCTATAGCATGGCTGAGCTCTATAGCTCTTGTCTCTTTTTACAGTCACCATAAATTGCATTTGGAGGTTTCTCAGTTGAGCCATTTCCGGGTTCAAGCGCACATTCAGATCCCAAAAGCAAACAACAATGTGAGAACCCGTGATCCCTTTCACAATCACATCATGCTTTGCTGAGGAATCATTGCAGGCTAAAATGATCTGAACTGTACTACCTAACTTACTTAACTAGAATCCACTTGTCAAGACGTCTGCTGTGCTGGCCGGGGCTCTCGTCATGTCATCGTGCTGCACTCGTGTCTTGTTGTTTGAATGAGAGTCCAAAAAAACTACTCAGTGGTCAATATTGTTTTCCTTGCGATTAGAAAGTGAAGAGGAAAAGGAGTTGCTGCCGCTGATAAATTCCAATTCTTAAATGAATGAAGAAAAACAAAGTTTGGTGCCAGTATAGCTAGCTAACTTAGCTAACATTAGCACCTACTAGCAAAAGTCAAACTGACCAAGATGAGTGACCAGCTAAACCAACATGATACCAGCTCACACCAGCATGGAATGAATGTTAGTGTGTACTGTTTGTTTGTTTGTTTGTTTGTTTGCTTGTTTGTTTGTTTGCTTTACCAGGCAATTGAGTTTTTTTTAAGACTTGTTTTTTGGACATGCATGAAAAGTTTATATGGCATGCCTTAACAAGTGGATAGTGGCAGTTGTTCATGACTGGGTTTGTCCCCTTTCGGTCCTTATTGCTTGCTAACCGCTCAACACAGGCTTAGATAGATAGATAAAATCCCAGTCTACAGGAAATTCTCCATGTGCCAGGGAAGGACATCCACCAAATTTGGCTGAACTGTGCAATTCTTTGATGCCAAATTGTCTGAACATTGACGTGGCCTACATTCAGAAACTTGTCCAGTCCATGCCAAATCGAATCACAGCTGTTATTTGTGCTCGTGGAGGTATTACATGCTATTAGGTATGTATTTTTTCACATTGAAAAAGAGCTGACAGTGTCTTAGTTAGTCTCATAACAGGAAGAATATTTCTATTACATTAGTGAAAAGTATCCGAGTCAATATTCCATTCCACCAATGAAATGGCCACAAGGAGGCTTGCAGAAAGGGTCCACGGAAACATCCATTCAGAATTTATTTAGGGAATATGTCAATGCTCAGAAGAACCACAGCATAACTGAACTAAGGCACTGAATTGCTCAGCATCCATTGGAGGATTCCTTAGGGAACCAAAAGCGGTTCCTCTATGGCTTTGCTTCAAAGAACCCTTTTTGAGTGTGATGCAATATTCTCTCAGTTAAACCTAAAAGTGCTGCCCTGTTACAGCATATAGTACCAGTGGCACCCTCCTGAGATGGCCCTTTCCGGAATTTGAGGCTAAGCGGCCTTCATGTCTCTGGAGCATATAAAGGAAAGGTAATGCTAATGGGGTGAGTTTTGCTGGCGCACAGAGGAAAAGAGCAGACCTTTTTCAGGAGCCTCCAGCAACAATCTGCCTTTGAGCCTGTATGATCCATCACCTCACCCATGGAGGCACGCTCTAATCTGCCTCACTGACACACTCACGGTGGGGAACATCCTGTTACGCTCACAGCCTCCCACCTCTCTGGGGTCACCTACAGGGAAGACCTGCTGTAGATTCTGCCCTGCCCCTCCTCCTCTTCCACCAGGGCCTCCGTCCACAGGGGGGCCAAGCCAGCAGCAGGACCACGTCAGATGTATATTTAGCCGAACAATGAATATGAATGATGTTGGGCAGCAGTGGAGAGGCAGGCACCCGAAATAACACTAGATGACAGCGGTCCTTTGCGACTTTACAGCTTGTCTAACCTCATAACAACAGAGAACTAACTCTACTGAGAAACGTTAGGGATCTTTACATAGAGGCCTTACATAATAAGCTCACCGCACCAAAAACTAGTCACCTGTGACTGAAACGTACCTCCACAAGCACAAATATAACAGACGTATTTTGATTTGGCATGGACACGTTTCTGGATGTAGGCCACATCAATGTTCAGCCACTCGTGCATCAAAGAATTGTGCAGTTGGGCCAGATTTGGTGGATGCGTTCCCTGGCACAATTCTGAGGAGAGTTACCTGAAGACTGGGAATGTTGCCACTGCTGGTAGACCTGTATGACTGTATGCTCCCATACACTTGCAAATTCAGCTGCTTCTTTCACACTATGGCCTTTGGCACGCCCGAATGCAATCACTCCTTTTGGCCTATTCGTTAACATCTGCTTTATGAAACGTTTTCCACACATGGAATGAGACATTAACTGCACCACCTCTTCTCAATCTATGAATCCCATCACTCACACACCGCAGGTATTTATCGCCCCATCATCCCCATGCAGCACCATCTGCAGGAGCCTGAAGTTAGTACCATCTTAAACACGCAAGGTGACCAATTTTTTTTGTCTGGTGAGCTTATAACTTAACAGTATTCTGCCAGGTTATTGCATCTTATTGAAACTAGGCAGCAATGATAATTGTGTCCACAGCCAAACAAGCCTATAGCAGGCCACTATAATGCTGTAAATATGTCCAGCTCTGGTCCTGGAGGGCCGTTGTCCGGAATAATCTGGACATTTTTCTGCTTAAACACATTTGATTCAACAACTGTTAATTGCTGGTTAACAAATAATAAGTGAATTTGTGTTTATAAGACCGGTAGGTGAGTTTAAGCAGGGAACTCGACTGGCCAGCCCTGCTTTAAAAGCTTTGATGGGTTGTAGCTGCACATGATACCTTCTTTTTGCTGACATTTTGTCTCCTCTGTAGGCACGGACTGCAGTAGATATATGCTGTTAGCTTGACTAAAGAGCATAATTGAGACTTCAGGCTTTTTCTGGCAAGCTTGAAGACAATCAATACTGCATCTCAGACACATTTTCTGCCCATCAATGGGTAAAGGCCATCACTTGCAGATTGTACTGAGAGAATACAATACAGCACAGCTATTGACAATGGAAAGGCAGAGCATGACGACAGTTACGAAAATAGCTTCTGCCTGATCAAAAGCATTGATGTTTGTCGATAAGAAAAGCATCGGATTAGCTTTGTCGTCATGAATGGACCAAAGGTTCTCAAAAACAATTAACGCTTGTGTAGGGTAGCGAGGTGGCGAAAGACCAGCCCTGTCCGCATTGCAGGTTCGCCGGAGGATCAGACACAGCTTGGCCGTAAGTCTGAGAGAAAGAGGCAGCTGGGAATGAGAGATATGCAGAAAAACACTTTTTGGCATGACAGCTTCAAGCCACTCTTCTTTAATCCAGGAGGTCCCTTCTTTACCCTGGCACATGCATACAGTGTTTAGTCACTTTAATAGCCTGGCATTGTGTACTGTTTGAGATTTCTTATTTCTTGCATGATTATTACAGTTTTTGTAGGGTCATCAAAATGTTCAAGTAATGAAATAGCGTCTACTGAGGAATTTCATTTTCACTGTCATCCCTCTGAGAGCCGAGTACAACAACAAATGCCTTTAAACATCAACTGTAATGCTTCTAAGTGAGCGTCCTCGGAACAAGGCACTTTGAATTCCTACAAAAAAGCCACTCATTTGCTGTTGGGATGACTGTGAATGCTGTCTGCCGAGTTCAAACAAGCAAACAAACAACCAAAAAAACACCTATTTGTTTTTTCCAGTGCAGTGTGTGGAGGGACTGAGCTAATGACACATGCATTGTGCTTGACACCTCACAGATTGGGTGTCTCTAATTTTTGTTCTCGCTTTTGTTTATTATTTTATTTTTTTAAGTTTGCTTTGTTGCAAAGCTTCCTGGCCAGCATTATGGATGCCCATTTGTTATTGGACCATTTGGCATGATGCTTTTGAACACCCCTCAAAGCCCAAAGCCAATTATTCCATATACATACATATGGTCAAATGCAAATGTTTGAACACCCCCAGTCAAATTACCTGCATTGTTGATTTTCTAAGAGGAAATAAACCAATACATCCTCTATAGAGAACATAACATTCAAATACAGAGTTCTTTCTGTGTAAGTGCGCAATTTCCGTTTATTTGTAGAGACAAAAAATTGAAGGAAAAATTATTACATATATGCCATAACTTTTGTGCAGGCCTAAATTAACCGTTTCCAGTGTGTCAAATACAGTAATTGCATCTACACTTATTGTTCATTCTATCAGGTTACCATACACATTTACCATATAAGTGCACTTTGTAGCTCTACAGTTACAGACTGTAGTCCATCTGTTGCTCTGCATACTTTATCACCCTGTTCTTCAAATGTCAGGAACCCCACAGGTCCACCACAGAGCAGGTATTATTTGGTGGTGGGTTATTCTCAGCACTGATGTGGTGGTGATGGTGTGTTAGTGTGTGTTGAGCTGGTGTGAGTGGATCAGACACAGCAGTGCTGCTGGATACATCACTGTTACAGTTGAATAGTCCACCAACCACAACTTGTGCATAGTGGATAGTTCCATAAACAGGAGATGTGTGAGAATAAAGAACTTTTTAAAGTTTACATAATCTCCATGTAATCTAAAGATTCCAATTAGAACAAAGGTAACCCATCCTACATCAGCGATCGGCAACCCAAATGGTAATAAGAACCATTTTGTCCCATTTCAACCAAAATCAAACAACCCTTCAATACCTTGGCTTTAAATATGTCTCAGGGAGTGCCTACATTCTAGTGGAAGCTAAATGATATATTATAAACAAAAATGCAGACTTACCTTGCTCTGCTTTATCCTTTACCTCAGCCGATTTTCTCACAACTCCCGCAGAAGGCTTTCTGCAAAGGTTGAACAGTTTCAATGTTCAACCTTTTGGTGGTTGACAGTTTCTAATATTGAGAAACCAGCCGGAGCACATACGAATGCAAATGAATCTGTTTATTCATCTCCAATTTCTGATGTTTGTCTCAAATCTTTCTCTTCTTTGCCATTTCGGTAGCTGCACAGAACACTTCTCTCCTTTTCTTCCTTATAGATCATCACTGTAGGCTTTTAGCAGCAGTAATGGATATTCTAGGTTTTTACTGTGAACAACTCTTTACAGCGGTCACTGGTTTCACTGGTAACAGAGTCTGACTTTCATTCAGACCTTCAGGTCTGTTTATCACTGTTACTCTCACTGTAACAGTTATCGGTTATCCTATTAAATATTGTATATTATTATAAATGATTCTTCTTTTTATTTTGCTTTTGTGCTTGTTTTGCTATCCGGTGTCGACCTGAGGAGGATGGGTTCATCGTTTGAGTCTTAGTTCCTCTCAAGGTTTCTTTTTCCTTGCCACTGTTGCCCTTGGCTTGCTCATTGGGGGCTTGGGCCCCGATTCTCTGTAAAGCTGCTTTGTGACAACATCTGTTGCAAAAGGTGCTATATAAATAAACTTGCCTAGCTAGGCAAGGCAGCTGGCTGTGTTGACCGGCAGTCTCTATGCCAATCTTCAGAGTTAAAGGCCAGTGAAACTTTTTACAATAATTCCAGCATTTAAGACTATTTCTTGGTTAAACTGTGTTAGGACTGTGTGTTAGAATGCTCAGCAAAGCTTTATTTTCCAACAAAGGAAATTATTTAATTTTATTTTTACCTAAAACTCTAAAACTGCTGTCGAACCGTAAGGGGCCAGTAGAGGAGACTCATGTCGCTGACCTCTGCCCTACATGTTTCTTGTCATTTGTTTTTCTTAAATATCTACTTATTCCATTTGAGTGGTTTTATGTACCAAAAACAGCCATAATAAGTTTTACAGGATCATTTGCCAACATTTTTATATCCTTCGGAATTAAACAGGCTTCTTTCTGTTACTGTGTCTTTAAGACTGATGTATGTAAATTACCTCTGTTCTGATTGGCTGTTGTGCATTGCCTCACTAAAAAAGCATTCAAGTCAAGTTTAAGTAAACACCCCTTTAAGTAAACACCCCTTTAGAGTGAGTGGGAGTGGCTGTAGGCTGCATAGGTCGGTATTTGCAAATGTGATGGTCTGCCTGACATCACAAAATCAGCTAATTCATTTTTGCATATCTCCATATATGGACTGTGGAATAGCTGACATGTTTTGTAAAATAAAGTTTTTCATAATATATGCCTTTTTTCATTTAGGAACCTTTTAGTATTAAACGTGCTGTTGGGTATCATGACACAACTCCCAGCATTTCCATCCTAGGATTTTTCCAGCCTATTTCCAGGATGTTCGTCATTGGCAAAGTCATTTTGGACTCCCACGGTAAGGTGAAGGAGCACAAACTGCTTGGCTTCCCTCATGAAATTGCCATTAGGAGCCTGATCGTGTCTCCAGACACACCCGAGAGAAGCATGCCTAGAAGATATTCATTTGCAGCCCTAATGTTCTGTGGCAAAAGGATTGAAGTCATTTCAGCACAAACAAATTGGTTCTCAGGCTCATCAGAAGCTGGAGTCGTTGAGCCCGCAGGTATCAGTGGCCTCCCCCAGAGCAGACGCATGGACACAAGCCTGGTCAGAGCAGGTAGATGTAAAAAAAAAAAAACCACAAACTAAAGGAACAACTTGAAGGTGAAATGAGGCTTTCTGTTTCAGACAGGACCCTCTGATTGATGGGAGCAAAGCAGAGCTTGTTTGTCAAGCCTGAGGATGTAGACACGTGCTGCGCAAGGTGGCACGCCATCGCACGAGGTGGTCCTCGGCCGGGGCTGGCGGACCAGGCGCTGACCACTGAATCAGAACAGGCAGGCTATTATGCGCTCGGCTAGAGACACTTCCCCCCCTTTTTTTTGCTTTCATCTGTGCTTTCCCCGCATCCTCTGGTCATCTTGAAAAATGATGCTGAGTACTGCTTTGACATCCCAGGCTGTTTCAGGCCATACTCTTTTGTGTCAGTTGTTGATCATATTCCCTCTTTCTCCTCTAGCAGGGGAAGCAGGAACGCTGCACCGATCACAGTAAATCTGAGGCACAGGCGCACCAGATCCTTTCTCTCCACCGTCTGCTGATCTGATTATCCCTCTTTTATAGTGCCCCCTCATATTAAAATCAAGGCCAAAAATCTTCCCAAGTTTTTTACTCCCTCAAACACCAAGCTTTTGAAATGCTGTCCTGCTTAATATGTATACAGCATCATGCAGTTCCTGGCGTTTGGTACATAACAGCATGGCATGAGTCACTGCACAGCCCCAGTGAAGGAGCTGATTATACTACTCAGTGTCTTCTTTTATCAAACCACACAGAAACACAGAGACCGTAACCTCACTGAGTATGCCGTGTAGGCCTCTCTGCCAGATCACTCCAAATATACGCTAGAGAAGAGAAGCCACTGCTTCAGGGAGCAGCTCAACCACCATTAACACTGACTATATTGCACTGCCCCAAGTTCAGACCTTTAACCATCTTGTTAACCTGCTTTGAACAAAGGTCACCATTGCCCTTCCCCTCTGAACAACTAAAGCTACTGTATACCCCACCAAATGTATAATAATTACTATATACACTCATCATCAAAAGAATGAAAAGAATAGTTGAACCCAGAAGGAAGTGTGGGATTTCAGTGCTATTGGGAAGGAAGATAAAGGCTACCAGGAGCAATTAATGATGAAAATGTTTGACTGATATGGGCAATATTTATTGAGCTACACATACAGAAGTAGTGTCTCTCAGTATGGCGTTGCACCGCCATGTTTGCTAACGCATACGTCTCAGCATGAACTTGTAGAGGTCCCAATGGTGTCCTGTGATAATCCATCCCATGCAGCTTGAATATTCTCACTCAATTCCTGCAGATTGTGCGGTAGTGGTGGAGGTGGAGTGACACCAGGGTTTCTGGATGTGTGATGTGATAACAAACTGTTCATCTTGGTGTTGACCACGGTGCCTCCACACACACAGAAAAGCGGTGTGAAAAAGTGATGTTAAGGGCACTCATTGTAACGGTAACCTGCACATCACGTTTTCACTCCTTGTATCTCAGAATAATGAATTACTAAAATATACTTACAAAAATATACATAAATGATCCTAAAAATGAATTCTTGAAATTAAAAAAGTAATAATTTCAATGTAAAAAGTAATTCTTTTAACTTTTTGACAAAAATGACTTTTCTCAAATTTGTGACTCATTGTGTTGATACAATGTATTACTTTAATGCAGTAATTAATACATGAAATAATGTTCTCAAAATTATAACTTCTCAAAAAATAATGAATAAAAAAGTGTTCTAAAAATAATTACTGTTTTGAAATAAACAAGATAGAAAAAGATAGATAGTGAATCATTATTGTAAGCAACTTAGTCTAAATTCATAAGTATGAGTAATTATGCTGACGATTAAGTCAATATTTTTAATAAATTGTAATTTTTATTACAGTTTATATTTATTTATTACACACTCGACCACTGTGCATTCCACTGTAGGAAATAAATAAGCTAATTTTACAGCAAATAAAGTCTCTTTTCCGAAATGCACGGAAATTGCACCCATTTAGCCCCGCCCACTGAGGGGGTGGCCACAAATTAAGTTCCACCCACATGTATTAAACTTGGTAACAACTTTTTAAACAAATAGAAGTGGCTTAAATTACCAACGTACTTTAGATCCTTACGTACTGTGTATTCTGTTTGGGAATCTTTGGTTTGTGTGACATCACTTGCTGAACGCTGTTAGCGGTGCTGATTTCCTTCCCACCCGAATTCCGGCACGCTATTCCAGCACGCCCCGCCTCCTGCTAAAGGACTGGCTAGTATAAGATCCCGCCTCCTGTGCCAGGATTGGCTAGTAGTTCCTATATACATACATGTAGGCGTAATGCTTGTGGGCATTGGCCAACCTTAACGCAGGGGGCGTGGCTTTCCGGAAAACAGGTAGGGGGAGAACGCGGAGATCGACTCTCGCCTAAACCGGGGAAGCTGACCAGCAGCCAGAAAGCCGGGGCAAGAAAGTTCCTGAAAATGGTTCATACGTGAAGAGGAGGGACGAAGCGCCTCTCTCCACGAGCTCCAGAGCGCGCGGACTGAGGGGCTGTAGTTCTGCTAACTACTCTCAGCTCTCAGTTATTCCTCCGTACCTGCACCTTTCCCTCAGACCGTAAACTAGCCCAAAGTGTGCCGAGAAGGACGAACAGCCACTGAGCTCTGATGGGCAGGTCCAGTTTGGCAGCCTTATCTGACTGTGGGCTTTTAAATCAGATGCTGAATATGGGTGAGATCCGGAACAGACAGCAGAGGCGCCTCTAACTCTCCACTGCAGAAAAGCTGCATCCTCATTCATGCCATACGGGACTCGGTGTCGTTCCTGGCGTTTTCCTGGGAAGGAGATGACTGATTTCCACCTAGCAGCAATGGTCAGTGGATTTGGTGGATTTCTGCCTCCCGTCAGTCAGCCACGCTGGGATTATCAGAGTCCAAAGGTAAGGTAAGGCACTCTGCTCTCTCGGCATCTGTTGGTTGAGAGTGGCTGTAGTCTGGAGTGCAGTCACTGCTTCGGTTTGGTTTGCGTGCTGAGATGTGTACAGTGAAAGAAGCTGGTGCTGAGACTGAAAACAGTGTGGGCAGCAAGATAACAGATGTATGAAGACGTTTGCTTTAAATTTAAAATTAAGACCACTATATATAGTGGATATGGAGTTTATGTAGATACCCTATATATATATATATATATATATATATATATATATATATATATATATATATATATATATAGTAAATTATAAATATATATATTTATATAAATATAGTAAATAAATATATATATGTATGTGTGTGGATACTCATTAGTACATAGCGTACAGTATGTACACTGTGTGCATATGTATGTACATATATATATATATATATATATATATATATATATATATATATATATATATATATATATATATAAATTCTCTCTAGTATGTATATAAACTATGTATTGGGACTGGGTATATTCTATATATAGAGTCCAATATATGGCAATATTGTACATACCATACAATATGTATATATATTCATATGATTTACAGTTATGGTTAGTGGTACATAGCATACAATATGTAAGATATGCTCTCCAGTATGTAGGGTATATGGTTTACAGCTAATACACTGTATGCAACTCCCCTTAACCCCAGCCAGTAATCCACACTGCATCCACTCTGTAGCCTTTCTAATATTTCTACCAGCAAAACTCTGAAATCTGCTGTATTGTCATGAAAGATCCTCCTAGCAAGCCGGTTTTCAGAAATTACAGCAAGGAGTCAAAATAAACGGCCAGATTATTTGTGTGGGCTGGCTCACTGTGTTCAGAGAAAACCTGCTCTCAACATATTCAGAAGATATGCGAGCTCCTTGTGTAGGCTGCAGGCACACAATTACAAAAATATGATCTTCTATCTGATTCCATTTGTAGCTTACAGTCGAGATCTATTTACAGTTTGTCCTGTAGGACCTGAAGATCAGGACAGTCTGCTGTTTGTGTGTAAGTCCACATAGAGAGAGAGAGAGAGAGAGAGAGAAAGAGAGAGTCTGCCTTATTGCCCCATATCCAGTGATAACTTGTTGTTATCAAAAGTGTTAGCAGAAGCAGAACTTCCTCTCAAACATATGTCTGATCTCCAGCATCAGCCTGAGGATTTCAGATGCTTCTTATGGCCAGGCTAAACGTCCAGGAGGTTAGGATTATACCCTTCAGTAAACATATAAGCACCCTCAAGAAATCTGGAGTCCATCCTGATCAAAGAGCTTCTCATCCCCACCCTAAGGTTAATAAAGAACCTGAAAGCTGTTTTTGCCTTCAGATGTTACTTCCTGCTGGACTACCAGCCTGTGGGATTTGCAGAAGAACACTCCATAAAAGATTTCCATTAGCCTTTTTCCTCTAGACATTAAGCCTGTTAGGACAATTCAGGCTTTGTCCCATTAGAATTCTGCAGGGCATTGCCTCGCAAGGCTTAACTGACTAAGACAAAGCTGAGGGAATTTGCTTGCCCCTCAGCGCCGCTAACCAAGTGCCATAATCAATGAGCAATGAAAGCATGTCTTGCCACTCTCCTGCTGGAGCGTCTCTCGCCGTGGAGGAGATAGAGGAGCGCTATCGACAGACTCTTTCTAAATTATTCAGCATCTGAAGCTGAGATTTCCCACCCAACTGTTTTAAACATCAGAGACGTCTTTGGATGCAATGCTGCCATGATGGGAAGATACTGTATGATAAGACAGTTTGGTTGAAAAGTTCGATAACTAAGGTGGACCATTCGGAGCTGCTCGGAATCGCGCAGTAGTAGGTCGAGTAGCAGAGACAGCATATTGTTGTCTTCGTACTTCTGTCTGAAATGCTGCGGCAATAACAAATGCCATGCAGGGAATGTGCACTGTATCTTTGGCTTGTGGACTTAAGGACAAATACAGAATGTAACATTTGAAATTTGGACTCATTATATTTGCAAATAGTCGTTGTGCTCAAACGCTCGCCCCTTTCTCTCAAGAGGGCTCCAAATGCTTAATATGCCACTGTGCGAAACCTCTGTAAACTAACTGTAAATCCCTAAAGGCCAGGCACAGTTTGGTTGCATCTGTAAATCCCTCGGTGCTGCTGTTTCTCATGCCTTGACTCTTTTTTTTCCTCCATGACACTTTCAGTTTACATCATACGACAGTGCCAGCGGATCTGTCCTGCTTTAGAATCCAAACGTAAGCTTAAATTTCCCAACCCGAGAAGCTGTAAGACACCTCGATCTTACATGTTAAGCATGGCAATAATGAATCGTCTACATTATGAAGGTAGTGTGATACTAGTATCAGGATGATTCACTTAGGTCCCAACCTCTCTTTGTTCCTTAGCATAAGTGCAGGCAGTGTCTTTACTGTGCCTTTAGGACTAAATGATCTCAGTTCTGATTGGCTGCTTTGTATAGTGCCTTGTTCAGAAAGAAGACTGGCCTGAAAAACACCTTCAGCGTGAGGGGGCGGGGGCTAGCCCACTATTCATACTATTCGATTGCGTCATTAAAAAGTTCACATCACTTTAATACTGGTCACCGTTACTGCAGCTACAACCCTGCCGCTGGGTAAAGACCAAGCAAAACAGACCCAAAGAAACGTGGACCCTTTAGATGCAGTCTCCAGAAAATGCTGCAAGGAGATTGGTGGATTCATATAGCCTGCATACATATAAGCACAGAATACATGTAATTAGCCGCTGGACTGTTGAATGTGTATCACTGGCTGACCTATCACTGGCTCATCTCAGACCATGCACTTCTATACTTCGCCTATTGCACTAATGAGCTCACTTCTGAAGGTATATGCACATTTTTTATCATGCTGCTTAGTGTACCAGTATACAGTTTGGGAAATAACGCAGCAGGCGTTTGATGACGGCTTCATTTGTTCTCACTAGAACAAAAAATTAAATAAAATAGATCACTTAAACATAAAACACTCAAATATATCAGTTAATATGCTTACTGTTAGTTTTAAACTGAGTATGCTATGCTGCTTTGGCTGGGTCAGTTTTGGCCGCACTGCTAAGCGAAGTTACCGACCAACATGGTGGTAGCGCCATTGTGTGACATCAGCGGAATACTGTGAATAAGCCGAATAGGTGGATAACTGCAAATATGTTGGTTTTGGTGGCAGCTTAGATTCCATATTTGGACTGTATGAACTGGTGACCAAATGGTGTGTCTTGCAACAATGTTTACATACTACAAATAACTCCTTTATTTCAGTAAAAAGGTAAGGTAAATTTGGTTTTCTATGGTTTTGGCCCATTAAGGTTGGCCAAAACCGTCCTGGCTAGCTTACTGATCATCACACAGTGTTTATGCACTGATGTTTATTTTTTAAGAGCTTTATTAGGATTTAAAAAATGTTTGTGCCAAAAAACAACAATATAATTAAAGAAATATATATATATATATATATATATATATATATATATATATATATATAT
>CM067481.1:28853928-28879399 GCA_034552555.1 Semaprochilodus insignis | reverse complement strand
ATATATATATATATATATATTTTTTTTTTTAGATTGTTGTAAGCTAATTACTAATAAACTTATTTCTAGATAATTTGGCTTCTTTCCAAACACGTTTCTTAAAATAAGCTAAATTGTTAGCCAATTCACTGAGACAGTTTGGCTTACTAAAATCACAAATAAACAGCCACCTTCCTGTTTTCTCTAATACGTTTCCTAAAAACATCATCGATCCTGGTCAGCTAGGCCTATTTACTCTAAATGGTATGCTAATATTACATAAAAACCACATAATTATTGGTTCTGGAGTATAATAAATACATAATCTAATGTGAGTTTAAAATAACGGCCAATTCTAATTCTATCTGCCTGATGCCCTTTTTATGTTTTAAAGCAATAATCTGCAAAAACCATTGAGGGTTGAAAGATTCATTAGTTTTAATTTGAGAGTTCACAATTTAAGAGTGCAAGTTTCAAATCATAAGAGCTGCCTTTTTAATTATAGGCCTTGTGAAATGCCTGTAGATGAGTTTGAATCAAATGTCTACATTACTGCAAACAGAGTATGAAAAGCATTTTTATCTGTTTGGTTGAGGGGGAAAAACAACATGAAATTTACCTTAAATTACAGAGAATTGACTTAAACATTACTTTACTGGTTAAGTTACTCTTTGGCTCGCTCCATGTTGTTGTTCCAGTTTGTAGGCCAAGTCCACTGGCACACTGCATACGTGTTGCTGATGTATGGCATGGCACGAGTAGCAAATGACTTTAAGTGAATGGATCGGCGCCATGAATCAACATAGTTATCTGATATCTGTTCCAGCTAATTTTGTTAATATCAGGACCAATATCCAATTTTTATATTGGATCGGTGCGTCCCTAGTAATGATCATGACAGGCCTACAATTAACCTAACCAAGCACACAACACACCCAAAACTGACTAGTAGTAACTGACAGCAGAAAAAGAGGATAGTCTTGTCTTCTTGACCGGTCAGGTGTTTAATTTATAATCGTAAATTAATCATAAGGCTCAGTGTAATGCTAATATAATTCGAATTTCATCATGTTTCCACTATAATTCAGTTTCCTCCACAAGGTTACAATGGTCAGTTTTTCTACACTCATCATCAAAAGAATCGTTTCACCCAGAAGGAAGTGTAGGATTGTAGTGCTATTGGGAAGGAAGATAAAGGTTACCAGGAACAATACATAATGATAAATTTAGACTGATATGGACAATATTTATTGAGCTACACATACCGAAGGAGTGTCTCTTAGTATGGTGTCTGGCCACCATGTTTGCTAATGTAACATGCCAGACGTCTCAGCATGGAGTTGTAGAGGTTCCTAATGGTGTCCTGTGATAATCCATCCCATGCAGCTTCCTGCAGATTTTGCAGTAGGGGCGGAGGTGGAATGACACCAGGCCTTAACGCGCGACAGCAAACCGTTCAGCTTGGTGCTGGCCACGGTGTCGCCACACACGGATTCATTGGTCGTCTCCACCAAGACAAAAACAGGACTCGTTACCGAAGATGACCCGCTGCCATTCTGAGTCTGTGACAGTCTGGCACAACAGCATTGCAGTCTTTGGTGACACTGACAGGGTGTTAAGGGCATTCATTGTAATAGGTGTGCATGCATGTTGTTCTGCGTTGTGCAGCCGTCTGCCAATGGTGCTGGCACTAACAGGATGACACAAGGAGGGCATCACTGCTTGCTGAATATCTGTGGCTGAGCGTGAAACTTTATTTGAATTGCATGTCTTTCGATGTCAAACCTACCCACCAAGTTTCATTGCTGGGTGCAGCTATTTGTTCAACTATTCTTTTAATAATCAGTGCATTTGCAACTGAATTATAATTATTATTATTATTATTATTATTATTATTATTATTAGTAGTAGTAGTAGTAGTAGTAGTAGTAGTAGTAGTAGTAGTAGAAAAAGAAGAACTATTTGACTTTTTGAGTGTAGAAGAGGGCAAACCCAACTCACTCATCTGTATACTGAGGATAATTTCTTCTGCCTGCCAAGATAGTAGCATACAAATGTACTGGAGACCACAAAGAAGATCAGCAGCAAATGTCCCATCAAAAAAAATATGGCTTTTGTTTTATTCATAGGAAGGTGCAGGAACGACACCCGGGTTGAAGGAGGAAACAAATGGAAGCGGATGATGGATCTGCGGCAGATGTTAAATAGAGAATTCAGGTCAATACTGTACAGGATTCAGTGCAGTGAAGAGAAAGAGAACAGAGGGGGAGATCGTCATTTCGATTCACAGGGCTATGAGTCATGTTCAGAGGAAGTCAGGAGGTGAGAGTTCAACTCAAACCTCATCAATCTGCTTTGCAACTACCTGTCTAGTGCTAAAGCAAGCTTGGCATTATTCAGCTGGAGAGCAGTGCACCAGTATTTGTGATGCAGTCTCTGTACTGGGGCAGTTCAAACCCTGCTATTTAAACCGGTGTCCTACCACAGTGAAGCTACATATGAAAAACCATGCTATTTCCACCACATCTGAATAGTATAGTGAGCCATCAGCTCAAATTGCACCAGAGACCATGGAAATAATCTGCTTTTTGTGTGATTGGGCTGCTATTTTAATCACAGATTAATGAGGGCAAGGTGAGAGGGTGCCCACCCGCCATGGCGGATGCATGCTGTTTTGGCTTCTCAGATTCAGGACGAGGATTTGGGTTTAAAAATGCAAAAATCAGCAACCGTGAATTCAATTAAAGATCATCAGTAAGAGACGGTGCAGCATCCCTAAAATCGGCATCCATGAATTCAATTAAACATTAGTAAGAAGCTCACCAGCCTCCATCACGAAATGAAAGAATTAAAGGAATGATTTGGCTAAATCTAACTTGCTCAGTTTCCCAACTAAACCGGATGTAGCTGACTAGCCAAGACACACTATGACCCAAATAACATCTTTTCTGGAACTTCAGTGCGCTATAATTGGTTTCAATGCACCAAACACAGTAGCGTGTAAGCACTGTGACTACTCTTCATTGTGTCCAAAAAGCCTTTAATCAAAGTCTAGGAACAGAGTCAGGTAAAGGTATGGTTTTTCTTTTGTATCAAGCAGCAAAAAAGTTTAGCATGACATGTTTCATGTAATTTGTCTTACTAAATATTGCACGTCCTGCGATGTGAGTATTGCACAGGGGTATGTCTAGACAACCATGCTGAAACGATATATTGTGCAGCCCTAGTTATGAGACAAAATGGTAACAAACAGTAGAAGTCAGTCACCTGAATCATTTCTATAAATACATCCCCATATAGTTCTCTCAACCAGCATGTCCAACTCTTTATCAAAGACCTGTTGATGTGCTTTAGTGCCAAATCTTAAAATGAACCAAACCAGCCTGGTCACTGTGCACTCTGTGCAGCTCAGTGGTCAGCAATCTAATTTTCTGTGAAGTCTGGTCCCACCCACAGTTCCACACCTTCTCCGGTTGATTAACTTCCTCAGAAGTCCTTAATTGACTGAATCAGATCTGAAGGCAGGCTAAAGGGAGGGGTATCTCGTTAGACATTGGCTGGAAAGAAGCTCTGCAGGAAAGTAGATCTCCAGTACCAGAGTTAGTGACCACTGGTGTAGCTGAACTCTGGGTGGCAGCTACTTTAGTTAACAGGTGTTGTGCTGAAGCCCCATTTTCCTGACTCATCCATGCATGTGATTTATGTTGTTTCGGGTTAGAAAAGTTTATATCCAAGTTAGACAGTTCAAGATAAAGAGCATCCATAGGCCTGTGCAACACGCAGGGTGTTGTCAAGAGTGGCTGTTTGAAGCACACTGTGAGGTTTTGCTAATATTTATAGCTCAATAGATTCATAGCTCAATATATAGCAAATTTATAGAATAGTATAGTATATGTGCCGGTCATATGTACCACACTGACAAGTTAGCCTGACCTTAATAAAGACCTGGATGCCTTTTGGATGCATTGAGAGAGCTAATGGGAATGTGCTTGAACAGTGCTAAACTAAAGAAGCAACATTTAGACACCACGTCTTGGCTGATTTACTAGTTCTGGGGTAAGTGGAGAGTTGTGAATAAGCTGTGCAAAGTTAAACATGCCTTCAAGGTCCGTCTCAGGGCGGATGAAATTTGCAAGGCCAGCTCTGGAGTTTAATTAAAATGTCCGCTTCCCGCACAAATACTGATGGGGTTTATCAGTGATTTTCTAGGGGCGACAGACCTAAGCTAATTGAAATCTTCATGATAATCACGGGATACTTGACAGTTGAAGTGTAGTGGTGGAGGGGAGTGGCGGTGCAAAGAATCGGTGTACAACTGCGAATAGCTTTTTTTGTATAAGCACCTTAAGCTCCTCACAGATAAATGATGCAATCTCTCTTTTTTTTTTTTTTTTTTACCTTTCTCAATATGCAATCATTATTCCTGTGAAGAGTCTCATCCTCTGAGCTCCGCAGTACACTATAGATAGCAGCGTGTTAGTTGCATGGCTGCCTCCCCTCCCTCAGCTGTCCTGGCAGCCGAGTCTTATTAAACTTCTCACTGCATGTGCTCAATAACCCATTTCTCCCTCTCTGCTCTCTCTCATCCCTCTCTTCCCTTTCTCTTCCTTCAGCTCACGGCCTGTTGAACACCATTAGCGCTTGTCACATCAGTCCAGCCAAGGTCGTCGCTCCTGCCCTCTTCCCCGGACCTCCCACCAAGCCTTAAACAGCAGACAGTCGCTTCCTTTTTTCGTCGCCGTACAATGGAAAGCCTGAGTGAGCTGCAGAACCCTCTCTTGGACAAGAACAGCAAACATGTAGTCAAGGCAGACTACGGCTACAGGAGCGATTTCCCCAGCAACCAGTACCAGGAGAACATCATCAACTACTTTGTGACGAGCGGTGGAGGTGGGAGCGTGGGAGGGGTTGGGGGAGGCGGGGGCGACGTAGGGGTCACACCAGGAAATGGCAAGGCCAAAGCCCAGCTGCTGGATGCCACTTCACTGCACCTGGCAGTAGAGGCCTTCTACAAGCCCAACTTCATCCTCTACAAGGACGACGTCACCATCAAGGGCAAGGATTACAAAAGCGAGTGCTGCGAGACCACCTTCACAGAAAAGAAAGATAAGGAAGCGGCCGTAGAAACCCCCAGCACTGAAGATCCACAGGCTAAGCTCCTGGATGAAAACGAGGTGAAGATCCAGACGGTGTCCTACGAGGTGGAGGAGGAGGAATACGTGGAGTATGAGGTGAAGCTGCACTTATGCATACATATACATATTAGGCATACAAATATGGTTTCTGTTAGACTTACCCGGGCGCTGTCCAGTGTAGCTTAATGGAGGTACTAGAGATATTGCTACAAAAAGCTGCATTTGGCTGAGAGGGCTAGAATCACAGCAACATACAGCCTGCAAAAAGCTGGGCTTCAACGTGGAGCTACTCCACAAAGTGTTTTGCTGGCATTATTGATGTATTGGGACATGTGTGTCATACTTAAGTATGTATTATATTATGTTAGCTGTCAAACAAATTCTCAAACCAAGTGGCTTTTATTTGGAACCATTCCAAACCATTGCCAAGGTATTCTTTCAAAAGGAGGTTGGTGAGTTTAAGATTATGACCATGCTGGGTGACCAGCTAAACCAGCACCAGAGCAGCATAAACCAGCATAAACCAATTTAGACTAGGCCTGCACTATTTATCATTTCAGCATCGTCATCGTGATGTGCGCATGTGGAGGACTCTCATCGCAGGACATGCAATGTCTAGTAAGACAAATGAAATGAAACATGTTAGGCTACAACTTTTTTTGCTGCTTGATACAAAAGAAAAACCTGCCATGTTCCTTGGATTCTGAGTTAAGGTTTCTCGGGGGCACAGAGAAGAGTAGTCACAGCACTCACCTGCTTTTGTGTTTGGTGCACTGATACCGATTATAGAGAATTACTGTTCAAGAAAAGACGGTTCACACTCACAGGAGTGTTAAGAATTCATTTCTCAGCTTTTTTTATTATTATTTTCACCCCCTACTCATTTTCAACTGAACAATGTTTTTGAATAATACTGTTTAAGTCATCTGGTGAAACTCCTGAATGTTTTTTCATAGTGCTATATATATATATACATATATATATATATATATATAATCACAGGGAAAAATGCAGTGTCAGTCTAGTTTAGACCAGCATAGAATTAATTTCAGCAGGGCTAGACAATCAGACTGTGTTTGCAACCAGACCATGCATGAAGGTACATCTCCATGACCAATGTTGGTGGCCACTGGATTAACGTGACCAAATACTTTTTGACAACACTGCTTGCATATGTAGCTTGAAACTCCAGTCTGATCTATGTAGATGGCGTTGGCTCCTCCTCTTCTTTAGCATGGAGATCTTTATCTCTCAATTTTATATGAGCAGGATTAGATCCTTCCATTGTTTGCCGCTTCCGTACTTTCGTTGCGGTGTTTTCGTTCACAATCAGTTAGCACACATTACACACAGAGGTAGACACAGATAATCTATATAGAGGAAATGTATACTTTACATGCATTACACATTACTAACATTGCTCTCTTAAGCCCTATTCGAGCTCTGACAGTACTTTAATTTGAGTCATTACTAATGATATCCCTGATGATAATCCAGTAGGAATCTGCCATGTCCATAAGTCTGCTAAGTAATAATCCTAGAGCTGATTATCTCTGTGATTCATCTAAATCGGAGCTGCAGTCCTGGTAGAATAAACTTCATGGTAGTTTAATACCAAATTCTGGTAACAGATATTGGCACCTATGTGTTTTTGTTGAGTGGGTAACGAGAGGGGCACTACAATGGAGCTCCGGGCACATATCCTTTTCCAGGTCTATTGGATTCATCTAAACCGTTTTTGTCGATGGGCTAATTAAAAAGGTGATAAATAGCTGAAGATCACTCTCCCAAGGCCGACTGATTTATGTCCTGTTGGGTGTTATTTGTTAAGTTAAATGAGGCCACTCTTCTAGGCTAATCCTGTTCTATCTGATATCAACTGGAAATTTGTTTGTTTGTTTGTTTGTTTGTTTGTTTGTTTGTTTGTTTGTTTGTTTGTTTGTTTGTTTGTTTGTTTGGTTGGTTGGTTGGTTGGTTGGTTGGTTGGTTGTATTGTAATCTTAGCGCTCAACTGAACATCCGGGCAATGCCGTTTCAATCTAGGGTGTGGTTATACACATCCTTTATCCTGTAGGAATCAGTCTGTTAAACCCATTACAAATGACATTACCCAGCGTCCTCTGGTTAAATGAACCCAGCTCGAATGGGGCTTTAGAGACACACAAGTACTTCTTATTAAGTCAGCAAGTGTAATGTGATTATAAGGATTTAAACTGTTCTGCATTTCATTACTGCATTAGTGGGAAAGTAATGATATTAATGCAACACGTTTTTTTTTTGTACCACGTTACTCCCAACACTGTATACTGACCAATAGCTTCTGTCTGTTGGTCCACCATAGGACCACCACAGACATTATTTGGGTGATGAACCATTCTGAACACACTGCATAGTAGTGTTGGGCTATAATGAGTGCATCAGGCAAGGCTGTGTTGCTGGGGTTTTTAATGCCTCACTGCTGGACTAGTTAAAAATGTGCAGCCAGCAGTGGTCCTGCGGTCAGAACTTCAGCACTGATAAATGGGTATAAAATGAGTAACAAAAACTGTGCATATCTTTTCACCTGCTTCTGAATAAGCTTGATTAATAAAAATGGCGAGCAGCTCTTCAGAGTTCCTGACAGCTGGCTTTAAATAGCTCGAGCTGAAGTCTCCTGGGTAGCATTAGTTTTGACTTACTAGAGCCTACAGTTTAATAAGACCGCACGGCCGCTCAAACGAGCAGATGCTTTAGATGCAGCTTCATCCGAATCTTTGAGTTTCCTCTTGGAAATGTAGCTGCAGTAAAAAAACGTTATGTTCAACACTTTGTGACAGATGTGTAAATGAATATTCAGCCCTTATATTCTCCATTATTAATAACGCTCAAATTGATATGCAGTGGAATTCTGTAAAGATTGCTGAAGATTAGCTGAATATTTAATGATGTTAAAACATTTACACACAGAAACAAAGCACAGGGCCTTCAGTGAGAATGGAAAGAAGGCTGTTCGTTAACCTAGTTCTCCGTATGAAACTGCTCAATTAACTTGATGAGATAATACAGTCAACTCCAGTGTGTGATCAGGTGATGACATGCTGGATCTCGGTAGATGAGAGGGTCTAATGAGGATGGCAGTCCTGTATTTATAGTCCAAGGTGCAAGACATCGCTTGATGTGGTGTCAGCGTGTTTGTTCCAGGCAGACACAGGGCTTGTTCTTGAGGAGCCTTGCTTTGTGGTGGTTCAGGCTGAGCAGTATCTCACTGCTTTCATCTCATCGTCTTAAAGCCATTCTCTCTGCGTGGGCCCTCCTGACCTCACCAGTGTGCAAAGTATGCACTTCCTTCGAGATATATGTGGGGTTAAGAATGCATGGCATACTGCAGCACTTTACCTGGTCAAAGTTTTATGAAGCTCTGCCACATGAAATATCGTAAGCGCACAGCTCTTCAGATGGCAAAGAAAAGTAGAATTTGCTCATAAAGCAGCTAAGCAAATCTGGTATACTCTACCCCAGGGAAGTGTGGCTTTTAGGCCTCATGTTAGAGCATTCGGCTATTATGCAGCAGGTAATGGGATTTTCAAGCAGTGGAGAAAAAAAATCTAATATAAATCAAGAGCTACACGGCTAACATAGCTAAACAGTGATGGAAGCTTATGTACAACAGTTGGCATCATGGAAATCAGATCAGCCGGCTTATATATTATAGTTTCTAATACCATATGCCATACAGATTATTTGGGCTTTACTAAAGTACACTTATCGTCAAAAGAATAGTTGCACCCAGAAGGAAGTGTTTGATTGTAATGCTGTTGAGAAGGAAGATAAAGGTTATCTCAGTATGGCGTTGGGCAACCATGTTTGCTAACTCAACATGCCAGACATCTCTGCATGGAGTTGTAGAGGTTCCTAATGGTGTCCTGTGAAAATCCATCCCATGCAGCTTGAATATTCTTATTGGTGGGTATGAATATTCTGAAGATGACCTGCTGCCATTCTGAGTCACTCCATGAAAACCATTGCAGTCTTTGGCGATGTTGACGTGGTGTTAAGGTCAGTCATAATTACGGCCTGTGTGCATGTAGTTCTGCGTCGTACAGCCATCTGCATGTGTGAAACATTCACGTCTCACAATGTCAAACCTACCCACCAGATTTCATTCCTGTTTCATTTTTGCCGATGAGTGCGTTTCTGAGCATTTGAATATTAATACAAGAGACGCAGCATATGATGAAAGATTTGAATGGGGGGCTATGGGTTTGTGGAATAAAGGGAATGTGCAGTATGCATGTAGTGCTGTTTAAAATAACATTATAGCATATTTAAATATTCAAATCACTTTAAATATTAAAAAAGAACATGTAAATACATTGCCATTATTTTCAAGTGAAATATCTATCTATCTATCTATCTATCTCTGAGGAATTTAGATAGAATATAATCCTGGAAAAACGAGTTTCCAAAACTGCAGTTCAATGAATGAGTTAAATGATTAAAAGCTACAGAGAAAATTAGACTTTTTAACAACCGTGCTGGACCTTTTAGACCACCTAAACTGTCACTATCACTAAAACACCACTTAATGCTTTCAGCTTTGAGATCAGCTGGTGTATCTGTCCATGTCCATCCTTCCACTGTGACCCCTCAACGCTGTGTGCCTGAAAGAATGTGTAGCTGTCAATAAGCTGTTAAATGAGAAAGAGAAATAGACCAGAAGACAATTAACAAATCAAACAGAGAAGCTGCTGGTGGTTTCAGATAATGAACTAACCACCCCAGAGTCACTCTACATCACTGAATGTGTTTGGGATTACTTGGATCATGAGAAACTGAAAATCTGACCAACTTCTAAGACTGAACTTTGGAAGTGTGGACATATATCCCTGCAAGCACGTCTCTGAAAAGACTGGAAGCTATAAAACAGGAAAGAGTGGAAAATGATTTAGTTGTTGAGAACAATTTTTATGTCAAATGTTTTCTGCTGTTTAACTACGCTTAGTTATTTGACTGCATGTTATAAATGAATGAAAGCCTGTTAGGACTGTCAGTGCTCTGACTAGCCTGCCTACCTGTGCATTATGTTTGTTATGCATGTTTTTATGCAGTACCAGCGTTTTGATGTATAGCTGTGTTGCCAACAGCAGGTGAGGTTTTCATTTTCAGCTTGCTTTCGCCTTAAGAGCTGCACTGCAGTCCTCCTATTGTGGTGATGATATAGCATGCTTTAAAGCATTCTCACTGAGGCTTTTCTTCTTGCTCCCCATCGGTAATCCATATCCTCGACACAGGAGAAGGTATCCCATCTGTGAAGGTGCCGGCTGTGTCTGCACATTGCTCAGTTGACTGCAGCACATGTCGGAGATCTTGGCGAAAGCACTTTTCCCGTTTTGTTTCTTTTTTTGGCCGATAGTTCCACTCCCTCTAATGGGAAAGAGACGCTAATGGTCCTTGTGCTTCCTTTCGCGGGGCTTGCGATGTCGCCAAAGCCGCTGTTTAGCTCTTTAAACCCCAATTTAAAGCTTTCTGCTCTCTCCTAAGATCTCACCTTCTCCCAGAGAGAGCAGGCTGAAAAAGGAATTATCCGGAAAGGGATGAAAAAGGGATTGGCGCTCTCTGATGTTTAAAAGGAGTGGGTCTACTGGAGGAAAAACCTGATTATGCCCTTTCATCTCCAACAGTTTATTAGCCTAATCTAAATTGTGCAGCTTTGAGAGACTCTCGTCAACCTACAATGGCTTTTACAGTCCTCGACGGGCCTCCTCTGAATGCTAAGAAGGTGATAATGGTGATGATGATGGTGGTGATTATTGCACTCATCACCCTGTCCTTACGTGGGAATGGATATTACTCTGGATGCAGCGTTCAGTCTGGAACAGTGTGAGAAACAAACAGTTCTGGGGTTGTTTTCTATAATCACACAGTGCTCAGACCTCCTCCTCGCAGCGGCTTTGATCTCCCAGATAATATGCTTTGAGTTCCGAAATGGCGAACATATTCTGACGTGCGAGAGAAACTCTGAGGCAAGGAACTGCAATGGCTCTCCATCAGTTAAAAGGGATCATTTGAACTGGTTTTACATTGTCTATGATGTTTTTTTTTTTGGAAGCATTATGGAAGCATTCACACTTGTCTTGAACAAACATACTACTTTTTTTAATCATAAATAAGTGTTCATGTTTAATCAGGATGTAGAAAATACATTTCAGATCATCTCTTTACTACCACTCCTCACTGTGCACTACTGCATGTGTAGTGCTGCTAGGATGCTAGCAGGCAATAGTAGGCTTATTTGAATTTAGAGCCATTTGTGCGTCTGCATTTAACCCATCCATCCAGTGAAACACACACACTAGGGGGCATTGAGCACACTTACCCGGAGCACCTGGGGAGTAACTGTGGGTGCATGACTTGCTCAAGGTGTCCTGTCAGCTTAGGGGATCAAACCGGCAACCATCCAGTCACAAGGCTGGCTCCCTAACCTCCAGCTCTATGACTGCCCTCAAAAATACCCCCAAATTAATAGCACTTTTTTGCACATTGGAAAAGAAAGATGCTGAAGTTGAAACAGCTTCATCTGCGTTTGTTAGGCTGCAGAAACATTAAGCATGACATACCTGGGTAGTGTTTAAATTTTTAATAGTGCACTGTTGCTTCTGTGTACAGTACCAGTCAAAAGTTTAGATGGCTACTCCTAGAACGCACAGAGTGACGACACACTGATGGGGCAACTTGTCACATATACATGCCTGAGACACGGCTACTCATAGAGGGCTTCCTTATTTTCAGCTTAATGCTTTACTTTAGAATAAAACTGAAGACATACAATTATAAAATAGCACTCATGGAATTGTGCAGTCCACCTGAAAAACCTCCAAAATGGAACTTTACAGGAGGACAAAACGGCTTTCTTAACTTGCAGTTTTGGATCAATTCTATTGGTCTGTCCGTCATGAATATTCACTAAACTGAAAGGGGAACTAGAGCTTTTAAACTGTGCTAAAAAGAGATTTTTTCCCCCAACGAAATGCATGTTAGAGATGGCGATATGGCAGAAATATAATACTGTGGTACATCAAGAGTATATGTGGTATTTCAGGATATGTATTGTTTCAGACATCTCATCAGTTGGAACTGTTGAGTGTAACCCTAAAGAGTCTTTAAGATAACCAACAACATCTGTTTACTGACTGGTACTGTATTTTTGTAGTTTCTCCTCCTAGAATGAATTTCATATGTAATCTCCTAGCTAATACACATATAGATGACAAAACAATCATTTTGGTAGTCTGAGATTTATGTCTAATTCACATTTGCAATGGGAACTGAACTTGTAAGACCCATGTCAATACATTTTATTGCATTCTATTTTCTTTCCTAAGTTTCATGTATGATTTTTGCAAACATTTATACATCACAAGCAGCCATAGTTCAATTTCAATTTCAGTTTACATGACCATTTTCAACACTGTTTTGTTACTGTGCCTTTAAGACTAATACTTTGCTAATCTGTCTTAGATAAGTAGTCAATTTACAAGTAAGGGGCCACATCATTAGGAGGCGTCTACACTCATTTTATCAGCTCTTCTTACCATATAAGAGCACTTTGGAGTTCTACTATCGCAGGCTGTAGTCCCTCTGTTTCTCTACATACTTAATTAGCCTCCTTTCACCCTGTTGTTCTGGACCCCTACAGGACCACCACAGAGCAGCTATTATTTATTTATATCTCAGTACTGCAGTGACAATGATGTGGTGGTGGTGGAGTTCTAGTGTGTGTTGTGCTGGTGTGAGTGGATCAGACACAGCAGTGCTGCTGGAGTGTTTAAACACTGTGTCCACTCACTGTCCACTCTATTAGTCAATCCTACCTTGCTGCTCCACCTTGTAGATGTACAGACAGAGGCGACAGCTCATCTGTTGCTGCACAGTTTGTGCTGGTCATCCTCTAGTCCTTCATCAGTGGTCACTGAGGTGTCACTCCAGCAGCACTGTGTATGTGTCTGATCCACTCACACCAGGACAACACACACTAACACACCACCACCATGTCAGTGTCACTGCAGTGCTGAGAATGATCCACCGCCCACATAATACCTGCTCTGTGGTGGTCCTGTGGGGGTCCTGACTTTTGAAGAAAGGGGTTAAAGAGGCTAACAAAACATACTGAGAAACTGCAGAACTACAAACTGCTTCTATATGGAAAGTGGAGCTAATAAAATTGACAGTGAGTGTAGGAGCAAGGAGGTGGACCTAAAGAAGCAGTCGGAGGGTGCATATCACAAACATAGAAAGTCAGATATATAGATAAGATAGAAGGATCAAGGTAGTGAAGAAAAATGCTGTTATTGTCAAACTGCTGAACAGGTGCATCAGCACCAAGATGCCACATCAGAAAACAGTGGGTTTATACAGAGCTGCTTTTACCCATAGCCTGTGAAACAGATTATGTGTTGTATAACAGTGTAAACAATGTCTGTATACTACTGCAGTTTTATTTGAAGAGGAATGAAGATGCAAAAATGTTTTCCATGACATGCGCCCTTTAAAAGGACGATAACAGAAATAGTATTTTTAAGCCAACGTTAATTAAGCTCTACAGTGAGCCGCTGGGTGCAGAAGGGAAGAGATCCCAACTTTCTGATCCTAAACAGGCAAGGCCGTGATGAATCCTGCAGTTCCTGGATGCCAGTCCTGATGAAACACGGCTATGCTTCAAAATATCAAGCGCTTAAACTGGATTTATATAAAGCTCTTGAAGGTCTCGCGCAAGCAGGCTATCGACAGCAAGCCAGCCCTGCATGCCAGCAAAAACTCTCCACAGAAAAACCATCTAAATATGGGAATACAATCCCAAGAATCTAGTTTAAGCAGGAGTGGTTCAGCTAATCTGACTAAAATATGAAAATGAGGCCTGCATGTCTTCACATCAGTATGTGTGAGAGGTTGACCACGCTCTCGGAATTGAGTTGTCATGGTAAAGATGTGGAAAACTGCATCAGCAGATTATGACTGTCAGTCCCTGAAAAAGAAATCATTAGAGCTATGTGCAGATTTATGCTCAAAATAAAGCACCAAGCAGTCAGTTCTACATGTTCGCGACCCTTGGAAATCCATCAACTGTGACCCCTGTCTTAATCTCATTACCGGTGTACTGCACACACATAGCTCTCAGGTGATCAAAGGCTGTTTACACTCGCTAAACAAATAAGGCTACTCTGCATTCAGAGGGAAATTATTTTATTGTAATTGATAGATGTATTAGGTACAGTATAACCATTAGCCAAACAAATTAATCTCTGAATAAAAACTGCATCATTTTTGTCAGATCACAAATATCAATTAAGGAAGTTCTGTGCACTCATGAATTACATTCGGCTTAATGCTGTGAAATCACAGGTCAAATAATTAGCACGTTTACTTTGAGTAATGAAGGTGTCTCGACTGCATATGCCTTGGAGACTAGAGTGCTGATTTTTTCCCCTTTCTTTTAACAAAATAAGAAATTTAAATAATAATATTAATAGTAATAAAAAAATAGACAAATTCCACTTAAATCATATCATGGAATGTCTCTTTTAGGAATGATGTGATGTAGTATGTAAACACTGTTTAAATATCAGAAATGTCCAGTTCATATGAGTTTCAGTACGTTTTCAATTTTTATTTTTGCGACGTCTTAAAAACCCAGTGGATTTACTTCCACCTATTCAGACTATTGCAGTTTAGTCCACTCACTTACACTTACGGTTATGTCAGCCCAGCTTTCTGAATGAGGAACATTACAGGGCCACCAATTAGAACAGATTGGCATCAATTCTAAAGGCACAATAATAAAACAGCATGTTTAAAGGAGCAATATGTAAGATTTTTAGTTTAAACCTTCACAAAATTAGCTAAAATTATTAACAGAGTGTGAAGAAATAAGCATATTGACGGTACGTTAAACACATCTATGTGTTGTGATGCAGAGATATCTACTGAAGTAGACACGCTAACCAGCTAGCTCCAGCCACTATACCAACACCATTTGCACCTCAAGGAGTGATGGTGAGTCAAGCCATCAGTCCAACGTGAGAGGATAAAGAAGTAGCTCTGCGGACCGGACAGTGTATTCTAACCTCTTGTCAATCATTTTGAAGGTCCTAGTCCCAGTTAGATCATTTAAGGACATGTAGCCAATGAAAGGAAGAGTAAACACAATGATGGCTGAAGCTACTGACAGGAGAAAACAAGCCAAACAAGAGTAAACATTAGCGCTACTTTCCACCACTGAAGAAAAGTGAAAGGTAAAAGAAATGAAAATTGATACTGAACTCACAACATTTCTTCTAGATTGGCAAGGAGTGAAGAGGGAGGAGAAGCGACTGTGCATTTCCTTGTTTCTTATGATAGGGCTAGACACCACAACTTTCTGTTGATATATGTTGTCCCTTATTGGTTAGGAGTCTAAATTTGACAGGTTGCATAACCTTACACATGGCTCCTTTAAAGGCACAGTAACAAATATAGCCTGTTTAATCCCAGGGGTTCAAAGAGGTTGGAAAATGATCATATATAAAAATGAATTATGACTATTTTTTATGACTATTACACAAATGTCAGAAGTGGACCTCTGAGAAAAGTAGAATATTAGAAAAATGTAGAATATGAGCACTTGAATAAAAACCAGACCTGTGTAGCATGACAGCCCCACTAATAGGTGGTGATTATGAGAAAAGTCACGAGACTAAAAACCTGCCTTGATCTCTATCTCTGACTGCTTTAGTAGAAGAGCAAGTCCTCCTCCCTCTCCAGAAGCCGACAGACTCACACTTTCATGCTTGGTGCCCTGGTAATGCCCTCTGTGATTGAAACTCCCACCGTGGTCCTTGAGCACAGGTCCTGTCGTATGGGCGTGAGGTCTACAGCATAAATCAGACATGCTTATTAACAGCTCAGTGGGTCTGTGTTTTTATACTCGTCTGGCATGCGCTGGGCATTAATCAAGCCTCCTGAGAAATTACACCCTCCTGACCTGCTGCTGAGTGCTTGGTGTGGCATAACCTACCCCCTCCTCCCACACCTCCTTTGAGCAAGTTCTCACTAACCATGAGCCATGCTCATTAAAAATGTATGGGAAGCGTTTCCTTACTGCCAGACCAACTCTGACCTCTGGACGACTTCACCGGTGCGGTTACCTGCCCCTTTGTAGGAATATAATTGGCTCTGAGAGCTTTTCACCCGGTGCCTCTTTAGTCGCCCCATCTCGCGTCAGCCTTTGCTGACTGCTGTTCAAACCGCCCCGTTCTCTTTCTGCCCAAAACATTCATTTCCATTTGTGTGGCAGTCCCTGCGGACTGCTTGCAGCCAGCTTGACGCACAGAGCCGCCATGGTGGCGAATAAATTCACAACGCTGCATTTGTGCAAAGCGGGCATCGCCATGGGAGTAAACTATAGAGCTGGTGGCGCACCCCGTGAAGAAGCATCCTAAGACTAATACAAAGTGTATTTGCAGGTTGGAGAGGGGTCTTTTTTTCTAGGGGTTTCGAATATTCTATGAACTGTTCCAGTATTCCAATACTGAAATTGCTATGTGGGCATTCATTGTGCTGAATCACAGAAAATCAGAGAGAACATGTGCAGAGGTCAAATTCTGACATTTGTGCATTTTTTTTGTGTCTTTTATGCAGGAAAAATAGTCATAATTCATTTTTATATATGGTCATTGTCCAACCTCTTTGACCCCTTGGGATTAAACAGGCTATATTTGTTACTGTGCCTTTAAAGGAGCCATGTGTAAGGTTATGCAACCTGTCAAATATAGACTCCTAACCAATAAGGGGCAACATATCAACAGAAATATCAACAGAAAGTTGTGGTGTCAATACAAAGTCTATTTGCAGGTTGGACAGGGGTCTTTTTTACTAGGGGTGTCGACTATTCTATGAACTGTTCCAGTATTTAAATACTGAAATTGCTATATGGGCATTCATTGTGCTGAATCACAGGAAATCAGGGAGAAAATGTGTGGATCGATGGCTAAATGTTGTTTTAATAGGGCTATACAGTGCAATGGTTCTGCTTATCTTTGCAAATAAGTATGTGCTTTATACTGTATTATATGCTACTATGAGAGGAATCAAATTGACACAATTTTCTATTTAATCAAATATTATTACATTTTGTGTTCTCTAGTTTAGCGCTGGATATGGTTTCAGCGGGTTGATGGAAGTTTTGTGCATGTATTTACAGAACTGATTTGGGTGACTATTGACTTCTTAGGTTCATTAACCTTAGCCTTACAGCTCCAGCACTGGTTTAGTTTAGCAAACTAAAGAAACTAAATTTGTACACCAGGAATGATCTTGGCTGGTTGACTACATCTTGGGTATGTGGTAAACTGTGTAAATTATTTTTCACCAAACCCTTCCATTAATGATGTATTTGAGAGAAGGCAGACATAATCTTTAAGTGTCTACAGGTAAGCTGACTTTAAAAATACTTTAGCTGGTGTTTGCTAGAACCAAAAATAATGAAAAGATTTCTGTTCCCAATACTATGTTGGCACATCACCCAATAAGGAGAAAAAAAAACTAAAAGACCACAAGTCATCCCTATATACCACTAAACCACTGGATTCAGGATGAGCTGGTTGATAGACGTTTTTGGGTATCTATTTATAGAATTGATTTGGTTGACTATTGCCCTCTTATGTTTATTAAACTTAGCCCACAGCTAGTTGAGTTTAGAGATTTAAAGAAGCAAGTACATTTTCATACCAAATGACTGTCATGACTGCTTGAGTACATCTTATGTAAGTAGAAAATTGTGTAAATTACATTTGTCACCAAACCATTTCTTTATTCAGTGTGTTTACATGCACTTAATGATCTGATAACTGCTGAAAATTAGATTTTAATCCATTATCCATGAATCCATCAGTAATCCATTTAATGCAAATACATGCACTTGAGTAATCAGATAACCAGAAAACCCTGGGTCTAAATGAGCCAGACAGCCATTGAATTTCTGCTTTGCACCCGGCCAATAAACTCACAGTTTAGAGTAAGATGCACTGTAAACGTAAGGTAAAACTTAAACAAGAGTCACTTTCCTGAAAATAAGAACATACCTCATTTAGAAGGTAAATAATATTTAACTGCTTCATTTGGTCAAGCATGTAGTGATTTCACTGTGTTCTGTTTTGCTGCATCTTCCACTTGCTGGGTTAAACACTCCTTGCTTATTCCCAGTACCACTTTCCGAAGAAGTCCGAAAGAAATCAGAGTAAGAGTACACATGTGCTGAAAAGCCTGATTACCGAGCTAAAACATGTCTCTCTCTATGTTGAATTTCACATTCGGATTACTAGGTCTTCATCCGATTCAAGAAATATGAGTATGCTGTTTACATGACCGCTTGATTAATCAGATAACTGTAGAAATCTGATTATGATCAGACAGACCAAAAAGTATATAGATATTTATGTTCCCAGTGTTATTTTGCATGTTGGCACAAAAATCTCATCTAGAAGCCCACATCAGCACTATCTACCACTGCACTGGCAAGCTCTAGCGTTAGTGGTAATGTAGGTTGTTAGCTCATCTGAAGGTACTGTCTCTGTTCCTACTGGTTTAAATGAGGAAAAGCTTTCCTTTAGTTTTTTTAAGCTGCTAGCACCAGTACAGTGTAATTACCTATTATGGATACCCTGGATATTAAAGTTTGTCTGAATGCACATCCCTACTTTAATAGCGACCTCTCGGATGGGTTCATATTGAAGCCATTTGATTAAGCAGCTAATAATGAGGATATATAGATTTCATTTTCTCAGCAAAGGAGGGCGCTCAGACAGAACCCTCATACATGACACATACATAATAAGTGCAGAAGTACCAGAATCTATCACCTTGAAATGAAATGAAGTACTATTAGCTGAGATCTGGATCGGTAGAAGAGAGGAGAGAGAGAAAGGGCCAAAAAAAAAAAAAAAAAATTGAGAGAGAGAGAACGGATTTGCTGGTCTTGCGTATGCTGGGGAGGCAATTTGGCAACATAAATTACATGCTCCCTCTCCTGTGGCTCCTGCCACCCTGATAGGATAAAACTATCCATTAATCTGTCATGACCTGTCAGGGGGCTCTGGGGTGGTGACAGGTCACACTTTAAGGAAGCACTACTAGACTGACTAGACTAGGCTGCAAATCCAGGCTGGGGAGGTTTAAACCAGAGACATATTAACAAGAGAGCCAGACAAGGACATGTGCGATTAATAAGAATAAGAAGCTCTCCTATTGATGCTTGTTGCATGGTTCTGTCATGGACCATCTTGGAACCATGGTAACCAAGCGCAGAGCTGGCATCACCATCCAGACGGTTAGCGCGACTGGCTCACTACACACGTGTGCTGTGAACTCCTAGAACATAAAGCTGCTTTGGTTAAGTACTCCAATTTGCTAGAACCGTGCTGGGGGCCTTTTGTATGAAGAGAGCATATAGCTCGACCGGAAGGCCTGCTTGGAGATATTGAGGTATGGGGGCTTTGGGGTTATGATTAGCACTGCAGGCAGTAAAAAAGACTGTTGCTGACAAAAGAAATCAGCCTCATTAAAATCACTTAAAATATTCAAAATTCAAATTATGAACAATCACAATCATCACAGAACAATTAATAGTTATTACTATTGAATTTACTTTATTAAAATGTGGCTGCTGCAAGACAAGGGTAGGTTAACTGTAACGTGCATGCATTATTAGCTTCATTACAGTAGTATACTCCAAAGAAATGAAAAAGAGTGTATAGCCCAGTGCACATGGTCAGCAAACAGCCACTTCATTAGGTACATTGTATCTACACTCATTGTCCAGTTGATCAGCTCCACTTACCATATAGGAGCACTTTGCAGTTCTACAGTTACAGACTGTAGTCCATTTGATTATCTGCATACATTGTTGGGCCCCTTTCACCCTGTTCATCAGTGGTCAGGACCCCCACAGGACCACCACAGAGCAGGTATTTTGTGGATGATGGATAATTCCCAGCACTGCAGTGACACTGACGTGGTGATGGTGTGTTAGTGGGTGTTGTGCTGGTGTGAGTGGATCAGTGAGTGTCACTGCTGGACTGAGAATAGTCCACCAACCACAACTATCCAGCCAACAGTTTCCTGTGGGAAGCACCCTGTGACCACTGATGAAGGGCTAGAGGATGACCAACACAAACTCTGCAGCAGCAGGTGAGCTGTCGTCTCTGACTTTACATCTACAAGGTGGAGCAGCAAGCTAGGATTGTCTAACAGAATGGACAGTGAGTGGACGCAGTGTTTGGAAACTCCAGCAGCACTGCTGTGTCTGGTCCACTCACAAGACACACTAATACACCAACACCATGTCGGTGTCACTGCAGTGCTGAGAATAATCCACCACCCAAATAATCCCTGCTTTGTGGTGATCCTGTGGGGAATCCTGACCACTGAAGACAGGTGTAAAAGGGGTCTAACAAAGTATGCGAAGTATGACTGCACCACTGGTTTTATAATGTCTTTTTGATATTAAATTCCTTACAGCCTCTTGACACATGAGGCCCACGCATTTGCTATGGCTCTCGATGAACATTTCTAATTTCCATCTCTCTTGAAATTGCCAGTTCTCACTGTCAGCTTTGCACTTTATGGCTGCAGTCATGACTAAATGTCATTGAGTAAATTAATTTGCAGGTTTAGTCTGAGAAAAAAGACTCTTATACTTTAGTTTACTGTGATATTACAGTACAGTGCAAATTATCTGTCAAGTAAAAGGACAAAAATGCAACTTAGTGGCAGGAAGGCCACGAAGTCATGGACCAGTTTAGATTTGTCCGTGGACCACGTTTGGCCTGGGGGTCTTCAGACAGCCCAGACCTAATTCGTTAAACGTTCCATTTTTTTATTCCGAGTATACGCTCATTGTCAAAAAATAGTTGGATAAATAGTTGCACCCAGAAGGAATCAACCAACAGGAATGAAACTTGGTGGGTAGGTTTGACATTGTGTGATTCAAGTTTGTGTGATTCAAGTTTCACACTCGGCTGCACATGTGACAGAAGCAGGGACAGGCCTTATCGCTGTACCTGACTGAACCAACAGCCACGCCTGCGGACATTCAATGAGAAGTGTTGACTTCCATGAGTTGTCCTGTTAGTGCCAGCACCATTGTCAGATGGCTGCACGACACAATAGTACATGCACACAGACCATTACCACGACTAACACCACGCCAACGTCGCCAAAGACTTCAGTGGTGTCGTGCCAGACTGTTTAAGTGACTCAGAATGGCAGCGGGTCATCTTCAGTGACGAGTCCCGCTTTTGTCTTCGTGGAGACGACCAATGAACCCGTTTGCGGAGGCACCATGGTCAGCGCCAAGATGAACGGTTTGCTGTCATGTGTCACGTGTCCAGAAAGCCTGGTGTCACTCCACCTCCACCCCTACCGCACAATCTGCAGGAACTGTGTGAGAATATTCAAGCTGTATGGGATGGATTATCACAGGACACCATTAGGAACCTCTACAACTCCATGCCGAGACATCTGGCATGTTGCATGTTGCATTAGCAAACATGGTGGCCCAACGTCATACTGAAAGACACTACTTCTGTATAAAGAGAGAAAAGTCTTTTTTTTTTTTTTCAACATGACATAGGTAGTGCATCCAGTACAATGGTCCCAGATTGTAAGGGGCTTCTAGAAGCGTGAATTTTATAGTTTAAAAACTTCTGTGACAGACGACATTGAGGAAATGTGTCCATCCTTTGAAGGAAATGGTTTATACATCACGCCTCTCGTATTACATCAGTCCTGAGTCCGGAAAACTTCCAAACTTCCAGTAGTGCAGTAGACAGAACAATGACTAACACATTTCCACTGAAATATTTATATCCTCTTACACAACAGCAGGTGTAGATAAGAGCAGCAAGAGAGGAGAGTGGGAGAGTGAGGAGAAATCAGCAGCAGGTAATAGGAGGAGGAGCTCCTAGCCGTTTGTTTAACATTAATTATGGAGACCGATAAAAGGCTGATACTAAAGAAAAAAAATTTGACACCCAAATGCAAAAGACCCCGTCCCCTCAAATCAGCCGAGGGGAAAATGCAATGACAAAATCCAACAAGACATGAGCACATAAGCTATCGCCCCTCCTCGCCAAGTAAAATCCAATCTCATATCCCACGTTATTTTAGACAGAGCGCTTGTTTTTGCAGGTAAAGCCCAAATGACAGCGCTGTTCTTCAGCAGGGATGATTGGAGCTTATTGCTGTGAGCCACAGCTCCATGTGCAAAAACAGTCTCGGAAACTGCTTTCAAATCGGCACGTTCTGTAACAGGCATTGTTATTTTTAGGTCCTCCTAAGAATCAGTGGAAATGAAGACCAAATCTGTACCCACACAAGCTGCTGTTGTTGTGGTTGTTGTGGCCTAGGAATACACAAGCTTATATGCTATTTTATGTGTTTTAAATTCAATACATGCTCATATTTACATGTATCGTAACGTAACGTGAAATTACATTTATATACTGTGCAACATGCATGTTTACACACCACAATCTATGAATATGTATATGCATAAATGAATTTAAATCTGCATCTGCAAGAACGAGGATGCAATGTGTTTGTATTTGGTTCTTTCTGTAAGTGCATTCTCTCTTCCACAGACGGACTGCTCCAGCGACAGTGAAAGTGAGGATAACTTCATTGTCATCCCTCCTCGCGATCACCTGGGTCTGGCTATCTTCTCCATGCTCTGCTGCTTTTGGCCTCTGGGCATCGCTGCCTTCTATTTCTCTCAGGGGGTACGTGCACAACTCAGGTCTTTAAATACTGCAGAATCAGAACACAAAGCTACAGATGAATGATGTGCATATGTCTCGATTTCCCTGCTGGAATTCTTGTGGAATGGATAAAATAGAATTAAAGACGCTGTTTTAACTGAGGACCAAAAGCTATCCGTGCTCCACTCACAAATCACAGATGCATTCTTTAATAGTTGCGAGGTTGCACAAGCTTTATAGAACAAACGAGATGTTGTTATATAAGCAAGCTATAGTTTGCAAAAGTTCCATTCAACCTTATGAGACATTGTAGCGCAAAATATGTCAATTTAAAGTTATTACTTATAAAGTATTTTGGGTGCATGTGCTCATTACTGCTGGCTAAAAAAACTGCCATTCATTTATTGATTTACACTGCCAGTCAAAAGTTTAGACACACCCACATAATGGGGTTCAACTTACGCTTATCAGTTCCAACTGATGAGATGTATGAAACAATACATATCCTGATATACCACATATACAGTTGCAAGAAAAAGTATGTGAACCCTTTGGGATTACTTGGATTTCTGTATAAATTGGTCATTCAGTGTGTTCTGATCTTCATCTAAGTCACAACAATAGACAAACACAGTCTGCTTAAACTAATACTGCACAAAAAATTGTATGTTTTCAAATTGTATTAAACACAACATGTAAACATTCACAGTGCAGGGTGGAAAAAGTTTGTGAACCCCTAGGCTAATGACTTCTCCAAGAGCTAATTGGAGCCAGGAGTCAGCCAACCTGGAGTCCAATCAATGTGATGAGATTGGATGTGTTGGTTAAAGCTGCCCTGCCCTATAAAAAACACACACCAGTTTTGAGTTTGCTGTTCTCAAGAAGCATTGCCTGATGTGAACCATGCCTCGCACAAAAGAGCTCTCAGAAGAGCTACGTTCAAGAATTGTTGACTTGCATGAAGCTGGAAAGGGTTACAAAAGTATCTCCTTGATGTCTGAGCCTTGATGTTGATGTGTCCACGGTAAGACAGACTGTCTACAAATGGAGAAAGTTCAGCACTGTTGCTCCTCTCCCTAGGTGTGGTCGTCCTGTAAAGATGACTGCAAGAGCACAGCGCAGAATGCTCAATGAGGTGAAGAAGAATCCAAAGTTTCCTCCTGACCATTGTGCAGGTCTGATCTGCAACTACAGGAAACGTTTGGTTGAGGTTATTGCTGCCAAAGGAGGATCAACCAGTTATTAAATCCAAAGGTTCACATACTTTTTCCAACCTGCACTGTGAATGTTTACGTGTTGTGTTCAATACAATATGAAAACATTATTTTTTTTGTGCAGTATTAGTTTAAGCAGACTGTGTCTGTCTATTGTTGTGACTTAGATGAAGATCAGAACACACTGAATGACCAATTTATGCAGAAATCCAAGTAATCCCAAAGAGTTCACATACTTTTCCTTGCAACTGTACTCCTGATGCATCACAATATTATATAGTTATAATTTTTTACAGTTACACTGTAAGAGTAATATAGTTACTCTTTCAATTTAGTGATTATTCATGATGGACAGACCAATAGAATTGGTCCAGAGTTGCTAAGAAAAAAAAACTTATTATATCAACCTCCACTGCTGTTTTATCCTCCTGTAAAGTTCCATTTTGGAGGTTTTTAAGGTGGACTGTATAATTCCATGAGTGCTATTTTATAGTTTGATGTCTCCACTTTTAATCCAAAGTACAGTATTAAGCTACAAATAAGGAAACCTTCTACAAGTAGCTGTGTCTAAACTTTTGACTGGTGCTGTATTTCATTCAAACCATAGAAGGACCTTAGCATTCTCACATGTAAATATGACTGAGCTTTTAAACATGTTGAATGATATTTGCCACATTAATACCATATTCCGTGTACCACACACGGCTGAAAGTGTTGTAGAAATCCAGCTGTGGATTAGCAGTGAGTGAACTTGCTCCGGTGCTGCAGGCAGACACCATGCCTACAGAAATACAAAACACCATCTGTGGTACAGCATACAGTTTAGCACATCCTCAGAACACATAACAGCTTCAGCTCCCGCGATAAAACACTGTCATGTCTCGGCTCTCTATGCAGCGACAGACACCATGCCATTGGACAGCAAGGGTTCCGTTCTTCATGGAAGTTTTTTCATAGATGACAGTATACTACAACTGCAGCTCGTGTGTTTATTGTGTTCTTTTATTTGACAACGACCTTCAATTCAAATGCCATTACTATGCTTGGTTCCACATCTCCATCAGAGTAACAGACAGTCAAATAATTACCAGAATAAAGAAATATTGGTGCTATTACTTTCATTAGTAGTAGTATCTCGGTAGTTACAGCTGCTAATATAAAATAAAAATCAGGACTGTTCCAGGACACATTAGCATATGTACTAGAAATAATAGAATTATTATATATTATTATTTAATTATTATTTATTAGATTAATTATTAGATACCATTTAGGATGCATATAGACATGAGTTGGCAACAGAGTATATATATATATATATATATATATATATATATATATATATATATATATATATATATATATTTATTTTTTT
>CM067481.1:28831656-28853785 GCA_034552555.1 Semaprochilodus insignis | reverse complement strand
TCCAGTCGTTATTGAAAGACATTCTGGTTGGTTTGAGTGTTCCAGTCGTTATTGAAAGACATTCTGGGGGTGGGCGCAGCTGGCTTTCTGTGCGGCCAAGTGAAGTCCAAACGTGATCAAACGTCAGCAAAAACCCATGTGGATGAACGGAGTGGAAGGCTACTGTTGATCATTTTAGATGCAAAGTACCTCGTCGATTTCACTTGTAACTCACATTGAGTAGGCTGAAGATTCTCCGCAAGGGGAAGCAGTAAGCACACAAGTAGCCTTTGGTGTTTCATATAAGTGACACTCTGTGCTTATTATGTTAAGGTAGTATTGTGGTTGGTATTGGGTTTTCATCTATGACCGACCTAACAAGTCCTCCAACTGCACCTTTCCACCATATTGGATTTGAGCCCGATCAATCTATGAGCCACCAATAACATATCCTAGTTTTATTGGTATTTCTGATAATTCAGTTGACGTTGTTGGTTGTAGCATTTTTGGGATTCAAGCTTGTGATGTTTTGAAGATAGGGTAAAACCTTTGATGGCTCTGCCACAGGTGAACCCAGTGTAATACAGGCCCTATTTAAATATATGACGGGAATACAAGAAGGACTGATGAATCAAAGAACTGGTGAACACCAATACAACATTAGGGTATAACAGATACCAGGACTCCAAACTGAGCCCTTTTTTCAGCACTAGTATTTTCATTGTTTAAGATTATGAGCTTCTGCTGTTATTTGTTTAAATGTGACATTTGAGTACTGACAATTTCTGTCAGTAAAACAGTATTTGACTTATACAATTTGCACAAAAAAATATGAGGCTAATTATGTTTTTCCAGTTTTTCTCTTTCCTTTAGTGTGTGTGAGTTTGTTGTGCATGTAAATGATCTGCAAAGTTATAAAGCTCTAAGTACATGCCAGAGGGAGAAACTGTCATCCACAGGAACCCCTTTTCTCAGCTGCCTGAAACGCCACGTTGGAATTCCAGCCATTATCTCTGTTACAAGGTGACATCATCTCTTAACACAGGCCTTATTTCCCACCTACCTGCAAGCCTGGCACACTCTCTCACAAGGCACAGCAACTACTGCAGGCCTGTAGAAGCAGAACCACTCCAGCAGTTGACCAATCAGACCAATGCGCACTAGGCACATAGGGAAGCAGGGCTTAAAGACACAGGAGCTCTGACAGAGCATTTTAAACAGAGGGTGAATACAGATGTACAGTGTGAGAAAATTAACTATGAACATTTACAATTAGCATAATACATCCCCTTATATAACTAAATATTAATATGAAATATTATCAGTTAAAATTTTTAGTCTTTTAAAAACAGTATCTGCCACGAAGTTTTCATATCAGTCAGGTTGATTTTTGCAAACGCTACATGCAGCTCGATTATAAACTGTACAAAATAAGGGACCTGATCAACTTTAACACCTTTCACAGACATTAAAAAAGTATTAAATAGATGTTAATAATTAAGATATATTTAATATTACCTGAGTTTATTTTTTTATTCCACTGAATGGAATTCAGATCAGTATTCTGTAATACTTCTGTAACAACAACAGTCCTCATGTTTGCGGTCTCCACATTAGTGTTTGTGAGTGGAGTATGCGTTTGTGAGTGGAACTTGGATCGATCCATTGATGACCTTAGATTGTCCTGTCTGGCTCAGTTCTGTCAGTATAGGAGGATTTTATATACAGTACCAGTCAAAAGTTTAGACATATATATTTATATATATATATATATATATAAAATATATATTCCTCTCTATACATACAGGGGTTGGACAATGAAACTGAAACACCTGTCATTTTAGTGTGGGAGGTTTCATGGCTAAATTGGACCAGCCTGGTGGCCAATCTTCATTAATTGCACATTGCACCAGTAAGAGCAGAGTGTGAAGGTTCAATTAGCAGGTAAGAGCACAGTTTTGCTCAAAATATTGCAATGCACACAACATTATGGGTGACATACCAGAGTTCAAAAGAGGACAAATCTGTGACCAAGACAGCAAGTCTTTGTTATGTATCAAGAGCCACGGTATCCAGGGTAATGTCAGCATACCACCAAGAAGGACGTTTTCCTCCACCAGCATCACGTAGTGACCTGGCCACTATCCTGCAAGAAGATCCATGGCTTAAAATCCCTCTGACCACTGTGCAGGACTTGTATATGTCATTCCCAAGACGAACTGATGCTGTGTTGGCCGCAAAAGGAGGAGGAGGCCCTACACCATACTAATAAATGAGTGTGGTCTAAAACCAGGTGTTTCAGTTTCAATGTCCAACCCCTGTATATGGTGTTCTTTATTTTAGAATGAAAGTGAAGACATCAAACTATAAAACTTAAAAAAAAAAAAGAAAAAGTGCTAAAAGTTTTTGGGGCAACAAAATATATATTAGATACATCAAGAGTATATGTGGTATATCAGGATATGTATTGTTTCAGACATCTGATCAGTTGGAACTGTTAAGCGTAAGCCTGTAGGGTCTTTAAGATAACCAAAAATACCATTTAGTTGGGTGTGTCTAAGCTTTTGACTGGTGCTGTACATTGCCTTTAAATCCTCTCTTATTCCATTCAGATGTTTAAGAGTTTTTTGCCATATTGTTTCTTATAATCTCTGCAAAGCTTTAATCGGCTCCTCTATCAAAAGAAGCAGGTCCCACAGATACGATCACATTCCCTTTCTCCAAAAGCAAACAGCTTTAAAAACAGCTGAGCATTATCTCTATTCGCATTGAACACAGTGCAAATGCATTCAATGCACTTTGTGTGTTTATTTATTTATTTTGTGAAAAGCATTTATTTAAAAAAATTCCATCTTTATACACGATGTCGTACGGCTTCCGAGAGGCCCTTTTCCCTTTTTAAACATTTTCACCCTTATCTGCAGTTTAGGCTGTAGCAAGTGAAGGCAGCGAGTGAATTATCTTGTCAGGGGCTAATTTAATTCTCCTGCAGTAATTATGATAATGATGGTGGTGTTTAGAGAGAGAGTGGCTGACGCCCTCAGCCGACTCTCGGAATCTGGCGTTAGAGACAGGCTGGTGGAGATAGGGCTGTTTTTTTTTTTACCCTGCCTCGGCTCACACTGAGCACCTTCCTCAGAGAACGCTCTGAATAGACTCTCTCACCTTAGCGGCAGAGTGCAGCAGAATGGTAATGAGGAGGCCCGCCCACTCCTTGCTCCTTGCCCCTCCCTCTCTGTACCTGTTTGGGTGTGCGTCTGGTGTCTGGGGATAGAAGATGACTCTCGCAGCAAGATAGCTCTCTCCGTGCTTGCTATTCACATCAGTGTGATATGTACATCTGCGATCTCTTCATTCATTACAGCAGCCTTAAAGGAACGCCAGCATTTTTCAGTCCGCTGCACCTGTTACATATGATTGTTAGCATGGAAAAATCTCTTTACTTAGTAAACAATGTTGATTCAAACAACGTTTATTATAGTACACTACTGACAAATGTACTACTACGTCACCGCCAATGTCTTACTGTATGTAGACATTTTTTTTAATGTAGAAAATGATGTATGTATGTATATGTATGTAATATAACAGGTAATATATAACAGGTAATTTAATTATATACTATACTATTCTAAACAAAATAATTTGGCATGATTTTATGTGTCAAGTTCAAGGACAAAGGTTTCTGCAAGTATTTAAGTACATGCCTGTATTATATAACGTTAGGTGGCACAACCAGCAAGTCAAATGGTGCAACCAGAGCAGTAAAGTTTTAATAACTAAAACAGGCAATTAAAAAATGGATGATGATTTTTAAGATAGAAATGTATATATAGAAATATATAGAAATGTGTGTGTGTGTGTGTGTGTGTGTGTGTGTGTGTGTATATATATATATATATATATATATATATAAGCATATTGAAAAACAAAACAAACAAAAGAATAGTCACTTTTAAGGTGGCAGTAACTAAATACCTGCGGGGTGTTTGACAGGATTCATAGATTGAGAAGAGGTGGTACAGTGCAGTGAATGTGTGGTTTGATGTGTGGAAATAGGGGTCCAAAGCAGATGTTAATAATTAGCTATGGATGCATATGATTGCATTTGGGCATGCCATAGGTCATAGTATGAAGGGAGTAGCTGAATTTGCAGGAAGCATACAGTCATACAGGTCTACCAGCAGTGGCTGAAATCCCAGTCTACAGGAAATTCTCCTCAGAATTGTGCCAGGGAACGCATATAACAAATCTGGCCCAACTGCGCAATTCTTCAATACAAGTGGCTGAACATTGATGTGGCCCACATCCAGAAATTTGTCCAGTCCATGCCAAATCAAATCACAGCTTTTTAATATATTTTATTTTAATATATTGTAATTGTAATTTTTAAGATACTTATTTGTCATCGACCCAAATTTCTGTAAGGCTTCTGGCAGAAAATCTTGGGATGACTTTTCAAGTAACATTATATTTATACATTTGTAATATAGTACAGACAAAGATTTTAACATATACAATTTAAACTATAAACTTAAACTTGAAGCACCACACAAAAGAGACTAATTACTAAAACACTGAAAAAGGAAGAATTATTACACATTGTAACAATTGTGTCTTAACTAACAAAGACAATATATGTTTTTAAGAAAAAAAAAAATAAGTTAAATATTTTAAGGTCATTAAATATAAAATAATAAGCAGAAGATGAAACATATTTTTGTTTCTTTGACTTATTGTTAGAAGTTCAGTGAGCTCAAAATGTTATTTCAGCAAGTTTACTTCCTTTTTAAGACACTCTTTTTTTCTCTCAGTGAAAGAATACACAGATATCGGCTTTCTGTGGTTTGTATCAGTACTGTGAGCTCATTTTCATATCTTCAGTGTTGTGGGACACCATTTGTGACCATGCTGGTAGAATGGGCCAAAGCTAAAGCAGTTGCCAATGGGCTTCTATTATAAGTGTGTTTTGAATCAACATTCAATCAACAGCAAGAGGAAACATCTCAGAATGATTGTCCATGCTAGGTAGAGCCGACTAGGCTGAGATTAGGCTGAAAGACACTAGAGCATTCCTTTACTAGAGTGATCCAATTAGGCTTGTGTGTATGAGTGAGCGAGCAGGGAAGTCACTTACCTTGACAAGAATATCTCTCGCGCTAACTGTGAATGTACAAGCCAACAAAAGTGACACAGCGTGTTTACATGATAACTCGGAGTTCAGCGTCTCAGAACTGGTGGCCAAACAGCGCATTATTGACCGTCGCCAAGCAAAGGAATAGAAATCGATAGTGTTTTCCTGGGATTAGGGGGTCAGACTCAGTGACAGAGAGCAGTGAGCCTCCCACGCCTGCAGTCTTGTGTGAACCAGCAACTCGCACTCATGCTGCGGTGTGAAACGTCTGCTAAAACAGACACGTGAGTACAAAAGGCCATGACAAATGAACACACAGGGGTGCAATCGCATAAACACAGCAAACATCACTTCGCTCGCATGCATTTATTGAAGCACAGGATGCAGGGCAAGCTTAAAAATGCAGAGCGAGCTGTGTCGAGAGAAAGCCTAGAGCTTTGTTTAAAGTAATACGCAGTTACCAAGCCATCTGCCGTATGTAATTTCAGATTTATTTAAGTCACAGCGAAGCAGCGAGAACATGAGTGGGGCTATGAGTATGTAAAACATATAGACATTATCTGGCATAATGAAACCAATTAGAGTATATTTGAAAGCTGGCTCCTGAATTTCATTTAGATTTTGCCTCCGGCTGACCATGATTAAAATACTCATTTTAACAATTTACACAAGAAATTACACAGTCGAGTCACATTATTATGACCGCTTCCTACTTTTGACGACAGCAGCACGTAGCTCATGAAGGAAGTCACTGTTTCGTGGCATTCTCTGGGCCCACTCATCCATATGGAAGGCACTCTCAACTGATTTGGGTATGAATCCATCCCTGAATATCACGTACACCCATACATGCTAACTGTCTTTCCTGGGGCAGATGGGATCTTCCAGCAAGACAATGCGACATGTGACACGACTAGAAATATCTGACATTGATTGGAAGAGCATGACCAAGACTTCTTAGTACTACCCTGGCCCCCTATTTCCTCAGACTTAAACCCAACTGAGCATCTTTGGGACCACCTAGATTGTCGTGTTCGCTCTATGGATCCTCCGCCCATGCACCCTACAGCAGCTGTGGGATGCACTGCAGTCAGCATGGCTCCAGATACCTGTGACAACCTACCAGGACCTTACTGAGTCACTCCCAGCCCTTCTAGCAGCTGTCCATGCTGCACACAGCAGTTACTCTGGATATTAGCTGGTGGCCATAATAATGTGACTCAGTTGTGTATTTCTGAGTAAGAAAGTGATTTATAAAATACTGCCTTTATTACAGTTGGGTATATAGAATATATCTATTCTTATATCCCTCACAGTTCTCTCTTGAAAGACACTGGATAAAGGCATAAACCATGAACATGTGTGATGTTACATTACTCTAATAGATGTGTAGTATCCTGATCCTTTCTCTCAGCTTTGATCATACTATTTCTGCTAAAGCCAGTTAAAACCAGAGCTAGAAATCATCACATTTATGCAATAGTTTTGGTTCACATCACTTGTGAGTGGAAATCATGGAATCGGAAAGTGTTTTCTATGTGCCAATGCATTAATATGACCTTTAGCCATTAAAATATGCCTAAGTAAGCTCAGATCCATGACGGGATCAGGACTTCCCGGACATAGGAAACATTCAAATTTCAGGTTTTGTTGATTTTCTAAATGAAAATAAGTTTATGCACGCTCTACGAAGGGCACACTTATACACACTGTAGTGCAAAATTGCTGTTAATCTGCAGAATTTAGCAAACTGGAGAAAATATAAAAGATAAAATGTGGCCTGTGCGAAAGTTATGGCTTATTTCATCTTTTATGTTTTTTCTTTTTTTCAATATGTGAAACTCAGTAAATGAATAAAAATATGTACTAGAACTCACAGAAAGATGTCATATTCAGGTTTGTACCCTGTAGAGGTGTAGCTTACTTTAATTTCTAACATCAACAAAACCCTTATAGCAAGAGAATAGCTGTTGGCCTGTTGATGACAAAGCTGGCAAACCACTGGTGTTTTGCTGAGCGTTTTCTGGGCGGAGAACCCAAAATGTCACTTCTCATCACCTGTGGTCTACTCACAGTTTTTCTTCCATTCTTATTTTCATTATCCTTAGTACATATACTAAATAAATATACTCATTGCCAAAAAAAATACCGTACCAAGAAGGAGCTGTTGGAACCGAATGAAACTTTATACTGTATGTGTGAATGTAATGATGAGATATGTAAGTGATTACAATGTTAGGATAGTAAGGATGAGTTTATTGGGGAAAACTATGCAATTGAAAGTAGGCTGTAGTACCCTGTTGGGCCGCCTCTAGCCTGGATACAAGATGAGATATATGGTTGGGCATAGAGCCATACAGGTATGGCATCCTGCGGCATATTTGCCCACAGATGGGCCTGTAGATCCTGCACACTCATAGGCTGCTGAAGCTCACATTCCAGCTGGTCCCATAAATACTCCATTGGTGATAAATTTGGGGACCGTGCAGGCCAAGGAAGTGTTGCAATCTGGCGGAGACATTCCTGGGAAGCCATTGCCATGTGTGGGCAAGCATTATCCTGCTGAAAAATTCCAGTTGGAAGCCCTGGGATGAGCTGCAACACATGTGGCTGGAGCATGTCCTGCACATATCGCTGAGCTGTCAGTGTCGTTTGTATCAATACTAGGGGTGACCAACTGTCATATACGATGGCTCTCCAGATCATCACACCAGCAGGTACCACTTGTGTTTGGACGGTGGAGAAGGAAACTGTAGAAGCTGCTCATGTTTGTTGGCGGATCAGATGATCCTCTCTACTGGTCATCTGTCTGGGCCTTCCGGAGCTTGTTCACCATGAATGCGTGCCCTCACATAACCAGACCTCACCTGTAGTCAAGTTTTTCACAGGACTGTAGGAATATTGTGCCATTGACTAGCAAGTGCTGTCCGTGAAGATGGAATAACAAGGGGGAAAAAAAACTCCCATAGTGTAGAGATTCCTGTGCCTACCATTCACTTGCTGCACCGACACCATACAGACACTATTTGCAGAATGGCGTCCGCTCCTCCAGCCACACTCCAACAGCCCTTTAAACCTTGTCCTTGGGGAGACGAGCATCATACCACCACTTAATTATTCATCCAAACTGCAGGAATGGATTGATTAAACAATTACAGGCTGCTTAATAGACAACGTTATAGAAGGAATTAAATTTGAGCGAGTGAGGCTTCCCCCTTTGAGCCGCAGCCTTCAGTGCAGATTTCTTCCTGCGCTGCGTTCAGGGAATGGAAATATTAGATAAAGCTGTTCAGGGCCACATTAAGATGCTTTCTTCTCCTAAAGCCTCCTTCAGGGGAGAAGTATACAAGTCAAAAGAGATGACTACAGTGGCCCTACTGCAAATTCCCCAGAAGTCTAAAACAATGGCATTCAGCTCTGCTTGCGCACGCTTCGTGTTGGCATGGAAACTAATAGTTCCATCCTGTATTTTTCCCGTTTGTTTGATTCTGCGTCCTCGCTTTCACTAACAGTTTTTCCTCCTCACAAATCCGCTCTACATGACACGAAACGGATGGTGTGACAAACAAGGTGTGTGCAAATGAAAAAGCCTTTATTGTGCAGGCTGTGTGGCTCCCCCGTGGCTGCAGCGCACCAGAGAGTGTGACTCAGGTCTGCAAGCTTTTTAGCTGAGAAAGCTGAGGTTGGGGAGGCCAGTCGGGACTGAGCGCTGCCACAGACAAGAGCACCGGAACAAAGAAAATTACAATTACAGCCAGGAAATCAAAAAGCCTCTCACCAGGGGGGACTTTGGCTCGAGACAATAATGTACTCCGTCAACTGCTGAAGTAAGGTCTGTGTCACCTCAAAGTAGGTCAAAAAACCCGCAAAAAAAAACAAAAACATTGTCCTTCAACAAAAAGATCACTGGACCCAAAAACAGGCTCAGTTACGTATTTATGATCATGTGAAATGCCATAATTGCCATGCCATGTTGAATGCCATGTTTACATATAGATATTGCTAACTTGAGTAATTTTATGGAACTGCACTCATCATCAAAAAGAATAGTTGCACCCAGAAGGAAGTGTCAGATTGCAATGCTATTTGGAAGGAGGATAAAAGTTACCAGGAACAATAAATGAGGATACATGTAGACTGATATGAGCAATATTTATTGAGCTACACATACAGAAGTAGTGTCTCTCAGTATGGCGTCAGGCCACCATGTTTGCTAATGCAACATGCCAGACGTCTCAGCATGGAGTTGTAGAGGTGTCCTGTGATAATACATCCCATGCAGCTTGAAGTTGCAGGAACCGCAAAAAGGGGTGGAGGTGGAGTGACACCAGGTCTTCTGGACGTGTGACACGTGACAACAAACCATTCATCTTGGCGCTGACTGCGGTGCCTCCACACATGGATTTGTTGGTCGTCTCCACCAAGACAAAAGTGGGACTCGTCACTGAAGGTGACCCACTGCCATTCACTGTCGGTCCGTGACAGTCTGGCACGACACCATTGCAGTCTTTGGTGATGTTGACGTGGTGTTAAGGGCAGTCGTCGTAACAATCTGTGTGCATGTAATCCTGCGTCGTGCAGATGTCTGCCAATGGTGCTGGCACTAACAGGGTCATGGAGGGCATCACTGCTGAATCGTAGCTGTTGGGTCAGTCAGGTACAGCGATAAGGCCCGTCCTTGCTTACGTCACATGCACGACGACCGTGAAACTAGAATCATTTGCATGTCTCACTTAAATGCATGTCTCTTAAACCTACCCACCAAGTTTCATTCCTGTCGGTTGATTCCTTCTGGGTGCAACTATTCGTGCAACTATTCTGTTGATGATGAGTGTATAATAAAAGTAGCCCAGGAGCAATAATATAGAGTGCTATGCAAAAGTCAAAACAGCCATTAAGTACAGATTTTTATATGTAATATTTACATATTTGATACAACAGCTAAGCATAGTACCTTTTTTTTTCAGTATTTTGTGTGTTCACTGTTTGCCTCTATTACAGCTTCCATTCTTTTCCAGATACTTGCTTTCAGTTTTTCAAAAAAGTCTGCTTGTCGTGTTTGTCATGATCCAAGTCATCCCAAACACATGTGAGTGATGTTGAGGTCTGGACTCTGGAGTGGTCAGTTCATAGATATAAAAACCCCGACAGCTACTTTGTTTGATATGAAAATGTTTTTTTTTCCTCCTTATTATTTCCATAATTCCAAAAAAGATCTTCCAGGCTGTTATCAGCAAAAAGGCTGGGGTCTGTCATGGTATTACGCGTCTGTGGTGGAGCAGCACCGCAGTAAAGTACATTTAGATCTTGAGGGAACATTCACTGCCTTCAAGGCGACATCTTTTCTAGGGACGTCCATGTATTTGTCAAGACCACATGCTGCACGGTGTGGCTGCGGAAGAAGAGGGTACGGGTACGGGCACTGGACTGGCCTGCCCGCAGTGCTGACCTGTCCCCAATAGAGAATGTAAGGGGTATTTTGAAATGTGTCGATGACGACTCTGTATCGTTGCACACCTTAAAATGTGCTTGCAAGACGAATGGGACAATATAACACCTGAAATACTCCATCGCTTGGTATCCTCAGTGCTGAGAAGGTTAAGTGAGATGGAATGGCAACATTACAAAGTGGTAAAAGTTTGTTTGGAATGTGTTGCAGGCCTGAAAATGCATGAAAGAATGTGTGTTAACAAATGAAATGAAGTTGATTAGAAGTTTATCCTGTTCCTTAAGCAAGAGTATAATCTTATATCTACTGTCCTCAGAAATGAATGAATGAATGACTTTTGCACAGTATGGCTAAATGATAAAAATAACTAATAATATTCTTGAATTCTTTCACAGCCCTGGACGTTAGAGATGGCACGAGTCAATACCAGCTGGTTTGGATATGGGAGGGGAAATATGACTCTGATTCAATTTTATAACAATTCAATTGTGAAAGGTCACTCTCTCGCATTGTGTGATGTCCTGTGGGGTAGTACAGTATTCTGGAAGCCTACTTTTGAATAGAGTGCTTTATTTAAACAGCTAATTTCAAAGTTTAAAATCATTTTTAAAGAAGAAGCATTGCATTATATCAGCTAATACTTTGATGGCTTCGATGTCAGTATTGGAAAATAAGAAAATGAAATCATGCCATCTCTAGTGGGAATGGAATTCCATGGTATTCGATCAATCCTGTCTCCTCAATAAGACGCTGTTTGGCTCGGAAGTGTGATTTAACGATACGACAGCTCCATCTGATGCTGATATAATAGAGCATCTTGTTTTTTAACTGTCTAGATCTCGTGTTCTCTGCAGGGTTGCCTGTTAATTTGCATGAAACTTGAGTTGCCGTATTGTTTTAGAGTTCTGTTAACCTTTTCGCATTGCTTGTGAGAGCTGTCGTAATCATTGTGTCCTTCACTTTGATTCCTTTTGCAACGGAACGGTTTTCACATTTCAAAGCGACTTGTTTGAAAGCGTTGCCAGATATCAAAGCTCTCTGTTGAAGAATTTCCTTTTTAATTTTCCTTCTCGGGCCATTTGGGAATTTTTTTCCCTTCGCTGGGAGAGAGACACATGTGAACACATGACTTTCTCCCATTTGAATATCTTCCTTGCTCAAGCGCGTCATCGGTAGAGCAATAAATAGCTCTGGCAAATTACCCTCGTGTAGAGAAAAGGAGATCACTATAGCCTTTGATCCTGCCTCTCTTTCACCATCCTTTTTCCCTCTCTTCCTCTTTCCTAGACTAGCAAAGCCGTGACGAAGGGGGACTTCCCCATGGCCAGCATTGCCTCCAGACGGGCCCTGTTCCTGGCCGCTCTCTCCATCACCATTGGGACGGGGGTTTACGTGGGCGTGGTGGTGGCGCTCATCGCCTATCTCTCCAAACCGGGTCACATATAGCACAAAGAACTGCGTAAGGAAACAGAAAAGCCTCTCGAATCGCAGCAACGCCTCTGAACTTTTGGCAAATTTCCCTCTCGCGCATATCCCTCCCCCTTCGGACCGCCTGTCGTCCCAAATTAGAGAGAGAGGGATGGAGCCGGAGAGGACGTTTGGGTAAAGCTGGGGCACTCTTCATCAAAGCAGCACCTGAGTGAATGGAAGGCTTGCGCAGATGTGGCTTGGCCTCATTGGTCACACTGACCATTGCTTGGCTTGGTCACACTGCAGCAGTCACAGCTCCTTTGGGAATCTGAACTTTGCGTGGTTGCTGAAGTCTGTGAGCATTTCAGGCGAACTGAAAATAAACTAGAGGGAGAAACAAGGCATCCAATTAAGCAAATCCAGAGGGAGAGCATTCCAAAGGACACCACGTATCAAGGATCAAAAGAAAACCCAAGTGCCCTTGGATTTGTTTTCTCCCTCTTCAGCTGAGCTCCATTATGAACCCGAAGAGATGTAAAGCAATGGTTTACTTCCCTCTTCCCTTTGTTATTTACTCAGTCAGTTAACAGCATTATCAGTATCCAGGGCTCAAAACTGGTCCTGTTGGGTACTGGGACACCACCAATCCGCAAGCCATTCACTGCAGGTCTGTGTATACTGAGATGCCATATCTCACCATCTGCTCTGCAAGACAATTCTGAACAATATTGACCAAGGATTGAAAAAGCAAACCCGCTTATATGTTTACTTTCCTCGCAGGCGATGGTGGCATGAATATTAAGGTTTGATTCACTCTGGTGTTAAACTGAGGAAAGACTGATAACCGTGCTTGGTTGTGCGCCCTGGATGGGGTTTGAACTACATCAGTATTCCTATCCGAGAGAAACGCCGCTCCATATGAAAACGGCCTCTGCTGGTCTCTGTGCTGTTCCCGCTTATTTAGGGCTCACGATTCATGTTTTGTATTCTTTGTTTCTCCTCGTTCTGTCCGAGCTCAAAGCTGTGGTGTTTTCACTTCTCTGGCCTTAGGAAGCCTGCTGTGGATAGAGAAAGGCTAGGGGAAAAAAAAAAACAGTAACGCTCTGAAAACAAACATCAGAAAACAAAAATATCCCCCATATATCCAAAAAAAAGGATTCAGAGTCTTTCAGAGTGCTTTCAGCTCCAGGTCTACTTAACAGCTAAACAGAGATAGAGCCAGAATGAAAAGACGAAATGGGTCCACGAATGTCATGTAGCGAAACAGCAAGATCCTTGTTGACGAATTGGTATTTGAGTTGGCAAAGCTCACGTTCACCTGAGGAAGAATGGAGTAAAATGAATCCATATTGATGGAGCTACTTGTTTCTCTGCGGGGAGTTGGAAGAAAAGCTGTTTTTTTTAGGTCATAACACATCTGATTGAATTGCTTAATAATGTATTGCATGCCTCCAGGCCAAGATATGGTGGAGCATGAGAATCAACATACGGTGGATGCAGCGGTCTCTTTTTGGCTGCCTCACCGCAAGACCAACTTAGCTTGAATTTGGTTGCATATGTGTCAAAAACACTGTAGTATCATTTGCTAAGCTCAGACACATGCATCATCCGCTTGGGTTCCTGTTTTTGTCCGGATCGGTGAAAATGAAATAACAACATTTAATTGGTTTCTTTGCTAAACGAGCAAGGTGATAGCAATGGCCATAAGTGCTAATCCTCACAAGCTGTAGCTGTAACGAGTAGGGATGAGTCAGAGGGTCTCTGCTGCAGCTGGAGCAGATGGAAAGTGTCATAGAAATGTACCAATAAACAAGAAGCTCAAGCTCGTTTTACGCTCGATGGATTTATTGGAATAAAAGTCATCATGAAGTGAATTCATCAGGTTTGTTATCAGCCACTTAATTATTCACAAACTCGCCGTTTCCGTCAATGGGTAATTGGTAGGGTTGGGAGAATTCCCAGTGGGCCGGTAGCATTTTGGGCCAGCTTACTGCAAGGTGATTAATAAACTCATGCATACACATAAGAGCAGAAGAACACTCACAAAAGCTACAAAAGTTACAACCTGTAGAGCTTGAATCAGTTGCATCAGGTGACACAGCCCTGGTTTGTTAATTGTAATTTGTACAGTGGATGGAGATCTGATAAAGATGAAGTCAGATTCTCATTCTTATTTCAGATGCCACCTTAAATGTTATAGTACATTCAGACACCTGTTCAGGCAATAGCATGTATATGGTACACTATTTAAGGTGGAACGGATATTCCTAATTGGAAGCACACATCAGCCTTGACTGATTACCAGGTTAAGCGAGATGATATGGTGCTTCCTAACACATCAGACAGTTCTTAACAGAGATTCTTCATTTACTGTTTTACACACATCCAGGTAACAAGACTTCTACAGGCTTCTGATGAGATGCCTGAAAAAACAAATATCCTGATATACCACAGATACATATTTATCGCAATATTATATTTCTGCCATATCACCCTCCTCCAATATACAGTATATTTTGTTGTGCAAAAAAACATATCAACTTTCAATGTAGGTGAATATACATGATGGACAGACAAATAGAATTGGACCAAATCGCTTAGAAAAAGTCTCATTATATCAACCTCCAGTGCAAGTTAAGAAAGCTATTTTATCTTCCTGCGAAGTTGCCATTTTGGAAGTTTTTAAAGGTGGACTGTATAATTCCATGAGTGCTATTTTATAGTTTGATGTCTTCACTGTTATTCTAAAACCTTCTATGAGTAGCCATGTCTAAACTTTTAACTGGTACTGTCTTTTTAAGATGAACAGCAGCAGCTACATGAAAAAGCTAGTTCAGGAGGATGAGGAGATATCTGAGCATATGGGCAGTGAAAAGTTGACAGGATGTTAAGTTACTTTGCTGACGTTAGCATCGTTAGCATAGCATTACTGACTGTCATATTTTAAGACAAAAACCTTCGTCAGTTTTCATTTCATCAAACGTATCCCAGTCTTGCTCCGGTTTCTGAGCTAATGGATAAGAGACGAAATACAATGTGGCTAGTAATGTTTGCTGAGGTGACAGCCGACTATTTGCCTGTTTATCTTGGAGAACGTTCTTGGTGTAAATTTCCAGCTGCTATGGATTTGTGGTCTGGGTCTGATATAGTACCATATTAGAGAAATGCTAATAGCCCATAGCTGTGCACTGCATTGGAACGTCTGATGCCTCTGGTGTGCGGCAGCCTGTATAAATATTGAATATCAAAGGTGACGGAATGCCCATCTCTAGTAACGAGCTCCACAATGACATCTGGACTTGGTAGTTTCACTGTGTGATTGAGAGTTAGATGTGATTGAGGGAGATTGGCTTTGCTGCAACAACGGGTAGAGTAAAAAGGATAAAATCTCACCTTGTCTAGTCTCTGTGGTTATTTGATTCACTAGATAAGACATGTCTCGTTTTCCTATTTCAAGTGCTGATCTCATGTCTGTGGTTTAGTTTCAAGGCTGTTCTAAAACTGACCCTTGCTCTAGCCATCTGAAGGACAATATGCTGTATATACCAACCATACCCAGTGATCATGACACACTGTACGTAGCACAGTTTCAGCATTTCTAAAAATCCTGTGAAAGATGCAAATATCACAAAATCGTTTGGTTAGTCATTTTTCATATCTCTGCTGATGGAACAAAACCTCATATCTCCATAATGATAATTTTACAAGTCAATGTAACCAGACTTTTGTTCCAAGTAATTTTGAGCCATTTCTTTTGGTCCATTCGTCGGTTTGCATACAATGTAAAGGGCAACAGCCATTTTCAAATTATACCAAAAACTGAAAATGGTGATATGAGGTTTTGTTCCGAGAGCAGCGATATGCTTTTCTGTGTTATCAGCTTTGAAGGTTCAAAGGGGGCATTCCAAAAGGATTTTGGATGGGTTTTTCTTACTCTGCCGTACAGTTTTGTAGGACTATGGCTACAAACATCACTAGGAAGGTATAGCACCACATGGTGTAGGGCCTTCATGAAAACAACCAGAACAGGCTGAACTACACTAACTACAGCGAGTAAGTTGGGCTATCAGGGCTCTACAGATGAGACCTCATAGGTTTGGTCTGAAAACAGTGGCATCCAACCAGGACAAATCAATATCCATGACTTTGATAGTTCCAAAAAAATCGGATGATTTGTTGAGGCAAGGTTCTTGTTTTGCAGAACTTGAATAAAGAACTACTTTGGCCCTCTGAAATACAGTAGGTAGTGAATGACACATAAAACTGATGTCTCGTAGGCTTTGGGCATGTGTGCCAGCTGGCTCCTGGCGTCTACTGTAGCCTTATAGACCCCACCATCAAAATTTCTCTGCTTGATGAAAAAGTGTTTTTTTTTGCTATTTTGGTCAGAACTACCTGTTTGCCCATGTAAAAGTTCCTACATTGTTCTTGGCTTGGATATAAGGTTCTAGGAAAAACCCTCTTTGATATGGACCCTTGAGGGGTCCTTACACTTCAGGGAGTTTTGGTTTGCTCATTATAAAATATTCACACAAAGTAAAGGGCACCTACCGTGATCAAATGATATAGATTTAGGTAGAAGATGGAACATTGTGAAGATACAGCGACAGTGGTGAGATGAAAACAGCAGTTCATTTTTCCACAGTGCACTAAATGTCACCATTTTATGACAAGCTAGGTGAACAGAGAAAGGCACGACTTTATATTGTCTGCTGAAGCCCTGCAAAGAATTGGTCTTTTCAAAGGAGAATGCATGATTCAAAGGTTTGTGTCTCTTCAGATCTCTGAGGGCCCGTGATTCACATCCGAGCTCTGCTGATGTTGTTGCAAAAGTGGGCTTCAGCAAATGTGTTTCCATTGCGTCCACCGAAGCGTTGAAAGCCAACATTAGGCACTTACAGTTTCTCTGCACAGGCCATGCATTAGTCATACCTGACATTTACGCTTTACAATTAGCTTCCCATAATGGCGTTTTCTAAGAGAGTCGGTGCGCTCCGAAGCATAACCAGAAATAGCACAACAGAATCATTTTTACAAATAAGGCCTTGTGCTTTGGTGGAGCTACTGAAGCCTGACCGAGCAAACGCACAGCACGTGTATGTCTTTTGCATTACAAACAAAAAACAATGATAACGATAAAAATGATGATGACAACGAGAGTTCCGAGAAAACCATAAAATTCCAGTGCATTTAACACAGAGAAATCAACCCTCTGACAACCATTTGGTGGAAGCCGAGTAAGCACAAGGTGATGTTTATACCAGAGACCTAATTTTAGACGTATGCGATCTATTAAATCTTACGTGTTATGTGTTCATTTTGTTTCGGTTTCTTATAAGTGCTCCTGTGTCTTTCCTTCCACGACTGTCTTTCTGCCTGAGCGCGTTTTACGTTCCCAGAGTGACTGCTCCCACCGGCAGCAGTGGCCAGAAATCCATTTTCATGTCTGTGCTAACAGTTCTTGATATGACCAACACTGTATTTAAAAGTAATCTACTGTATGTTTGGAAACTTTTCATGGCAAGTAGCTATCTGCATTGTGTTTGGTTAGATGTCATTCAAATTATGTGTTATTAAGGCTGTTATTAAGGTAACCTGGTATGGTACAGTGTTTGGACAACACGTGGAAGTGCTTTGAGATAAGGTCCTTCAATCAAAGCAGAGGAAATATTGACAGAAGTGAAGCATTTAGGAGAACATGATAAAACCAGGGTGACTGTGTAATCTGAGTATTGTGCTTTTATCTCTTTCATGGCCAGAATGTGCTTGTCATGATGTGAGTCAAGGACATGTAAATACTGCAAATAAAGGATACAATGATGCTGTATAAAATAATAAAATAAGTTTGACACAAAACACAGATCTGTGCTCTCTATGTGAGTAACACTGCAATACATGATGATGGTCATTATTACACTATTAGAGTTAATCTTGAATTAAAAATGGAATTCAGATTAACTTGCCGTGGCAGCGCGGATATTACTAAAGAGTCTTTTTCCACACTCATTACATATGAAACCATTTAAAGCAATTATCTAAGAAGCAAGGCTCTGAACTGCTTCGAAAAACATAAAATGAAAACTGGAAACAGTTTTTTGAACAGTGGTGGCAGAAGGAGCCATGTCTACAACCCAAATACAACCATCTGATTTATTATCTAAAACAACCAGCAACCCTTTGGAGCTTGTATTTCCAGTATTGTTGATTGTAAAACAGTGGTAAAGCAGAAAAAATATTGTCGCTGTCCAAAGAAAAACAAGTATCTGTCGATTTTTACTTTTGTGCATAATTTGAACACGGCAGCTGCTGTTTACATCATGTGAAAATTTCATGATGAATGGACCAACAGAAAAACGTATGGTTCCATTGACTTACATTAAAATTACATTAAGTTTTTGCCCTCTTCTGTGAAGTTGCCATTTTGGAGATACTTGTTTTTCTTTGGACAGCGACGATAGAATGTCCTTCATGTACCTCTCCACCAAGAATGGATTTCAGAAGATAGATTTGAGAAGTTTGTGACCTAAAACCATAACACATGTCACAGGTATTATGTAGCATATTCATAACCTTGTAATGTTAATTTTTATGAGGCAGTTTTAGAAGTATTAACGCTTCAAATGGCTGGTTTTTATTACCACCACTGTGAACAATTCTGTAAAGCCCCTTTTCTTTCATATAGCACCAACTTGATTCGACTCTACTCTTATTTCACGCGGTCGCCATTTTGAACATTTCCTGAGCAAAAAACGAGACTGTGGTACTATGGAATGTTGTGTACCAGGCTATACATCTTATAAAAGACTAGAATATGATCATAGCTCATTTTCCGTCACCCATCGCCAGTGGATTGCCAAGACAAACAGATCATGTATCACAAGCTAACATTAATTAAGCTAGCAAATCATGACAAAACCATTTGTGTCTATGTTAGCAAACATAACATTAGCTTAGCCTGATAATAAACCCCCAAAACTTGGATCAAAGGTAACACAAAAATGCTTTAAACGCTTTTCCAAGGACTGCATAAGAAGTATGACTGCTAATCTGTTAGAACAAACTGAAAATGGGATTGTGCAGCCTTTCTTTACATGCTGTCAGCTGAAGACCATAGGGACAACACAATGACAAATTTGACATTAGCCAAATCATTTGCTTATCAGCATGTAAAGTATAACCAAAACTTTTGGGCTAGCTAACATTATGTTGGCTCTGTTTATCTTGGCAATCCACTGGTGATGGGTCTCTGGATTACTCTGAAATCAAGACTCAGAGGGACGCGCTATGATCACATTCTGGTCTTTGATAAGATGTTCAACCTGGTACACTTGATTATAATCACCACCTCAACTCAAAAGAAGAAAAGTTTTCTGCTTCTTTTAAGCACTTCTCTGCACAGTTCTACAACACTTCGGTAAGTCTTCCCACCCCAGCTACATTCTCACGCAGGAATTTCAAAATGGTGACTGGCGTGAAAGAAGCCTAATAGGCTTCCTAATAACGTGGTATCTGGTACCTGGTACTACTTTTGCTATCGCCTCCGTCGAGGTTCCAAGTCAGCTGAGCTGATTTCAGAAGTGAGAGAGAATCACACTATCGCCTAAAACACACATGCTAACACTAGCTACCAGGTTAGCGTACCCACTTGCATTGTCCTTGAGCAACCAGAACCGTCTCATGGTCTAAACTGTTGCAGTAGTATTTCCCAAAAACTCAGCAAAGTTTGGCATTCCTGGCTCTTCTGAACAAAATATGTCCTTTACGTCACAGCAGTTTCATGTATCAATCACTATGATGACCAGTTACATGGATATCTGCAGTGGAAAACAAAGTACCAAAAGCAAGCCCAGCTGTACCATGCAATCAAAACTGCCATTAATTTCCCTAGAACAGAACTTTTCAGATCAAATCACTCTAAATAACTCAATAACTCGAAAAAAATAAGCAGAACTCTTTAAAAACCAGTGCCATTACTGGTTAGACTAATAATTCAGTAATGATCACCTAGAAAAACGCTTTGTTTTCTGAAATGTTCATTTGTTTTGCACTTCTTGGCCACTGTATCAAAAGCTATTAGATTTTCCACTTACTAAATATCAGTGAGTGAGTGAGTGAGTGAGTGCTCTTCTGATTCCTTACTTACCCCTCTGGGTTGCAGGGGTAGTGTCCTATCCTAAGAACCTATCCTAGCACTCACTGGGCAGGAGGCAGGAAACACCCTGGACAGGTTGCCAGTCCATCACAGGCCATACACACACACACTTACACATAGGGGCAATTTAGTATGTCCAGTGGAGTGTGGGAGGAAACCAGAACAACCAGAAGAAGCAGGGAGAACATGCACAGAGAAAGCACCCTGGCTGCCCGGCTAGGGATCAAACCCCACCCGCTTCTCTTCTCACTCATAGCTATATGTTTAAGCTATGTTGCATTCACAAACAATGGCATTCTACAGTCTGTGAGTTTGCCCGATTGATTTCCCAACCTGCTGATTACTGTATTAGACCTCAATACAGTAATATGCATATAAAATGAACAGAATTAAACAGTTTTTCTATTTTGTTTTGGAGCATTACATTGGTGCTGACATGTAAGAACAGATCAATTGATCAATCAATTGATATTGATATAGAATATATCAATTGATATAGAATCAATTGATATTATGTCTCTTAGAAACTATATAGCAAATTGTATAGATTTACAAATATAAATCACCACATACTTTTCAGCTCTCCTTCCGTTTTTGAGTGACAAATGAAATGCACAGGCAGAGAGAGATAGACTCACTCTATGACAGTATAGACCAAACTGATCTACATATTAAGGCTGCTTCAATCTTAGAAGAGGACGGTGGACTCAAGTGGCATTCTAAAACATTGATTCTTATTGCACGAATGATTGACAGTCATCATCATGCTCATCTTTATCCTGGAGCCAGAGACATTTCCCATCACATTTGTGATTGCAAATTGAATTTAAACAATTCTGCTGATTGGACTGATGACAGAACTGTCAGCGTTTGAGTTTATCCAGACAAATAGTCCTGCAAAACAGCCCTGGAGAACAGAAATGCTGCATGATGCATTTAAGCGTACTTCAATGATTGCTACACTATACTGGCTATACTGTGAGGTCATTTTATGATTATAATGCATGTTTTCATAATTAGATGAAGGTAGAACCGCTCACAGTGTGTGATAAATGCTGTTAGCAGACATATTTTGCAAATGAATGTCCAATATGACCTTTAGCCAATTACTTCAGCCGATAACTCTGTTTCATAGATTTCCTCCCTAAGGCATGTGACATTGCTTTATATTCCTTGTGTTGTATATTATGTATATGAAGAAAGAAAACAACACATAATCTACAATATGAAACATTCTAATGCATAATGAAGCTTGATCTAGGCCTAAAATTGCTCCTGGTCCATTGAAATGCATCTCGTGATATTACAATACTGTGCCAAAATCATAGACTACCTTTTAAGTATTTAATTCCCAGTCAAAATTAAGTGCTATGTTATTCGTTTTTCAGTGTCAGGAAAAAAAGGCAGAACAACCACAAATTATTTTAAAAATTTAAATATTTTCAGGATTTAGTGTGTCCAAGCTTTGCCTTTATTACAGCCCCCATTATTTTTTGGCAGACTTTCAGATTTTCAAAGAAATCTGCAGGGATATTTCTCTACACCTCCAATGTTCAGTCCTGCATTTGCATTTTGTAGTTGCATTTTCTTCCTTTATTGAGTCGGGGTACTCTGGTTACTCGGGTAAGTCGTCACACTGTTTTTCCAACATCAGAGGGTTTTTGCTTAAAGTGGAATACAAGTTTTGTGCATCTGCTTGGTCTGATGTCATAACCTGTCTGGGCAAGGCAAGATACACCATGAGCTGAGGTGAGCACAGATTTGCCATTTTCCACATTCAGGGGGAAAAACTCAAACATGAATTTTTTGGTTAAATCTTTCTAACTGTGAATGTGTAGGAGACATGCGGTGGTGTCTCCTGCACTCTACAATCTCTCACACCAAAATATATTCAGAAATGTTATTATTAATTGTGTTACCTGTCAGTATCTTCTTCTTCTTCTTCTTCTTCTTCTTCTATTTCATCTTTGTCTTCTTCATTGTTTTCATCTTCTTCTTTGTCTTC
>CM067481.1:28805097-28831510 GCA_034552555.1 Semaprochilodus insignis | reverse complement strand
TCTTCTTCTTTTGTCATTTTGGGGATGTGGGCTTAGCAACCACCTAGCAACCTCCTAGAATGTCATAGCAACCACCACTTGTAACCACCTAGCAACCACCTGGAATACCATAGCAGTCACATAGCAATAACTTAACAATCACGTGGAATACCGTACCAACCTCATAGCAATATATTAGCAACCATGTAAAATATAAGTCAGTAAGTCAGTCATATGATGAGTGGACATATACAAATATCAGTGATGTGTTGAGAAGATGGATTAGTAGTCTGAGGTGAGCACAGATTTGCCATTTTCCACATTCTGAAGGAAAAAATCAAACATTAATTTTTTTGTTGTCTTGTTATGCTTTTGCTAATCTCCTGCACTGTGCTAACTTTACGATATATCAAACATTATTAAACATAGCAGTTTAGGTCTTGCATTAGTGATTTTGGGGCAAGTTGTCATAAATTAATTATAAGAGCTATTATAATCGTAACATGGAAATTTTGTTGAATTGCTTGTTTTATTTGAAAGGTTGTTTGACATGATTTCTCAGTTGTTATAGACTGTGCTCAAGGACTAACCCGAGATTAATGATAAATCAAGGCCAGTGACTAATCAAGCTTTTTTTCTGTAGTGGCATCTAATTGTGTTTGAATCCCAAGTCTTTAGTCTTGGCTCATGCAAATTGTCATCCCTGTAATGTTTGAACTCGAAGCACACACAATGCCCAGTCTTTGCAAAATCATAGTCTCTGGCTAAAACCTTTATGACACACTGTCTTTAGATTTGAGGGGTCTCAGACTTTAGTCTTTTAGAAGTCTTTTCAGAGTCTTTCTAGTGTAAGGTTAGCATTAGTCACAGACTATGATTTTGCAAACACTGGGAATGACAATGCTGTACAAGGCTTTGGACTGGTTTTAGTTAATGTATGAATGTACAGCTAAAGCTGTGGTCAAGTAGTTAATAAACTAACTAGTTGGAATACCGACAATGTGTCTTTGATGTGTTTTTGTGTTTCCAAGTTGCAAGGGTCGCTATTTGTATAAGCCAAAACTAAAAACTTCTGACAAAATGAAACAAAATTGATGTTATTAACGTCAAGAGGAGAAAAATCTTACAACCGCTTACTGACCACCTCACACCAAACCACTGAGATGATGGCAACACATTCCAACTCTAGCAATACTTTCATGATTTTATTCAGACATCGGAAATTTGTCAGTGACAGTGAAATCGCTTGAAAAGGTCATGTGGTGTTAGGCTGGCATTAACCCATATAGAGTGACAACACACTGATGGGGCAATTTGTCACATACATGCCTGAGATACAGTTACTCACAGAAGGCTTTCCTAATTGAGCTTAATGCTTTACTTTAGAATAAAAGTGAAGACATCAAACTATACAATAGCACTCATGGAATTATACAGTCCACCTTAAAACCTCCAAAATGGAAATTTACAGGAGGATAACACAGCTTTCTTAACCTGCAATGGAGGCTGATATAACAAGATTTTTTTCGAAGCAGTTTTGGTCCAATTCAATTGGTCTGTCCATCATGAATATTCACTAAACTGTGAGTAACTAGAGCTTTTAAAGTGTACAAAAACAAAAAAGAGAACTTTTTTGCACCACAAAATATATATTAGAGGAGGGTGAAATGACAGAAATAGAACATTGTGATACATTAAGAGTATATGTGGCATATCAGCTGGAACTGTTAAGTGTAAGCCTGTAGAGTTTTTAAGATAACCAAACACATCCATTTAGTTGGATGTGTCTAAACTTTTGACTGGTACTATATATAAAAAAGTGTGTGAAGAGTGTGAGAAGATGCCCCGGTCTCCACTAATCTCAAATACGAATTTAGTTCATAAATTAGTCCATAAAACCTTGCTCTCCATCCTGACTGCTGCACATCCTTTCAGACTATTGAGCTTCTTTTCACAGCGGAAGGACGGACAGAAACACCAGTGGATGTTTTCGGGAGTTTTCCTTTGATTTTGCCTTTAGTCTTACAAGTGAATGATCTCCTCAGAAGCATCTCCTAAAAAAGTGAATACTTGTGAAGACTTTGGCACAGTCCTGTATATATATAAAACGATGGAAGTAATTTTCTTTTCACTTTCGTAAAGTCCTTGCAGTTGTACCGTAATGTCCTTGCATGTCCTCCGGTTTCCACCTAAAAACATCCCAGAGCTTCAAAAATTGATGAGACTGTGAAAAAAACAAGTATGATGGAGGCCACAGAGTACCTCGTGGTCACCCACGCAGGTCAAGCAGCTCTGCACAATTCATATATTCTCCACATGTAACGGCTTGAGCTGCTGTGAAATTTCCCTACAGCGCTGGCTTCAGCTTGATATGCTTGCTCATTAAGGGTGTAATGTTGGAGTTTCTTATTTCTTGTACTAACATTTGCTTTGCGACTTTCTTTTAAAAAGTTTTCAGTTTGAGTAACCACTGAGTGAGACTGGTTTATGCTTCAGGCAAGAGCACCATGCTTTACAGAGAGAGAAAAGACATACTTCCCATTGATTTTGGAATTTACACAAATGACTTTAAGAGGAGACTGCCACAGCCATCCCCTGTGAAATTCTAATCACAAGTAAAATATGAAAATTAGCAAATGTGATTTCCATGGTCGGAAGCATTAGCAGGACTGCCTGACACTCAGCTCCTTAGGGGGGGATGGAGCGAAGCAGAGCTTTATGAACTCTCGGAGCAGAGGTGCACGTGGCTTGGTGACTCCTCGGGGGTGCAGGTGTCTGGCAGTGACAGCTCTGCTTGGCTGACTGCCCTCAGTGGCTGGACATGCATTGTCTGGTGCCTCCTGCCCCGGAGACTGGCCCTGCCATCCGCTCCTCCAGCTCTCTGATGATGAGACTGACCCACAGGCTCTCAGCTTCGAGCACAGCCTCCGCTCCCACATCGCAACCTCGGCAAACCAGACTGCTCGGTAGATTCAGGAGAAAACCTTGTGGGGATCCCAACAATGAAAACTCTGAAATACATCTTCTAAAATCGGGCAGCTCTGCAGCTTTACTTTTAGGCTGCACCCTGGGTTAGATTCAGCTCTTCAAATGGGAAGCAAGATTTGAGGCCTACTGTAATAGCAGCTTTCTATTAGGTTTCCCAACAGGCAGGTTGTGTGAATAATGACAGTACTCATGCCACTCCCAGTTTTAGCCCTTGTTTTCTGTTTCCTACTTAGAACGGCATGTAGTGCTCATGGGCCATCAACTTTACATCTACTTTGAAAAAACAATCTGCTGTGATCAAAAAAGATAATTGGATAGTCATGCCACATATGTCTCTCCTCTGCATGCTTTATCCATTTTATCAGCTCCACTTACCATATAGGAGCACCTTGTATGGTATGCAGGTATTATGTGGTTGGTGGATCATTCTCAACACTGTAGTGACACTGACATGGTGGTGGTGTGTTAGTGTGTGTTGTGCTGGTGTGAGTGGATCAGACACAGCAGTGCTGCTTGAGTGTTTAAACACCTCACTGCTGAACTGAGAATAGTCCACCAAACAAGACTATCCAGCCAACAGCGTCCTCTGGGCAGCGTCCTGTGACCACTGATGAAGGACTAGAGGATGACCAACACAAACTGTGCAGTAGCAGCAGATGAGCTATCGTCTCTGACTTTATATCTAGAAGGTGGACCAGCAAGGTAGTAGTGTCTAATCGAGTGGACAGTGAGTCTGACAGACAGCTGACCTCCTTTCTACAGGCCTTTCTGTTGTTGTTGGAGATAAGGCCATCTGTAAATTTTATGATGATGTTAGAGCTGTGTCTGGCTATGCAATCGTCAATGTACAGGGAGTCCTCCAGCCCTGAGGGGCACCAGTGTTAAGAATACGTAAGGAGGAGGCGATGCTGCCCATCTTTACCACCTGGTGTCGGTGGTGTTGAATGCTGAGCTACAGACTACAAACAGCATTCTCACATACATGTTCCTTTTGTCTAGATGGGAGAGGGCAATGTGTAATGTCAGGGCTATTGCATCATCAGTGGATCTGTTCTGTCGGTAGGCAGTTGGTCCAGGGTGGCAGGTAGTGAGGAGCAGATGAAGTTTGTAAGCAGCTTCTCAAAGCACTTGCTTATGATGGCGGTCAGAGCAACCAGGTGCCAGTCATTTTAAGGGGTAACCTTGGCTGACTTTGGAACTGGCACAGTGGTGGCCACTTTGAAGCATGTTGGCACAACTGAGAGGGAGAGAGAAGGGGGGGTTTGAGTCGACAGTAGTGGGGGGCTCTTTCCGGGAACACGGCATGATTTATTTTGAAATGAGTATAGATAGTATTCAGCTTATCTGGAAGTGTAGCACTGGTGTTATACACTGAGCAAGTTTCCCTCTTAAAGTCTGTTATCGTGTTTAACCCCTGCCACAGGCTTCTCACGTTGGTGGTGTTGAACTGTGATTTCCCCCCCTGTACTCACATTTGGCTGTCTTCCAGAGAGCATAGTTGGCTTTCTTTATACTCCTCCATGTTTCCTGTTTTAAATGCAGTACATGCATTCAGAGCTGCACAAACTTTGCAGTTAAGCTATAGTTTCAGATTGGGGTAAACATGGACTGTTTTTGTGGGCACAATGTCCTCTATGCACTTTCTGATTAACTCGATAACAGAGTCTGTTTATTCATCAGTGTTCCGGGACACCATCCGGAACATCTCCCAGTTACACACTGGGAATGTTACGGACTGATTTTCAGACACATTAAGTTCAAATCAACTTCATATCTACTCACCTTGTGGACATGAGGGATAGGAAGTCAGCCTTACTTCTTGCTCTGAAATGAGGGGCTGTGGCAAAAATAAAGTGCCACCTATGAACTAAAAATCCTCGTGTCTTGTAGTAGTGTCATGAAAATTCGAAATAAAACAATAAAGAATGTAGTTCTACTGCAGTTGCTCGGTACCTGAGTTGAAAGGAAGTGGTGAAGAGGCCACTTCACCCTCCACCAACACATCCCTTATTACTTAATAAGACTTGATAATAGTTCAAGAGATGAATTAGTCCGTAAAAACAGCAGGAAAGCTTGAAAACAGAGCAGTATCAAGCCTCTCAATATCACACTCTGGTACACTTTTGTGCTTGCACAACAAAACTGACAGAGCACAGCTAGGTAGATAGCGTGAGAAAGCAGGGTGCTTTTCAGCTCGGGCTGAGGAGCCGTCCACAGCTCACAGCGGCGAGAGAGCCCAAATTAAATAGAGGCACTGGAGGCTTTCACTCTCATACCTTTTCTTCTCTGCCTTTTCCTCACTCTGCTATGCACGTTCCCAGGGAGAGGTAGTGTTGAAAGAGGCAATTTTAAAGCTCCTAAAGCTTCGGCAGAAACCCTACCACCTATATGAGGATTTATTTATCAACTCTAAACCTCGAGAAAGGGGACAGGAAGGAGAGAGAGGGGGTAAAGTTATACTATGTTTGTTAGACAAGGATGTTTATGTGTTCAGCAGGCCATATTTCACCATTCTTAAGCGATACGATAGTATAATAATGCTAATGCTAATACTACTACTACATCTACCACTACTATTACTGCTACTATTACTACTATTAGCTTTACTGCTACTACTAATGCTATTTTACTGCTAATATTGCTACTACTATCACTACTACTACTGCTACTCTTACAACTACTACTATCAATACTAATACTGTCACTACCACTGCTACTACTGCTATCACTACTACTACTACTACTACTACTATCACTACTATTACTGCTGCTATTACAACTACTACTACTACTATAAACTACTACTACTGCTACTCTTACAACTACTACTACTACCACTACTACTATCATTACTACTACTACTACTACTACTACTACTACTACCACTACTACTATCACTACTACTACTACTACTACTATCACTACTATTACTGCTACTATTACTACTATTACTGCTATTACATTTACTGCTACTACTAATACTATGTTACTGCTAATATTGCCACTATTATCATTACTATTACTGCTACTATTACAACTACTACTACTGCTACTACTAGTACTATCACTACTTCTACTGCTATTACAACTCTTATTACTACTACTACTACTACTAGTACTATCACTACTACCACTGCTACTCTTACACTACTACTACTACCACCACCACCCCTACTACTACTACTACTACTACTACTACTACTACTACTATCACTACTATTACTGCTACTATTACTACTATTACTGCTATTACCTTTACCGCTACTACTAATGCTATTTTACTGCTAATATTGCCACTACTATCATTACTTTTACTGCTACTATTACAACTACTACTACTACTATCACTACTACTACTGCTACTCTTACAACTACTACTACTACTACTACCACTACTACTACTACTACTATCACTACTACTACTACCACCACCCCTACTACTACTACTACTACTACTACTACTACTACTACTACTATCACTACTACTATCACTACTACTACTACTACTATCACTACTATTACTGCTACTATTACTACTATTACTGCTATTACCTTTACTGCTACTACTAATGCTATTTTACTGCTAATATTGCCACTACTATCATTACTATTACTGCTATTACAACTACTACTACTACTATCAATACTACTACTGCTACTCTTACAACTACTACTACTACTACTACCACTACTACTACTACTACTACTATCACTACTACTACTACTACTACTACTACTACTATCACTACTATTACTACTATCACTACTACTACTGCTATTACAACAACTACTACTGCTACTATCACTACTACTATTACTGCCACTACTATCACTACTATTATTGTCACTACTACAGATGCTACTGCTACTACTTACTACTTATATCACTACTCTTACTGGTACTATTACTACAACCACTGCTGCTACTACTACTACTACTACTGCTGCTGCTACCATCACTACTACTACCACAATTCTAATATCATCACCATTGCTGCTACCATTGCTGATACTACTATTACTACTACTACTACTTCTTTTACTACTACTATTACTGACACTACTACTATGACTATTACTACTACTACTATTACTGCCTCTACTATCACTACTATTACTCCCACTTTTAGTACTACTACAATGTTTAACACTACTATTGCCCTACTTTACTTTACTACTACTTTCACCACTACCATCACTGCAGCTACTACTACTGCTACTACTACTACTACTACTATTATTACTGTCTCTGCTATCTACTATTACTGTCACTATTATACTACTACTACTATTACCACTACTACTGCCATTTCTGCAACTAACATAGTGTCACTACTATCACTAATTCTACTGCTAATACTACTTCTACCACTACTCCTAATACTGCTATTCATAGTATTCAGTTATGTTATTCAGAAAGCCCCATCACCATTTTGGCAGGCGAGCTCTGACTGTGCTCTGACAGAGCTTTGAACACTGCTGCTGTAGTTACAACCATGCAGGTGGATGAAGACCAAAAAAAAAGACCAAAATGGTCTTAAAAAAAGGAAACTCTATGAGGAGAAGATTAGCTAGATCAGTGGATTGAAACTGTATAACCTCCACATCAGAATCGGAATTTGATTCTAGATCTGATGTGGAAGTTACACAGAATTCATCTCCAGAACTGATCAAATTAATAAAATTCCACTTTGTGAGATTTTACCAAAACTAATGAAAGTGGCTTGTAAAACTCCCAATATTCTTAAATAGGTTTCTTACATATTAAACACAAGTAAGCTGGAGTTGCTTCTTATCCACCAGCTTCTTGTTCAAGTTTTCTGTTCCACCTTGATATATGATACAGTAATTCAATGTAGACATTTTATATGAACAACTTTTTAAAAAGGAACTGGCGCATAAGAACCCAACCCAACAGTCATGGAAATAGTTTCCAGTTTAATAAATGCATCCCTAATTAGGAAATACCTTAAACTGTGCCTTGGTGATGTTCAGCGAGCAGCTAACGAGGAGCACAGTAGGGCTTTGATCCAACACTGAAGCTGCTGGACTGTTAAATGCGTCTCACCGTCTGATCTAACGCTGCATCTCAAACTGCACACTTGTATACTTTACCTACTACACTAACGAATGCATTCCTAATGGTGCTGCACTGTTGTTTAAACTATATGCTACTATGTGATTTGGGACACAGAAGAAGTAATAAGCCAGAAATCACAGCCGTTTAGATTTCGTCTTTTATCACTACAATGACATGTCGAAGGCATTGCACTTAAATATTTAATTAATGCATTTTAACTGTTTAAACAAAGTTACTGTTTGTTTGCTGAATATAACATCCTGGAAATATGTTATGAAATGTGGCATGTGCAAAAGCAAAGCAAGACCTTTTAATATTTTATGTTTGATTTTTTTCCCCCCAAAATGTTAAACTCAGCAAATAAATAGAGAATGTGCACTATAATTAGCTGGAAATGCCATATTTAAGCATGTTTTCTACTGAGGATATTTTAACTCAGAAAGTCAACAAAGCATGTAATTTGACTTGAGGGGGTGCAAGTTTTTGCATATGACGCTATATAGCATCTTTTACATGTATTAGCACTGGCATTCTCTTGTGGTTCTCTAAATATTTATGGTAATATTGAAACATTTATGCACAAGCTCAAGGACAAACAGCCTACCGTAACCCTTCTTCCCTGTCAGCTAGATTGCTGAGTCACTGCTTACTGTTTTCCAGCTACAACAGCTGACGTAATACTTCAACAGTGGGAGCGCCGCTCCGATCTGTTTGTTCGCAAATTTGAGCTAGACGCATGGAGTTCACCACGTTAAGTCGATTGTTCAAAAGCATATTAGCTTTGGGGATTTCAGGCTGTAAACAAGAGGGCAAAGGCATACAGCAATTTGACATAGCTCTGCTTCTCCTGCTTTTCTTTTCAGCAAATAGCATTTATGAGTGCCGATGCTGTTTAAATGTACAGGCAGCGAGCGATTCTTTTTAATCTGCTTTTTAATGGGACTTTGTCACTTTAGCCTTTTGCCAAATCATCGTCCCATTTTAGAAACCTTTAGAAGCATTCTATATCATAATGTCGCTGGCAATCAAGCTATACATATCAACATGCACACACAGCAAACGAGGGAGGAAATCACGCCAAATGATTTGAATAATTGGGAGTTATCATGGGCGAGATCTCTGCCAATTAGCATGCATGGCAGAGTTGCGCAAGTAAACACTCGTATTTACATTGCAGCACCAGCCATTTGTTTTGGTCTGTTGCCTGTGGACAAAACAGCAGCTAATGGTACCAGCAGGGGTAATATATAGTTCTCCGTTCTCACCCTTTTTATGAGAATATTTGTCTCGCTAATAAACATTCAGCCAGTGGATAAAGCTTTTTTTCAGGTCTTTTCATGAAATTCAAACCTGCCTGCCGACAGATAAGGAAGGAGAGAGGAAAAATAGATGAAGGGGAAGAAGAAGAAAGTGTGCAGACATCCTGTTTGGGACAGATGCCAGTCCTCCTTACTGCAATATTGGCTTCAAAAAGGCCTGCAGCGACAATAGAGCATCTACTATATCTAACTCTGTCTGAGCCCGCAGAAGGGATGGAGAGCAAAACTGCCGTTATTTTTCACAGATTGCCGCACGGCATAAGCAGCCTGGATAGATGTGACTACGGCTTCTACAACAATGTGATTCGTTATCACTTACGATCAATGATGTGTAGGGCTTCAAAATGGAGAGAATGTGTTCATAATTTTGTTAGCAATATTCATTGACAATGTTGATCTGTCGCAAAAAGGACAAACCTGAAGCTTAAAGATCTCTTCGGGATAAAAGCAAAACATGTTGAAAGTTGAATCTTTTTAAAGACATGTGATGCACTGCGACTGGCCAGAGTAATGAATGAATGAGTGACACAGCTTTTGAGTCTTCCTGGCAGAACTTGCGCTAAAGCTGTCATTACCTGGTTGCCATAACCATTCCTAATACTGTCAAACGGTGGTGGATGTGTCGGAGAACCAACATCACTATCTGACTTTTAATAAACTCACTTTAATTACTCACTATAATCACATCAATTCATTACAATGGTAGGACAAAAATGAAAAAAATTATTATTCATTTAAAATATTCTACCCTCTTTTCTGGCTCATATATCTATGGCCCCTCCTCCAAAATGAAATGGCTTTTAAATCCAAATATGTTTCCAGTAGCAAAGAGGCGAATAAGGGTGTTTGGGAATATGAGAATGCTAATGAACAGGCTCATTGGACAGTGCATCACATTACAGGGACAAGGTGATGCTGGTCTTAAAATTGGAATATTTATGACTGGTCAAGTCTGTCACCCAACCTGAATCCCACTGGGCATTGTGGGATTCATTTTACTTACTGAAGAACTATTTCACCTGCATTTCACCAGACTGAAAGCAGAAAGCCCTCGAAACAGCACAGGGCAGAACCGGACGAGTCTAACAGTGAAGTCTTGGGTAACCATTGTGGCTTCAGCGCATAGAAAAGAGCAATGTGTTGAAGAGATCCATTTACAGTGAACACAAGCCACATTCTACTTTCACCTGCAAGTTATAAACTTTTAGTGGTCATGAAAACGTGACAACTTGAAGAAGCATTCACACTGTCACGTCAAATGCATGTTGTGGGTTTTTCTACAACTCCATCTCTCAAGCTGGTAAACCATCGTCAGTTACATATGCAGTACAACATGGGGTATTATGAAGACAGCTCCATCACATATTTATTTTTTTTTTTGACAGCTGCAAGCTAGGCTTCCTTTCTATAAACAGCTCCCGTACATCATGATAGCCCAACCTTTATCTCCAAAACAACTGGTTGACATGCTGTCTTCACTGTTTTTGCTGTTCTTCTTGTTTTCTTTTTCCTGGTGTTTTTGAGAGAAAAAAAAAAAGCTTCAACGTTTGAATTAAGACAAACATCTTGTTCTGGATACAGACAGTGACATGACTAAACTACTGAATGCTTACACAGAGGTGCCTACTGGAGTGATCACAGAATGCAGGAACTTTATAAACTAAAACTGTAGTTTAATAATTTAGCTTTTCAATTAAAAATTATTCACTGGGCCAAAAAAAAAAAAAAACTGCATGCAAAAACAACACAGCCGTTGTGTGTCTGTTCTGGACCTTTGGAATCACCAAAGAAATGAATAATAGCTACAGAAAAAATGGGGCTGCTAATAGCCATGCAAGACCTGGTAGACCACCAAAACTGCCCCATCAGAAAAACAGCACTGAAGGCTTGCATCTTCGAGAGAGAGAGAGAAGAACATTAAGCTCCACACTGGCTTCAGATCTGAAAACATCCACAAATGTTTCTGTCCATCCCTCCACTGTGACACTGTGCAACACTATGGGTCTGCAGGGATGCATAGCTCTCATAAACATATACTTAATGGCCATTTTGACTGGAAATTAAATAAATTCAGGTCTCGGACTATTGTGGAGTACTGTACACATATACCTGCAACATGTGATAACATAACATGTGGTGGACAGTAATTCAGTAAGTGCAATGAGCTAGTGTACTGTAAGTAGTGTGTTGGTGTACAGTAACTCAGTGTCATGTGTTCATGTACTGTGTGTAGTGTATCGGTGTACAGTAACTCAGTAAGAGTAATGTGTTAGTGTACTGTATGTAGTGTGTCGGTGTACAGTAACTCAATAAGTGTAATGTGTTAATTTACTGTATGTAGTGTGTCGTGTACAGTAACTCAGTAAGTGTCATGTGTTAGTGTACTGTAAGTAGTGTGTTGGTGTACAGTAACTCAGTAAGTGTCATGTGTTAGTGTACTGTAAGTAGTGTGTTGGTGTACAGTAATTCAGTAGGTGCCGTGTTCATGTACTGTATGTAGTGTGTCGGTGTACAGTAACTCAGTAAGTGTAATGTGTTGGTGTACTGTAAGTAGTGTGTTGTATACAGTAACTCAGTAAGTGTAATGTGTTAGTGTACTGTAAGTAGTGTGTTGGTGTACAGTAACTCAGTAAGTGTAATGTGTTGGTGTACTGTAAGTAGTGTGTTGATGTGCAGTAATTCAGTAAGAGTAATGTGTTAGTGTACTGTAAGTAGTTTGTCGGTGTACAGTAACTCAGTAAGTGTACAGTGTACTATAAGTAGTGTGTTGGTGTGTCTCCATTCTGCAGGACTTTTTACTTTAACTCTACTACATTTCAAACTCAAATATCTTACTTTTTACTCCGCTACATTAAAATCTGTCCTTCCTTTTGGTGTATGTGTGCATAAAAACGTAACATGTCTAAACGAAAGAAGCGTGAAGCGACTCCACCAATCAGGGCACAGCAGTCTCTTGTCTTGGAAACCGTTCTCCTTCAGTGTTTGTGCTTGTGATCATTTGAATAGACATCAGTTTTAGATTAATTAATGACCTTCTATTAAAGACTGGTGGACTGAGAGACACTAGAGTCTCTTCACCTAAATGGGCTGATTAATAGTCTTATTCCAGAAATGATAATAGGACATTAGAGCCATCATAAATCATGCTACTTTTAGTTACTTCTCCATACTTAAGTACATTTGAAGGTAAATATTTTAGTGCTTTTACTCGAGTGGAGGTCTAAAGGGAGGAACGTCTACTTTTACCTGGAGGAGAATTGTACCTCGGGGATCTCTACTGTAACTCAAGCGCATGGTTTGTGTACTTCGTCCACCACTGTGTAAGGCTACCAAATTGCTAGCTGGCTGTCTTTTTGGCTCTTGGTTTATCTTAAACACTACACAAGACAAAAGGTTTGAGCACCCCAGAATTAGATTATTCCTAAAGTAGAATATTCTATTCCTGCTCTTAACTCTGACATAAACTGTTCATGTCCTTCTACAGAAGCTTCATCTTTTATATCATACATTATGCTCCTTTACCATTTTCTGGAAAGCTATGTGGCACTGTCAACAGATTTCCAACTGCTTGCCATCACCTTGTCCTAGCAGATCAACTGTCCTAGGTAACATCACGAAGAGAGGTGTCATTAAGCGAAGCGCTCTCACTCTCTGTCCTTCTCCCGGTGTACGGAAATCTCGAGGCAGCTCTCTATGCTCCCTAATGAGGCTTTGCCTCTTCTCCTTTCACATCCTTTCTCCACTAATGATACCTTCACCAGTACCCTCCTCAAGCCCACCATTTCATTATTTCTGCTAACAATGCCAGCATTCCCCCTGGTTGCTGCTGGTGAGGAGATCATGCTGTCTCCACCCTCTACACTGATTCTGGGGGTGCTTTAATAAAGAGAGCATTGACTCGGTTTTGCTGGTCCTGTTTTTTTTTTCCTCCCCAACGCTAATTAGTCATTTGATTTTGTGGGAGGATGAGGGAGGTAAATTGTGCACTAAATTGTCATGCTAGAGTAATCACATCAGCAAGCTACTCTCAGACAGAATTCAGGAGTGTCAGATCTAGAGTCTTGGTAAAACATGTATTTGCCAGCTAGTAAATTCTTTCAAAGTTACTGTCGTAAGGTTGTACAGGCTTCACAGAACATCGTCAAAATCCCATTAAGCTTAAAGATGCCATAGAATGCATTTATTCAGCAAGCTCTCTGATGTCTACACAGCAGGTATGTGACATTGGTGAGGATGAAAAATGCCCAGATGTGGTTTGCATGTCTATAACACTATGATTTGGCCCTAGAATGAAACAGGCTGTTTTGCCTTTTATTGGTGAGCTCATGAATAATTTATTGAGCTCTGCTTTGATTGGCTGGTTTATAGTAAGACTGTGATGATCACAAATAAACACAGTGAGGAAAATAAAATGAACTTCATATGATTTAGTTAGCTATGCTACATTAATTGCCTGGAGCTTGTTAGTATCTGCCGTTATCTGTACTAGATACTTGCTTTCAGTCTCTACATCAACACAAGGTAAATTAAAGATGTTCCTCACTATGAAACTTTTAGTGTAAGACAATCTGCTTCAACCAGCAAACAAAACTGATAAAAGCATACAGCATGGCTGCTACTTACAGGTTACGGTTGGGGTTGTGATACTAGCTAAGGTGGAACTGCTCCTCTCTTCAGTCTCTTCAGAGTTAAACGCTGAGTGAAGCTGCTCCATACTGTCCAAACTAACATCTCTGAATGAAAGTTGTCCGAAGTTAAAGACGTCTGAGAAGTCTGAAGTTGGTTTCCTATTGGAAGATTGTTTTGCAAATATTCTGTTTGTAGTTACATTCTGCCTGTACAAGCTGTAGTCTTTAAGGTAGAACGGAACATTTGATTAAGAAGCTGGCAAAGAGGAAGCCAATTTCAGCTCCAGTGAGCTTCATCCAGGACCCAATAATAGTTTGGTTACTTGGACAGGTATGAAAATATTTGGTGGTGTAGTCAGGGCTGTTAAGTAGCAGCTGTCTGATGTGATGTTGGTGTCGGCCTGTTTTACTACCCTCTTTTGTAAATGCAGGATTGGTATTTGAAGGAGGAACAACAGCGTTTGAGGTTCATGGTATGAACTCTCTTTTTTTTAAACTCTGACAATATATATATATTTTTTACAGGATTTGCTGAAACATTAGAATGGGGTGGCGTAGACAATATTTCATTGACACCAATGTGTACACCATTTGTTAATAAAGCACACTGACAGATACAGTATACCATGGTGTGTTGCATGGATCATGTCTGTAGTAACAGACATAACCAAAAATGAGAACTGTGTAAGCTTTCTTAGAATCTGCATAATGTGATGTGGGGAAAGAGGCCAAAGTGCCTGTGAAGGACTGTGTGTGTATGTGGGTATTTCATTTCACAGATGGGTTAAATGCGATAGACAAATTCCTCTGAAGGCAAGCACAAATGGCAGCCAAATGGTTCTAAATTCTAATTCTAATCAAACATTCAAAATCAAATTTAATGTGCAGCCTTGTCCAAAGGTTTAGGCCAGTATCTGACCCATACAGATAATATTGTATAGACACACCCATAGCAGCTATCATACATCTTTTGCGACATTTGATGGTGTATTTGATTGGACCAAAGATGGGATATCACTGATCCTTTGTCAGACCAAATAATCGTGTGATTCTAATGATGTGTGTGCTTTTAGGTCCTGTGATGTGGATGCTGATGCAGCATTTACAAGGTAATTGTAATTATAGTTGTCTGGATATGTTATCACGGTCAATAATGCAGAGATACTGCATCGATCAAAGACAGTGTATTGGTTTACTTAGGATACAAAATCTTCAGACTGACGTTTTCTTGATATCTTGATTTGGGCACCTCATCTGGCATTGACTGCTCATACATATGCTGACAGAATGTCAACAATTCGGCTGCATGGCGCTTTTTTACTGCCTGTACGTATGGCTGTCGCGGTGGCAGTATTTAAACTTGAGGGGGGTTTGTGAGGCTCTTCTACATTAACCTCACTGCAGGCTTTAGTGATTCACAAAGCAGTCACACTTTCATGAGGGAAGTGATTTGCCTTGCAGTAATGAAAATGAAGAGTTAGTCCACTCTCTTCACAACTGTGCTGCTTTGACTGAGGTCATTTTGTGTAATGACGCATTTAGAGAGCACTGAAGTTTGTATACCTCAAGCCCTGGGGCAGTGCTTGTGTGCCAACAATGTGGTTTTAATGGCACACTTGTGGATTTGCGGTGGTCATTACTGTGACCATCTTGCTAGAGTATAGTGAATAAATATTCAGCGACTAAACGAAGATGTGCACCCCAAACCACCAACCCTCAGCACCGCGCCAGATCAAGTTTTGCTGCTTATTGCTATCAGTTGAAAGGTTAATTGGCTAATGTCAGCTGAACTACATGTTCACTCCAAAATCACATGATATCTGCACAACTAAGATTTGCATAGTACATGCATATTCTCGTTGTCAACAGAATAGTTGCACTCAAAAGGAAGTGTGGGATTGCAGTGCTATAGAGGAGGAAGATAAAGGTTACCAGGAACAATAAATGATGAGAAATTTAGACTGATGTTTATTGAATTACACATATAGAGGTAGTGCCTCGCAGTATGGTCTTGGGTTCCCATGTCTGCTAAAGCAACATGCCAAACGTCTTGGCATGAAGTTATAGAGGTTCCTAATGGTGTCCTGTAATAATCCATCCCATGCAGCTTGAATATTCTCACATAGTTCCTGCAGATTTTGCAGAAGGGGTGGAGGTGGAGTGACACCAGGCCTTCTGGAAGTATGACACATGACAACAAACCGTTCATTTTGGTGCTGACCACGGTGCCTCCACACACGATTAGTTGGTGGTCTCCACCAAGACAAAAGCGAGACTCGTCACTGAAGATGACCCGCTGCCATTCTGAGTCACTCCATGACCGTCTGGCACGACACCATTGCAGTCTTTGTGTTAAGGGCAGCCATCATACCGGTCTGCGTGCATGTACATGTTCTTTGTTATGCAGTCATCTGCCAATGGTGCTGGCACTAACAGGATGACTCAGAGAAGGCATCACTGCTCGCTAAATGTCGGATCGATCAGATACAGCAATAAGGTCTGTCCTTGTCCATGTCACATGTGCCGCCAAGCATGAAGCTTGAGTCATTCGCATGTCTCATGATGTCAAACCTACCCACCAAGTTCCATTCCTGCCGGTTGATTTCCTCACAGTTCAACTATTTGTGCAACTGTTTTTTTGTTGACGAGTNGGCATACGTTTTTGCATATTCAAGTGTTGGTTCATTAATGTGTTAGTTCATGCATATGCCTAGGTTATGAAGTCCATATGCCTCAACAATATGTTCTTTCCGGTCTTGCAAAGCTTATAGTCAGTGTACTTGGAAAAAATGACCAGTAATGAAGGATGCAGTGTGCATCACTATCCAGCAATTACTTTCCAGACGTTTATTTCATTTCAAACCAAAGACACAAAGGCTGATTAACTCCACACCTCAGAAAAGACTGATGAAAAGTCTTTGAGAACTCATATTTTGCCCAGAATAGGAACCCGAGAAACAAGATCTGGACTGGATGGGCTATGATTTATCATCCACCCACTGACTTCTGTATTTCAGTCTCCAAATGACAGTCAATTACCTCTCTGTGGTTGGCCAAGCGTTTTTGCCAAGCTTGGCAGAGGATATTTCTAAAGCAGATGCAGGTAAACGACCACCAACAACAAATCAATCCAGCACAGAACCTCTTGCACTTACAAATGACTCAGATCAGAGTCGAAAGAAGAGAATAGTGAGAAAGAAGTATGCATGGACGCCCCATCTATTGATTAACAGAAGATCAAATGAACTGACAAGGAGGGAAGCATCTTTGAATCTACTGGGCAGGCTTCACTTGACGACTGCGTTCCATGTTTAAACTGGTGGATGAATGAAAAAGCTGGGTAAGTGTTACAAAACACCCAGCACTGTCAGAGCTTGAAATGGGACCCAACTGCTCAGGTCCAGTGACTTTTTCCAAATATGTAGGTTTTGGGTCAGGTTCACATGTCACATTCACGTTCTCGAAAATGTCTCCTACTTTAAATAGATTTTACCCTTGTGCTTTATTTTTCATTTGTTGTCTCTGATTCTCTGTTTTCAGTTTTGTTGTGCTGGGGTCAGTGTTGGAGTCAAAAGTTGATGATGTGGCTCAGCTCAGTTCGCCGTCAGGTTTGGACCAAATTTTGTCAGATTTGGGCCAGGTTAGGCTTACAACTTGAAGGTTTGAGTTGTGTCAGGTTCAGGCCAAATATTTCAGGTTTGAACTGTCAAGCTGGGCTCAGTTGTAGATGCAAAACCTAAGGGTCGGGTCTGTACCAAATGGGCCAGTTGGGTCAGTTTTAGGCTCAAAGCTTTATAATGTGGCTCAGGTTGAGTTGGTCAAATTTGGTCAGAGTCAGGTTAGTTTTTAAACTCAAAACTTGATCATCTGGGTCTGGTTTTGTCAGTATTGGACCAGATTTTGTGGGGCTTGTGTTTTTGCCTTCAAACCTGATGACTGGTGGTTGAACTCAGGTGGCCTTCTAGACAAAAAATTGCTGGGCTCAGATCATATTCGGCCTCAAAACTTGACAATGTACTTTGGGTTGCAGTTGGGTTTGGACTTAAAATGTGGTCATTTTTGTCTGGGCTGGTACGGCCTCAGAAAGAAAATTCATAGATTTGGTCTTCAGCCAAAATGTTATGGGCTCAAGTCACTTTCTGACTCCAACCTTGACAATGTGGTTCGGATCAGGCCAGGTCTGCAACAACCTCTGAGCGCTATGCTGTCCCTGTTCACCTAATAATGCTGCTGCACGGCTCCCTTTCTTTTCCCCAGCCCTCTTCAACCCATCATCTGGGCCAAACCTGGCTGTGGACAGGAGGAGAGGCCCAGGTGGGGGGATCCACAGAAGCCCGGCAAGATAATCATGTGCTGATCAATTCTTAATTACGGAGCCGGAGCCAGCTGTCGAGCTATTTATAGAAAAATCCTCTCGCTGGGGTCAAAGGGTGATGCTGTGGCACGAAAAGCAATCCATCGATTGTGTTACAACGTGAGCGAGTAAGAGGCGTGCGACCCTGCGCAGCTGGTAGAACACAATGAATGATTAAAAGGCTCAGTCAGGAAGTGCTGGGAATTTACGGAATTTACTGCAGCAACAAATAAACAACATCCATTCTTCCAAATGGCAAAAAAAGACTGAGCGCTGAATGAAAGAGATAATATGCTCATTGATCACGTTTGCAGCGAATAAGCTCAGAGCTTGTTTTCATGCTTTCACGGTGCTCCTTTTAGCATTACTATATGTGTAGTGAAGTGTTTGGTGTGCCATTCAATTTGATATATGGGCTCAGATGGGCTCACGCCGAGGCTCTTTTACTGACTGAGACTCAGTGGCTTAGTGGATATGAACGCGTGTGTTTGTTCTATGTAAATACAACTACATGACATGAGTGAGAAGTAATGACACTTTTAATTCCTGTGCAGTCAATAACAAAACTGTTTTCGTATCACCTGAGCTGCATGAGGCTCAGCGCTCTGAGGGAAAGACTCATAATTGGCTTTTGTTTGTTCCTCGCCTTATCAGTATCTTACTTTCACGGATAACTTCAAGCTAATTAATCAGGGTGTGGAAGTCATGGGAGCTGGCAGACTCTCTCTCTTTCTCTCTCTCTCTCTCTCTCTCTATTTCAGAACATCCAAAGCATCTTTCATATCCCAGACAAAAGCGTTTTGAAACGGCTGTTGGAATTCTGATGAGATTAATGCCAGAAAAAGCAGTGATTAACGCGAAAAATATGTCTCCAATAAATTGGGTTCATTTCTAACAGCCCAAAACAAATTCCGGTTTTTATCACATTTGTTTTCATGTGATCTCATTGGCCCCCAGCTGCCTCATATTTCATTTCATTTTCTCTCAGCTAAAAACAACAGACAAGTGTTGATTATGAATAGCCTTAAGAACCCCTCGTTTCTGTGCTTATGTATGCATGTGATTATTCACGTATTTATTGTTTATTGTCTTCTGAGGATGCTAAAATGTGATTACTTTCATATGTCGGAATTATAAATGAGTCAGTTTGAGTCGGTGTCATAAGAGATCTTTCTGTTTCACTCTGAAGGGATGTCTTGGTGCTGCTGCTGGTGAATCAGTTGTCATCATTTCTACGATTGAACAGTTCTGGGCTTCTATTCATGTCAGAGATACAGCAGCAATCAAAATCAAGCGAAATCCTTGATCTTGCAAACATCCTGAAATGTTTAGTGCCATGGCAGCGGTTTAGAGAGCATGTCGGAGTGAATCAGTTGGCAAAAAGGCGTAGTAAATTACTCACAACTTTAAAAAAGAAACTTTCCTCCTAGTCAGATACATTGTAAGCAGAGGATCAGTGGCCAATCCAGAGCATTTTGACTGGGGGGGGGGTTAATATAGGGAGGCCATGGCAAAGTGAGTCTCAATGTATCAAACATTTGATTGGTTTCATGATTCAGCCAAAGCACAAAGAAGTTCATTTCACTGCTTTTGCTTGCAGCTAGAATATAGTATTAACCTGATGTTTTCTGATTCCACTTCTTATAATCAAAGCAGGGCCACTGAATCATGTGCTTTCAATCAGTCAGGATTGTTTCTTTGTAGTAGTATAAAACCTACATTACTTTACATGTTTAATAAAGTAAAGGTGAGAGAACACCCAATCATTTCTATGTGAGAGAAAATTGAACGTAATCATCACTCTGCAGTGTAGTAATACAATAGTATAGTAGTGCATTGTAGTAATAATCCAATCAGGATATACACTCATCGTCAAAAAAATAGTTGCATCCAGAAGGAATCAGCTGACTGGAATGAAACTAGGTTTTGTAGGTAGGTGGGTAGGTTTGACATTGTGAGACATGCAAATGATTTAAAAATATTATGCTCAGATGCGCATATGACATAAGCAAAGAAGGGCCTAATCGCTGCACCTGACTGACCCAACAGCCACAATTGTGGACATTGAGTTAGCGATGGTGGCAATGGAAGGCCTGGTGTCACTCCACCTCCACCTCTACCACAAAATCTGCAGGAACTGTGTGTGAATATTCACGCTGCATGGGATGGATTATTCCCATGGATTAACTCCATGCCGAGATGTCTGCCATGTTGCGTTAGCAAACATGGTGGTCCAATACTATACTGAGAGACACTACTTTCTAGAGCAACTAGTCTTGACGATGAATGTACTTTTATCTATCTCTACCACAATATAGCTCTCCCACTGGTTAGGCCAAAACTGACAGTGGAATCAACTAATCACAGTTTGATTTCCTAAAATCTGGACATCACTGACTGTGAATACAAGCTGAAGTCTAACCAGTGAGTTTCAGTCAGCGGCATTTCGTCAGGACTGTTTACTGAAGGAGTCACTGTAAATACCCTATAACATAAAATAAGTTCAACGGATAGAAAATGAGTCACATGCGCCTGAAACATACATTTCCAAGCTTGTCTAAAAAAAATTGTGTGAATTGCTTAGCGCTATTAGATTTCTAGAATCCCATAGGGGTGCTAGCAGAAATGAGCCTTATTGAGGTGTTTTCATTGCCAATTTGAAATTGAAACTTAAATTGAATGCTGGCCTAGTGCAGGTTTAGCTGGTCACCCAGCATGGTCAAGCTGGTTGACAGCATACCAGCCCCTTAAAACACAACATATGCTGGTTTATGCTGTTTTCTAAAAGGAAAATCATAACACGTGAATAAAATACACTGATTAGGTAAATATTATTAAGGAGAACAACCAATACAATGCAACACTATATAAAACTATTGTCCATCTATGTGTGGGTGGAATGCTCCTGAATGGTAAATAGATAGCAACCCCAGGTCTGGGTAGGCCACCACCTCCACAGGCCATCCCTGGAAACCACCCCTGATGCCTTTGCTATAGGCATTAGCCTATTTCTATGCCTATGCTGTAAGCATTAGTAGTCCCATTCCATTAATGCAGCTACTGTGAAATGTCTTCTGGTGCTCAGGTTTGTCATCCTCTCTGGGGTTTGACAGGAAATGCAGGACAGATCTGCAATAAAACTCACATTCAAGTGATATATCGCAAAGCAGTTCATGTGCTTTACTTTTGTGCGTGTATTCAAAAAAGGGGAAATGCATTAATGTTAACTATTAGCATGTCAGGCTCTTGATTCAGTAACTCTGTGGGAATCCATTTTGCTTGGAACAAATATCGTTTTTCAAATGGAAATGAAGCGCACACACTGAAACCCACAGCCACGTTCACCCAGACAAACACGAATCAATAGGAAATATTTTGACTTTTTCACAGCACAGCAAATCTAAGCAATACGAAAATACCTATTAACGGAAGTCCAATATTTGGAAAGGCGTTTTTAATGTGCTGATTTGAAAAGACTGTATGGGGTAGCCTCTCGAGCAAGGCCTCCTGCTCGCTGTCAGATGGTTAAGTGGCTTGACGTGGGCTAAATACTAATGACTTAAAAATTCCAGACAGAAGATGCCATTATTGCAGTATAAAATCTCCCATTTGAGGTGACCACAGTGGTGCTCAGGCACATAATGGCCGGTGCTGGATTTACAGGCAGTGACTCGACCGCTGACTGGCTTTATGGCCTCAGCAGTTTATTTTAGGAAGATTGTAGGGTGGCACGGCAGAGTAAAAGCTTTGCGAGACCTGAGGTTCATGTTGGGGCATTGGATAACACTTTATGTGTAAGTGGTAAGAAATCCTCCAGATATCTATTAGAAGACTGTGTTCTTGATAAAATGCTGTTTGACTCTGGTGAGCAAGGGGGTCAGTCTGCTTTTAGCATAAATAGATTATCCACAGTTAATTCCCAAAAAGCTGCACATGAAGTCTGACCTCCATGTCAGAGTTTGTAGATCGAGAGATATTGCTGTAGTAATACACTATGTGTTCAGAAGTATCCTGAGAACTCCCCTCTAATGAATGAATTCAGCTACTTCAAAGGAAGAGTTTGACAGAAAATCAAATTGACGCAATTCTCCTCTTAGCCTAGATGTAGCTGATCCGCTCGGGTGTGTTTGGAGTCTGTATTTTGCTTTTTTAGTTTAGAGCTGGATGAGCATTGCTTACAAACACTAGAACTCAATAGTCACCCAAATATTTCTGCACAAATACATCCTTGAAACTTCTTTCAACCCACTTAAACCACATCCAGGTCTTCACTAAGGCCTTGCAGACTTGTTCAAGACCAGTGTTTCTCAGTCCTTAGTCCTGGAGGCACCCTGCCCTGGACATTTTCGGGGATTTCCTGCTTTAACTCTCCCCCGCAACTCTGAAAGGGCTTGTTAATGAGCTAATAAGTTGAACCAGGGAGCAATGAAAGCACTAAAATGTGCAGGGTCGGGTGCCTCCAGCACCAGGGTTGAGAAACACTGCTTTAGACAACAGGGTCTGCATTCACAAAACACCTCAGGAGTAAGGGTGCTGATCTGCAGTCAGTTCTTGTTACAATGACCATCATAAATACGCAAGAACAGTCCTGCTTTGTTATTACCAGCCCTGTGGACCATTCCCTGGAGGGATGGAGCTCCATCCAATACCTTTGGGATGAGTTTGTTTTCCAGAATTAATCATCCAACATCAATACCTGACCTCACTAATGTTCTTGTGGCTGAATGCAATCAAAGAGCAACATCTACATTTAGGGCAAAGCCTTCTCAAAAGATTTACTGCAGAAAAGTGGGACAAAATCCCAATAAATGGCCTTGATTTCAGAAGAAACACTGGATGAGCAGATGTCTACAAACATTTGGATCTCTACAGTAAGTGAACTTTCATGGCCTGTAGCAGTCAGGGACCCAAAGCAAAAAAAATGAACTGTAATAGCACTGCGCAGTTACCGAAATAATCAAATGCTGTCAACATTTTCTTTCCTTGCACAGCATGAGCGCAGAAGACGCTGGATGCATGGAGGCCACTACATCAAAGATATAAACAGGCAATGACACAAACAAGGGAAACAAAGAGAATACAGAGATACCAAACTATCCCGAAGTTCAGCTCAGAGCCATACACAGTACATCCTAATATTTAGGTTCCAAACATTTTGTAAACACATCACAGCATTTTGTTGAGCTGTTGGTTGTGTATACACACTCATCATCAAAAGAATAGTTGCACCCAGAAGGAAGTGTGGGATTGCAATGCTATTGGGAAGGAAGATAAAGGTTACCGGGAACAATAAATTATGATAAATTTAGACTGATATGGACAATATTTATTGAGCTATTGAGTAGTGTCTCTCAGTATGGCGTTGGGTCGTCAAGTTTGCTAATACAACATGCTAGACGTCTCAGCGTGGAGTTGTAGAGGTTCATAATGGTGTACTGTGATAATCCATCCCATGCAGCTTGAATATTCTCATACAGTTCCTGCAGATTTTGCGGTAGGGGTGGAGGTGGAGTGACACCAGGCCTTCTGGACGTGTGGCACATGACAACAAACCATTCATCTTGGCGCTGACCACGGTGCCTCCACACATGGATTCGCCGGTCGTCTCCACCAAGACAAAAGCGGGACTCATCACTGAAGATGACCTGCTGCCATTCTCAGTCACTCCGTGACAATCTGCCACGACACCATTGCAGTCTTTGGTGACGTTGATGTGGTGTTAAGGGCAGTGGTCGTAATGGCCTGTGTGGATGTAGTCCTGCGTCGTTCAGCCGTCTGACAGTGGTGCTGGTACAAACAAGATGGAGGGCATCACTGCTCACTGAATATCCTCAATCATGGCTGTTGGGTCAGTCAGGTACAGCAATAAAGCCCACCCTTGCTTGCGTCACATGTGAGTCTGAGCGTGAAACTTGAATCATTTGCATGTCTCACAATGTCAAACCTACTCACCAAGTTTAATCTCTGTCAGTTGAATCCTTCAGGGTGCAACTATTTGTGCAACTACTTATTTGACAATAAGTGTATGTGTGTGCTCAGTAGCCAGAACAACTTGCAATATATGAGCCAAGTGCTAATCTTTTTGGCAGATTTCACCAGTAAGTAGTCTTGTAGGACCAGAAAGAGTCATTGTGGGGGGTCTGAAAAAGGTTAAGAACCCTTGGTCTAAAGCAATCCATCATCTTGTGAAAGCAGAGCTTATAGTGGTGTGCTTGTCAACATGGATGTGGCAAACAACAAACCAAGAGCATGTTCAATCTCGAAACATTGTGCACCGTTTTTCTACAGTTTCCAGGTCGAACAACATGTTTCAGTGTGAACAGTGTGCAGTGGGCTTTCAGGTATGTTTTCCCTTGTTTAATGTGTGTGTCAGAGGTGGTAGCCAATCAGCAGCAAAGCCATAGTAAGTCATATTACTATGTTACTAAGGTGGTGCAGACAAAGGGTTCTAATAAGGTCCTCTACAAATGCAGCTGCTGCAGTTTGGTGTCCGCAAGACATATTTGTCATAAGTATTTTATTGTGCAGTTTTTAATCAGACTAGAAAACTCCAAGAACGGCCTTCTCAACTGCCATAGTTGCAATGCTTGCATAACATAAAACAGTGTTCAATCAACCACAGTTTCCGTTTGAATAAACATTTTCTATGTTTTCTTGGAGCTGATAACCCTGTTATTAGCCCATGGATGTAACCAGGGATGTTATAAATCAGGAGGGCGGTCACTGGTTGAAATATGAATGAGAAAGCTCGAAACACTCAACAGGGCGGCTGTTTACAGAGAAAAAAATCGGCCTTTAAGAAAAAGAGCAAATCGGCTTGTTGGTTATGCTGCGAGAACGGTTGACGTTATTCTGATGCTAGCAGAGAAAATTTCCCCTCGTTCTGGAGACCAAAATCATGTTTTTTGTGAGTTATTAAGCCAAAAGCTATAAACCATTTATGAGATTTGGTCAGATTTTGGTCAGATTTTTCAGTTCAAATATGTTCCTGAAACAGTAATTTGACCTTCAATTTCATGCATTTTGGTCTTGCCCCATTCAAAGAGACAGAAGTCTGATCTTGTGTGGCTGGACATAATTGCCCACCATGTGAACAGACCTTCACATAAGGATTTTGATATAAGACTGTGATGCAACATAAGTTAGCATGACTAGCATCACAAACCCTCACAAACACTTTAATTATACGTGTCGTAGTGTGTAATGTAGTCTAACAGTCCTGTTAGTGAACAATAGCACTTTACTAGCTCACTTGTTTAGATTAGATGTTAAAAGAGCATGAAGTATCCTAATCAATTACATTGTGTGAATGAACCAAGTGTGTCACGAGCAGCAAATTAACCAGCGAAAACAAGCCTTTATCATGAAGACAATTCATTCATTAAGTTCACATGGCCATGGATTGGGTATGTATCTGAGGGCCATATGAAGGTGTATGAAAGAGTGTATGTCCACACAAATGAAACTTTAATAAAGCTCATCATGTTTGATTGTAGGCCATTCTAATTGCTGGTGCACGTCTCTTCTTCAAACAACATCGGCAATCACAGTGCTAACCTCATAAACAAAAATGGGAGGGTGACCAGATTTCTTGAAAAATGGCTGCATGTCCGTCTCAGTTCACCAGCTAGATTCACTTCACTGCACTATGTTGTGGTATAACTGTGAGTGTTTTATTGTCTGTGCAGGTGGAGGTCACAAATGTGGCAGGTTTGTCTCGCAGTACTGAGCTTCAGTGGGCATCAGATTTGTTTCAGCTCAGTGGCCTCTATCCTCTCTTCATGAACCATAACATATTGTAATGTGTATTGTTCAGGGCGATAAGAGGATCAAAACTGGGCTCCTTTGAAGTTTGCTTAACAAACCATTTCTTATGGCATGATTTATTTTCTCCATCCATGGCTGGATAAGAGAGCACACTTCACCCTGCTGAGTAGGAGGCTTCGGCCCTCTTTCTTATTCAGCTCAGAATCAGAATTACTTATTAGTGAAGTGTTTTACACACACACACACACACGCACACACACACATACACACACATATATTTATATATATATATATATAT
>CM067481.1:28780653-28804894 GCA_034552555.1 Semaprochilodus insignis | reverse complement strand
TCATCGCTATGAAATCACAGGCAGTTACTAAGATGCTGCAGTGGAAACCCAGGTGGCTGCTAAGCCATTGCTCAGGAACCTCAAAAAACGTTCATAGTGTTCAATGTGTTCCTAGGTTGCTTCTATTGTATGTTCCCAAAAAAAAAAAAAATAAATAAATAAATAAAAATAAAAAAAATATATATATATATGTATATACTGTGTACATACTGTATATATATAGAGGTATTCCAATCTTGCAAAGTTCTATGTTGAAAACTGTCCCAATGGCCCAAACAAAGCGTAGAAAACAGTAAGTACAAAACAGTAAGTTGACTTTGTTATGCCAACTTAACGAAAGTAACTGGAACTGAATAAAGGTGAATGGATTATGTGAATATTTCTATGAGTAATAGTTATGTCTTGACCACAGTACACAAAAACATATCTAGTATAAGTAGTAGCTACAAGCAGTCTATTTGAAATGTCCATACAGTTCAGTGATTGGTGATGTTGCCAGTTGTAAGTTGTTTCTGGCTCATTACACTCAGTACTTTCCTCTAAGCCTCTAAGCAAGTGCAGTTGCCATATAATGTTCCATAAGCAGCAGCTTGAAAAGATGCAGTAGCTGGTTACATGTGCCTTGGAGGAACCAAGCCATCAGCCTTCCAGACTGCTAGCTATCACGCAACAGGGGAGACCAAGATAGGCAAGAATTGGAAATGGCTAACATGAAGGAGAACAGTGGGTAAACATTAATAAAAAATTATTCTATTTATATATGAAACTATGTTGCATCAGAGCAATCTATAATAATGTGCTCTGTCCGCTCATCTTCTGCTGGTTCAGAGGCTGTGAGATGCTGTAGGGGGCTTTCAGCTATAGGATGAACTCGGAACATACTGCTTCAGGCCAGAATAGAGTCTGTAGTAAGACTGGCCTTATCAAAGCAAGGTAGTTCTCTACAGTCTGCTTCTTCTTATAAAGGGTATGTATTTCTGGGTACCACTACTAAACCAATATATATGAAACATATTGTTAATAACAATATTTAAGCCCTTTACTGATTAAATTTATTTGGTAACTCTTTCTATGAATCAGGTATCTATATTTAATTCTAAGGGCATTCATAAAGATCTATAAAGTCTTTAAGACCTTAAGACATAAGCCCTTGCAATTGTGCATAAATGTTCATAATCACACACATAAACACACAACAATATAAAGCTTCTTCCTGTCATTAACATTATCGGCTACAAGAAAATGCGTTTTATTGAACAGCAGCAGAAAGGAACACACCCCCCCACACATACACACAACACAACACATGGAAACAACAGGTCAACCATTACTCCCACTCTTTCACCCAATCCCTCACACCCCCAGGCACAGAATAACACAAGTAACATATAATTACACTCTAAACCAATGAACAATGACATTTAAACAACTTTTTTTTAAAAATCTTTTTAATGGGAACGCATGCCTCCTTTTAGCCTTTTCGCATGGCCATTTACGTATGGCCAATTTGGCCAGGGCTTCCCACTGCAGTTGCCACAACAGGCTGCACTGATTGTGGTGAAGGTTCTGAACAGAAACAAATACTGACATAACAAGCAACTACACAAGCAGGACCGGTTGTTAACCACAATGATCTTTGGAGAACTGAAAGATTCTGAAAGTCTATTTTATTGTTGTATTTTTTCCATGAAGATATTCTGGTAATCCAGAGGAACTATAAATGCTTCTGCAATTGGTATCACCGCATAGGCTCAGAAATACCTTATGAATCTGTTGACATGAACGCCAAAAGCATTTGCACAGCTAAAGCTATATATTAACAATATCCAGAAGCGCCACCCACAAGCTCTTTTGAAATGGCCTGATGCACAGTGGAAGCATGTATTGTGGACTGGTGAGTCAACCTTTCAGATTGTCTTATGGAAATAATGGACATCATGTTCTGTGAAGGTACTATTAAAAATGAAGCATATATACACATATCGGAGACACATATCCTGCCATCTACACAACACCAAGCCATATTCCACAAGTGATACAACAACATGGATGTGTAATCAGAGTGCAGGTAGTAGACTCACATGCTGCTGTCCAAATCTGTCTTTCATTGCAAACTTGAGGCACAGAAGCATTATGAATCGCAAAATACAACAATGAAGGCCCCATTTGGTTGCACAGATGGGCTTATATAACATAACAAGAGCAAAGAATTTCAATTCTGTTCTGTTGTACGTTTTGGAACATGATACAGGCATCAAATTTGGGATGAACATACATATTTCATTAACTGTAGGTAAGGTAAAGCATTGAATGTTATTTTTAATTGATTACATATCATGCAGATTTTACTCATTATTGGTTTCTTTTATTATTAGCATTTCAGATAACATGTCCCAACTATTTTGTAAATGAGGTTTGTTAAATGACCATTGTTGTAAACTTAAAGAAGAGATGCAATGGTGTGTAGGTGTTGAAGAGAATGACTTCCGCCAGACGCTGTCTTATTTAAATACAGAGAGATTTATTAAAAAGATAATAAGATCAGAATCTGTCCAGGCACCCTGGGATTGCCTGGGAGAATGGTGTTCCCGATCATCCGCATTCTGACTTGCCACTCGAAACTTCTGGCTTATATAGCTGGGTTGTTTTGAACATGTTATAAACATCTGGAATTCATCTCAGCTGTTGGGGGTTCTTTAAGATAACAGAAAGAACAGGGCCTCCCAACTCTATGCGATACATACACATTCCATACCATATACGTCCTCAATTCTCCAGACACCATACCATAAAATCTGTTCTATTCCGTAAGTTCTTGGGCTTGTTTAGGGATAGTCAATACGCCTGCTTATCTCAGACCGGATGCCAAGCGAAGACAGCTTGAAACATATTTGTATTTGGCTCTGAAGGCAGGTCAAGGGCTTACAGTGACTTGATTCCAGACATGGCATACACAGCACCCCACATCTTGTTGCCTTTTGTTCCCATTTGTCTGCGAGTGTTTATCCAGCTTTAGCAGGTGCCGCTACAGACAGGCTCTCTTTTCATTCCAAAAGTGTATTGACAGTGTCCCAGTCTAGCAGGCGCCTGATTGCCATCCATGTCCACAATGGCTTGTTTCCAAGTGTGGAGAGTACCCCCTCCCCATTCCCCTTTCACACCAAAGATGCTTTCCTCTGTAATGTTCCATTCATCCAAGAGAATCAGATGCTTTCACGGCGGCCTGTGCTGCCAGTCACTGAAACCAAGCCACACGGCTCCAAATGAAGATGTGGAAATCCAATCTATGTTCCAGCCGGAGACGCAAGCAATTTTCTCCCTCCGCCCCTCTATTGATCTCGAGGCTACTGATTCAAAGCCCAACAGCTTACTGGAAGCAGGAAATGGAGAGCTGCCCCAAACACTGGGGGAATTTAAGACAAAATAATTGAGCCAAAACGATTTTTCCCCCCCAGCCTTCACACAATACCAAAAACCCAAGGGGTGTATGAAGGAAGCCAAGACTGACAGCATCTCCGTGAGGTATACATTACAGTCAAAGTTTCTTCTAGATGAACACTGTGCTGTGAGAAAAACTGACTTCTTGTCTGTCAGCTGACTTTCATACACTACTATACGAGCCTTTGCTTTGCACGCATAAGTGGGGCGTCACTTGTGGTTGAGTAGGAGGCGCCTTGCAGGGAACAATTTAACTAAAGATTTTTAGTTTAAAACATTCTAAAATGTGAGGAAATAACTGTTTTGACAGTACATCAGAGACACTCATGTATTGTTTTGAAAAGATAAGCTCACTGGACAAAAATGAGTCACCTTGCATGTTTTACAGCAGATGCCGTTGCACAAGGATCATGTGGCTATAAATACCTGCAGGGTGTGCAGCGAGATTGAGAAGAAGAGGTGGTACAGTGCAGTGAATGTCTCGTTCCATGTGTGGGAAACGGGTCCAAAGCGGATGTTAATGATTGGCAAAAAGGGGTGACTGCATTTGGGCGTGCCAAAGACCATAGTGTGAAGGAAGTAGCTGAATCTGTAGGTGTATGGAAGCGTACAGTCAAATGGGTTTACCAGCAGTGGCACAAATCCCAGTTTACAGGAAATTCTCTTCAGAATTGTTCCAGGGAAGGCATTCACCAAATCTGGCCCAATTGCACAATTCTTTGATGCAAGAGTGTCTGAACATTGATGTGGTCTACATCCAGAAAACTGTCTGGTCCATGTCAAATTTAATCATAGCTGTTATTCATGCTTGTGGAGGTATTACACGCTATTAGGTTCATTTCAGTCACAGGCAACTGATTTTTTGTGTAGTGGGCTTATCTACTAAAGATAGCATGCTAACCAGCTAGCCCACTGAAGAAGTGACGCTGCTGCCCTGAGGGAGTTTTTTTAATGTCTTGTCATTTATGTTGAAGCTCCTGCTACTGGTTAGATCATTTAAGGCAGGTAGCAGTAAACAAAAATGAGATATAAATAGAATCAAAACAACATTGGGGCTGCTCGATATTATCCAAAATTTGAGAAACTGTCCAGAGTGAAATGAGCTGAGCAGACTGACAACTCGGAAGTTTTCCAGGATCCTGTTGAAAATGTGAGAAGCTGAAGTTGACTTCCTGTTCGTCAGCTTGTGTTATGAAGTTTCCGTTCCACCTTAAATGGTGCTGCAGTTACATTCTGGCAACTCTACAAGCTGCAGTATTTAAGGTGGAACATTCATTTAAGAAACTGGTGAATTGGAAACCTTAACTTCAGTCTTCTGACTGAAGAACACAAGCTGGTGTATGTAAATTTTGGTGCTTATAGAACACAAGCTGGTGTATGTAAATTTTGGGACATGGATATTATAATTATAATATAGGAAGGAAAATAATTGTCAGAACTGTTCCATAACAGTTCCAGATTTGGGAATCAGACTCTTTTATTGACCTCTTTTACAAATGCTGGAATTGTATCAGATCTATATACTGAATGATCCTTATTCAACTGTTCCATTGTAAATACAGTGTTCCATTCTATGGTACCTTCAAGCCTCATGATAATAACAGAAAGTATGAAAAGCATGGAGCGATTTGTCAGGAGGAGGAGCCATGAGCATACCGTCCTCCACATACAGTAAAGAGAATAGTAAGACAGGAACGAAGGAGGCCAAAGATCACAGTTTCAGAACCGCACCGTTTAGCTGAATCTTGATTTTAGCTAATGCCTGTCCTGTAGCTCTAAGCATAGATGTCAGTTTGGTCACTGTTCCTACTGAAACACTAGCCATGTGAGCAGATTAGCCTTGTGACTGAAGCTCCTATAATCTGTGCCCCAGTAATGAAAACTCATTCAGAGTCACTTTCCTCTTACCATCTTCTTTGAACGGCATCAGCTGGGCCTGTTGAGCGTTTTTATGCATGTCACAAAGCATGGTAGTTTCAAACAGTAGTTTGAATTTAAATAGCTTCAATACATAACATTCATCCTCAAAGCCATCATCACAGTGAGCAGCTGTCTGATTAGCAGAGTATGTGTTTTATCTTTTGGAAGGCACTTGAGGAAAACAATTCACTTTAATATGACTCACAGAGCGAAACAGCCAGGCTGTAAAACTTTCCTGCCATTCTGCCATCCTCAGTAATTTGATTTAGAGGCTGCACCATGGCTGCCCATTGACACCCTGCACAGAATGTTAATGTCCACTGAACCCAATTTGATTATTTCCATTTTCTTTCTCAGCAACTGTGGGCAACTGGGCGAAACCTCGATAGTCTTTATCATGCTCTATTAGAAAAGTGAACATCAAACAGCTGCGAGTTTCATTCCCTGAGGTGTGGATCATCTTAAGAGAGGTGCTGTATGTGTAGTTGAGGACTTTGCTAAAGGTGTAAACAGCTTCCAGGCAGCAGCAACATTAGCAGGGGAATATAAATGCCATGCTAACAAACAGTTGGTCTTCCATAAACACCTATGATGGAGAAAAATACTGACTGCAGGCATGTACACTACCATTTAAAGCTGGAATTATAAATAACTGATGTTATTTATATGCAATTAGAACTTCTGTGATCTAGATTTCAATGCATCAGAATGGATTTTATATGGTTTTCTCAAGTGATTTGAAAGTAACAACACTTTATGTATTTGCAGTATTTTTGTCATATTGCCGGCTTTGAGACTTGATTACTCCTATTAAATATGAGGTCTTCTGGATATTACTTAGGGATCCAAGCTGGAAAGCAGATGTTTTGGTTAATACCTCTGCACTAGCATGGGCTAAAGTCAAAAGTCAGAAATCTGATATCTTTTTGTCAATGTTTCCACCATTTTGGATTTTCTGAATTTTTGTCTTTCCATCTGGGACAGTTCCAGTCCCAACTTTTTTTGGAATGTGTTACAGGCCTGAAATGCAGGAATGAATGTATGTTAACAAATGAAATGTAGTGGACTAGAAAATATGAAATATCTTGGATTCATACTGTCTGCAGTGAATAAACGTTTAAATTCAAACTACTGTTTGAAACTACCATGCTTTACGACATGCATTAAAACGCTCAACAGGCCCAGCTGAGGCTGTTCAAAGAAGATGGCAAGAGGAAAAGATCTAAGTGACTCTGAATGAGTGTTCATTATTGGGGCATTGATTACAGGAGCTTCAGTCACAACGTCTGCTCACATGGCTAGTGTTTCAATAGGAACAGTGACCAAACTGATATCTACACTTAGATCTAGGATAGCCATTAGCTAAAATCAAGATTCAGCTAAGCTGTGCAGTTCTGAAACAGTGATCTTTGGCCTCTGCTGTAAAGTTACTATTTTGGAGATACATAAAAATATCAGGAATATTGATTTTGCTCAAATACGTTTAAAATTATTAAGCGGAAACCAAAAGTGTTAGGTTGAGCACGGCTCGCCACTTCTAGAATTAGCATAGTTTTATTCATGTATCAAGAAAATTGGTGATACATAATTGAAAACATTTGAACAGTGCTGTAAGAGGTGGCTGGTGGGACGTTGTTGACCCCCAATAAGTTTAAACTGTGTTAAGTGCAGTATGATACATGCAAATTGGAGAATTTCCTGAATGGTAATGTCAGCAGACCAACTAGACCAGCTGACAGACAAAGCACATACTGAGAAGCATAACCGTTTCAGCTGAGTGAGAGCATGCTGTAGGCTGATGCATCTTCCTGAGCCGGTGTTAAGGTCTGGGTATTGACGCCTGAGGGTTTCTCTGATGCTGTGATAGGGGTGACGAGACGGGTTGTTTTGCTGCCTTGGGAACAAACAGATAGACTGGGCTCATTTGCAACAGCAGAGGTCCTGCATGCCAAGAGGAGTGGTCTGCTGAAGGTGCTGGAGATTTGCTTCCACAGATAGCTTTTAACTGTCTTTCACCCCGTCTTTCTCTCTCTCACCCTCTCTCTCTCTTTCTCTCTCTCTCTCTCTCCACTTCATGTATTCAGACATACTCTCCCGACCTCTGTTAAAGCAGCAAATGCCAAACAGTGAAGCACGGCCGACTGTGAAATTGTAACAATTGCGGCTCCGTGTTGATCTGACAGTGGAGGGGTTCCAAAGCTGAATGGAGCAGCACAGGGACCGCCTTGCTCTCCTTCAGTCTGACATTTACAGGCCGGTGTTCTAACCATGCTTTTCACAGACCATGCAGCTTGCTTACAATTTGAAGTTCCCAAGCCTGATAACAAACAAGGAGTCTGGAGATGTTTTTTCTCAGTGGTCAACCCCTCAAATTTCTTGATATACAGTTGTATGGAATATATATATTTTTTATTTTCTGCATATACACTCATCATCAAAAGAATAGTTGCACCCTCAAGGAAGTGTAGGATTGCAATGCTGTTGGGAAGGAAGATAAAGGTAATGTCAGTTCTTCCCAGGAGATACACTCTCGGGACACTTCCCACACCAGCCACCAGAGGTCGAACTCACCAGAGTTCTGATGAGTTTTGTCCCTGCTCCCTTTCACCTAGCCCCTCCCATACCTGCCCCTTCTCACCTGTTCCCTATCCCAGCCAATCACCCTTCCCTTTAAACAGCCTTCCTTTCCCTAGGTGTTTGTGGAGCATTACCCCTCAGACTGTTGACTGGTCTATTGTTCGCAGTTCCTCTAAGAGTTTGTGATCTTGATAATCCTTGTGTTTTGTTTTTGTGTCAGATTGGATATCTTCTGGGCTTTTTGTTGTTTTTTGGAGATACTTCTGGGTGTTGTGATTTTTGGAATTTCTGTTTAGTTTTTTGTCAACTTCTGGGCTTTGTGCTTTTAAACCTTTTTTGTGTTTCATGTTTTTTTGGCGTTTTTGATGTTTTTGTTTAATAAATCCTACCTAAAATGCATCCCCTCTCTGTTTCTGAGCTCCCCTTGTTACAGGTTATCAGGAACAATAAATGATGATGAATTTAGGCTGATATGTGTAATATTTATTGAGCTACACATACAGAAGTAGTGTTTCTCAGTATGGCGTCAGGCCACCATGTTTGCTAATGCAACATGCCAGACATCTCAGCATGGAGTTGTAGAGGTTCCTAATGGTGTCCTGTGATAATCCATCCCATGCATCTTGAATATTCTCACACAGTTCCTGCAGATTTTGCAGTAGGGGTGGAGGTGGACACCAGGCCTTCTGGACGTGTTGGTCTGCCTGCGTGTAGTCCTGCTTCGTGCCAACAGTGCTGGCACTAACAGGTAAGAGTTTAATCATTCACACTCCATTACAATGTCAAATACTATGCTATCAAATACTAAAATATCAAATACTATGTTTTGTGTTGTTTTCAGTTTAATGTAGATCAAACAGAACTAATTGCTTTCTATGTTGTATTATCATATGACATAGTCTGAACTTTTTTGGCTTTAAATAATAATCTTTTGTGCCTTACACTTGTAACAGTCACTAAGTGCCTTGGAGTAGGTGCATGCGCTCCAGAGAGAGAGAGAGAGAGAGAGAGTGAGAGAGTAGAAGCATGAACAGGTATGCATGCAGGCTGGTTGCTTCAGGTTGTAGCCTGTATGTTCTATCCCACTGCTGCTATCCAGAATTGTGATGAATGAAGTGTGGGTGCTCCCCTGCCCAATAAATGGTCTCCATTACACCGCACTCTCTGTCTTCTGTGAAAACCCTCTATGGAGTACGGGGCAAGTGGCTATCTACCCGTTGCATCTCTGTCCACGGGAGCATTTGCCCATGCCACCCATTCATTACAGACTTTTGCACAGCACTGTATTTGTGAACTTTTGTGCCTTCGTTAATAGGCTTCATTTTGTGGAGGCTTCCACTTTTTGGAGGTTGGAGATATTTTAGGCGTTGAGTTGCTCTTCAAACATCCACAGCCATTCTAGCCCTAACATCTATTCCAGAAATCAGGATTTATAAATAGACTGAACATGTAGGCAGTGTCTCTCAGCTTAGTTTTTATTGCTGGCACAAACATATTTTAAGCTTACTGCATAAAACTTTCAGATCACCATAGAGGTGATAAAGTTCTTTAGTACTATGCTGAATATAGACAAAATCTGAATATTCTTTTTCTGAAATAGCATTAAATGACCATCCTCTCACCCCTCGGTGGTTTTCAACATATGAAATAGTCATCCTGTTTTTCTAGTGCTGCACTCCCTGAATAATACATTGGATTTTGTATTTTTCCCACATTTAAACACAGACTGCTCTTCTCTAACTCCTTCTGAATAGAAGGATGAAGCAGCTGATTTCCAATTCAACAATGTTAAAAGCTATTTTGAAGCCATGACAGTAATCGCCTGCGTGATTGGCAGTTCCAGCGGCGGGCTTTTAATGTATACGAAAGTACGGGGTAAGACATTTTCATTTGGACACTGTCACCGCTTTGTGATAAGATGATGCGCAAAAAGTGCTTTCCAGCTCCAGAAAAAAATGGCGTAATTTTATTACACGAAAGCGCAAGACTGAGCTCCTCCAGCCTCGCCTCGTCCCTCAGGCAGTGGGAATGGAGATAGAAGAGGTCGCAGGAGTTGATTAAAAAGCTGTAAAACCAGGGAGAGTTGTGGGACTGCGCCGTGACCTCTAGGTTTTGAGTGAGGCAAATTGAAAGCCGATAACCTCCAGAAAAGCTTCCCCACAGCAACAACTAAAGAGGGTCAGCGGCTGCGGTGCTGGCTGAAGAGGAATTAACTCCGAGAGCGTGGGGTTATAAACAGTGTCATACCTATAAGACGAATGCTGTGCTTCAGTTCGTTTGGACTGGGTTTTGTAAACAGAAGCTATTATGGCCTGAAACCAGCAGGCTTTAGTCTGACAATCAACATGATGAGAGTTGAAACCATCAGGACTTCTTGTTCACTTGTTCACCTCTGCGATGACTGAAAGGAAATTCACTGGTGATCCTTCAGAGTTGAAAAGTGCCATGTTGGGAAAAAGAATTTACAGAGAACTGACTTCAAACGAGCAACCTGTCAAATTCATACTCCAAACAGGTAGAAAGCTATGGCCCACCCTATGATAAGAAACACACAGTCCCTGCCTCTCAATATTGTTTAGAGAAGAAACGTCGCAGGTTCAGCATCAAACTGCATCCCTTTACCTGCCAAGAGCATCTCCAGCAGTGGAAAACAACACCAGTGCTGTTTGAGGAAGCAGCAGTGGTCAGCCACTGAGCTTTAGCCATGGTTAGTGATTGTGCCAAGTGCAAAACTATTGTTATCCAATGCATCATCTTCTTTTTCTTCTTCTTCTTCTTCTTCTTTTCCTTCTTCTTCTTTTTCTTCTTCTTCTTCTTCTTCTTTTCCTTCTTCTTCTTTTTCTTCTTCTTCTTCTTCTTCTTTTCCTTCTTCTTCTTTTCCTTCTTCTTCTTCTTCTTCTTCTTCTTCCTGGTTGACAGATTTTTTGTCCACTAACTAGTCCCGCGGTTTTCGGGATTTTCACAGTGTGCCTTCTACTTCACCGACAGACCCCATTTAAGTTTTCACCCTCTCATGGCAGACCCCTGAGCATGGACTGAATGTTGGTCTGACCCACATTCGCCTGTTTGTCTTTTTTTCCCCATCACTCGTTTCTCCCATAGAGTCACGTACATTTTGGCCCTGTCTAAACCCAATTGTTTCCTTTAACTCACAGCCACTAAACTACAGGCACTCACTCAGGGCAGATCCCCAAACTCTAGTCCACATCCATACTGATCTGCACTCCTCTATGTGTTGTTTATTTATCCCTTGTTCCTCCTATACACTCCCATTCATTTTAGCAACACCTTAGCAACAGGCCAGCAAGAAGCATCAACCGTGCAATTACTTTGTGTTTCCTTCAGGAAATGCACTTTTCTGGTTTAGTCTAGTGTTTACTCTTCATCTCACTGGGCACCTGTCCGGACCTTCATCGTGATTGACATGACTCTAGAACTCGCTGTCGGAGTAGTACTACTTCTTCATGCTGCCATGTTGGATGGATGGCAGACTCAACACTACAGTGGCTCACTATTGCCTCCTTAGGTACAATGTGGTATTAAAGCATTTCTGATCCTAAGCATATTCTGTACACCTTAAGTGTCCTGATGGTTCAGTTATAATAGAATGTGTTAATTGTTAAGTACACGCACATGGCTTTGGAACTCACTCATTCATGTTTAGCAGTCTGAAGTTCCCCCACAAGGAGGGGCTATTATCACACAAATGGCTTTTGTGTGCATCATTTAAAGAGGTTAAACAGTCATGAACCCACACCATTAGGAGCCCACAAATGTGAAATAGTTTATTAACAAAGTGTGTTAAGTTTAATTGGGATAATATTATGTGAAATGTGTTTTTCATTTAAGGATTAGCATTAAACAAGAATCATACTTCAATAATTAATAATTAGCATAGAAAGTAAGTGTAAGTTGTAGTGGACCATGTCTCAGGGGATATCACTGCCTATGAAAATGTTTTGCTAATTATTACTTTTAGATGTCATCCAGGCCTTAAACAGACATTTTCTGAACAGTAACACAATGTCAAAAAGGCAGGACTGAATAAATAAAACACACCTCACAAGGGATAGACGAACTATATGAAAAGGCTGCATTTTTGAAAATGACCACCAGCATAATTCCTTGATGCTGTTATGTATCTGCATACCTTATACCTTTTCTGCATTCTACAGATCTTTCCTGCAGACATTATTATTTGATATTTTAAAGTAAAGTAAGACGTGTAAGAAAGCCAAACAGCAAGTATGCCACTCATAGAAACAGCCATAAAATTGCACCCTGTCAAAACAATGTCCAAAATGATGACTGTTCCATTTCAAAGCAGACAAGGCTGTTTCAGAGGAAGAACAGTGCATGGAAATGCATAAACTCCATGCAAATAAGACCTCAGAACACGGGGAAGAGGAACTAGGGCCTGATAAGCAGTCTGAGTACTGTTTTTTCAAAGGTTTTTCTTCTCAGTAAACGAACTGAATCATTCAACTTACATTACCTGCTCCCTCCTGGTCGATATGGTACTGCTCTTTTTGAAGAATGGTCCAATTTCCTACTAGACATTTTTCAAACACACATAGCAGCCCTCCAAGCAAGGCAAATATGGTCTAAAGACAAAAACAGCCTTCTATTACTTATAAGCCCTAATATTCATCATTGTTTCCAGTATTCTGTACTCATTTTTGCCAAAAAAGGGATTATTGGGGAAGAGCACTCACAAAAGATACGAAGAGTTTGATAGGCCAGATTGCACACTGAGGCCAAGTACCCTTTCTTAAATGATAATGACACCAATAGCTTCCAAGAACACAGGGCAAAAAATGATAAGAGCATTTCTGATCATTGCTCACCCTAAAGCTTAAACGTGCTCTCAAAGCGCACTGGTCTCAAAGATCAGAGGCAGCACAATTGAATGGCAAAGCACGAGTTCAAATCAAAGTTGTCGGATTTCAGGGGCAAAAATGTAACGCTTTTGTCAGAAAGTACTTTTCCAGTCCGCAGAATGCCAAATAGTTTGGCAACAAAGAGATTTCACATGTGGTTGCATGCTGTGAAAGATGACAAGAGGGATTGGAAGTGACAAGGCAATAATTCAGCATAGACACAGGGCGATCCCTCGTTACACACATGCCTACGCCACACAGTTTGAGTGGCATTCCGTATGATCAGTCTACTGTATGAGACCACCCTCAGTCTCAGCAGACAAACTTCTCCTTTACCCTAAAAGAGGCACATTATTCATACACTCAACAACGTCAGCCATGTGAGTAAGGATGTGAAATCAAGTGAAATTGAAGTTGAATTTGTGCTGCCGGATGTAACCGGGTTTCCACTATACACTGCAGAAAAGCACATTCACTGTGTCATAAGCAGGAGGGGAAATGACCCGGTTTTACTAGAAAACTCCTTTTTTTCTTTTTGCAAAACAGCACAAGAAATGCAGGTCTCTGATAGAGTTTCACACTAAAATGTACACTCACCGTCAAAAGAATAGGTGCACAAATAGTTGCACCCAGAAGGAATCAACCGACAGGAATGTAACTTGGCGGGTGGGTTTGACATTGTGAGACATGCAAATGATTCAAGTTTCATGCTCGGCCATACATGTGACATAAGCAAGGACGGGTCTTATTGCTATACCTGACTGACCCAACAGCCACGACTGCAGACATTAAGCGAGCAGTGATTCCCTCCATGAGCCATCCTGTTAGTGCACTACATACACACAGACCGTTACAACAACTGCCCTTAACACCACAACGATGTCACCAAAGATTGCAATGATGTTGTGCCAGACTGACTCAGAATGGCAGCTGGTCATCTTCAGTGACGAGTCCCGCTTTTGTCTTGGTGGAGACGACCAATGAATCCGTGTGTGGAGGCACCGTGATCAGCACCAGATTTAACGGTTTCTTGTCACATGTCCAGAAGGCCACCTCCACCCCTACCACAAAATCTGCAGGAACTGTGTGAGAATATTCAAGCTGTATGGGATGGATTATCACAGGACAACATTAGGAACCTCTACAACTCCATGCCGAGACATCTGGCAAACATGGCGGCCGGACGCCATACTGAGAGACACTACTTCTGTATGTGTAGCTCTATAAATATTGCCCATATCAGTCTAAATGTATCATCATTTATTGTTCCTGGTAGCCTTTATCTTCCTTCCCAATGGCACTGCAGTCTGACGCTTCCTTCTGGGTGCAACTATTTTATATTTAAAAATGACCTTCCTGTTCATATAGAGTCAATCAATATAGCTTTAATAAAAATTATGTATCTCTGAAATGGGAACTTTACAGGAGAAGGAAAAATGTTCTCAACGCAAGTTAATGGAACCAGCACTATTTTCTATCAGTCCATTTATCATGCAGTTTTAAAGACTAACCCATATCCTATATTTTTCTTGCATGTATTTATTTTCCTTGGCATCCACTTACAACATTGGTCTGGTTTTAATTGACCACAATACATTACACATGACCATTTCTAACCCTTCTTTATGTCTTAGAATGAAACAGGGTATTTTGTTATTACTATGTCTTTAAGGCTGCTCTAAGCTAAAGAGCTCTGTTCTGATTGGCTGCCCTGGATTGTTATTCAGAAAAAACACTTAGGCCATGTTCAGCCCAAATCCAATTTTTGGCAATTCCAGATTGTATCCAGATTGATTTTTGAAATCTGATTCGAAATCTGATTTTCGCAAATCAGACCCAAACCACATTTGGAGGTGGCTTGAAATGTGATGCCGATCAGATTTTTATGGATGGGTCTCGGTTTGGAGGCTCTGGTCTTTTGCATCACTCACAATAAGACAAACAATGACAATGCCAAATCCACAGTGATGGAAGTGCTGGGATTCAGGAAGAGCACTATAGATTTGTGCTTACACCAGAGACTTTATGCTCATACACACTATGGAAGAGAACAAAGGTATGTGAGCCATGACATGACAGAGTGATTATTTAAAGGACAAGATCATGCACCACCATCTCTCCTGCACCTGGTTGAAATCTAAGTTAGAGCATAGATACGTGGCTACTGATGCCTATGATGTTACCACAGCAGCTCATGCAGTTTGGTTATTGATGCCTGGGCACATAAATTCAGTCGAATGATCTGGTTTAAGAAATATATTCCATTTGCCTGCAGTCTGAACATAGCATTAGAGCTCCTAGTGTGAATGGGTGGTGCTAAACTGCTGTAGACTGAATAGCTAATTTAGCCTGCAGCTTAGTTTCCATATATGGACTGTATGGATTGAGGCGATAACGGTATGTTTCAAAATGTTTATGAATGCTTACATATTACTTCAAACTCCTTTATCCCTGGTTGTCCATGATATGGGCTGTTTAACATAGTTAAACTTTAACTTAGTAAAGGGTATATTGGCATTAAACAAACAAACACATAAATAAACAGATAAACAACAAAAATAGCGATGCATAGTTTCATTTTCGACAGCAACTAAATGCTTTAAAGCTGAAAGCTTCTCCCGCCTTCCTCTACTCTAGTCGCAGCACATATGCACTTCAAATATTTGCATTTTACATATTTTATAAATGTTTACATTTGCATTCATATTTGCTGCTCAGTCCTTTATCTCAGTATACATCAGCACTATGTTGTAGCTGTGCTCATCTCCCATTGCATGGCCTTTTACTCACAGAGTGTTTGCGCCTTGTCTGTTTAATGTTTATATATGTCTTTACTGGAGTAAATTTTATGTTGGCACCAAGAAAAATTCTACTCCACCTGGTAATAAGATAAATAAATAAATAATAATAAATAATAATAAACAAAGGAAGATTAAAGGTTCTGATTCTGAAGAGGCCAACATCAGTGCTTTTGATTGGCTGCTGCAAATAAATATGGGTCTATATCAGGTGTAGACATATTTATTACAGTCCTTATAATCATTAATGCTTTGATTGCATCATTAATAATAATTACTGCTTTGATTAAACCCCAAAAATTCCACCATTCAAAACCATCTGTCAGTCCTGCAGAAGATAAGTGAAGCACATCTATGGAATTTTCAGAAACCAATCCAGATGTCGGGATCATTCACACATCAAAAATAAGCATTTTTTAATATATTTTTTAATATTGTTGCAAAGCACTACTGGCTGGCGCTGGCCTCTTCAGGAAGATCACGGGATGTGATATGAGTTTGTGTTATTTTGCGTTGGGATGCAGGTTTAGTTATGTGGGTTTGTGTTTGTTTCGGGGGGTAAAATGTGTGACTCCTCTTGTCTGCCCCTGCAAGGGTTAGTCCTATGTGCCTTTCAGCTGGGGCTTAATAAAAGAGCACTTCACACAGCAGCATCACGGCCTCCCCTGTGTCCTACGGTATGCCAGCACCACAATATGAACACATCAAAGAGTGAAATCTCCTTAAACTCAACATATAGTATATGTGGCAGTGAGTCTTATAAGCTCTGAACAAAATGGAGCCTACACTCTGCTTATCTTCAGGAAACAGTGTAAATGTATGGGCGTGTTTTTTTACCTTTACTAGATACTCGAAGCTTCATTCTTCCTTCTGCTGCAGGATATTCTGCATTATTAGGCAGTTTGAAAAAGTGAATATACTGATTTGTCCTTCCCATTGGCTACAGGACCCAAAGCGATGACACTGCTGAGGTAAAACTCAGGGCTTCATTAGTTTGTGCAAGTAAGTGCTGAACAAGCTACTGTAGAATGCATGTTAGACCAAAGAATAGTAATCACAAGCTACAGGACATTAATGAGCACTCATCCACAATACAACACAAATACATCTACAGTACAATGTGTTGTTTACGCTTCTATATAGAACCTTTCTGAAATGGTTCTATAAAGCACAAGAGAATCACTCTTGAAAAAGATGGTTCTTTAGTAAAAGGGAATGGTTTTATTTGGAGCCTTGAGCTCTATATAAGCTCACCAAAAATTACTCACCTTGCGTGTTTAAGGTGGTAGTAACTTGCACTTGTTAATAAACATGTCATAGCAAACATCATATGCTGTCATGACAGATTATGTCCAGTAATATACCAGTGTAATGTGACTTACAGCTTGAAACATCATTGTTTATTCCAAACATTTTTTTCTCATCTCAGCTTTCTAACTTTTCCACCTTGTTCTAGTATATAAATCTCTTTTTGTAATATTTGGTGTCTTTTTTGAATTTCCATCATATTTTTTGTGCATTTTCAAATTTGACAAAAAAAATTGATGGATGGAAAACCTGTATTGACTTTGTGTTAATAAACATGTCATGGCAAACATTATATGCTGTCATGACAGATTATGTCCAGTAATATAACAGTGTAATGTTACCATTACTGGTACATGTCAAGAGATATGATTAGCTCACTGGACACCTTGCATGTTTAAGGTGGTAGTAACTTCAGGCTCCTGCAGACGGCGCTGCACGAGGATAATAGGGCTATAAATATCTGCGGAGTGTGAGTGATGGGATTCATAGATTGAGAAGAGGTGGTACAGTGCACTGAATGTGTTGTTCCATGTGTGGAAAACGGCTCCAAAGCAGATGTTAATGATTGGTAAAACGGGTGATTTTGTTTTTTTATTGCAAAAAGAGTTTTTACACTCGGAGGTGTAAAAGTAAGAAAGCTGAAAAAAGAAAAAAGTTCTTAGAACAAACGATGACGTTTCAAGCTGTAAGGAACATGACTGAGTTCCACCTGCTTGGCATATTGCAAACTGGTGTTACACTTACGCCAAACAACCATGATCCTACACTCCCCACAAGTGACCAGCTTGAATAACGCTCTCTTATTCAATTCTCTTATCAGTTGGCCTGGGTGGCCGGTGACTGGAAACGACTGGCTAAACAGATGGCCTGATCAGGGCACATGGCTTTTTGAATGTTGCTTTTGACATTCTGAAATGACTAATCCAAAGCTCGTTTGCAAAATTACTCTGCACAATGTGCTCCCAGATTTGCCTGGTGTGTTTGCATTCCCAGATGCATGGTGGATGGCGCCGGACTGGCACGATGGAGACTTCAGTCCTCATTAGGTGGGCCACTGCTTGTCCTGCCCGGCGTCTTTAAGCTGCAAACGACACAGCCATAAAAAGATGGTAAATGGCTGTGAGATTCTACTTAAAGCCAAAACTCTCCATCTTGCTTTTTTTGATGCTGCCCCTAATTATGGCAGCCTATGGCATCTCAAGATTCTTTGACTTGACTTAATTCACATTATTTTCAGCTGATAATTTGTAAGTGTGTATAACATTTGCGGAACGTTTGAATGGATACGTGGCTAAAGTCTTGTGTCAGGGTTCAAGGGTTAAGACTTTATATTGAGATTCTTAGCTGCTGTCTAAAGAATGTTTGGCATTAACAGGCTAGGTCTGAGGAAATTAGAAAGTACAGCATGAATTTAGTTACCCTGTAATAACAGCTTCCTTCATGTGTTCTCTGGAATTGGGTTCTGGAATTTTCCAGTACTTTACCACCCTTAGTCTTGAATGGTATCCAAATCCCTTTTGTGTTAGCATAGAGACAGCTCTGGTCAAATCTCCCCTCCGTCTGTCCCTAATGTCTCTCTGTACTGCCTCTCCTGACTGCAGGTCAGAGAACATCAGTGCAGGCAGGTTGAGAGCAGCATGGATGATGATCTGAAAAGGACACAGATCACTTTCAAACATCAGAAATGTTTATGTCTGGCTAGTCGCAGCTGCGGTGGCAGAATGGCTTCTTCTGCCTTCATATTACAGAGAAAATGAAAAAGAAAAAAGAGAGAGAGAGAGAGAGAGAGAGATCTACCAAAAAGATACAATAGAACTCTGAAATTAACCTGTTTAGAGGCTTTCTGAAGATGATATCAGACACAAATTCAATTATTGCACGGACTGCTTGCCAAGAGATAGAACATCCTTGTGCGGCGGAAGTGTTTACAGTCTTTTGGTCTCCGCAGAGAAATTATATTGGAACTACAAACCGCGAAAATGATCAAATTAATAAGCGGACTTAATTATAAATCAAAGGATGGGCGTGCTTGTGGGAAGGCCAGTGGAAAGACACTAGCAGTACTGCACATTTTTACAGAAAGAGCCTGCTTGTACTTCTTCCTTCACAGTGAAGGTAGATCTTATAACCTTAGCCAGGTTTGGGAGGTTTGCTTTAAAAATGTATTCCGGAACACATGACTGATTAGCCGTTTGAAAAATATGATCTGTAAGCCAATCAAAAGCATTACTGTATTAATTCTGCCCTTAGAATTTACTTTCCATTGCTTTTGGATTACTTCCTTCTACATGTCTTTTTAAAGCCAGCAGTATATTTCAGACAAAAATGATACTTTTAGGCAAAATGCCATGGCTTTGGTCAAACAGGAGAGCGCAGTTTACTGAACAGAAATACTAATCACTGCATAGATGTTCTAAGACCTCCCCTTGGCTATGATTGGTCCCTATCACCATGAAGTTTGTTCTAAGACCTCCCCCTGACTGTGATTAGTCCCAATGGCCATGTCATTAATTCTGAGACCGCTCCCTGACTGTCAATAGGCCTTATTGACCACCTCATTCATTGTGAGACCTCCTCTAGGCTGTGATTGGTCCCTATCACTATGTAGTTTGTTTTAAGACCTCCCCCTGACTGTGATTAGTCCTAATGACCACATCAATCATTCTGCGACCTCACCCTGACTTTCAATAGGCCTTATTGACCACATCATTCATTGTGAGACCTCCCCTTGGTTGTGATTGGTCCCTATCACCATGTAGTTTGTTTTAAGACCTCCTCCTGACTGTGATTAGTCCCAATGGCCATGTCATTAATTCTGAGACCGCTCCCTGACTTTCAGTAAGCCTTATTAAGCACATAATTCATTGCGAGACCTCCCCTAGGCTGTGATTGGTCCCTATCACTATGTAGTTTGTTTTAAGACCTCCTCCTGACTGTGATTAGTAATAATGACCACATCATTCATTCTGTGACCTCACCCTGACTTTCAATAGGCCTTATTGACCACATCATTCATTGTGAGACCTCCCCTTGGCTGTGATTGGTCCCTATCACCATGTAGTTTGTTTTAAGACCTCCCCCTGAATGTGATTAGTCCTTATGAGCACATGATTCATTCTGGGACCTTCCCCTGACTGTGATTAGTCCTAATGACCACATCATTAATTCTGAGACCACTCCCTGACTTTCAATAGGCCTTATTGACCACATCATTCATTGCAAGACCTCCTCTAGGCTGTGATTGGTCCCTATCACCATGTAGTTTGATCTAGGACCTCCCCCTGAATGTGATTAGTCCTAATGACCACATAATTCACTCTGGGACCTTCCCCTGACTGTGATTAGTCCTACTGGCCACATCATTAATTCTGAGACCACTCCCTGACTTTCAGTAAGCCTTATTAACCACATAATTCATTGCAAGACATCCCCTAGGCTGTGTTTAGTCCCTATCACCATGTAGTTTGTTATACGACCTTCCCCTGATTGAGATTAGTCCTAATGACCACATAATTCATTCGGAGACCTCACCCTGACTTTCAATAGGCCTTATTGACCACATCATTAATTCTGCAACCTCACTCTGAGTTTCAATACGGCTTACTGACCACATCATTCATTGCAAGACCTGACCTCCTCTAGGCTGTGATTGGTCCCTGTCACCATGTAGATTGATCTAGGACCTCCCCCTGAATGTGATTAGTACTACTGGCCACATCATTAATTCTGAGACCACTCCCTGACTTTCAGTAAGCCTTATTAACCACATAATTCATTGCGAGACCTCCCCTAGGCTGTGATTGGTCCCTATCACTATGTAGTTTGTTTTAAGACCTCCCCCTGATTGTGATTAGTCCTAATGACCACATGATTCATTCTGAGACCTTATCCTGACTTTCAGTAAGCCTTATTGACCACATCATTCATTGCGAGACCTCCCCTTGGCTGTGATTGGTCCGTATCACCATGTAGTTTGTTCTAAGACCTCCCCCTGACTATGATTGGTAATAATCACAGCACAATTTGTTGAAAGGCCGGGTTTGTTCTTAATAACCATGTAGTTTGTTTTAAGACCTCCCCCTGACTGTGAATAGTCCTAATGACCACATCATTCATTTTAAGACCTCCCTCTGATTGTGATTAGTCCTAATAAATGCATCATTCATTCTAAGACCTCCCCTTACTGTGATTGGACCCTTTCACTGTGTAGTTTGTTATATAACCTTCTCCTGACTGTGATTGGTTCTAATCTCTGCATAGTTGGTTCTAAGACCTCCTCTGACTGTAAATGGGATAGGGAAGAAAATGATTGGTAGAGTCATGTAAGACTAGTTTAATGTAATCCTGCTTGTGATCACCCTGTTTCTATAATGTACCTGTACTGTAAAAGAATACAGAAGCTTCTTTGTACCCTGAATATGTAATGCCATTATATGTATTCCCTTACTACACAAATCTGGCCATAGCATAGCAATCTGCTAATCCTCGAAAGTGGTAAAGGAAGCAGGTATCAGTTGTTCTTTCTAGTTCTTTTACTACACACCATATAAAGCACTCTCACCATCCACTTTATTACACTCATTGGCCACTTTATGAGGCCTACCTGTTTTATTGGTACTCTGTAAGGTTGGACATTTACAGACTATAGCCCATCTGTTGTCATGCACAATTTGTCAGCCACCCTCTTCCCCAGGGGTCATCATTTCCAGTCCTGGAACACCAGTATCCAGCACATGTTGGTGACTTCCCTGCTGAAATGCACCTAACCTGACACAGTATTTAATTACCAGGTTTAGTAGATGTGCTTCAGTAGACAAATTACCGAACTGAGCTGGAGCTGGCGATCTAGAACACGAATCGATCACCCACATTCATCATTTGTCATTTTCTGATTGCTGCTGTCTATTTATCATTCGGGTGGGGGACCACTCTCATAACAGCAGTAACATTAATGCTAGCCCTCTGTGAACTATATGTGGCTGGAACACTAACAGTTCTGAGATGCCGACTAGAGCAGGTAGTGGCCCAAATCACTGTCACCAAGCAAACTCCAGTGGACATCAGTTAATGCATTGATGACTGTCACTACTGTAATACATAGTATGTTCAAATTATCATGGTACTATTGGTGCTTTACTAATGTGACATACTAATTAGTACACCACATGTGGTTTGTGAGCTCATAACCTTCAATGTTTGATGGTGGTATGAGGGGAGACTGTATGGACTGGAGTTCTTGGTGGCTTCTGCTAGAGCTTGAAGGCTGATCCCACGCTTATTGATGGATGGAAGCAAGACTGACAAATAGACCTGATGAAATGTGATGGTGGGGTGGGAACACTTTATGAGAAACTGAAGGTAAAGTTGGGAATTTATTGGATGTTAGATTGGAGGGAGGAGGGGGTTCCATATGGTTATGGTTAACTTCAGTTAAACTCCATTTTAAGGTATGGCTGTTGATGTTTGCTCTGCCACTATGTTTCTAATCATCAGACATAACTTTTATCCCCACTTTGTTCATTTTTTGTCATCACTTACTTGAAGAATTACAACATTTAATCATTGCTTTTTGCATTTCTTCTTTATCAATAAACTAACTTTTCCAAAAAAAATGTTTTTTTGTTTTTTGTACTCTCAGATTTTTTAATGTGCATTATCAAGACGGAAAACCTTCTCTTGACATTGTAGTATCCTTAATGCTTGTCATTTCTATGTTAAGAGTAATCCACTTACCCAATATCTTGTCATGTCTAGGCTGGGAATGGTGTACCAACTCAAGATATCAAGTCAAAAGCAGCTCTGTAGACAGAAACCGATCACTGTGAGCAGTGTTTGTCAACCCAGACCTTGGGGCCCACCAGACGGTTCCACATTTTCCTTTTAACCTACACTGTAAAAAGCGTTTGATCAAACCAAAAACAATTCATCTAATTTGTTACAAGCAAATGAATTAGGTTCATTCTGGGTTGAGAAACACTGGGGTAGAGCTGTATCTCTCAACCCTGGTTCTGGTTGTATGCATTTTACTGCTTCACCTGCTTTAATACAGTCACTTTGCCTCAATAATGTTCTGGGCTGTTCAAGGGCTGATTAGTTGGATCAGGTGTGCTGGGAGTAGAGAGAACACCAAAACACTCAGGCCGCTGGGCTTCCAGGAGCAGGGTTGAAAAACACCGGCCTAGAGGCCTGTCTTTAATTGTATACCCACAAGATGGATCAACTAGGGTTTCTGATAAAGTGGCCAGTAAGGATAGATAATGTATTGCATTGAGTTTTAAATCATGGTAAGGGGACCCTTAAATCACACTGACGTACATTCAGATATGCAAAGGTGGTTACAGTCTATTAAAAAGCTAATTACTGGATGTTAATGCAGGTCGTACTTTAACAGAGCTAATTTCCATTCCTCACCCCGTCAGTGTTCTTTTCTTCTTGTGTTACAACAAAATCGTACAACTAGCCTTTGTCCTCCTCTTTCTGCATTCCTCTTTCTGCCGACAATAGACCGCACAGAGAGAGCGGTCAGCAGCCACTCAGTTCTTAATCACAGAGGAACACAGCCATTATGGGGGTGAGGTGGTGAACGGCATTCCACAGCGGAAGTCATTTGGCCATTGCCGGTGATGAGGTTCAATTAGAGAGGTGGGGCTGCTAATGAGCTCTTCTTAATACGGAGGAGGAAGGAATGGCCCATTAGCATGCTGTGGATGATGCCATCCTCAAACATCTACAAGCTCTGTCCTCCACCCTTTCTTGCATTCAATCTATTTTAGTTTTTAGTTTAGTTTTATCATCTTATATTGATCTCTTCTTTTATTTTAACTTTCATTTACACCTATACACTCTCTCCTTCCCTCCTCTACTATTACTCTCTCCCCACCCTCCCCCTGCTATTTCACACACATACATTCTCTCCCCCTGTCTCTCTCTATTTTACTCTCCATCTCTCCTTTTCCCCCTCTGTATTTCTGACTCCCTCCCTCCCTCTCCCTCCCTCCCTCCCCAAATTTCTATTTCTGTCCATCTCTCTTACTCCCCTCCCTTGGTCTCCCTGACTTTGTCTTTCTCCTCCCCTCTCCCTCTCTCATACCTCTATTTCTCTCTCTCTCCCTAGGTACTTCTGTCTGTCTCTTTCTTTCTCTTTCTCTCTCTCACCCACTTCCTCTCTCCCTCCCTCCCCCACTACTTCTCTCTTTCTCTCTCTCTCTCACCCACTTCCTGTGTCCTTCCCTCCCCCACTACTTCTCTCTCTCTCTCTCTCTCTCTCCCACTTCCTCTCTCCCTCCCTCCCCCACTAATTATCTTTCTCTCTCTCTCTCT
>CM067481.1:28696810-28780412 GCA_034552555.1 Semaprochilodus insignis | reverse complement strand
GGATCTCTCTTCCACCCCTTCTCCCTTCTCTGTCTCTCTCTCTCTCTCTCTCTCTCCCTCTCTCTCTCTCTCTCTCCCTCTCTCCCTCTCCTCTGTATTGTAAGTACAGCAGGTTGTGCAGCTTTGAGGTCTTGCTGTTTTCCCTTGTTTTTCTCTTCAGGCTGTAATTCTGTGAATATTTCTAAGGCAGTATTTACGCTTTGTTTCACCGAGTGTGTAATTAATGTCGCAGTGATGAAGAAGCTCACAGATCGGCTGAGCAGAAAGCTGCGGCTCACAGCGCTGGAGCTCATAAACGGGCTGAGGTTGGGGAAAGACTGAAAATCAGCTGGGTGTAGAACAATCAGCTGGGTGTAGATCAGTGCTTTAAACAAAGTGAATAAAGACTGACACCAAAGAGATGAACCCTGAATCACAATAACTCAAAAAAAATGCTTTGGCTTTACATCTACCCACATCGCACACACCCGCAGAGCAGACACTGTGGAGGGTAATTGTAAAACAGATTACTGAAAATACGCGGAAGCACAGCAGCATGTCTAATCTACTACAAGTGTATGTTTTATTAGACAGAGCTGACTGAACAAATTAAAGCACAATTGCAAGCAGGAGGCCAATTTAACAATAAAGCAATAGCTTTATTTAATACAGAGCCGTGATTACATTTGTGCTGTAGATGCAGATAGATGACAGTTCCTCTCTCTTCTTGCATGGGGCTCAAAACCCTGGTCAGTAATTGCTACAGTTTGCAGGTCAGTCGTTGATGCTACAGCTAACATGGGCTTTTTAAACAACAACAGCAATGCTAAAATGTGATATGCATGTTAAGAATGCTTTCTGTGAACTCAGTGAATTTAGAGCTGATGATGGATTGGGTACAGCTAGACTGTTTGAGCTTTAAGAGGGGTGATCTGCTCTGACTACAGTTCTTTTGTTAAACGCATGGTTATCAAATGACCAATGAAAACACAAATTGCTGAAATGCAGCCAAACCATTAGTGTGATAACACTGAAGAATGGAAAATGGAAATGACACTTGACTAAAAGCACTTAAGTTGTGCTTTTCCACCAGTGAACACTGAGGGAGCGATGTATGCTACTATCATCAGCATATAGCTGCCATGACAAACACTTAACAAGCAGTCTTTGAGTTGAATTCCAGTGATATTTGCTATCCAGAATAACCAGTGAACCTACGTGTGTCTTCTGAGCTTTTATATGTATTGCTGCTGATGATGAAATAGCAGATTCGTGCAGGTTCCTGTTCACCCTATATGTATTTAAAAGGTGCATTTTATGCCAAAATCTTCTAAAATTGTGGTAGCGCTGAAAAAAAACAACGATCCTAAAATAGCATCTCAGGCATCAATCAATCAGCATTTATTTGTATAGCACTTTTTACAACTAATGTTGTCTCAAAGCAGCCTTACAGAAAAGCAGTTTAAGTGTAAGGAAAAGAAAAACAAAGTAGCCCATGTATAGACTTAAGGAAGGGAACCCAGGTCCAAGTCCACCTTGAGCAAGCCAGAGGCGACAGTGGCAGGGAAAAACTCCCTTAGAGTACGAGGAAGAAACCTCGAAAGAAACCCAGGCTCAAGGGAGGAACCCATCCTCCTCAGGTTGATCCTGGATGAAGAGAGAAAGACAGAGCTAATAAGACTGTTTGACAAGATACAATAAAGGAGCTTGGAACATCTTTCAGAAACATTCTGATTAATCCAGGAGGTAAGTCAGGCAGCACATTGATTGCTGTGAGGGAGCTTATAAAGTTTTCAGGTCTCTATTCCCACCACTTTAAACAAGTCTGACTCAGCAGGCTTCTTTCAGAAGGAGTATTTCATATTAAACCACTCTGAATGACTGTTTGCATCTTAACCAATTATTAATGCAGACATTCTGAGAAAACTGAACGTAAAATTTTAGTGCAAATCATTTTACACCATTTCTATTTGTCCAATTGTAATGAAATGTTCAGAAAATACGAAGGGTGAAGTTTTAATATTAAAAGTCCTGTCAGAGCTAATTGTCTGTGTGTTTTCTTTGCTGAAGCTGAGCTACTGTCCAAACTCTGTGGTCTAATGCGGAGCTACTGCCCATCCTGTGCGCTCTGATGCTGCTGCTTTATCTGCCCCGGCTGGGTGCCACTGCCTGCCTGTATTCCTGACCAGTTTGGCTACCATGGAGCTTCTCCTTGTTTTATGCTATGAGGGGGCCTCACCTGCATCCTGAGGGCCTGCCTGCATCCCGAGGGCCTGACAGACTAATCAGACATTTCTTCTCTTGCCTCAAAAAACACTCAACAATTCTCCTGTCCTTACTAATAGACTTCCATCGTAGTCTTCCATCTAACCGTTACTAACAGTTCTTATTCAATATTGCCTATAATTATAAACTCATTTTTGTGTTTGTTGCTATCTGGGGTCGACCTGAAGAGGATGTGTTCACTTTTTGAGTCTTGGTTCCTCTTGAAGTTTCTTCTTCTTGGCTTGCTCACTGGGGGCTTGGACCCAGATTTTCTGTAAAGCTGCTTTATGACAAAATCTGTTGTAAAAAGCACTATATAAATAAATTTGACTCGACTATTACTGTGATGAAATGAATACACATGATATAAAAATATTCACTAAGGTGGGGGCAATGTTACGGCAGTGGTCAAAACTCACTCTGTACCTCAAACTCTTCAAGCACAGTTCGGCTTGACCTGCCATCCTTCAAAACGCATAGAAGACAAAGCGTCAAGACTCTACTTTGTTCTGGCGCTGAGGTGATGGAACGAACTTCCACTGGTTATCCGAACAGCAGGCTCCCTCACAAGCTTCAAACACAGACTGAAGACTCATCTCTTTGGGAAGCACTTAAGCAAGCACTGATCTAAAATGCATTGCATTGCACTCATGCTATGTTTAATTCTGTATGTTTCTCTATAGTTATGAACACTGGCTTTTGTTTCTGGCAGTGTCTAAGGACAAAGCACTTTAGATAAGACACTCTAGATAAGAGCATCTGCTAAATGCCATCAATGAAATGCAATAGGAACATATTTATTGTTGTTGTGATAACTTATAACACATTAGGCATGATATATTTTATTGGCATATTATGGATAACATAAGTACATAAAGAGCAGTGACCAACTGCATGTTCTATTGCATTTTTAGACCTCTTCAACTGGGATTAGTGCAACACATTTATTAACAGTTGAATACATAATTGTCACTACTAATTGTCTAGTTTTTAATATTCCCTTTTTTTTCTTTTTCTGTTTCTGTTCTCTTTGTCTGGTCAAACTTCAGAAATAAATAAGAATTAATATGATGCATGTAATAAAATGTTTACGTCTATGTCTAAAATTTTTATGTTAATGTCTAAAAGTGCCCAGATACCCCTTCAAAGGTTCACCCACTGCTGATGCAGATGTTCAACAGCAAAACCTTCCTAGAAGAGCATTGCCAATGGGAAGGGACACTCCGGAGCAGCAGCACATCAGAATAAGGTCACTATACTCCCAAGCCTAAGCTTTGGGCTGTGGAGCAGTGGAACAGAGTTATCTGGAGTGATGGAGCCCCATCCAGTATCTCTGTCTTCTAGATGAGTTGGAGTAGTCCAGAATGATCCTAATCATCGGGCTGATGTTACAAACTACCTTAAATTCAGAGGAAATATTTGATGAGCCAGGGTTTACAAACATATAGACATTTAATGTATCTGAATCATTTTCACCAAGCTGCATAAACAAAGACTCCAAAGAGCAGAAGGTTCAGCTGAGGGAATCAATGCATGTGCACACAATTTCAAACAAAGATCCACAAGATCCAAACAGAGCAGAACTGAGCCAGAAACCGCACTGAGAAGCAGCTGACAAAGGACAAGCATGGAAATGAGAAGCAGACATAAAGACATAAAGATAAAGACAGAATAGAGCACCTCATCTGAATACACACGCATCATCAGGAACCCCTTCACTCAGAGAAACCAGGACTGCTGCTCTCAGTATGTGATCTCCATGAATTATGTGCACTTTTCAGAGCATATGGCGGATACCGTAGAGAACGTAATAAAGGCAAGACGCTACGTTTCAATTAATTTCAGAATAATTGCTTAATCTGTAATGTGACTTCTCCTTAAACTGTAAACTTTAAAATATTAAAACTTAACATATATTTATTTAATTTCAGGGTGATTTTTAGGTTTTTGCATCCACACATATCTAACTGTACTTTACCTTAGCAACTCCAATGAAGCTCAGTCACTCTCGGCACAGTCATATATCGCTGAAATGCTTGTTTCATGTAACTAGAACATCCATATATGTATCTTTTATGTATTAAGCCTTATTATTACAGCCTTCACCCAAATGGCCCATGTTTCCTGAGATCTCACTGGGTGATGCGGTTCTGAAGACCACTCTCAAGGAGTACAAAGGCTAGAATATTAATCTCTATAATACTAAACTTGAGTGTTATTTTAAACATCCAGCAAAGCCTGAATGAAAATGTAAGATATAAATATGATAAGCCCTATCTGCTAACTATGCGGGGCGTGGCTAGTGAGCAGCTTGATTGACAGCTCTCTGTCCAACACTCCTAGCTGACTTCGCCACTAAAATCATTATCCAACTTTCACGTGGCAGTAACTGGACGAACAGATGTACTTAGAGATGGACGGACAAACAAACATATGGGTGGTGAAGCAACACACGAAGGAATGGATGAGCAGACATGCAGGCAAACGAAGGGATGAACAAACAAACAGATTAAGCAATGCCTGAATGGAACAATGAATAGACATGTTCGTGTAGGATAAACAAATGAATGGGGACAGGTAGCTACAGGCCAGTAGCCTAGCTTGCTAGCTTTTGATTATGCTTGTTAGCTTTAGCTGGCAAAGTTTCTCTGACTCTGAAACTGTCTTGTGTGGGCGGGGCAAAAGACATCAGCCTTGTGATTGGTTAGGAAATGCTTCCAGAAGTGTTACCTAAGATTAGGACCATCCAGTTTATATGGAGAAGAGAGAAATATGGTGAAAAACAGCAGATATTTATTAGACTTTGGGAAGATATTCATAAGGCACACGGTGTATATTGTGGCTCAGAGGAAGAAGATTAACTTATGGAACACAGATTTAGGTTCCCCAAGGCTTTAGAGGCTAGACCTGCCTTTCTTCACAATCAGAACAAAACATATCAGCTTCTGGAAGACCTGCGTTCAGCACATCCTACATGTTCATTTTCAGTCCTGTTCTGAAGGATATTATAGGAGGATTTCCTAATATGTTGCTCATATCTGGATTAACTTTAGCTGACGTACTACATAATGACCTGAAAAGCATTTTATAATAACACACAGTGCACAGTGTATTCTTGATTAAACAGCAAAACAGTGAGATCTCAGTAATCTGTTCTGGTAAATCCTTTTGGGTTTTTAGTTTTTTTTTTTTGGAGTGTGTCTTCCCAGAAAAATACATATTTCAATTCTGACATCATCTAGAGGGTAGATTTTTCGTTTTAATATCTAAATGCATGTTTAAGCAGGCAGTCTCATTTGTGTATCTAAATGTCATTTTGTCAGCAACAAAAACCCAAAACAAATATTACTGTGATCAACTGGCAAAGATTCATTGCATTGAAAAATGACCTTATAGCCATTGTAGTGTCTCACCTTAGCCCTATTTGAGGGCATGTACTGCAGAGCGGTTAAGCACCGTGCCTCATTCACCAATTGTTCATAAGAAGAAATTCATTCTTAATACCCACTTACTTATTTTCAGAATCAGAATCTATACACACTCAAGAACACAAAGGTGCGAACGACTCTGCAGTTTAAGAACACGTCATGAATCTGATATAGACTTTTTCTTAGGACCTTCTCGAGAACTTGATATGTATGGTATGATATTGTTGAAGTAAGCCCAGTGTACTTATGGTTTTTGATTACTATACACCCAGAAGGAATCAGCCAGTAGGAATGAAACTTGGTGGGCAGGTTTTACATCATGAGACATGCAAATGATTCAAGTTTCACACTCGGCTGCACATGTGGGGTAAGCAAGGACGGGCCTTATTGCTGTACCTGACTATATAACGTTGTCTTGTTGCGCGTTCTTTCCATTCTGACTCATGCTGTTGTGTTGGTAGCATCATGTGCAAGTGAATTATGCCTCAGAGAAGAGTTCAAAAGCAATTCAAGCAGTTGGAAGAGTTTGAGAGGGGTCGCATCTTAGGACTCTGGGAAGTGGGATGGTCTTAACAATGTACTGCGTGCCACACTGGTCATGTGGATACTACTATAGCATACTGTTGGCGACAGTGGATAGAAGAAGACATGCATCGGTGACAAGGATCTGGGAGACCTACACAAACCATGGAGAGAGAGAATCGATATATTGACCGACTTGCGTGGAGTAAGCCAACAGCCACGATTGTGGACATTCAGTGAGCAGTGATGCCCTCTGTGAGTCATCCTGTTAGTACCAGCACCATTGGATGATGCATGACGCAGGACTATGTGCATGCAGACCGTTTTGGCGTCTGCCTTTAACACCACGTCAACGTTGCTTCCAAAAGGGCTGCATCTCTCTGCATGATTATTATGTATGTACACTACAAAGCATATTGATGACAATGTCTTGAAGTACTGTGGTATTTTTTGCCATATCACTCTCCTCTAGTGTCAGGTTTGGACCCAAAAGCTGATCCCGAAAACCTTTTTTTGGAGTAATGCCATAGAAAACCCACTTCCGGTTGCTCCATAAAGAACCTTTCAACAAATGGTTCTTTGAAGAATCATTTCTTTAAAGGAGATGGGTGAGTGTGAAGAACCCTTTACGCCCAAGACCCATTTATAAACCTTTATTGTCAGGAGGTGAGCTGAAACACCTGACATCATGACCAGAGGAGGAACCTTATGAATATGAGGTTTGGGATGCTGTTACAAGGGGGCTGATGAAATCACAGAACAATGTGAAACGTTCATGATGGAGGGTTTACAAAATAGGTTGGAATGGAGGTTGTGAGGTGATTCCATTTTGCTTGTGCTTACAGATCTGCACTCATTTATATATATTGGCCTCAGTCTCTTAGGTCATTTTCTTGTTATTGCTGAAATAGGATATAAAAAGAGATATATCAACAAAAAAACATCAGCAGACACAGAAGACCACCAGCACTAATGGAACGCAGCTCTGATGACATCTTAAGAACAGCATGCTACTGCCATCTAGTGTCTTTGTATGCAACTGTACACAACCTCAGTGAGATGTGTACTGCCTGATCAGAATGGTTTTATTCCTTATTTCTAGTCTACACATTTATTCGGATTAGCATAAAAGTAAAGATTTATGAAGACTATAAAGACTATGAGGAATGAGTTCCCATTTTGAGTCTTAGCTCCTTTTAAGGTTTTTTGCTTTGAAGGACTTTTTCTGCAATTGCCACACTTGGTGTGCTCACTAAGGATCTGACTATGTAAAATCCACATATCGTCGCTGTCCAAAGAAAAACATGTATCTCCATTTTTGTCAATTTTTACTTTGATCCATTATTTGAACACAGCAGCTGCTGTTTACACAATTCCATGATGAATGGACCAACAGAAATGGTTCAAAATGGCTTGGAAAAAGTCTGGTTCCATTGACTTACATTAAAATTCCATTAGGTTTTTGCCCTGTTCTGTAAAGTTGCCATTTTGGAGATACTTGTTTTTCTTTGGAGAGCGGTAATATGTTGAGACTTTAATTGGGTGATGCAAAATCTAGTAGTTCAATTTACATTTTTTGGAAATGAATTCATACATAGATATGACCTGCAAAGTTTATATCTGTACAGTAACATCCCTTCAAACAATTAAGAATAAGCCTGGCGTGAGGTCAAAATGTCTTTAACGTTAACAATAGATTCAATCGGAAGTGCCTAAACTTTGGACTGGTAGTGTAGTTCTAAACAGGTTTTTGTCTTATAGAGTATTATTGATGGAGCAAGTAAACATTGTTAAGGGGTTAAAAAATGTGCTATTCCTTCCCCAGTTCATACACGGAAAATTATTATTTTTTTTATTCATTTTGTGATGCCACAGAAACAAACGTATCATTGATGTCCATTTATGGCATTTAGCTTATCCAAAGCAACTTACATGGTCATATTACAGGCCAATGTAGTCTTAGCCAAGGCCTCTTATTGGTGTAGCACAGCATAGTCACCCAGACCAGGAATCGAACCCCAGTCTCCCACATGGGGTGATAGCTCTTAAGCAGGTAGTGGTATTTTCTGTTGTGCCACCACCAACCACAAGGCCAAAACCACAGATCTTCAATGGCATCTTTACAGGAGAGGGCAAATCCTAATGCAATTTTAAAGTCAGTCAGTGGAACCAGACTTTTTTCCAAGCAATTTTGAGCCATTTCTGTTGGTCTATTTGTCATTTTCACACAGTGTGAACAGCAGCTACTGTGCTCAAATGATGTATAAAAGTAAAAGATGACAACATTGGAGACTGTGTTTTTCATTGGACAGGGACAATATCTACATATAAGGCACACTGCAGTTGCAATCATAGTTCCCTGCAGAGTGGACTGCACATGGTAATCAGACATTTTATGGGTGATTTCCCACCATAGGGAGTAAAAATGTTCTACTGGAAGGGAAATTCAAACTACACAGGGAGTAGTGAACAGCACTTTATCACTTTGCAGAAAGCTGCAGGAAAGTTTACCCATCAGTCCTTGCACGTCTCCTGAGAATGTGTGTTTGATTATGACGTTGCAGGTTTTTCCGAATGAACTGAAGTTCCCTCTACCAACATCTCATACTCAGGTTTGCAGGGAATATAACAGTACTGCTTAGGGACCCTGGGGGAAATGAAAGCAGCCTTCAGCAGTTCAGCCCCACCCACTCACACTAACAAAAAGAGTGCTTTACCCTGATACGCAACACAGAGCAGCCAATCAGAAAAGAGGTCATTTGCATATTACTACTGTTGCAACAAAACCATGGATCTCCAAAACGGGGAAGGAAAAACTTTTAATATACATTACCAGTCAAAAATTTGGACACAGTTACTCATATAAGGTTTTTCTTGTTTAGCTTAATGCTTTACTTGAATAAAGTGGAATAAAAGTGAAGACATCAAACTATAAAATAGCTAGCACTCATGGAATTATGCAGTCCACCTTAAAAACCTCCAAACATGGAACTTTACAGGAGGAAACAGCAATGGAGGTTGATGTAACAAGATTTATTCTAGACAGTTTTGAACCAATTCTATTGGTCTGTCCATACTTACTAAACTAAAAGGGGAACTAGAGCTTTTAAACTGTGCTACAAAAAAGAGAAAAAAGTTCTTATTGTGCAGCAAAATATATATTAGAGGTGGAGATATGGCAGAAATATAATATTGTGATACATCAGGAGTATATGTGGTATATCAGGATAGGTATTGTTTCAGACATCTCATCAGTTGGAACTGTTAAGTGTAAGCCTGTAGAGTCTTTAAGATCAACAACATCCATTTAGTTGGGTGTGTCTAACTTTTGACTGGTATTGTAGGCCAAAGTGACCAGTTTGTTTTCCAAGGAATTTTGGGTCAATTCTTTTGGATCATTCATCATGAAATGCACATACACAGTACACATAAAGTAAAGGGCAACAGACATTTTCAAATGATATGATATAAAAACATAATAAGATGGAGATACCAGGCTTGGTTCCGACAGCAGCGATATATTGGTCATAAAGGTGCTCTAAGAAAAATAGCCTGTTTAATTCTAAAGAGCTTGAGGAAATCATGTTTTCACCAACTTGTTCTTGGGTAATGGAATAATTCAACTAAGTAGTGTGACTGGTTGAAATGGTGTTAAAGAAAGGTGTTAATGTCTGGACGTATAATGCTGCACTGTACTTGTAACAGAAGTTAAAAAAAAAGAAGTTTGTATTTTACCTTTGGAATATCTGTCCTCTGAGAGCGATGTGAGTGGGAGAGAATAAGCACCCCATTATGATAATGCTTCTCCACCTGAAAGCTCTCGGTGTAATCCATCATTTGTTTCTAGCATTTCTAAAAAACATCTCATTATTTCCCAGAAAGGTCACGAGTATCTTTCATAATTCTCTGCTATGCATAATTGAGGACAAATACACAAGCAACTCCCAGATGCATCTTTGTTTTTCACAGATATTTGGCGTTCTTGAAAGGCTGCCTTACTTTAGCGCTCTGAGACCCCTGACTGTGGTATGCTAATCCTTGAAGGCTTCCATGCCCACCTGCCAACGCTCATTATTTTCATGCTATTTTCAGGCAAACAAATGTACAGTAAGGCTGCGCTGAAACCTCGGGCCAAAAGCGCTTCAGAAAAACAAATGAGGAGGATTTTGCTGTCAGCCACAGTGATGATGAGAAAGTATGCCGTCATGCTCTGCGATAAACATTTGCCGAGCCCAGCCATCTCAAGGCCAATTACACACAGAAATTTACCAAGCTGAAATCTTTACCTGCCAGGCAAGAACTTTTCTGCCTGCTGCTCGCATCCATTGTTTGTTTTGAGTGATCGGCTATCATCTGTTGGATGTTCTCCTCATCAGAAAGAAGAGGGCATAAAAAGAAGACACTGTAACAGCATTGAGGTTTAGTTGTATCTAAGAATAATTGAAACTTGAAGGTAAACTTACAGTACCAGTCAAAAGTGTGGGCACCCCTTACAGATTTTGCATAATCTCATCAAGATATTTTGATATGAAAGGTTTTGGCACGCCGTGCCAACTCATCTCAGGTCCTCTGCCTGAATACAAAACTTGGACATTTGGACTCCAAATGTCGCAGCTGTTTAGATACAATACTGAGTTCTAGATAAAATTTCAAAAGATGGAAAAGGAAGAAAAAATGTGTATATAAATAAATAATATATATACACACACACCCTTTGTTTCCTTGTTTTTAGCTTAATGCTATAAAATAAAATTATTATAATAGCACTCATGGAATTTTACAGGAGGATAAAACAAAAAAGCTTTCTTAACTTGCAATGGAGGTTGAAATGTAATTCTGTGATACTTCAAGAGTATATGTGGTATGTCAGGTATTGTTTCAGACATCTCATCATCCATTTAGTTGAGCGTGTCTAAACTTTTGACTGGTACTGCACCTTCTTTCTGTACTATTCATTCTCCAGTCTATACACAGAAGCTGCAAAAACAGCTGTTTTGAATTCACTATTTTTGTGATGTTACAAGAACCAACTTATTTACATATATACAATATGGCAGTTGAGCTCCACCCATTCAGGCTGATGTTATAAAGAGTGTTCTGCCACCTCTGCACAATAACAAACCAGAACAGAGCTCATTTACATATATCAGTCTTAAAGGGAAAGCAAAAACAGACTGTAGTATTCTAAGGGATAAGAGACAGAGGTTGGAAAATGGTCATGTAAAGCACATAAAAACAACCTAATGTTAAAGTGAGCTTTTTTAAAATAAAAAAACTCCATAACTCCTGATTCGGCATTATTGTTGTTAGTTGCATTGTGTGTGATGCCAAAAGAATACCGATTCAAGCATCCAGACTGAGAAACGTTGGCAAAAAGCAGAACCACATTTTAAACCATCCCCATTTTTATTTTCTGCTGTCTAGACCATCAAAAACCAATCTGGATACAATCTGGAAATGCCACACATTGGATTTAGGCTGGCAGTCTTAAGAAGGACTAACGTCTAAAGCCTAAGCAGTTTATAGCTTGATTTTGATCACTTAAAAACCAACACTGAATATATTCTATTATATGAAGATATTGCTTGCTTGTTTGTGATAAGCCAATGAAACCGATATAAAACAAATATTAATATAATGAAGTGAGGTTGGTTGAATTATATTAATATTGCTAACAATGACTTTGCCCCAAACTGAACTGCACAGGCCAATTTTCAAAAGACAATTTTTAACCACAAAATGTTGTTAATATAGCAAATAATTTAAACATAAAATTAATAAATATTATCTGAATATTACCTGAAAACAAAAAAAAATGCAAAGATGTACCCTTCTGAACAGGCCACACAGCAAGTTCAAACTGAATCACTACAGCACAACAGGAGTTGAGCACATGATTTATTACCTGTATCACAGTAATATACACTCAGCTGACCTTGGGTTAAACAGGAAAGTGTTCAACGAAACAAAATTTCCTCAGCTGCGTTTCAGACATTTAAATAAAGTTTGTACACGCCATTGACAGTGACGCTCTGATTCTGAAAGAATTTACCCAAACAAAAAGAAAAATACATCTAAATAGGTAGTATAACAAAAAGCTACACAGAGAACCATGTCCAATTTAAGTGTCTAAAGAATATAGCATGACTGGCTGTCCAGAATTACAAATGAAGAGCAGCATATTACGAGGCTGACAGCACTACTGGAATACAAAAGTGAGCAACGTGACAATGTGCAAAACCGCTTTAAACACCTCATTCAGACGAACCATCTCATTTTATACCTTGTACCCCCGAGTGAAATCATTCCCAAACATTCAATAATCAATACAAAAATATATATGTGTAATCATGAATCAGTCCAACAACATAATATACAAGTCATAGTTCTGTTTTTTCTTGATTTGTTTGGCGGCTATGGAAAGATAATGATAAAATAATGTACTGAAAAAAAAAAGTATTCAAAACATTTAAAATTAAAGACATGAAAATAAAGTGAACCCACAAGAATACTGATGGTAGATTTAAAATTGAAACAAGGGGGGGGGGCCTGAACAAAGAGTCATTCAAAACCCTGATATCTGTGGCTTTGAACTGCCTTTTGCCTGAGGGCCATCAGGACTTGAGTGGCATGTAAAGACTGTCTGATTTCACACACATGCAAATGTCCTTGAGCTGGAACCAAGTGGTCAAGTGGGCTGAAAGGAACACACAATTAAGATGCATGAACTGCAATTACACCATTTAGGGAGTCACCTGGATGCCAGACTCAAGTCACACAGGATGTGCATTGATGAGAAACGTTCGACTGTGACCGTTCAGATAAGTAGGCCACTCGGCTAAGTGAAAGAAATCCCCTTTAAAGGCTTTCAGCCATGGACTAACGGCACTCCGTGATGCAGAGCCCTTTTCCACATGTAATATGTGGAGCGTGGAGTGAGAGGAAAGTAGGATCTAAACTCTTTGAAAGTGGGGAAAGACTTCTCTTCAAAGCGCTGCTGCAGGAACAGTTTAGCCTTGGCCTTGAAATTGGCTAATGCCACAACATCCATCACAAACATTTGTTCGTTGCTGCTCTTGTCAGACAGATGGTATTCAGGCAGGGTGAACTCAGTGGGGCTGACTGACTGCCTATTCAGGTAATCCATGGCTCCATCAAAAGGAAACAGTGTCTGACTTCCCACCTGTTGCAGCAGATCCTTGGTTACATCTACTCTTTTCGGCTCGTCTGTCTCAAAGCTCAGATTAGGCTTTGTCTGGGCCTTCTTGTTGAGGGGATATCTCCAAAACCAGTAGTAGGATGTGGAGATGGAGGGAAACCTGAGCTTGAATTTGAACAGAGACATCTTTGAGTTCTGAACACATGCTTTGGCCTCTTCTCTGTGCTTTTTCCTCTGCAGATAGATCAGCCTCAGACCCTTCTGATTGCGTCTGGAGATCCTAACTCTGGGGGTCACCCTGCGGCTCTCTAGCAAAGCTGGCAACAGCTTCTCTTTTGTATTCTGGGTTTTATCAGTGTCTGAACTTTCTTCACCACTCCCTGAGAGATCTTTGAAAGGTGTGAACAGCATGGCTTCTCTCCTCCAGTTGTAGTACGTGGATCTAGAGATTCCCGGAAACCTTCTTTTGAAGATCCTGTAGGGGAATGAGGTGTTTGTGGCGATGCAGTTCTGAAGGCTTTTCTTAGCCTCCTGCATTAACGCGGCGTTCTGAGCTCGATCACCCTCTAGCTTCTCAGATTTGAGGCCTTGCATGCTGGCAAAACCATCCTCGCTGGGTTGTTTCTTGATCTCTGGAGAGGACCAGTAGTCCTGTTCAATGCTATCTCCAGGGCTCAGCTCTCCAGTTGAGCTTCCAGAAGCAATGCTGCCCGTGGACATGAGTTCATGTTTCCAGGCATAATATGTAGATCTGGATATTTCTGGAAAGAACTCTCTGAACTGGTTCTGGGGTATGAGCTTCCCTTCCTTGTAGCAGGCCTGGAAAAAGTGTTTCGCCTCATACCTGGCCACTGATTTCTTGTGGTACTCCGAGCTCTGCCGCCTCCAGCGATAGAAGGTGCTCTTTGTGATGTTGAACTTGTCTTTGAGAGTGGAATAAGACAGCTGGGAGTCCTGACTCAGAAGATCTAAAGACTTCACAGATGGCAATCGTTGCTCGCTGCTGGGGCTTCCGATTTTGAGGTCACTGGCATGGATTAAAGCGACAAAGTTGTGAGGTTTGAAGACAGAGCCCGCTTCTAGTTCACCAGACCACATAATGTGGAGGGTGAATGGCTCAGTGTCCTTAGGGCACGTTCTGGGGCGAATAAGACGGTTGAAGTAAGGCCTGATCTTCAGGTTATACATAGGATAGATGGAGTAGATGTTGCACTGGAGGACAGACGACAGCGCATAGACATGCCACATGTTGGCAAACGAGCCAGGGAAACACGAGGCCTTGACATCTGCATCAAAGATGGCCTCTAGCACCTGCATGGGAAGCTTGAGCATGTCCTGCGACTCCTCAGCACAAAGGGAGAACCTGGCCGCCTGCAGCATCACCTTGGAGTCGATCATGCCGCAGAGATAGTACTGCTTCCATAGTAGCATCTCCACTACCGTCCTCACCTGCAGTTCCAAGCTCAGACTTGTGGAGCCCACTAGTAGCATGCTAGCAGCATCAAACAGCATGTTGCCCTCCCCTTTGCAGACCAGAGGAAGCAAGCCAGCTGGCGCATCTGATGGGTACAGTCTGTGAGCCACCCCATCGACGCCCATCCATGAGGAGATCTCTGTGCACATTGCTGTGGGGAGATGGAAGGGGGTGAGGACCTGCTCCACTTCCAGGGCCACTTTAATCAGAGCATCCAAGCCCAATGACTCCGTAGCCTCCTGAAGCTCCCCCAGGACAGAAAGCACCACCTCCTTCCTCTGAATCATGGCTGCAGGAGAAAGTCAGATAAGCATCAAGGTTGGAGGAACTACAAACACGGCTAAGGAAATAAAGTACATTAAAAGACGTTTTTGCAATTCTAAGGGTTCCCACTCCAAGTCAAATTCCCTGACTGTTCCTTGAGCCTGACTGACTAAAAAGCTGAATTTCCATGACCTATAACCTAAAACCCCCATCAATCTATGAGCCGATTTATGCCACTACAAAACTCCTTGAACATAATGCGCAATTATAACTGAATTTGACATTTTCCAGGCATGTTTGTTAGAAGGTACAGGAGACTGATTTCCAATTCTTTATGAGTGGGAAGAAAGAAATATGGGCATGGGAAATTCAAGTAACCATAATCACCCACAATATGGGAAACAAAAAAAAGTGGGAAAAAAAGTGTAATATTTTGATAAATGGCAACTAAAACAAAGCTTCTACAAACTAATCTCACTGATATTCCATGAGTAGGCCAAAAAAAAAGATCAAATCCCTTGACTTTCCATGCATGGAACAGACTTACAAATTCCATGACCCATGTGAATCCTGAAACCTCTAGCCCAATCCAAAATTAGAGCAAAAGGTTAAGCCTACAAGGCCTTAAAGTGTACAAATCCTGGAACATTTCTAGGAGTTCCTTCAGTTGAAAAAAAGGGATCAAATCCCCTGACTTTCCTTGTCTGGAATAGACCGTTTCCAACAATTCCATTATATTGCACAAATTCAGTAACCCTGGGAACCCTAAATTCCTTAAGCTAATAAGAAATAAGAGCAAGAGGGTAAGCTTGCAATGTCTTAAAGTGCACAAACAATTAAATAATTCCAGATTTCATTCAACTGGAAAAGTGGTCAAATCCACTGAAAATACACTTTTTTAAAAACTTAATTTCATGATATTGCACAAATTCCATAACTTGTGGGAGAAACCCTGAACTTAGAGCAAGATGGTGAGTCTATAACGCTAGAATATTCCAGACTTTTCTGGAATATTGTGCGTTTGTACTAGAATCGATCAATCAGTATAATACTCAGGTTAAACTTCAAAACGCCAGAATATGTATATATTGCCTGTCTGTTCCGAAGACATGCTGCACGTTAAAATGGCTTCAAATGTTATTGAACATACTGAACGTTACTTGAAGTTTAGACGGCGTGTTATACAGACTATCGACATCATTCAGTGAAACAAATGAGTTAAAATTCGGAGGCCTGCAGACGCGCCTGACGCTGCGCTATCAAGTTATCAATGTATCAACTCGCTTACCTTAAACTGAAGCGGGCACTGTTCCAAAGCCGAATGTCTGTGTGATCAGAGAGACAGGATCAGCAGCAAGCCCTGTGCAGTCGTGCATATGTGTGCTGGAGTTTAGTCCATTGCGCGTGGCTGTTGCAGTGCTCTCCAAACAGGCAAGACATGGACCCGGGTCCAAGCTGTGGACATTTGAATTGAGAAGTACCTCCCTCCAGGAAATCGTCGTTCGCCCACCCTGGTTTTGTGTGTGCAGTTCGTGAACGAGACCCTCTCACCACTCCCACTGTAGCACGGTCTGGGTCCACTTCAACAGGAGGCGTCAACAAAAGCCCCCCTGTTTAACACCAAAGTGATGGGATCACAGTCAACATGCTCATAAGGGTCAAATGTTTTCTTTTTCCCCCTTAAGGTCACATGAACTCAGCTTGTCAATCAAAACGCTCAGAGTGCTGTTTTTTAGTCGCTGCTTTTATATTGTTAGCAGGTCTAATCAACTGTCCTCAAAAGGGAACTTAACTGATTGGGTGGTTTAAGTGAACCTGCACATGCCTAAAAAGTGAGATCACTGAGTGTAATAACTAGAGTCTATAAAGTGAAATAATTGAGAATACTACAACAACTACAGTCTATAAAGTTTGATCATTAAGAATACTATGACAACTACAGTCTATAAAGCTAAGATAATTAGAGTGTATATTGTGAGAGAACTGAGAAACTAAAAATAAATATTTGAGAATGCTAATGGGTCTATAAAGTTAGATAATTGAGTGTAACAAGTAGAGTCTATTAAGTGAGATAATTGGGAATACTATAACAAGTAGAGTCTATAAAGTTTGATCATTAAAAATACTATGATGACTAGAGTCTATAAAGTTAGATAATTAAGTAGAGTTTATATTGTGAGATGATTCAGAAAACTAAAAAGTAGAATCTATAAAGTGAGATATTTGAGAATACTAAAACAAGTAGAGTCTAAGAGTTTATAAAGTGAGATTACTGAGAATACTAGAATAACTAGAGTCTATAAAGTTAGATAAATGAGTATAACAAGTAGAGTGAGAGTATGAAGTATGATGGTATGAAGTGAGATAATTGGGAATACTATAATAACTAGAGTCTGTAAAGTTAGATAAATGAGTATAACAAGTAGAGTGAGATAATTTGAACTATGATAGTATGAAGTGAGATAATTGGGAAAACTAAGTTGGATAACTGGTAATACTTTAACAAGCACAGCATACAGACCCCATAGCCTACAACTGGAAATCATATAATGACTATAGCCTATAGTTATCATAATTGAAAATACTACAACAACTTGAGCCTATAAATCTAAGATCATTAAAAACATCAAAATAAAAAATGTAAACTATTAACTGTAGACCACATAGATCATTCGACCACCACTGAGAAAACAACAAAATGCAACTAGCGAGGGTGCTCAAACTATGTACAAATACAGGTAGTTTAAGTCCCAGTTGTATTTTAGAACATACAGTTCCTCCAAAAATGAAACCTTATATAGAAAAATAACAGTTAAGTAGGTTTTGCATAGTATAAAAATATGTTTATTCTCTCATTTGGTGCTGGGTGCATGTACAACGTTTCTTTGGTCCAACCTAAAAAATTACTCTAATTTGTTACAAGCACATTAATTGTTCTTTTAGTCTAAGTATTTTTTTTAGCTGAGTAATTTTTTTAAGATTGCACTTTTTACAGTGTGGATTTAGGGTAACGTTCAGGTGGGCCAAATAAAGTATCCACACTTGAGGGAGTCCTGGTATATAGCTCATATGTCTTAAGAAAGTTATTGAAAAACAAAAGTTACAACATATTAGCCCATAGAGCTCTGTCAGGTGGGCTATACCTGAGCAAAACTGTCTACACACAGAGCCTGTTTGTTAACATTCAGAGTCCTAAGACATTTAACTTATTAATTCATATGAGTATATCAGCTAGAATGAAAAAACAAACAAACTCTGTTCTGGAGAGTGGACTTGACACATATAAGAAAAAATATTATAGCATATTGACATTGATCTTTAATCTGACATTTATCTTTAATAATGAAATAATAAGTACTCTTAGCATTTCCTTGTATTGGTCAGCAGATATTCTTTTCAAAACATGTTATATCCAAAATTATTACAGATTTCACAACTAACCCAAATGAAGTCAGTGTAGCCTTATTGACTGCTTATGCTGCTTTTAGCATGAAACAGGCCCAAATCACTTCCAATGCCAAAGATGTAGCAGTACAGGCACTAAAATGATGATTTCTGCAGTACGAGACTGCTCCCCTTTGTGCAGACACAGTTTTTAGCTTGACCCTCTTGTCCAGCCCAGACCTTGGCCTACAGACAAGGTGTTTTGTTGATTGGAGTGCAGAGGGTGCAGACAGAGTGTGCAAATGGCTGTGAGAGAGAGAGAGACACCCATACATATAGCAGCCACAGTGCATATCTACCACTCATTTCTCCAGGGTATTACTTTTAACACCTCTGCCTGTCTGCCTTTTGCAGGCCTTTCACAGCACCTTTTGTTCCAGGAGCACGGTCATGGCTGTTTCACTCACAACCCCCCAACTCCACCTCATTTAACCGCACCCCTTACTGACCCATAACAAGCATGTACCCGACGTCTTTCTCATTTCATCTGCCCTATTTTTTTTTTGTGTTCACACAGCCGTAGGCCTGGGAGAAATGAGATATGTGGGGAAAAAAAGTTTCACAAAGTCAAGGCGAATTTTAATGTAATTTAATTTGCCCCTCTGGAGAACTCTCCTCTACATCAATCATGCCTCCCCAATACTGCTGCGCTAAGTCTCGGTCTGATATTAAACACTGAATACTTCACCCAGCACAGTCTTCCAATTTGATCTTATGGTGTGTGAGTTATAACTGAAACAGAGATTTTAATTCAGGCTTGAAGTTTCTACAGTTTGGCTTTATTAGATCAGAGGGCTGCAGGCCAACATAAGTGCAGTTTACCAGAATCACAATCTTAATTTGCTAGTCGAACTCAAACTGTACTGATTAGAATGGTTCATTTTCGATACATAATCATATGCAAAAGCTTGAACACCTCCTGCTTAAATTCTGTGTTGTGTTGATTTTCCAAGTGAAAATGAGTCAACACATCCTCTACATGTACATACACCTAGGTGTGTACAGTGTATTGACGTGTATTTGGTCAGTTTCTCAGGTGTACATATAAGGCAGTAGAATATTTATAATGATGGGAATTCACATGCAGTATCGCAGAGTAAACAGCAAAAATGGCACATATACAACAGACAATAGCTTACTCTAAAACCCTATTCCTAAAAAAATAGGGTTTTGGTCAGAGCTACAGATCACTGCAGAACCAAAACACTTTTGAGAACCAAAACATGAACAATTTCTTTTCGCAGGCCATCAATGTTATAGGCACTTATCCCATACAAGGTCTAGGATTGATTACTAACACAGTACAATACTATGAACACTGTGCAATGCGTTTTTGTTTATGTACTTCATTATTTATTTTATGTACTTGTGTGTAAATTACATGCTTTGCTAATACTGTAAATCGACTGACTGACTGACTGACTGACTGACTGATTGATTGATTGATTGATTGATTGATTCTTAAGCAAAAATTACCCCTGATCAAATTACACGTTTTGCTGAACTGAAAGTAGATTTCTACTTATCTACCAAATTTAACACATAGGAAATGTGAAAAAAGTTTGAACACATACAATAGTGTTTGCTATTTTTTCCCCCAGTATGTTAAATTCAGCTCAAAAATATCCCCCAAAAATAGACATTACTATGCAAGAAGAAGTGCACTAAAATGCCAGTAGCTACATTTTCACCAGAAACTTTAAGCGATAAAATGAAAAAAAAAAAAGTCGTTTCCTGTAGTCACACAATGGACATGTTTAGATCTCTGATATAAAAAGTAGGCTATGTATTGACTTGTGGGCTATGGTTTTCCCTAAAATAACATTCAGCCTCGTTTGAATTTTTTCTTATTTCATATATAGTATTTTCTTATTGTTTTTACCGCAGAAGGTCTATGTCAGATTCATGATACATACTTAAACTTTTTACAGAATTATTTGCACCTTTGTGCTCTTGAGTGTGTGTAGATTCTGTTCTTACCTAAAAAAAATCCCAACAATTATTTTGTCGCTTTGATAAATGAAACAAAAGTAAAGTACATATTTATTTATTTATTTATTTATTTATTTATTCATTCATTCATTCATTCATTGGGCACCTTCACATAAGAAATAACATTTCTTTGCCATACAGAGCTTTATGAATACTTGGCCTTAGAAATGCTGTAGTCTTTTGTGGACACCTCTCTGTACGAGCTGAAGGTGCTGGAATTACATTTAAAAACACTCTCGTCTCCTCCTTAATCCAGCTCTTGCTCTCAACCCTGCTGTTTGTGTTTGTTGTATGAGGCAGGAGAAGAAAATCAATCACATGACACCAAATTTATCAAATTTATGCAGAACTGTGTTATTCTACTTCCCACCACTCCGATACTACAAACAGTTGTTCTTGAACCAAAAATGTTTCTTCAGCATTCATAAAATATTACACTTTTTATTTTCTTGGCCTAAACTGACCAACATTTAAAGTGTTTTGCTGTATTTAATCAAGTTCCGTGTAGATCGTATGTTAACTTACGAATGCATCGAGTGTCCTACACAATATTAACTGGGACTGGGCAGATGAACAGGCGTACGCTGCACAGGAACGCCTCCAGTCCTCCCCCGCAGCGTTTAAAATGCAAATGCTGCAACAGTGGGGTCGGCTCCGGCGGTCTGCCCCATGCTGGGGGACGGAGCAGTGTGTGTATGTGTGGGGTGTCTTCAAAGATGTGTGGGGCAGGGGACAAGGGGAAGCCCACCACCTTTTGTTCTTGAGCTTGGCCGTGTGGACCGAGGCAAGAGTCAAGAGCAGGCCCTTAACACCTTCAGGACCATCTCAACATGAGGCCTTCTGCCCTTAAAGGCCGCGCTGCTCACAGTTTGCCTTTGTCCACTGTGTTATCTCATTAGCCGGAGAATGCTAAGCAAAGGTGAATGGAGATAAGAGATCACAAACGTTTCAGAAGCCACCTCTTCCATCCCTTTTAAGCTGGAAAAGACGTGCAAATGCACTCCGTTCAAGTGCCGCTGAGAATGTGTAAACATTTTCTCTTTGTGTTTGCGAATCTGGCCGCTATAATTTGCTATTTATTTCCTCAGGCTTGCAAGACACCAGCAGACGACTTTATCAGAAAGGAAGGAAGGCGGCATCTCAAAGACTCAAACATCCTTGTTTTAATGCTCTGTTTCCAGGACATGCTATTAATCTGTGAAAACTTTTGCACCATACAAAATCAAGAAATAATGACAGGTAATATGTTGAGGCAACCCTGACTGTTAGACACGAAAGCCTTGACAAAGTTAAATATGGCAGCAATTTATAGTGTACAGTTTCTATTTTTGGTGATTTTAACTTAAAAAAATGCAAAAATCGCCCAATACTTTTGCACAGGTCTAATTTTACATTGTACTTTTTGCCAAATGTACATGGTGTTACTATCACTTCTGCCAATCCTTTAAATTTGGCAAATAAACAGTAACTGTGCCTTCAAACGTGCAGAAGAGGGTGTGCACTTATTCTCACAAATCAATAAAACATGTATTTTGAGTTTGAGTCAACCAAACTTTTGCATGCAACCAAATACTCAAATACATATATGCCATTCGGGACAAACTTTTTGATTGTCTTTTTTCTGTAGGACTGAGTTCAGTGCAACTGGATGACATTATTGCAGTGTAACAATAAGCACCTACAAGTAGTGGGATCTTTCTTATTTGTTATGTTTTTATTAATAAACAAAACATCTCCGCCTGATGTATCATACTGTAATAGTACTGGACATGTATACCATTTGAAGTCATGCAGGTCTTAACTGGAGGGGCTCCCTTTAATGATCACACTACTAAATATATATTTACAGGGATTGGTTCTGTCTGGGTGTTGTCTGGAGTGTCTGAGAAGGAATACTCTGTTTCCTGTTATCCACCTCAGTACCTTTGTCTTCCTGACAGATAAATCCCATATTTCACTGATATTAATAAAACTAAATGGATCAGGGATCTTTTAACTCAAAGGCAGTCTATGAATTAGCATAATTTTCCTTAAAAAAATAGAATCAAATCACTGATTTGAAAGTCAATTTCAAAGTACTAAGAATAATGAACTAAAAATAATTCAGTGTGAATTCATTCTACTTTAGGTCTTTCAAGACCTCTAGAATAACTATAATCCCATTTTGTGCCATCCATTTTGGATGACTCCAATCCTATATTCCAAACAATCAGGGGATGCTTTTTGTATTGCTATGATTACTAATTATTGAATGTACCTATATATTCAGTAAGCATATACTTAATGGGTTCACTGGCGTTTACTTGTGACATTTTGTGGGTTTGTGTACCAAAACCAGCAAAAATGCATTTTTACATTACCATTTTGCAAAACGCACTTTATCCCTTATACAGTCTGCGCCACATTGACTTATGTATTCATTTACGCTCTGTTCTGATTGGCTGCCCTGTATGTGCCTATAAAACCCCTTATAACTTCACTGTAAATCAACAAGTTTAACTGCTAAATAGGTCGATATATGTAAAAGAGATTTTCATGACATAGGAACATAACACAAGGAATTCAAAATGATTGATTTTGCTGATTTTGCAGCTTTGTTTTCATATAAGGACGTTGGGGACTGGCGAGTGAATGGAAGGTTCTGAAAAGGACAATGTTTACAGCCTTCTTCAAACTCTTTTCTGTCAAAATGGGGTTTTCCATGATCTAGACAATACTTCTTACTTCACGATTATAATCCATAACAAACTGAACAACGAGCTGACCAAATGTTGCACTAACATCTTGTAACTAGATATAAAAGTTGTAACTTTGTGAACCAGAAATAAACAAACCGTTATCACTTGTTTAGTTCATGTCGTATTTAGCATAATTCATTCATATCATATAAAAAACAGAAGGTTTTTCCATAATCTCCCTGGAAAATGGAAAGATTCTGACTGTAATCATAATCAATCCTTTTCCATAACAGAGCCTACAGTCTGGTCCACAGACAGGCTTTTGCCTCAGTCCTGCCCCCTCAGCATGTTCTGAGAAATGCTGTGAAAACACAAGAAGCAAACAGAGTGCGACTGCAACAACACTTCTAGGCCATTTGGAGTGTTTTTCTAACCCCTGTTCCAGGCTGCTGAAATGAGCCATGGGTGCTATACTAGGGGTACATTCCAGGTCAGCTAGATCTCAGGAAGTCTAAGTAGGATGAACAAGAACATGAAGAGCAAGTCTGAGACTTTATCAAAGAACATCAGCAATTCTTCTTCATATTCCTCTTCATAAGTTATGGAATATAAGCCAATCCTGAACACAGCCTTGATTCGTGAGCTAAAGAGCTAAAGATCTAAGAGCTAAGGCATGGTATGGTTTGGCATCAAACTGAAGTTTGTGTCTTTGGTTTTGCATGGGTGCTGACAACCAATTAGCCACCAAACTACATGCCTCAGTCATAAGTTGTCTCATGCAGGTCCAAGCGGAACCCTGCACCATTAGTAGAGTTTTAGTTTAATGTCATCATTAGCTGCATTTTACAAAAGACACAGATTAAGTTAACAAACTGTAGAAGACCCTCAGTCTGAAACACTAACGTGCTGCACACAGCAAATGTGGTGTGTCAAGTAGAGTGAACAGACATCCCTGTGGGGGGTTCATATTACCAGGTGTTAGGTGGGCTGATTCTACCAGGAGACTACAAGACTACCAGGTGACTATAGAACTGCCAGGTGATAGAGAGGCTGATTCTACCAGGTGACTATAGAACCACCAGGTGACTACAAGTTTACCAGGTGACTGTAGAACCACCAGGTGACTACAAGTTTACCAGGTGACTATAGAACTGCCAGGTGATAGAGAGGCTGATTCTACCAGGTGACTATAGAACTGCCAGGTGATAGGGAGGCTGATTTAACCAGGTGACTATAGAACCACCAGGTGACTACAAGTTTACCAGGTGACTGTAGAACTGCCGGGTGATAGGTAGGCTGATTTTACCAGGTGACTATAGAACTACCAGGTGACTACAGGACAACCAGGTGACTATAGTACTACCAGGTGATAGGTGGGCTGATTCTACCAGGTGACTATAATACTAGCAGGTGATAGGTGGGATCTGATTCACATAGGCATAGAGTGGCTATAGGTCTGTAGCCACAGGTCTCCTTTTAGTGGCAAAATATTTCTTTATTTCTGAAAAATGACAAGCAACAGACTTAGAGAAAAAGCAAGGATACTGTACTTTCTTTATTGAGGGTCCCCTATTTTACCATAGCTTCACTCACCATGTTTGGCTATTGTACTGTACTGATTTTCTGAAGTTAGTTAGCTAGTACCCAATTTTTATCTGTCCGCCTTCACCAGAGTTTATTACAGTCCAACAGTTACCATGCTCAAAATACATGGAACTGGAACTGTTCCCCTTTTTATTCCATGGATAAAAACATTGGATATTTAAGTGATATGTTAACATCTGAACTGAATTGGTCACTTTCGTTTCATTTGGAATCTGTAAATTTTATTGCAAATGTACTAGCTAGCTAACATATCGGGTTATCCTGCTGATGCTTGTATACCCTGCTAAACTTGATAGCAAAAGGATAGCGGACCACTTTTGGCCCACTAATGGCAAAGCTGGAGGTCCACTGGTGTTTTACTCAGCGTTTTCTGGATGGCCCACCAGTGGCCAGGCAGAGTATTAGACAAAATGCCCTTTCTTGTCTTTTGTGTTCCACACACAGTCCATTACCTTAGTCTTCCTTCATTTCTCGCTTTTAGTATAATCTGTAAATCAGTTAAGTGAATAATTTTTTGTGTCAGCATCAACAATTTCAGCTAAATCATTTTATATCAGAAATAGTCTTTATTTTCCTCTCAGCTGTTTGTAATATTTGTCTTAGTTTAGTTTCTAACTTTGAAGGCTATACATGGTTGAAATCTGTTTGAGGAGATAAAATCGTTAGATCTTGTATGCAGGACAATAATGTGTATGGGCCAAGGGTGAACCAGCAGTGGCAAACAGTCAGCAAGGTGCCGACCTTATCAAGCTAGCGGATCAATATATGCTCACTATCTGGGAAAAATCTGCCAGATTGGCTGGCAGCTTAAGCTAACATAGCTATTATGCTAGCTACTAGCAAGAATACTTACTATACAAACTACATGCTAGTCCAGCTGTTTTGCCTCTTTTATTTGACACATTACTTTAGTTCTGTCCATGTATCTGAAGTTTTTTATAATGAGATGCTTATTTGAAGCCGTATTGAACCTTACTCGGCCAGGAACTGTGTGAGAGCAACATTGCAGTGATGACTGTGGGTTAATTGTAGCAAACCGAAAGACAAGTCGTGAAAATGTGGATTCATAAGATTGCCAGTCATAGGTGAATCATTTTTTTATCACTTCAGGATTTACTCACGAATCAGTTAAGAGTTAGTCCAATAGATGCAAATCAGTCACAACAGGCTCATGTTCTCATTTGTGTGTCAAATAGATTCTGGACTGCCTACTGCTGTTTTAGCTATGTGATGTAACTGATGGCCATAAGTTCCCATTATCTGTTAGTAACATCCACACATCTTGACTGAAAGACTACATTTGGGTTAAGGGGTTGGGGCAGGATTGGAGTTAGCTCAAGATTACCTCAAACTGAACCACTTAGTTTCACGAGCAATTTAATTCAGCAATTCAGTGAATAATTCAGGTCTATGTAATGTGAATTAGGTATTCTATGCAGGAGATAACAGAATACTTTGGTTAACTGGCAGCCCTTTGACTTTAGTGCACTGGCCTTTACACTGTTAGAGTGGTAGTATTACACAATACTGCCCACTAGTGGTGAAAGCAATCAGGCACTCCCTGCATCACTGTGCGTATTTCAGCAGCATGCAAGGCTTCTGCATTTGCAGAGAGTAGAAAGAAGAATGTTTACTTTCACAAAGCATTACGATGTCATATATCAGTGCTTGTTTCTAATAGAGATTTCCTAAAGATTGCATACAGGTATATCACATTATATATATAAATTTAACAAGATATTGATACATCCACATTTACACAGCAAGAAAAAGGGTTCTTTGCGGTTACAAACTTGACATTGTAACAACAGAAGAACCCTGTTTAGCGCTATATAAAATAGTTTTCAAACAGGTTCCATACAGAACCGTATACAACACATTCTTCATCAATATGAATAACCATTTCACCATGTGAAGAACCATGTAAGCATGTAAATGGTCCTTTGAGTGTTCATGGGTCTATGTAGAACCAGTGTCTGTACTCAAGAACCCTTGAAGAACCATCTCGTGATATCAAGGGTTTCTTGATATATGTGAATTCAATAATTGACCACAGTCAGGAAGCTGAACAGAGAACCTTTTTTGCATTTTACAAAACAATATAATAATTACAAAACAATATAATAATTACATGTCTATGAGATCTGAGACACAACTATTGAAAATTCTCACTAAAACCCCACTAAAATCCCATGCAGTCAGTGATTCTCCTTGCTAGAAGTTCTCTCTGACATGTGACAGTTTTAAGCTAAAGGTATTTTTTCCACTTGCATTTGGAAATCACTGCATGTTATAGCACTTCATATAGATCTTCATACAGATCACAGACAATGAAAAGAAACAGAGAAAAAAAAGACTTTTCATTGAATTCATCGGATTGTATGTTTAAATAATAAATAGATATATAATATATAATATATTAAATACATTTTAAATAATAAAGAGAAGCACCCAACAAGATTCTGCATTCTTCCTTTGGGGTATTTGGTTATGTGAATGTTGCTTCTTTGTCCAGAGGGTGGCATACTTGCCATGTTTTATTCAGACATCTAAACAAAGGCAGTTTCTGTGTCTTAGGAGTTCTGTACATACACAAGAACATTAATAAAATGAATAAATAAATAATAAACAAAAACGATACTGGTATACACACACACACCATTAAGTTTGCCTCCTTGTATCACATGGGTGCAACATGTAGTTCTACAATTTCAGACTGTAGTTTGTAGCACTAACTGTAGTCAGGACCACCACAGAGCAGGTATTATGTGGGTGGTGGATCATTCTTGGGGGCAGTCATGGGCTGGAGGTTAGGGAACCAGCCTTGTGACCGGAGGGTTGCCGGTTTGACTCCCTGAACTGACAGTAACGACTGAGGTGCCCTTGAGCAAGGCACCTAACCCCCAACTGCTCCCCGGGCGCCGTGCTCACGGCCCCCTAGTGTGTGTATTCACTAGTGTGTATGTGGGTGTTTCACTTCATGGATGGGTTAAATGCGTGTGAAAATCACAAATGGCACAAAATGGCTCAAAAACTCTCTACTCAGAGAATCATTGGCCTCACTGATTCTCAGCATTGCAGTGACACTGATGTGTGTGGTGGTGTGTTAGTGTGTGTTCTGCTGGTGTGAGTGGTTCAGACACAGCAGTGCTGCTGGAGTTTTAAATGCCTCACTGCTGGACTGAGAATAGTCCACCAACCAAGACTATCCAGCCAACTGCGTCCTGTGGGCAGCGTCCTGTGACCACTGATGAAGGACTAGAGGATGACCAACACAAACTGTGCAGCAGCAGAAGAGCTATCGTCTCTGACTTTGCATCAACAAGGTGGACCAGCAAGGAGTCTAATAGAGTGGACAGTGAGGGGACACTGTGTTTAAATAGATGTGTATATATTGTATGTGTGTTTAGTTTATAAAAAAGCACTACGATCTACACTGAACTACTTTTCATTCCATTCCAGTTGGGAGCTGTCTGTGGTGCTGAATATAAACTGACAGCACAGAATTCATTACTGAAATTGACCTGATTTTGAAATTAAAGAATTTATTTTTAGACGTATCTCACACACTTTGAAAACATATGCCCATATATGTTTTCATGTTCACTATCAGAAAATAAGGTTACTGTACAGATACAATGTATTCATAAAGGCAGAAAGTGGTTAAGGGCCAAACAGTGTTTTAAAGTAGTTTCCCAGAGAAAAGGGGCATATTTGTACATGTACCGTTTAAGGATACCAACCCAGGGACAGTGTAGTACCATATTTTGTGGTGAATAGGTTTCTTTTGCTTTAAAGGAGCAATATGTGCATTTGACACAATCTGTCACATTCATTGCCCAAGCAATAGGGGGCACCAGATCAGCAGAAAGTTGTGGTGTCCACACTTATTGTAAGAAACGCTCTGCACTTGCAGTCCCTCCTCTTCAATGTTAGCATTATGTATTTCCAGGGTGGCTGCAAACAGTGCCTGGCCATCCTGGACCCCTAACTGGGCTGTGATGCAAGCTTGTACTTGTACTTGTGACTTGTACATGCACTCTGCTATTACCAAATGCTAGGAATCAATCCATAAGGGCCACTGAGGGAAAAAAATTCTTACTTTTACTATTTTCTGCTACTATTGACACTATTATTTCTAAATAATACCACGAAAAAGTGCACACTCCTCACACTCTAGCTAGACTTCCCTGCCTGTGGGGGCTGGTGGTGGTGGAGGTGGTGAAGTTCAGGGAGTGAGTGAGTGAAAATGTGATTAATGGTAAATGCAAAGATTAGCTAACAACACAGCAGCTACCAGCTAATATGTGGAAAAGGCTGAAGGCCTCTGGTACCCATGGGATGAGAAAAGAAAGGAAGAGGACAAAAGATGCCAAAAAGACAGAGGGAATGTAACGTGATGAATTAATACTTCATCTGTTGCATAGTAATAGTTACCATCAGATGCTCTGAGCAAAGTTAGCTAGCTCAATAATGTTTGCTAACTGAATAGCTAGCTAGCTAGCTAGCAGGAGTTAGCGCCAGTTACTCCCAACCTAAATCTGTTAAGAAAAGTTGAAAAAACTATTAGATTACATTAGATTAGACTAGTTTCAACTTTATTGTCATTGTGCAGAGTACAGGTACAGAGCCAAAGAAATGCAGTTAGATATCTAACCAGAAGTGCAAAATACAGTTTTATTCACATATAAAGTGCAGGAATGTAACCAAAGCAAGCCATGCAAAGGTTACAGTATGTACAATTATAAACAGTGGAGTGGTAGAAAAATACAGTTAGTATAAATATATAATACACATATGTAGAGTGAGTGGAGACAATGCAGTGTAGGTTGTATGTACTGTGAGAGCACATATGTAAAACTGGTAAGTATGCAGAATAAAAGATACATGACAGTGAATACATATACAGTATTTACAGTAACTGTGTAGATAAGAATAGTGCAGTAATAGACTGTGCAATTATGAATAGTGCATAAAGGCATATTTCAATGCAGTGAGTGCGATGATGCAGTTAAAGTGGCTTTGTGGAATTCAGCAGGGTCACAGGCTCAGGGAAGAAGCTCCTCCTGAGTCTGCTGGTGCAGGCTGCTAGATGGGAGGAGGGTAAGAAGTCTGTGATTAGGATGAGAAATGTCCTTGATGATGTTTCTCGCCTTGCCTTATGGCAAACGATTTCTATTTTAAGGTGGTTTTTTTTTAAGGTGGACATTTTCACCTTCATGTTCTCTTCCATCCACTGTCTGCCTGAGGGAAACATCTACTGATATCTTAGTATAGTTAGCTAGCCTGTGTTAGCCCTACTTATAACAGTGAATTAAAATGCCGTTCTTTTGTTATTAAATGACGTAAGCTTTTGGATTTTCATTTTCAGCTCATTCATTGCATTTGATATGTACAGCAAACTGCAGCATTATGCAAGAGAAGTACTCACTGAATTAATGTTCTGTGGATGAATGCTGGTGTAACATACTCTTGTTTGTGTTTAGAATGCTATAGGCTATAATGTGGCTTAGCTGCTATTATTATTATTATTATTATTGGGTTTCACCATTCAAGGGGCACCAGCCAAAATCTTGCTTTGAGCATCACACTGGTCAGGGCTGGTTCTGCATAGCTGTCTTTGACATACCGTCAAAACTGTTATTTCTTCATATTCCATAGATAAATTGAGTTAATTTCGGAACGTTTTGAACTATAAATGTTACATATTGCACCTTTAATGATATTTTCTTATACATTTATTTATTCTTCCTTTATCTTACTCTTACATTCAGCTTCGTTACCGTGCTGGCTGTGGAAAAGCTTCTCTCGAGGAAAAATGTGAAGGACTCCCGTGTTTACATGACGCGGGCTGTGACGAAGGTAAATAAAACCTATAAATAAATAAATAAATAAATAAATAAATAAATAAAGCAGCTATAGAGCCTGAGCCCCTTTCATAGTGCTCTCCTCTCTGAGGCTCAGACTGATACTCCATCTGCTGGAGAAGGCAGGGAGGAGGAGTAGGAGGACGGTGATGTTGCTCGCCTCATTCAGCCACTACAGCAGATCCTCTCGCGCATCGGACGGCAGAGCATGTGCAGCGCGTGTGCCGCGTTAATGGCGTAAGGAGTCTAATGCGGGTCTTACTTAATCAGGAGGGGGATTTCAGCATGTACCACCTTCAGAGAGCGCACTGACAGCAGGCTGGAGCTTCTGGAACACAGCATGCCTCGGTGCGTTATAGAGAAAGCGCTCGCGAGTGGAGGGAAAACAGAAACGGCGACAGCCTGAGGAACCAGGCAAGAGAAAATCCCCCATCTTCGTACTGTCGAGCCCCCAAAAAGCCTCAAGACGGACGGCGAGAAGGAGCAGCGACGGAGACACCGGGGGGGCATGAAGGAACGGGACTTCATGCCGAACATGGAGCGAGGCAAACCCGCCACATACACGGGGGACAAAAAGGCAAAAATGGCCGCGAAGACCAACAAGAAGTGGGTAAGACTGGCTACAGTTTTCGCGTACGTTCTGTCCGTGTCTTTGGCTGCCATAATCCTGGCCATTTACTACAGTCTGATATGGAAGCCAACGTCAGCGTCGCCTTCGTCTAGACGGCCAGATATCACAGCCACGGTCTCTACTACCTCCATGAGCTTCATTGACAGCGTGGATGTTCTCTCAGACATCAGCAATAGTACAAACAGTTCAGCTGCAGAGCCGCCAGTGGCAGCCACAGAGCCAGGGGGAGCGTCCACTGGGGTGGACAGCAGTGGGACAAGCTCCAGTGACCTCCCTGATAGCTCAGTCCCCAGAACACCACATACTGACCCCACAGAGCAGATCCTTATTGTAGAGCCAAGCCTCCCGCCAGAAGAGGACCGAGTGAGTGAGTCGCAAGGGGTCACCGACCTTGTACACGACAGCCATGATGGTTCTGGGGACGACTTGGCAGCAGAGAACCAACCTGTGGAACTGACCCGCACACACAGCCCACCCAGCCGGGACCCTGCATCTACCAGTGACAGCTCATCTGAGTGGACGACTGGTCCGACCCCTTGGAGAACCTTCTTGGAACGGCCAGATGCTGCCCCCTTCACGCACGTGGAGCTGGACTTGGCTGAGGGTTCTTCTTCGCTGCAGGACGAGATGGTTCCTAAAGACGCAGAAGAGTCCACTTTCACGTTCACGCCAGGACGCACGTGATTGTTCCCAAACAAGCACAATGACTTGCATTGGAGAGCAAACATGGGAGTTAGTAAGGAACTGCTTCGGTTTGACCACCTTTCTCCGTCAGGATGGAAGCAACGTCCTGACTGTGACAAAGCCTGGTCAAAGTTTTAGTCTTATATCCAGCGTCCTTCACAGAGAGCTCTCAGACAATCCACTCAGAGTCCTAAGACAGAATGAGGAAAGACTAACGAAGGAATATGAGCCATTGATTTTGGACAAGCTGGACAGAAGCGTTTCCCAGTAGCGTGTATGTGTTTCCGTAATGGATCAAATTTTAAACAGGACCTAAGGTAGAAACACATAGCATAATTAGTTTTGCTCAGGTGAATATCACTGTAAGTTGACAAAAAAAAAAAATTCTGTCAGACGAAAATACACTGTGCAAAATAGTCTACGTTGACCTTTTAGTCAGGTTAGGTTTTTCTAATATAATAAAGAAAATATAATAATGTGCATTGCTAAATACAAATACATTAAATAGAAATACATTGAATGGGCTGTTAGCTGAAAGGTGGCAGGTAAACACTAATGGTATGATTAAGCGTTCTGAACATATAAAATTCAAGCTTATTTTCATTTAAAAAAAGAATAAAGGGAAATTTCATTGATCAAAAATGTTGCATGTAATGTAAACAGAGTCTTTTAAGGAGGATAGATGTGAAATGGCTTTTTTACAGTGGTGGTGATAGGAACCAGGGGACTAACCCAATCTAAACAAACCTAAACAGATATCTAAACTCACCAGTGAACTTACATAAGGGATTATATGTAATGTGGACAAAGAAAAAATGCTGGTAATGTTTGCTATGGCACATATTCACAATGCTTTGTTAATGCATTCATAAGGTGTTATATGGCATAATATATCACTTACATAATACATAATACCATACCGTAGTACCTGGTATAATGCATATCGTCAGTGTCCAAGAAAAAACAAGTATCTCCAAAATGGCAACTTTACAGGAGAGGGCAAAAAACCTTGAGACTGATTCAGGTGATTTTGGCTCATTTCTGTTGGTCTATTCATCATAAAATTTTCACACAGTGTAAATAGCAGCTACTGTGTTCAAACGCTGCATAAAAAAAAAAAAGAAAACCAACAAAAATGGAGATACATGTTTTTCACCAGACAGCGATAATATAATACATAGCGATATCTGTTCCATAAAGACACATGAATGTTGTGATACACATGGTTCTGGTACATTTTCTAAATAGGCCCATCACAACAGTTGTTACCAACTTAGCTAAAATGTTTTTTAATATTACTAAAATAATAATAAAAAAAAAAAAAAAGGTACCTCACTGGGCACATATTATAATGCGCTATGGAAGCTGAGTTTAAGAAGTCATCTACTTTTCCTTTATAAAGTATTATGCATCTAATTATACCTACTTATAAGCAAACATACCGGCTTATATAATGCCCTATAATTGTGTTTCTAAAGCATGAATGAAAACAGGATCCATAGGAAGTGTTCCCAAAATGCTCCACTATTAATGTATTTGAAAAATACATGAAAACCGTCATAAAACAATTTCCCCGACATCAGGCAGCTAATTTGTATATAAACATTTTCCGCTAGGGAATTTTACAGACCTAAAGCTCTTTAAGACGTACGGTTCCCATCACCACCACTGCAAACATTTCTGAGTTTCTCAAGAACAAAACAAAAAGCTCACATCAAACTACTCCTAAGGTCTTTGTTTAGATCTTAATGAATGAACTGTGCAGATTTTAAAATGAAAGCATATATGGAATTCCTCTTTAAGGAAAAGACTGCAATAATATTAGTACTAGACATGCTTCCTTTCTTATATATGACTGCATCAGTATCAGTATTTGAATTAAGGCACTCTTCCAGCCCTGTGTTACATCAAGAAACACAAAGCAGACTGTTCCAGCAATGAAACCGTACATTTCGAGTCCAAGAGAACAGCAGGATAGCGACAGGGTCTCCTACTGTTCCAAGAATTGCAAGCAGATGGTTGCATAAGGGCCCGATTATAATACTGGCTTGAGGTTCATGTCATGCATGTACTGAGTGGTAGGGATGAAAAGACTAGGCAATGTAATAAATCACTGTACTGAAAACATACAGAATTGACCTGAATTGTGGTTTTTGTGTTTTCAAGAGTTTAGTTCTATTAAAAGTTGGGAGAAACATTCCTTACATCCGTGTGGTACACTGTGCATGAGTTAGCAACCGCTGCAGATATATATTCCTTTTAAGCAGGACAGTCTTCCCAACAGGGAATGGGTCTGTTAATTACTACTGAGACATCCATAATTACTGCACCTGGATATGTTCAATGTTCTTCTCACCTCTAGGACTTTTACTGAACACTGATGAAGAGATGAAGTTGAATACTGAAATGATGTGTAGTACTATGGCTATCACTACTGATTATGTTAGGCATTAAATAAGCCGATGATTATTGTGGCAAAAAATTGACTTAGCACAGATTTTTCCAAATTGCTGATTAAAGCTGCTTGATATTTCCAATGTTTGAGAAACTGTCTGAAAACAAATGTGCAGAACAAATGTACAGTAACACCTTTGAATTAAAATTGTCCAGGATCCTGTTAAACATGTGGGACCTGAAGTTGGCTTCCTATTCGCCAGCTTGTTTTGAGAATTTTTCATTCCACCTTAAATGGTGCCACCATAACATTCTGGCACCTGTACAAGATGCAGCATTTAAGGTGGAATGAAATATTTGATTAAGAAGCTGGAGAATAGGAAGCCTTAACTTCAACCTTGTTTAAAGATGGACATCAACCATGCCTGCTGACAGTTCAGTTGCTTGGGAAGGCTATGAAAAGTGCTGACATCCTCTTCACAGCTCGGGACCATGGATTTCTCTGCAAATCTGCCATTTTTGTTGCTGTTGTTCTGTTGTCGTGTGCAAATGTTGGGGGTCACATTAATGATTCAAGACGTAACAGTTAAGGATTTTAAGGAATCGGCCAGTTTTACTGCTCTGTTTTGTAAAGGTGTAAGTTGTATTTGAAAGAGAAACAACCGTGTTTGAGGTTCACGGTATGTCAGTTCTATGTAATGAACTCTCCTATTCAACTACACTAATATACAGTCATCGTCAAAAGAATAGTTACACCCAGAAGGAAGTGTTATTGCTATTGATTGCAGTGCTATTGGGAAGGAAGATAAAGGTTACCATAAATAATAAATGATGATAAATTTACACTGACATGGATAATATTTATTGAGCTACACATACAGAAGTAGTGTCTCTGAGTGTGGTGTTGGGCCACCATGTTTGTTAGTGCAACACGGCAGATGTCTTGGCACAGAGTCGTGGAGGTTCCTAATGGTGTTTTGCGATAATCCATCCCATGCAGCTTAAATATTCTCACACAGTTCCTGCAGATTTTGCGGTGGGCTGGAGGTGGAGTGACCCAAGGCCTTCTGGACGTGTGACAACAAACCGTTCATCTTGGTGCTGACCACAGTGCCTCCACACACAGATTTGTTAGTTGTCTCCAACAAGACAAAAGCGAGACTCGTCACTGAAGATGATCTGCTGCCATTCTGGGTCACGACACCATTGCAGTCTTTGGCGACGCTGACATGCTGTTAAGGGTTGTCTGCCAATGGTGCTGGCAATAACAGGATGACTTGTTGAGGGCATTACTGCTCATTTGAATGTCTGCAATTGTGGCTGTTGGGTCAGTCAGGTACAGCGATAAGGCCCATCCTTGCTTACGTCACATGCGTGGCTGAGCTTGAAACCAATCATTCGCAAGTCTCACGATGTCAGACCTACCCACCAAGTTTCATTCCTTCTGGGTGCAACAGTTCTTTTGATAATGAGTGCATATGCAGTTTTTCAGTTAATGGCACATTTAATGATTTAAATAAGCAGAAATATGCAGTAAAAATGGGTAAATATACCACTTTAACCATATCACTGCATCTCCTTTCAAAGACTACTGTACAAAGTATTTACAAAGATTAACGGTATTGTAAAATGACTTTATTGAGAAAAACAAATACAGCATAAAAAAAAGCATTTAAATAAGAGTGCCCATCAGGCTGCATGTCTTTGAATATGAATCATCATCGAGCAAACTGCCAGCTAATAGTTGCAAATTCATGAAGAAGGTGATTTTTTTTTTCATGTAAAACTTTATACACAAATTGCAGCCTAAAGACGCTCACCCCAGCCTTCTTTCACACCTTGTGTTTTCCAAGATCTCTGCTTGTTTTTTAACATGTTCTCTGGTGGGACTTCCCCTCTGCAGAGTCACTGTGCTCCCACTGAACCGAATAATAGCCCTGACTCCATTAACTTCAAATGGATGAGCAAGGACGGTTTATCCTACGGCAGCTTTTGACTGTAACAGCAGTTCTAGAGGTCGCTTTCATCTCTCAGCCTTTAATAACCAAAAGGTTGGACACTGCATCCAAAATAATGAGCTGACAATCCCTCATTACCATCAGCTCCACTAACCCTAATTGGCAAAATAACTGTTAGCATATGCAGTTTTTAACCACCGATGCTAAAATGCTTGAAAATGGCTAAGTTGATCCTTCAGTGTAGGGCATTGCTCTTGGTTTACATTAGTAATCTAATGGTTATATTTAAATAATTAATTGTCATTTTCAAAAAGACAAACTTAAAAAAAACTGACTTTACTGAACAATAACTATATTTTTTTTTACAAGATCTTTCATGGATTCCGAAATACACTCATCATCGAAAAAAGGGTTGCACAAATAGTTTCACCCAGAAGGAATTAACTGACAGGAATGAAACTTGGTGGGTAGGTCTGACATCATGTGACATGCGAATGATTTAAGTTTCACACTCGTCCGCACATGGACAGGCCGCTGTACCTGACTGACCCGACAGCCACAATTGGTACATAATCTGCAGGAAATTGACTTTAAGGGTTCCTTCTGAATGACATTGCAATTAGACACTTCCTTCCTTCATATTGCCAAAGACAAGCCTAAAAAGATGCTATATTTACTTTTTTTTTTTGTTTCTTTGGAGTTTAAGGATAATATTGTAATGATTTTTTTAAAAAGTCTATATAACAGTTCTATATAGAACCATATACAACACATTTACCATCAACCTGAGGAACCATGTTAAAGAGATGGTTACCTGTCTGTGTAGTACATAATTAAAGCACTGTAGAATCAAGACTCTTGACTTCAAGACTTTTTTGTTTTTTTAAGAATTTTATTTTCTTTTAGACCCCCACAACCCCACCAGAGTCATGACTAATGCCACTAGTTAGGTCTCCCAATAACGCAAGGTTATCAAGCTCGTAGAGTGAAAGATAGCACCTGCTTCCTCATTAAGTGCCACTGCACTACTGCAAACTGCCACTAACGTAACATGGACAGCTCAATGCACTTGGAGAAGATCACTAACTGCCGAGACGTGAGCAGCATTATGGTGAATGATGGTGGGAGAAGGAGGGCTATCAAACTATTGGGCTGCCCAATGTATACAGTTACATCCCTAGTTAAGGATATGCTAATATAGATCATACAGACCCATATTCATCAAAACTGTGTGTGGTGGTCGACTTTGCACTAAGTCTTGAATGACAAAATAAAATAAAATAAATAAAATAAAATAAATAAACACATCCATACATACATACATACATACATACATAAATAGCTAGTGCAGATGCATCTCAAATTCTGCAATAATATGACAATAAATGCAGTCTTTTTTTCAATGCAATGAAAATTATAACACTACTCAATCACATCACGCATCATCAATTTTGCTTATTTTTTGTAATAAATTCAACAGTTTATGTTTGGCGAGGGGGGTGGGGTGGATAGTTCACACATGAGCACAGACCTATAAGCCACTGAATGCTGTTGTCTAGACTCCCTATTAAAACTTTAGCATGAATTAGGCTGCGATTCATGTAAATGATATGTAAATGAAGTACTGGTAGACTTGATTTCACACACTCTAGAAGACTCATCAGCTTTGTCTGCTTGTTTCATACGGATCTTTATGAATCACAGGTTTTTGTGTTGTTTGTCACAGAAGGTGGTCAAATCTGTGCTCTTCTTTCACCATATTGATGAATAAGGGCTCGCGCCTTTTTTACAGCCGTGTTGATTACCTCTACATAAAGAGACATATGAACCAGGTGGTGTTTTTTTTTAAGCTAGTAATAACACAGGCAGTGACTCAGCAACTCTCGGAGTAACTCTTCTTGGTGCCTGCGATGAACCTTTCCTTTTTACACTTCACTTTTCACAGCAGCGTAAGTGCAGCGTGAAAGAGCCCAGGCTGGCCTGAGACGGGAGATTTCCAGCTTGTTTAACGCTGTGGCTGAGAACTCCCAGGTGGCTGGATGAGGAAAGAACGGGAAAGGGCAGGTTCACATGAAATCTCCCCTGGCACTCTCCAAATGCCACTCTAAACAGCAGAGAGATTACATCTGCGGCTTCACTCTCTCACACTTCTGCTCATCCCCTTTGCAGATTAAAAAGCCTCCCATAAACTGATTTCTAATCAATTTGGCTGAATTCCTATTCAGCCATAAAATTAATATTTGTCCACGTGGATTGTCATCTGTCTCCTGTGTTTGAGTCCTCCAGGCTGACTGACCTCAGCTGTTGATGTGAATTGAGCACATGTAAAGATACTGTTTCATATGTACTATCACCAGACCCTTGTAATGTGCATTCTGATGTCGATGGCTCCTTCGAGAGAGAACCATCCAAAATCAGCCCATTTTCTCTGTAAATAAGGATCCTGATATGGTACAGAATTGTGGATGAGATGAAAACTGTAAAGTAGACCTGGGCAGTACACTGCACTACTGCACCCTCGATGGCATTTTTCCCATATTTATCTTTTTATGTTTTGTTTCAGGTTTTATATTATTGTTGTTAACAGATTGTGCTATAGGATATACATTACTGTTCAAAAGGTTGGAATCATCATATTAATAATAATACATAATTATTATTCATTTCTAGTCAGAACAGCCATTAAATACAACTTGTTCACTTTTTCAGCATTAGGAAAAAAAACCAAACAAACAAAAAAAACCAAACAAACAAACAAAAAAAATACACAGAAGCCTCAGCAACTAAATATAAAATCATGCTTTTCAGTATTTAGTGTGTCCAGTCTTTATTACAGCTTATAGCTTATAGCTTATTTTCAAGGCTCATTTTCAGGTTTTTGAACAAATCTGCAGGGATATTTTTTCACAAATCCAAAGTTCAGTCTTAGAAGTTGGTGGCATCTTCTGCTTTTCATCATGGACAAAAACACCTGTGAATCAAATTGACCTAAATTATATAAAATAAATGTTTTAAATGCTGTTTGGAAAGGAGTCCTGGTGGTCAGTTATTTTCTCTATATTCAGGTTTTTAATAACAACTAAAAATGCCTCCAGGTTTGGAAACCCCTGCTTTTTGGTTGTAACTTATTAAGAAATCTGCAGGTAGCTGAGTTTAGATTTGTAGATGTTTGTGTGAATGCTAGTGTCTCTTTAAAGGAGAACATAACGCCAGTGACTCCCCTGGGAAGAGCTTTTGATGGGTGTACACAGCTGTAACTGGCTTTAAAAAGGGAAGGATGGAGAAGTTATACAGGCAGTAGGTGTACAAATATAAAGAGTGACTGGAAATTAAATGAAAGGCTAGTCTCTGACTTTTGCACAATATAAGTATGATTTTTAATACAGCCCTACGTGGTTTTACATACAATAACACTTTCTACATTGTAGAGTAATTGTCTTCTGTAAGCTTGAGGCCAAATCCCCTGACAAAACACAACTACAGCAGGCACTGGTCCTTAAAGCTCAGAGATGAGTAGATTAACGGAGAGGAACATGCCAGTCCAGGTGCAATTTACACCAGCAGCCCACAGAACAGAACAACAACAACAACAAAAATAAAAAAAAGTCTGAGAAGAGGTCAAAGAGAAACACATTTTACAGTGTGAAACAACATTAAAAGGATCCTATCCTATCCTATGTGTTTCTTGGACTGCATTTTTACTTCCTGGCTTTATGTACCCCAAACAATCCAAATTTATTTGACCTATTATATGTAAAAATGTGCCATAACATTTGCACGTTTATTTAACCATTTCATGTTTAAATGGTTCTCTACATGGTGAAAATGATCGTCACATTGATGGGGGATTGTGCTGCATGTAGTTCTATACAAAGTCTGTTTTTAACTCAGTCTTGTTACACCTCCACTCTTCGTCTCCTGTTCATTAAGAAGCTGGACCCAGAATGTTTTGACTTTAGGAAATTAAAAAGCCTATAATAAAAAACCTGCAATAAATGAATCTTGTGTTATTCCCATTTGAATGCATAACACCACTCTGTGAATGGAACCAGAGGCAGAGAAGATACCAGCAAGCTGAAATTAAATACCATCAAATCAGCTGATGAGCTGGGATGCACCATCGGCATGGCAATGCAGAGCAGAATATGAATGTTGGGCAAAGGGGATTGAATTCAGTGATGCGTGTGTGATTTTACTCAAGGTCATCCACAGAGATGGGCCTGGGTGACGCACAAAGGTTTAATCTGGTCAAATACCCCAAAAAGCCATTCATGATTACTACCAGCCCTTTTCTTCCAGCACAAACAGCTTTACCAAGTCTGCTTCTGGCGTTTGTGTTCTGTAAAACACTTTTGGTCACCTCCTTTAACATAGGTGTGACATGCAGTGCATGTGTTTCTTAATACGCAATAACTCAAGAAGTCTCCAACTGCACTTGTTAAAATTGGAAAAATATACATGCTATTCATGTGCAACTTCACTGATCTGAAAGTGACTAAATAAACAAAGACCAACTGCATTTAGAATTAAGGGATTAGAATTGAAAGGCAGATTTTTTTTTCTCTATTCCAGGAAGTAATATGTTCATAATGTGACTTTTTATTTCAAATGTTTGACTTTTCATCTTAAACCACTGACTTGGTTCCTTAATATTTTGTCTTACAAAGTGACAATAATCACTTGTTTCTCAAGATTTGGACATGGCATTGCCCTGTGATGGACTGGTGGCCTCTCCAGGATATTTCCTGTCTTCTGCCAGGTTCTGCCTCCTTGCTAGGATAGGCTCCAACAATCCCCGGCACCCCAAAATGATAAGTGGCTTAGAAGATGAATAGATGAATAGATGAATGAACAAATAAATTAATGAATGGACAGTGTATTGTAGCCTCTACTTAGAGTAAGACACGCAAAACTGTCCTTTAAGTGAACATCCTTATTATTAAACACATCAGCAGTGGAGAACCGTTGCTCAGTTCTGCTGAAGCGGCTAGGTAGCCAGCCACTTCTAGCCATACATTTCCCATACATGCTAGACAGCAACCCACACAACCTAGCCTACAGCCCATCAAAGTATATCACATGCATCACAGACTAAACCACAGCAACTTATTTACAAGTTAAAGTGGCTCATATTACAGCTGCGGTGCGTCCCTGCATCCACAGCTGCATGAGCCCATAACAGGACGGTACAGTATGTGAAAGTAGTAAGTTATTCTTATAGAAAAACTAATTATTTCAAGATAATTCATTTAGGAGTCATAATTAAGGAGTCAACATAATTAAAACATCTGAGTACTCCAAGGACCCAAAAGCCCATACTGCTGTCAGAACTGTGGGGTTGGGGTGCCTTTTTTTTCAGTGCCAGTCATTGTGAGCAAAAACATAAGACAAGATTTTCACAGGTGTTAAACGGCATGCACAGTCATAAAGTCAGTATTTATTACCAAGCCTAGCCCATTATAATAATCCTCCTCCAGTATTGTGCATTTTGAGATCAAAATTCCCATAAACACATATGCAATGAGGCAAAAAGAACAGTGGCCACCGCTTCAGCTAAATTATCTTTAATTATCATCCAGCTATATGGATTAACTTTGCCATGCCATATTTTAATATACATTCTCTTTCAACTGTACCATTTGATGTTGTTCAACTGGTCTTATCTGAAAGCCTTAAAAAGAAAGCCTGACATATCCATATGCAATGGGGAAACTATAATAACTAAGACACAATATTTTGACATTTGTCAGACAAATTGGGCTTGGAACCTTGGAAGACAGACAGTTAACACAGACTAGGATTTGTTGTGTATTAAAATATTTTTTATTGATTTATTGCAGAAATAGTGCTACTAATACCAGAGTGGTAACATTATTAACCCACAATCAGTTTCGAACAGAGGAGTCCCGTGCTTTCTTTTTTCCCCCAACTACAGCCTTAATCAGGTATACAGAAAGCTTAGTAGAAGATATCCTAATTACAAGCTGAAAAGATGCAACACCTCCAAAAAGTGGAAAAAGAAAATATTCATGACAAATTTAAACAGTGCAAATGGCATCTTCATGACTGACACCTGGAGCTCTTGTGGTCAGTAAATCCATGATGGCGACGTCACCATGTACACTGTCCTGTCCATCCCCTCTGACAAATGGACTTTGAGGTTCAGGGAGAATCTCTTTGCAGGCTGAGATGGGAAAAAAGAAACTCTGGTAGAAACTGAAAACTCAGACCCTGAAAGAAGTTATATGAGTATTGCTTTCAACATGTCTGTAATCACCTCCATGTAGTGAATTCATTGTGTTGTGTCTGGGAGTGCAACAATACAACATATGCTGCATTGTTTCATATGAGCCTTTTAATTCAGTACATATGGGTAAATAAAGCACTCCGTTTAGTACTGATTATACTGGACGAAGTATAATAGAAATAAAACAGTGAGCCCACAATGAAAACAGACTCTCCATCCTACGAAATACCAAGAACAGGGGGGAAAGGCATGCTCCAAAGCATAAGGCTAATGAATTATTATAAAACACTACATCATGCTGAATGCTCTAATCAACAGAAAACATTACCATAAGGCAGATATTGGGACACTACTGTATGCTGTTCTGACAAACAATTACTCAATTTACACACCACCGCATCGTATCAAGTCATATTAAGAATACTGTGAACTTTATAGTTACTTCAGCTGGTGTTGTGGTTTGAGTAAGCTTCCTGTATTGCATATTCCTAGATTTGGTACATGAATGAAATAAACTACACATTTTAAAACTTTATCAGGGCCTCAGATTAGATCTGCATGATACTGGAAAAATCTGACACTGCAGTTTTTTCCCCCTGCAATATATTATAGCAATTTTCACTGGATGACTTGAACAGAATTATTCAGTATAAAATGATTGGGGGTAAGGGGGGGGGTGGATTACTGAGAAATTACTTCTTAAAACTTGTGAGTGTGAACCATGTTTTGTGCTTAATGCTCTATAATTGGTTTCAGTGCACCAAACATAAAAACAGTTTGTGACTACTCTTAGGTCTGCCAAAGAAGCCTTAACTTAGAGTCTAGGAACTGTACAAGATTTTCTTTAGTATCAAGCAGCAAAAAAAAGTTATAGCCTGACATGTTTTATTTGTCTTACTTAACATTGCACGCCCTGCGATGTGAGTATTGCGCAAGCACACACTGCGATGACGATGATAAAAACGATATATTGTGCAGCCCTACCTTAGTTTTATATTTTATTCTCATTCAGCCATGCAATTTTTCCAAAAGTTATCTCCAAAACTGGCAGCTCATCAGACTCAAGAGGAATAATAAACCTGAAAGTTAAAATATAAGACATGGGAAGTTCACAAGGGAAAGCTCCTGGACATCACTGTAAAGCAGTGCACAAAGCCAGACATGAACCAAAGCACCAAAGAGACCAGACCAGTGGGTTTGCGACAGAGAGTGGGAGGAGAACTGGAGCTTTTATCAATTAGGGTCGGCCTGTGCTTCTCCAGAGAAGACCAGACACCCACATGCTTGACAAAAAAGGTCTGTCTTTAAGATATTACATTAAGAAGACACAGCAGGGAGCGGATAAAACACTGCAGGAGCACATCAGCCATGAACACAGACACACCACTGCTTCCCTTGGAACATGTAATTAGGGATAATAGAGGGAAACTCAATTAGCTGGGTGTGCCGGGAAAGTGAAGACATACATCCAGTGGAAGCTTCAGATAAGACTACTGCGCACTGAAGAAACAGAATCTTGTAAATGGCCTGTTGCTTTGGTCTGATATGTTTCAATATTAAAACAAATAACAAACATTATACTGTCATGCACTGACATATGCAGGAAAAATGACCTATTACATCTTTACATTCCAAAACACACAACATGTAGACATGAAAAAACTAAATTCCCTACCAGGGAATAGTAGTTTATGTAGAGTTAATAACCCTAACTGCCTCAGGACAAGTGATATTTTTAAAACTCTTGTTTCTGACAGTGGTGTAATGCCATCTGTACAGGTCCATATTGTTGCTGTAGGAACAAAACCTTGTGTCTCCAAAAAAAAAAAAAAAAACCCCACATTCTTAACTTGTAATGAAAATAATACAGCATCTTTCCATGAGTTCACCATGAAACATTAACACGATGTGAAGGAAACTGGAGCTTTCAAATTATGCAAAAAAGAACAAAATGACAAAAATGTAAAAAGGTTTTTTGGACTACAGCAACGATATACTGTACCTTCTTTGAGATCGTCACCATCCACACACCACACACACAAATCAGTCCAACAAATCAGAGTTGATGTTATTTTTTTCACATAATTTAATTCTTTCAAAGACTTCCACTTTCACACATGGTATACTATATGCTGTATTAAGTTTATATTAATATCCCTTTTTATTTATTTATTTATTTTTGGTTTTTACACAACACTTTCAGTCTAGATTTTAGTCATCTAGTTATAGAAGTACAGTACTGTGCAAAAGTCAGAGTCCACCCTTCATTTGTTTAACACCCAGTCTAACCGGCCGTTAAGTATTCATACTTCAGGGCATTAGATATAAGACAAGTGAAAAGAACTTGAGTTTCCGAAACTAGGGTTCAAAAATGATGAAAAACAGCAGAGAAAAAGGGACAACTAACATCCGTGCAAGAACTGATTAGAAGTGACTGTCTCTGACTTTCACACAGTACTGTGCTTCTATAACTAGATTACAATCTATTCTGAAAGTCTTGTGTAAAAAACAAAAAACAAAAAAAAAAACATTTTTTAAAAAATAAAAATAAAAAAGGGATGTTAATATAAACTTAATACAGCATACAATATACCATGTGTGAAAGTCTTTGAAAGAATTAAATTATGTGAAAAAAATAACATATCAACTCTGATTTGTTGGACTGCTTTGTTAAATTGTCCGTTGGCATGACTGTTGTCATCCCTCAGATATCTTATCATCTTTTAATGCTGGGTTCCAAGAATTTGACAGTATACTCCTGCCCACTGACCCCAACTCTCTGCTTTATATCCAAAACCTAAGACTGCTTCTTTGGTCTTACTTGCAGTACAATGATCTGTAGATCATTTTGCCTACAAAAACTCATCACTCATATCACATAATACAGCAGAGATGCAAAAGGTGTCATTTTCTTGCCCAATTCCAAAGTTTGATCGACCAATTTTTCGCTTTTAAAAACTATATTAGACATGTACAGTATTTATGTATGACAACTAGGTTCTAGAACAAACCTTTTGATTTGTACAAACCTCCCTCTACAAATTAAGTGCAGTATTAGTACTTTAAATGTAAACAGCAGCAATAGGTTACAAAGGGAAGATTAGCCATATCAAAGCACATTTACTTTTTTTACATAAAGAATATTATGAAACTGGATATCTTCATCCACCCACTGAGCAGTCAGGCTCACATTAAGAGCACATTACTGAGCAGTCAGGTTGACATTAAGCTTAAGTTAGATGTCTAAATGTCATTTGTAAAACTAATGCTGTGTTTAAGAGATTTCAGAAACTGGAAAACATCAATTGTCCCACTTTCGAATTTTGGGATTATACACGATACATGAGTTTACTAGATGAGATGTATGACGTGACCTTAAATTTTACACAAGCAAAAAGCTCTAAACTTACAATAAATGTAGAAAAATATATACCTGATATGCTTTCATTATGGCTATGTACTTTTTAACATGGCAAAAAGAGGATTGTATTCTCTGGATCTCCATCTTTTTCTTTGTAGTGGGCGTATCTAGTAAACAAGCCTCTGAACAGAATTAAGTCGTATTTAACAGCATAACTGCTGCTTTGGAATCGACTTGTAGCTGGTAGAAGTGCCTCTCAACTACAGAAAAAGGCTAGTCACCGAGTACCATGAATTCCATGATTTTCCTTGTAATGGCTTTGGTCTTTTCATTGCTGAAGAAAGACAGAAGAGGCTGCTGGGCTGCTCTCTTGCTAGATGTAGCTTTAGCCTCTTTGCTTTTGATACCTTTATCAAACTACATATTCAGCAAGGTGTTTTAAATGTTTAAATTTGTTGTTCTTAAAGTTTTCAGAGTTACTCTGCCAACTTGTCTTTTTCATTCACTATTAGGAACGTCCACACTGACGACATGTTGTGAGGGGGCTGTGTCTGTGTTGCTGTTGCGCAATATAAACCACTGTGCGACGCATGAGTAAAAGGCTGGCACAGAATTAGATACATGAGATGCTGGTCAACGGCCGATTGATCAGTCGGTCCATATTTATGATATGGTCTCTATCACAGTTATGTCTTCTGCAAACTTGGTTGTCTTTACTGAACAGAGGAGACAGAAAACTGCTTCGGGGTGCTCTTATATTCAGCCTGTTGTTCTGTAACAGGAGTATACAGTTTTATCCACACACCTGACTCCACTTGTTTAATCAGTTTGTCTAGGTCTTCACACTGCTGATCAACTCTCCTGCTTTGTTGGAATTAAAACCTGCAATCGCAACAGCCCTTTGTGGAGAAGACAGGACACCCCTGTTCTTTAATAACCTGTTTACCTTGTTGGGTAAAAGTTTCCCCCAGGCACTAAAATCTGTCCAGCACCTGTTCATCACATTTATTACTGTGACATTTATTTTAATTTTTAATTATTTCAATTTAGTTTAATTAATAAGAAGTAACATTATTTAGTTGTAATTGCATAATGACAGTGCATTGCTTATAGAGTAAAAAAAAAAGGCATTGTAAGGAAACCGCGTATTAACCAATGCACCATTTCATGTAATAGCAATAAACTATACTTCCTAATCCTATGGCTAAACCTACAAGACCTCTAAAATAATTAAAATGGCCATTTCATGATTGCATGACTTTTAACGGCAACAGTCTTTGCTTGTGAATGAGGGACACAGACCAGAATGAAACAATGCCACCAAGTGGACAATCATGAAACAGCACTATTACTTGCAATCAAACACAGTACATAAACCAACAGGCAAGTCAGGCTATGTAATGTATGCATTTGAACCTTTCCACAATCGTCATAAACAGAGCACAAAAAAAACTCTTTTCAGACTTTTGATGCATCACTATTTCCTGTCTGTGTGAAACACCCAAGTCAAGTGCAGTGTATTATTGACAATTATCTTTTTATAATGCCTTCAGGTTGAACAATCCTGGCCTGTTTCATAGACTATACTCAGATGGCCTTCCAGACGTTACTGACATTTTACTGAAATTTGAACAATTTCTAAAATTCTTTGCATAAAAAACGGTTTGTGCACTGTTCTGATTGGTCAAACGTGTCTACTTAGTAAAGAACTTCACAATACAAGGTAATACAAACATATCTTTCCCCATGTCTTATTTGAATAACCAATTAAGAGTAATACTGAGCGTATAGTCACTGACTGCAGTGAATGAATTTTTAGACTTAGCGAGAATAACGGCATTACTCAGAACTCCAATCACTTTCTGTAAAGCTTAAAAAGGTTGGAGAATATTTGTTGAGGGGGACACACCTTTCAATTGGGTTAAAATTTGGACACTGAGAGAGCCACTGCAAATTTTGTGTGTTCCTGCCACTATTTCTGTCCAGATTTTGGGGTCATTATAATGGTAAAAGAAAAAAACACCTTTATTTTGTTCTTACATACAATGTTCTTATTATACATTATTATACAGTATGCATTCTTTATTTTATATGACTATTCACCCCAATGAGCCCCCCTCTTATTCAGTGTGGATCAAACACTATAAGCTAGACACAAACTATAAGGCAGACATTAGAAGCTATTTAAATGTGTTTTATTTGATATTTTAATATTTTTGGAAACACCAAGAACATGTTAATATTATTTGTAAAAAATATATTGTAATGATTCATGTATACCAATTGCTTGATGTGTTACCCGTCTTAATCACCATTTAAAATGGTTTAATCACCATGTTTCAAATTTAAGGTATTCTTGATGTTAATTTTCAAATGTTATTCAACATACTTTGTCATATTAGAATAATCTACAACTCGGTTCATCATTCTGGAGTCATCTAACTATCTCAATATGCAGTCTGCTTATGCTAGCCACCCATCTCACCTCATGCTTTCTCTGGTAGTGACCTAAACAGGAGTTTTATCTATCACTTGATCCAGATCAAATGTTGACCTCTGTATCTGCTGCTGCCACAACTAAAAACTGCCAAAAAAAGAAACACATTAAAGTGAACAACCTTTAAAAAATATAAAGTTCAAAAACCTTCAGATTATACAGCGTTACATCCAGTGGGCAGTGCAGCAGGGTACAAATATGAAAGGTAGCATTTTTATAACTGAACAAGGCGTCCAATGGTTGCTTCAAAATGCATCATCCACCACTAACAAACACTTTCTAACAGAAGCTCTTGTTCATCTGATCATCTTCCTCGGCCATAAAACCCAGCCCAACAGAGGCTGCCTCTGAGCATGTGCCGCTAGAAAGTTTGCCTACATACAGCACTCTCTTTCAGTGTGGTAGAGGTATGGCTGTATGCGTCACACTGACCACCACAAGAGCTTTCCAGGGATTCCAAGTTGGTTTTGAAAGCCACAGGGTCGTTAGCTACAGAGGCAGCAGCGCAGCTGTAAGAACACTGCGTCACTAAAGAGCTGCTGACTTGACTGTGTAGCTGAGAGTAGCAGACAGTTGCTCTCCCGTCCACTGGATTATTTTGGTCATTTTCAGACACCGGGTATAGATGAAAGGTGCATCTGATAAATACTTGGTCTGATTTAATTCAGAATGTACATGGAAGTAAAATGTTACTTAGAAAACGCCACCGAAGCAGTTTCCATCCTTCGAACGGATTAGGCGCCCCTTCAGCGTTTCAATCTTCACACATCTTGGGTCCGCCCAACTGCAACCCATTCCATTCCGCTGAGTTGGTTTTACTTTGCAATTACATAGTTTCTTTCCCCCATCTGCATGCATGATTGAAGTGTAAACTCCATTAATATCTAATACAATCATAAACCCCCACTTTCGATGGCATTGTGAACTATATGCAAGGAAATCTGCTACAAAATCGCTGCATGCCACTATAAAAGGTCAATATCTAGGTCTATTATCTGACACCAACACAGCTAATAGGGATTTTGTCGCAATAAACAATCGATAGTTTGTGACATTTAAAATCTTCAGTAAAACTGTTTATCTCGTTTTCACAGTACACGTAAAAGTTTTTTTGCTAATCGTTTCAGAGGTCGCCCCATTTACTTTTACAGTTGTAATGTCTTTAATTAAATATATCATTGGCATCTACTAGGATAGATTTACATGCCTCAGTTTTCCAAAACACAATATTAGTCTTAAGAGTGGAGATATACCTGCTGTTTGGTCATGTGGTCGTGTAGACAACTGTTCATATAGTTGCCCATGTGCTACGCATGTTACTGGAGGCTTCCTCTAGAGGTCATACCTCTCCGTTCGTCCAGTATTTTCCACTCTACATGGTCTTAATAGTCTCAAATTTGTTCTGGCTTGTAAAATAGTACTGATCTTTTGCCAGCTGTTCTGACAAGCATATTTGTCACTGTCGAGAGGCAAGGACACATTTTTGCGGTCACACAGCCTTTCTTCAAAACTTTTTGCTGTTTTTACGTCGCCTACACTGCCCCTAGCGTTTCTGTGTGTACTGCACCTTAGGTTTGCGTAGCATTAATTTCTCAGGATGTGCACAACCAACGCACCAAATGGATGCAGGTTACACAAGGCAGCCATCATGCGAACGCGTAGTTAACAGCAAGTATATCTCTACCCTTATACTGTACATCTATATTCACCCCTTGTCTGAAACCCTATGTATTTGAACCCCACCTCCTGATGAGCCTAGTGTGCTGTGATTAGTTAGCTTTGCCAACTCTGTTCTGACTGGTCAACCGCCAGAGGGACACCTTGTTACAAGTTCCGCCCCACACTGCAGTGGCTGTTCTTGAATGGAATCGATTCTGCCGTATCAGTTTGAGCCAGAGTCTGATCCTGAAAGACTGGTAGAACAAGCTGGGAGATCCACCTTGCTAGACTGGAGCAGGGGTGGTAAGTTTTTACTGTTTTAGCGCTCTGTATGTAGTGGGAGGGTGTGCCTAGCTTGCCAGTAGGTGGGAAATAAGGACTGTGTTCCAACCAGACGCTTTAGGCAGCTGAGAAAAGTGGTTACTCTGCTAGCTTTTATAACTGTGCAGACCATTAGGGTTGCACAAATGGCAATTATATGTTGAATATAAGATGAAAATCATCTTTTTTTTATTATATTAATTAAAATTTTCAGCGAGCCAGTTCCATTTTGTTGGTTGCCTACTCTTCACTTCCACTGCACTTGTGTTGCTGATGAACTACTTTGTTCGATATGTACTGGGAATTAAAGACCGTACCTTTAATCCAGTATCTGGAGAGATGAATACTCTTCTCTTTTTACTCCATCTACACTTTGCCATGCAGGGTGGCATTCCTCTTCTGCTCTGGGTGGCCTGACAAGAGTCTCCCTGCATTAAAAAGAAAAACTGAGAGTGTCAGTCCGAGTTGATGACCGCCAGGTCCTAAAAACTCTATCACAAACATCAATGTAAGATGAAAAAGCAAGAAGCATTCTAAAAACTCTTCATTACAGCTAAGATGATGCTAATAAAACACAGTTTACTCAGTTAAGACTTTTGATATCATATAATGGCCATGTAATTGCACTCAGCAGGATCATTTTATCACATTATGTAAGTAATTGATTTGGCTCAACCATCACTCACTACCACTGTTTTAAGTGAAAATGGTTTGGCAATATAATCATAATAGGCAAAATAAATAAAAAAGCAAACCTTTTTCCATTAGTGAGGTTACAAAGCCCAACACCAGTAAATGCATTTGTAAATATTATGGAGGAATAATGAATTTCAATAATTTCCTCAGAGCTCACGACAAAACACTGCCAGCAATTTTTCCCAGACAGAAACTCAAACTCAATTCTTGCCTACGTTTTCTGTTCAACCATGCAGTAGGGCTTTATAATGGTGTAGATATGCAATAACATTTCTTCCTGCTTTATGGTTGCAGTACGTGCTGTGCTATGTGTGGAACAAATGAATGAGGGGAAGAAAAAAAAAACGTGTTAGTCATCCTGGTGTATACAGTACTGAAATCTCAGCCTGTGGCACTGACCTGTGGGCGCCTAATGATGAAACTGCTGAGCTGTTCCTTTTGACTCGGCAGGGCAGCACCTGCTTCCTCTGCTCTCTTCTTGTCTTCTTCCACCTCCTTGTGGGACCACAATTACAAGAAGGAAACACAGAAAAAAATGTCATGGCAAGAGCAAACATATTAGACCACCATATAACAACAGTGTTCGCAGATCAACGACCAATCACTTTATTAGACATTATTAGAAGCTGATGTTTTGAAAAAGTTGCCTTCCATAAATGACACATATCCAAAGCCAATATCCCACTGCACAGGTAAGCCCAAAACCTAAAAGTGCACTCGTAAGCCAGCAGAGTTTTAGTTGTACTATCCTATCCCTCTATAGACAAGCCAGAAGAATCCTATCTTAAATCCTTGTGGATGTAGACCTAGGACATTAGTGCAGTAGAAAAAGCCTTAAATATGCATCATATAACAGTTTTAAAGAGGCACTGATTCAAGATTCATTTACAACCTACTCCTTTTGTAGTAAACATGGTAAACATGTTCAGCTGAATTCATAATTCATTTTATCCATAGATACTTACTAAAAATCTTGCCAACAGCAGCTTATTCTTCACCTTCATAAGATCAAAACGATCTTGCTCTATAGTTATAGACAGCATGTCCTTTGGGCTCTGTAACAGGGAAGGAAGTATATTTGAAGCATGTTTTACATGTAACTTATTGATAAAATAATTACCTATCCAACCAACCAACCAGCCAGCCAATCTCAAAACCGAACAACCAACCAGCCAGCCAATCACAAAACCGAACAACCAACCAGCCAGCCAATCACAAAACCGACCGACCAACCAACCAACCAACCAACCAACCAGCCAGCCAATCACAAATCAGACCAACCAACCAGCCAGCCACCCAATCACAAAACCGGCCAACCAACAACCAGCGACCCAATCACAAAACCGACCAACCAACCAAACAGCCAGCCAATCACAAAACTGACCAACCAACCAGCCAGCCAATCACAAAACCGACCAACCAACCAGCCAGCCACCCAATCACAAAACCGACCAACCAACCAGCCAGCCTGCCAATCACAAAACCGATCAACCAACCAGCCAGCCAGCCAATCACAAAACCGATCAACCAACCAGCCAGCCAATCACAAAACCGACCAACCAACCAGCCAGCCTGCCAATCACAAAACCGATCAACCAACCAGCCAGCCAGCCAATCACAAAACCGATCAACCAACCAGCCAGCCAATCACAAAACCGACCAACCAACCAGCCAGCCTGCCAATCACAAAACCGACCAACCAACCACCCACCAAGCCAATCACAAATTTTGGGGAATGTGTGGCTGAGACGTAGTAACCCGAAAACATGCACTTCCAAAAAGTTGCTGTTTGGTTTTAAAGAAGTAAATACTGAAGAGCCTTTGGTTGGACAATTACTGCAGTAATGAATATGTTTAAGATGGCAACAATTATTTTAACCTTAATTGATGCATTCCTTAAACAACCTCTGTCTGACTAAGTTACCACCTTTCTGAAGGGTCAAATTATTGGCCTCCATCAAACAAATACAACAACTAAGAAGACGAAATTACTGGAATTGGCTTAAGAACTGTCGGAAAACTGGAAGGACAGTGGTGATCCGACAACCTTGCTGTGGTCGGAAATAAACCCTGAACGATGGTGACTGAAGATCATTTCAACAGTTTGTAAAGTTAAGCGAAATATTTGAGTGTAGAATTTTAACATGGCCAGGCGGTGCAGTTTAGTGATGCCCATTTTTAGAGTTGGCTCTTACTCTCGCCCCCACTTCATTTTAACCAAGACCTGAGCAGGTAAGACAGAACTTTATCATCCCAAAGTAAATTCTTGTACCAGACGTTGTACAGAGAAATCACAATAAGAACAAAAACAATACAGTAATAATAAACATAACACTATAGTGGCTAAAAAAAGCTACATTTAGTAAGAATAAGTGAAGCTAAAAAAAATCAGAACTGTACATTGAAGTTACACTGGCAGTGATATTAGTTATAATATAAGAATACAAATAATCTCTGCGCATGATTTCAAAAAGTAATACTGCACTTGATACAGGGAGTATTGCACCTAATTATGAAAAGGAGATCGCATATTCGCCAGCTTCTTTGTGGACCTCTCCACCTTAAGTGATGATGTAGTTACCTTAGTACCAGAATGTAACTGCAGCACCATTTAAGGTGGAACGGAACGTTCAATAAGAAGGTGGAAATCCTTTCCACAGCGTTCCGTAAAACACATGGTTTGTTTTTTGGCTTTGGTTCCTTGTACCGCAAATGATTAAGAATGAAGATCGTATAGAAACCGATCGTGTGAGCAGAGACACAGCGGCTGGTGAGAACCGCTGCTGCTGTTTGGAGCGGACTCTCCCCTGCTTTACACTCACCTCCGTCAGAATGTCCGATTACAATAAATAAACACGGTGTCGACAGAATCGAGGAGTCGACTCCCAGACTTGCTGTCTAGAGTCACTGACCAAGAGTCGACTCCCAGACGTGCTGAAATCGAAGAATCGACTCTTTTGAAATCGACTCCCCGGCACTAACACAGTGCGGAGTGCAGGTCTTAGGCAATTAGACGCATGTTACTCGACTGGCAAGTGCCTGAGGCGATAACCAGCACCCCCGCACCAATTACCCTGAGCCAAGAAGTCGAAGATTTCCCTTTAATAGCCACAATATCAAACAACAAAGCACTGAGAACCGTGAATGGAGAACAGGGAGTAAAGTCACTGAGCCCTTTTGGCTTAATCCGAACGAAGTGGTCCAGAGCGGAGCTCATTTGGCTGCCATACGAAAAGCCCCTCATTCAAACCAATCATTCTTCTTTGTTTTCAACAAACCAATACCTGTGTTGTATCACCTGTGCAGACGGGAGTCCGTCGTCCAAGCCGCCTGCATTAGCTTCTTCATCACTCAAACAGTCTCCGAAGCCGCAGTCTGCGTCGTCCATCACATCATCATCCTCAAAAGTCGAGTTTCTCTGATTTACCACACACGCACATGGTTGATGGTAGGTTTGGTCTACGAAAGAAAAGCTGTTAGGCTAACGTTAGCTAGCTGGATAGCATGGAGTCAACCTTAATAAAAGTAAAGCGTGTGATTGAAGCTTAATTTTTTAGCCAAATATAAAGTTATCCAAATTATCCTTTACAGATAAATGGCTTCCCAGTAAGTATATTTTATATATTATCACTCCTGTTTCTTGTGCGGCTAGTGAGCTAACGTTAGTTAGCGCGTTATTGAGCTAGCTAACCAAGCTAACAAGCAAAACATCAGGGTACATCCCAATGAGCTTCAAATACATTAGGTAATTGCATTATTAGTCCCGCCGGAAAGTGGCTTTCATATGAACCTTGTTAACTAGCTACCTTTCTGCCGGCTAGCCATTTCAGAGAAGTGGAGCCAAGAAGATATGGTCGTGTTAGCCCCAGAGCATTTAGCTAGCTAACGTTAGAGAAGTGATCACCTCTGATAGCATATGACAGAAGCCATGAGTGAAGCGATTAACCTTTTAAACCCTAGACACATCACTGTTATGACCTTAAATAAGGATACAGAAGTATGTAATACTTAATACATAATAATATAGATGTTGATTTTTTTTTTCAAAATCCACAGATTTTTCAAAATATGATGTGGCTTTTATTAAATATAGTGTATTCTAGACAAATTAGAATTTCCAGAGAAATCAAGAAGTCAGAATTCTTCATAATGGTGGTGATAAGAACCAGACGTCTGACCAGACCATGTCTTTAAAAGCTCCCTTACAGAAAGCATTACCTTAAATGGTTATGAATATGCTAGCAGATGTCTAAGACACTGTTTTATGGTACTTTGGTGATGAAGGTTTGGTGTGTTTTAATGTATCTTAGCCATTCATATAGGCTCCAGCAACCCCGTGACCCAGAAGGATAAGTGGTGGAGCGGAGAGAGTGAGAGTAATCCACTCATGGTAGAGTGATATCTGAAGTGTATTCTAAGGCAAAAGAGTTTCCAAAGAACACTTATTTCTTCAGACTGTCCATCATCAGCATTACGTATAAGAACACAGAATGATTCAATGGCTATATTTGTGTTGTAGACATGGAGACTCCTGGTTCCCATCACCACCACTATAAAGAAATCAGAGTCTGTAAGTCTCTCTGCGAATGAATCATCAAACCGATCCAAATGACTTTGCTTATATCTCAGGCACCGAATCATACATTTAGAAACCTCAGTGGAATTCACCATTTACTTTGTTAATGTTCGTTTTTAGAGTGAGAAATGAAAGTGTTTCCCCTTCCCTTTCTCTAAAATATTACCAAGACGATCATTATTTGAGACAATAAATCTATATCAAATATTTATCTGCAGAATTACTTTCCAGACTGAGCACGGGTCTCCGTCTTTTTATAGGGTCAGTCCCTGCCCTGCCCAGGCCCTAGGCTTAATCCCTGTCTGGGAAGCTGACACATAGAGTCTATAGCCATTTGTAAACATGGTTAAATATAGCATAATTTAGCATTATTTATCTCAGAATCTGAAATTCTAATTGGTAATCTGGCTATGGGTGCTGTCCGGTCTAGATCAGAAGTGCAGGCATCAGTGGTCATCAATGGCACACATACTGGCCAGAATCATTGGACTGGATATTAGCTGGAAAAAAGTATAATCCCATGTGATCTATTAACCTACAGTAAAGTGTACTGTGTAAGCTGCATTTTAATGTTTGATGGTGCTGAACAATCAAAAGTGCTGCTAAGGTGTGCAAAAGTTGAAATAAGCAGAAACGGCAGTACTGCAGAACTGAGTTATGTTGTGAACTGTATGTCTTCCTTTAAAGGTGTAAAATCTGTTTCACAGTTTGTGCATTATGCCTTTTGGATGGCTGTGTAGACAAAGTGGACTGAGACTAATGTATTATTACTGGTATCATACATAACAATGTATCCAGACACTCCTAATTAATACTACTGATAAAGTTTAGAATAATGAAAACAAACATACCGAGAGTTACAGTTCACTTTATCTCGAATCGTATGATAAACAGCACACTTGAAAGTTAAATAAGGTTTTAACAACAGCTGTGGTTATAAGATAACAGCCACCGAACTCATCAGTTCACACTACGGCAAAGGAAAATGCAGTGGATCTGCAGAATGTTAAATATGCCTAATGGCTGGAAAAGCTGAATGTCCGTAATGTCCAGATTACAAAACAAAAGGACATTTTTTTTTTTTTACTTTGAGTGGTCAATATGTAATAATTAAAAATTGCATGTGAACATCGACTATGGGTCATTCTATCAAAGTGGTTCAAGCCGATTGTAAAAATGGATGAATAGGCAACTAACATTTTACAAAATGCTAAAACTGAGACAGTAAATATATGGTATACGAATAGAATATGAGTATCGTGTCATGCTCAACATCTAAGGTCATTGAGAAATAAAATATGGCCAACTTTTAAAAGTATTTTTAATAATATACACTTTAGTAATATACATTTTCATTTCATACTGACATTAAATGGAAATGCCATAACCATTTGCTGTCCTAATTTTTGTCTGTCACTACAGAAACACCCAGAAATAATCTCTCTGAAAAGAATTAACATTTGGCTACACCCCTAAACAGGCAAACCAATGAGAAATATTCAACTTTTTCTTGTTTCTATCACCTGAGTAGATGTTTAACATTTTAAGATCCAAGTGTTTCAAAGTCAGAAGATTTCTATGTGCTTTCTTTAAGTGTCTCTAACAATCAACTTGTTAGTCTTACAAAATACAATGCTATGTACACATCTGGAGTGAAATTAGCTTGGATTGTCAAAAACACAAACAGTCACGTCATTGCCAAAATAAAAAAAAGCCTCTTCTGCATTGATATATGGGTTTCAGGAGTGACTGTTAGTTGCACTGTCTGATCGAGTCAAATATGTCCAAAAGTACAGCTGGTTAATAAATTGAAAATAATGTAAGTAATCAAATGTAGAATCATTATGAAACTGGACCAGTATCTATGTTACATGACTTGACACTGAAAAATTGATTTATGATTTGTGTGTCTATAAAGCTTGGTCAACAGACAAAACAATATGACTTTACTGCTGTTTTCCGGTGATGTGAAATGTTGAGAGATACATGAAAATAAATGTATGAAATACATCAACATAATTTAGATGTTTGCTCAGTGAACGTATCAATAGTAGATAAAGTGCAACACAAAGTTAAATGAATTCCTTGGAGATGACACATCTGAACATTTGTACAACCCCCATTTGAACTGCTTCTGTAGAATGACCAATATACCCTGGGAAATCAGTGACCAAGTTAATGTCAGTTAATGACAATAATTCAAGATTAATCGGATTTTGTTCATGTGTGGTCCTCCAGCTTGTTGCCCGTGCTCTTTGTACCACCATGAACATTAACATGGCATGACATGTTGTTAAATGCTTCACAGAACGTTTTAGACTTCCTAATTGCCAGGCTTTAATGTTTTAATCTCTTCATTTGCATCAATGCCAAATATGACATTTTTATAACATCTTCAACTAACACTCATCGTCAAAAAATAGTTGCACCCAGACCAAAATCAGCCAAAAGGAATGAAACTTGGTGGGTAGGTTTGACATTGTGAGACAACTGAATGCTTCAAGTTTCACTCTCGGCTTCGCATGTGACTTAAGCAAGGACTTTTGACTAAAGCAAGGCTTTATCGCTGTACCTGACTGATTCAATAGCCACGACTGCAGCCAGCAGTGATGCCCTCCTGAGTCATCCTGTTAGTGCCAGCACCATTGGCTGTCGGCTGCACGCTGCAGGACTACTCACACGCAGACCGTTACAATGACTGCCCTCAACACCACATCAACGTCGCCAAAGACTGCAATGACGTCATACCAGACTGTCATGGAGTGATGGCAGCGGGTGATGAGTCCCACTTTTGTCTTGGTGGAGACCACCAACAAATTCCTGTGTGGAGGCACCGTGGTCAGTGTGATTTGTTGTCACATGTGACATGTCCAGAAGCCCTGATATCACTCTACCTCCACCCCTACCACAGAATCTACAGGAACCGTGTGAGAATATTCAAGATGCATGGGATGGATTATCACAGGACACCATTAGGAACCTCTACTCCATGCTGAGACGTCTGGCATGTTATGTTAGCAAACATGGGAGCTCAATGCCATACTGAGAGACACTACTTCTGTATGTGTAGCTCAATAAATATTGCCCATATCAGTCTAAATTTATCATCATTTATTGTTCTTGGTGACTTTTATCTTCCTTCCCAAGAGCATTGCAATTCAACACTGCCTTCTGAGTGCAACTATTCTTTTGACGATCAGAATATGTCAAGCTTTTTAATCAGTGGTACCACTGTGTTATGAAGAAATGAGATGTGGAACAGCTTATGCGACACCAAAACCTACAAGTAACCTCAAAATATGTTCACTTAAAATGCAGTAAAAAAAAAAAAAGAGGATAGAAATGTGTCATTGTGTACCATGCAATAAGTCTATTGAGACTGTCTGTGCCCCCACTGTGAACTGCTAGGACCAAATCTACTCTAACATATAATACGCAAGATTTTAAGATATTTCAAACATCTTAAAAAGTTTACACTGCTAATGTACACAGCCCACCAAATACAGACTTAAAACTTCAGTCATTCAGTCGTCACTGTTAGTTTATCACAGCAGCGTAAACATTTTCAAACGCTTGAAATCAGACATAGTATATCTTGAGTTTGTGTGGTACAGTATATTAATAACTGTTAAAAATCTCTCCAACAGATGTTCTTTAAATAATAAGAATTAAAAAACAGCAGATAATGTCTAATGACAGCACTTATCAGCTCTCGCTCACTTCTGAGCGAATAAATTGACTTATAATAAGCTCAAGTTGCATAGTTAATACATTAAATTCTAGATTAAATTTAAGGGAGATTAAGGAAGATAAGACTGATGACAAAACAGACTTAGCTTTTTAGAGGGGTCAGCTGAAGAGTGTTTCCAAGACTTACTTGTACTAAACGCAGTATTTTAGTGTTCTGTTGCAAAAAGGGTCTTCACAATACCCTGTAATGCTATATAGCCTTTTTCTCACAACCTCCAACATGCAAGGTTCCTGAGCACCTACCCCTGAAAATTATTTTTCCAAGGCTATTATGAATCAAAAATAACAATGATAAAAAAGTCTTACTTTGTAACAGAAAATGTAAAGCACCAAAAAGATCCTTGTTGGCAAATTAGACAAGCTCTGTTCAACTTAATTCTAAGATAAGCAGACATGCAGAGCTTCGCATATCAAGTGAGGAATGGACGAATTTCTAATGTCTAAGATGTACAAATTTTGATCTGATAAGTTGAAGTAAAACATAATATACTGTCTTTCATAGATTACATGTAGAGTGCTCAACAGAGATGCAACGTATGGCGGTATGCCTAAAGTTTGAGGCACTAAATCCCACAAACAAAAGCTGACCAAAACACCTGGATTATGCATACCATTAAAAGTGCAGTTTTACAGGTTATTATTTGGTGTCTAAGTGCATAGATTTCTTCTCACATTGATATAGAATGGCTTATTTTCAACTTTCACACTCTCTTTCTCCCGCTGTCTCTCACTGTCTCTTGGTGTGCTTCATGTTGTAGTGGCTCCGCATGTCTTTGCGGAGACGGAATTTCTCCCCGCACACGCCGCAGATGTACAGGTGAACATCCATGTGCTTCTCCAGGTGTTCCCCGCTAGGAAAGATTTGAAAGCACACCTGGCAGATGGTCTCGCCAGCCGACAGGTGGGAAATCATGTGGCGTACATGATCGTGCTTCAGGAAGGTGCCCTGATCACAGACGGGGCAGACATAGCGAGCCATACCTTTGTGCATGTCAGTGTGCAGCCGAAGCTGGCGCTCGCGTAGGAACTGCTTGCCGCAGGTCTGGCAGGTGAACTGTTTCTCCTTGGTGTGCACTGTGTAGTGCTCTCGCAGGTGGCACCTTTGGTAAAAGCCTTTGCCGCAGATGGCGCAGAAGTGTTTGCGACGGTGGTCCGGCTCACTACCATCCTCCATCATCGCAGGCCGGAAGGGTTCCTGTTCAGGACAGGCCAGTGTGTGCTCCACAGCCAGGCTTTCACTTTCAAAAATCATTCCACAGAGGGGACAACGGAAGCCCAAGTCAGCGCTTTCCAGCAAGCCCTCCTCCATGGCCTGCCCCTCTTCTGGCAGCGGGGAGTCCTCACCTGGGGAATCCGTCTCTGCACACTGAGTCTCCCCGCAGCGCTCAGCATGCTCCTGCAGCTGCCTGCCCTTGATAAGGACCTGGCCGCACCTTCCGCAAGCACATATATGTCCCATGTGGTTGGAAATGTAATGAGAAGACTGGTCCTCTTCAGTCAGCAAGGCTCCACACAGCTCACATGGAGTACACTCCCCATCCTGCTTTTCTTCTTTGATCCTGCGCACCTTTTCGTCTGGCCCAGATTCCTTACTGTGACCCTCCAGTGCACTGGCACCATCATCCATGGCAGACCCTCCTGCCTCTTCCTCACTGTCAAATCTCATGTGATCTGTAACATCAGCTTTGAATGTCCTACGGCGAATCTTGCAGCTCCCTACGCTATGGTTGCCAACCTGGACCACTTTGATGTTTTCCATCTCTGTGTCGGAGTCTTCTTCCTGCTCTACTTTGATGGTTATGTTCCTGGACAAAGCAGGATCAGTGTCCATTCCTGTGGCAATGGACCTGATCACAGACTCTGGGTCCGACTTGTGGTCAGGCCAATCTTCTTCGCCCTTGCAAACTGCTCTGTGTTCCTCCGCTCCCTCAGAGGCTGAACTCTCAGCTTTGCTGGAGTCATTGTCAGCTGCTTTGCTGGATCTAGGTGCCTGGAAAGCCTTGCGGTTGGTGCATGTGAGGATATGCTCAATGAGCAGCTTTTCACAGCTGAAGACAAAACCACAGTCGTCACATGTGTAAGTACGGCCAAACCGGGGCCGTTCTTTTAAGGTGGAGCTTCGGCCTGAGGTCCTCTTTCGCAAATCACAAGGCTGCTCCACCAGATTCTCCGAGTGTGATGGAGCGAGCGTGAGGACCACATCTTCAACAGGCCTCACAGTTGAGATGTTAATATTTTGACGAGTAGGTGTGTTTGCAAGCTTAGACGCGTGCCCGCTATCCGCGGGGCTCGGCCTTCGCTGCTCAAACATGCGCACACCAAACATCATTTTACCTCCTACTGCGCTGGATGAAGATGACGAGCTAGACGAGGAGGAGGAGGCTGAAGAGGAGGGAGTAAGGTTGGATGTTCGGATGTCTCTGAGATCTTCCAGAGAATCAGGGATGTAGTACATCTGCAGATAAGCCATGGAGGACTTCAGTTCCTCAAACTCAAAGTGGCCCACCATGATCCGGCCGAGGTACATGAGCTGCAAGATGAGGTCGAAGCATTCTGCGCTGATCTGCATGTTGCTGAGATCGAGGCGTGCCGTTCCCTGCTGGTCTCTGATAAACATCATCCTGAAGTAGGAGCTGCAGGCTGCCAGCACGGCCTTGTGGGCCCTGAAGTAAATATCACCAATGGCGATGCAGCAGTCACACAGGAAGCCCCATTCTCGTTGGTTGTTGAGCTGCTGCAAGACATGCTCACTGTGGCTTGGCCTTGCCATCACAATGTGGAGGACTAAGAAAAACAGAAAAAAAAAAGCTTCATCATGATGTAATGGCTTGTTTTATATTTAGCAATGAGGCTGTTCATTTATGCAGTAGACTTAAACATAGCACAAGTGACAACACAACAAGTGACATTACAGCAACAGATAGTAAAAAAAAAAAATGCACTTCTGTAATTCTGTCCTTACTTCATATATTACTTTAAAGGAACCCATGAAGTTTGTGTTTTAGAGCTATATAATGTTACAGAAGCAGTGCCAGTCAAAACAGTCAACCGCTTGGACACATCTACCCACTTTTCCTTTTCCCCGTATCCTCTTAATACTTATTAAGATTGTGTTAAATTAAATATCAGGTGTCCAAACCTTTGACAGGAACCAAAATGTTTTGGATGTAATGTTGATGCTGATTGTGCCAGCTCAAAATTGCTTATCTGATTATGCGACAGCAGTCTACAATTTCTGAAAAACAATTGTCAGAAATGTACCTTTAACCAGAAAAGTTCACCGACAGTTATTATGGGTATTTCCCATTCCTTATGGTTGATTTGCGTATTTAATAGGGTGTCTGCAAACTCTGATTTGAGTTGTGCTGCATCATCCTTAACACTATGGTTTAAAATAGTAGTGCTTTCAGAGTTTCATACGTTTACCCCCACATAAATGACATTATGTGTTGGTTAGTTATAGATTGAGTTTCATACTTGATATCTAAAGTATGAATATGTGCATGTTTTAAAAATCTATAGTGCCCCAGAACTAATGACTTAATGCTATCATCAATGCTAAATACGAACCCTTGCTTGACCTTTAAAGGAATAGTATCCAGGTTTAGTACTTTAGCCATCAGGCCAACAAACACTAGAAGGCAATAGTCACCCAAATCCTTGCTGTAAATACATCCCCCAAAGCATCTTTCAATCCACTCAAACCACATCTACACTATAGAATTTAAGCAGATGAACGCTGGTACAACCATTTTAGACAGCAGGAGTTCCCCTTCTGCTTTCCCCTCGAGTGCATATCAATTAGAGTGCACGTCATGCAGGCATAAGATTGTGGTCGTAATTTTTACACTAAATATACATGTTCATAAATAGAAATTGTGAATGTCATTTATCGTCATTGTGTATATTGTGTGTGTGTGTGTGTGTGTGGTAGATTCTGAGGGGCTTTCTGGAACAACACCTGTTGTGTATAGTGGTACATGGTGAGGTTCTGAAGTGTTTCTCTCAGTTCAAGTGGGTGTGTTAAAGCAGGAAAAGCCCTAAAATGAACAGGACCTACAGGACCAGAGTTGAGAAACAGTACATCGATATGTCTTCACAGCTGCATGAGGTTGAGGGACATATTTGCAGAAATTTGGGTGACTACTGACTTCTGTTGTTAGCAACATTAGCTTTGTAGCTTTTGAGTACTAAAATTAGCTTTTGAGTACTAAACAAAATAATCTAAATTTGATTATTTAAAATGTTTCTTGGCTGATGGATTACAATTACACACATGTGTGTATATACAGTATAGAGGGACAAAATGTTATTTCAGACATAAATATGAAAGATATTTTACAACATGTAGAAGTTATATTTAAATACCTTCTACATAAAGTCTATATAAACTTCACACAGGGTTTATAAAAGTGAGGCATTTAGGTCCTACCTATAAAAATAGTAAGTAAATAATAAATTATACACATATATAGAGGTAATTATTTATGATATAGAAGTTAAATCCACTTATATACCGTATAAAGACTACATACCCGATAGGTTCTATTTTATCAGTTTATCTCAAACTCGTGAACGCATTCACTAGTATGTACCAGATCTGTACTTTCCCTTTGTTGTGCTGTAACTGAGAGGTGTAGGTCCCGCCCCTGCGCTCTGATTGGTCCATTCCTGGGCCAGACTTATGCGGGCGTCGTGGCTGTCAATCATCCCGCACTGAAAAAACTAAAAACCAAACTCTCCGCGTCCGAAAGTGGGCCGAAAGATCGGACCGGACCTCTCGCATTCAGAAGCGAGAACGGGCACTAAACGAGAACAGAAAAGGCTCGGAGCCGGTGCTCTCGCGGTCCCTCGTTCTCCCTCCGTGTCTCTCTCCCGCAAGCCCGCCGCCCCCACGCTGCTTCCCCGCACGTACTGGGAGGAGGAAGAGCTCATTCTCTCCTGAGCTAAAGCTAATGTTTACACTCGGAGAAGGCCAAAAATACTCACCCACGTTAACGTGCGCCGACCGATGGCGAGCGAAAAAGTCGAGTTCGGACGCGGAGCCGCGGGCTTTCGCCGCTTCCTTGGCCTGAAACGCGCGAGGAAAGTTGGGACGGCGGGGAGAGCTAATCGCCCCCTCGTTTTTTTGCAGCAGCAGAAGGAGCAGGAGGGATGAAAGAACTTCCGCACAGCCGCTTCGCGAGTTTGCGCACGCAAACGCACACGCAAATGCAAGAGGGGGGGAAAAAAAGAAAAGAGAGAGAGAAAAAAACGCAGCCCGCCCTAACACGGCCATGCAGCCAGTGAAAAGGCAACCATACATGAAATATATGCACGAGTGAGGAGGGAACGGCAGAGCTGGCTCTGACTGCTTTCTCCCTCGAGTCTAATGGAGAATAACAATACGTGAGCGTTAGAAGACGACGTATTATTGACACACGCAGCATTAAACACTTACGTTAAAATAAAGTTTGTTGTTTGTGACTTTTAAGACTGTTTACAGTTCGTGCGTAAAGCTTGTGCTGATTCGTCGTGCTGCGTTTTAGGGAAGTCTTCTCTGCTGGGCGACGTTCACCACAACAGAAGAACACGAAATAACAATTCTCTCTCTCTCTCTCTTTTTTGCATTTGTGCTGCTGCTGCAGCTGCTAATGTACATTGTGGTCACGTGACGGAGCCCGAGCAGAGCCCCGTCAGACGCATAGGAAGCAGCACGAGCGCTTTCCTGCAGCGGCGCGTGCGAAATAAAAAGCGCTTTCACGCACATAGGCGGTAAGATTGCGTTTTCTTCAGCGTCTTCTTTCGTCTTTCCGTGAACGCATGCATGCTTTATATGTGGAGGTGCATGGGAGGCGAGCCCCGTTTCTCCGAGAACTGCCATCATCGTCTGCGTAGAGCAGACGTGTGAAAAATGAATGTGATGCTGTCTTGAGCGAAAGGCTGGCGGTGGGAGGCAAAGCGAGCACGTTACAAAAGCACGAGTGCATGCCTGTCTGGCTGGCTGGCTGATATTTGACGTCGTCGTAGCCCATTTTGGGGATATACAAGTGCTTTTGCGTGATGCCAGTCATGCATTGTCTCAGCTCAGCAGTGTTTCTAAGAAACTCAGGCTGACCGAGCCACTCCACTTTCACCACAAACAATACATGTGTCCGCGATTTAGAGGAGTGGGCCTCCACGACGCCAAGAGTGACTCACACAAACAACCCACGAAGCATGTCACTTGGATAACAGTTGTTGTGAGGTGCTAGTGCGCCTGAGGTCTAGCTCTTCCCAGACGCATGTAACATGTGAGGCCAGGCGCGGACTGGTAGCCTCAGTAGACGTCAGAGCCGCCGGGACAATCCCATCCAGATGTAAACATCTGGCCTAGGTTTCCCCAAAAAATGTGCAAAAAAAGCTGTGCCCGTTTTCTCCAATAGAGGTCGCCTATTGTCACATCCTCCTGAACCTATACAGGTATATAACGATATGCTATGCGAGATGATGTGATCCCAAGACTAGTGCCTCAGGTCTTCCCTCTCAGTGTTTTGCCCTATGACTATGTTTTCTGTGTTGTGTGCTTGTTGGTGCAGGGTATTAGGCGATTAGAGGGGGCATCATGGACGTGTCCAGCCACAGTCTGTTCCTCCTGCAGCAGCTGAATGTCCAAAGGGAGTTTGGCTTCCTGTGCGACTGTACTGTGGCCATTGGCAATGTGTACTTCAAGGCCCATCGAGCAGTACTGGCGGCATTCTCCAACTACTTCAAGATGATTTTCATCCATCAGTCCAGGTTAGCCAAACTGCTTGTTGTGCTTCAGGATGTAAGCTCCTAAGAGTAAGCGCATGTGCATGATGAATAATAGGTCAGTGGAATGTAGGGCTGGGCGGACTGATACCTAAATACTGATACTTCTGATCCTGGCGTTTACTTTTGAGAATTGATTCTGGCACAAAAATCATATCATATCTATATGATATGTAATATATAAGCTGATGAATACACATTTAGTTACTGAATTTTCAGTTGACGTAAAATACAAGTTTAAGTGAATATGTAATTTGAACATTTTTAAACACTGCATTGAATTTTGTTAAGTGATATTATAAAAAAATCACACTCTGATTCTAAATATTAATTTAATAGCCACAGTAATAATTAATAATAATTAAATGTCTGAATTTCTTTTACAATTTTGTTTAAATTTGCCTTGTTTCCATTGTTGAAAATCACAAGTACCAGTAGCACTATCGGAATATTAGCCTTGGGATTACTTGCTATCGGATCAAACGCTAAATCAGTGGTATCGCCCGTCCCTAGTGGAATGTACGTGCAATGTAACTAGTGTTATAAAATCATTTACAGTACTGTCCAAATATCAGACATCACTCTTTCATTTATTACATTTTTAAGACAAAATGATCATTAAACACAAGTAAATAGTTTAAAGGCAAAACGCATATTAAAAACATATTTAACAGGAAATTTCCCAAAATCTTACAACAATATGTATTAAATCAAATCTATCATTATTTACCTCCTTCACTCTTTACATTTGTGGACTCACACAAGCAACAACCCAAGAATGCCTTAGCTGCCTTTAAAAAATTACATTTTCTTATCATGTGCTTCTAAAAAATCTATATAGATATTTTTATGAGACTTTATGTAAGAAAAAAAATCTTCAAAAAAAAGATTGAAGTTTACAGAGAAAATGTTATTCTTAACAACCATGAAAAACCTAGTAGGCCGCCACAACATAAAGCTTCCATAGCTAGGAGCTAGCAGAAGAGCAAGCTCCACTCTTACTTTAGATGTGGAAAAGTCCACAGGCACTTCTGTCCATCATTCCACTCATCTCAGCACTCTGAGGCTGAAAGGATGTGTAGCTCTTAAGCCCGGACCGAGAAAATGAAATATCAAATCAAATCAAAAAGTATTTATATAGCACTTTTTACAACGAATGTTGTCTCGAAGCAGCTTTACAGAAAAGCAGTTTATGGAAAAATTAAAAGAATAAAAATAAAAGAAAGGGAGTCCATGTATAGATGTAAAGAATGGAATCCGGATCCAGGCCCCCCATGAGCAAGCCAAAGGCAACAGTGGCAAGGAATAACTCCCTAGGAAATGGGCAGAAAAGAAGAAAGCTGGAAGCATGTTTCCCGAAAACAGTGTAAGCTGTAATAAAAGCAAAAAGTGGACGAAAAAGTGGACCTGACGCCTCCTCCGACCCCATCCGCATGTCCAACCTTTATGGCATCCAGATCTCCTCACAACTGACCACCAAAGAGTCGTCAGGCCTAAAGGCAGCCAGTGGCTCACGGGACACAGATTTATTTGACAAAAGCTGGAAGCACGTTTCCCGAAAACAATGTAAGCTGGAATAAAAGCAAAAAGTGGGCAAATACTATAAAATTTGATATTATATTTAGTTGATGAGGCATCTGTATATTTTGTGCTAAAAGCTACACTTATATTTAATGATTTAATAATTCTGACTACTATTAAATGAAAAAGTGGACTTTTGGACAGTACTGTACATATGCTTTATGATTAGTTCCTTAAACCCTATAAGTACATAAGTATGCAGAATAGAAACTTACAGAATACTAGCTAAATGTTTCCTATTTGTTTCCCAATGTTCAGTGAGTGTATAAAGATCCAGCCCACAGACATCCAGCCAGACGTCTTCAGCTACCTGTTGCACATCATGTACACAGGCATGGGCCCTAAACAGCCGGTGGATCAGGGCAGGTTGCAGGACGGCATCAAGTTCCTTCACGCGTACCAGCTGTGCCGCAAGACAGGTGAGGGCGGACCTGACGCCTCCTCCGACCCCATCCGCATGTCCAACCTTTATGGCATCCAGATCTCCTCACAACTGACCACCAAAGAGTCCTCAGGCCTAAAGGCAGCCAGTGGCTCACGGGACACTGAGGATGGGCGTTCCAGTGCCCGGGCTGACCGCTCTCACAGCGGCCGGCCCACTATGGCTCTGGGGCTGGAAGGGCTTCCATCGGAACGTTCGTCCCAAGGCCTTCGGGCCGTCTCGTCTGTGGCCTCGGGGGATGATTCCAACTCTCTTTCAACAAGGATCAAACAGGAAAGGGTGGAGGAGGAGGCACAGGAGGAAGGAGAGGAGAACCACCAGGCACCTGGCTCTCTCCCCTCAGCCCAGGGTAGCCCTTGTCAGGCAGCTCTCTTCAAGGACGGTCCTTTGGCACTGCTGTGTCCACGTTGTGGCGAACGCTGCTTGTCCCCTGAGGGCTTGCAGGAGCATCTTTTCACTCATGCAGCCTGCACCCTAGAGCCCTCCCTCAGCAGTCTAATGGAAGGGGGACCCTCCGAGGATGGAGTTGGAGATGTCAGGGGCCCGGAAGAGAGACGCGCTCAGAAGGAGCGAGTGGATGGGGGCACTCTAGAGGAGGCCTTGCGACAAAGTCAAGCACTGGCTGACGAGTTGGCAGCTGAGTTGAGGCGCGGGGGCAGCAGCCCAACAGCAGGTTTCACCCGCAAGAGGAAAATGGCTTGTGCAGTTTGCAACCTGCGCTTCTCCCACAAGAGCCAGCTGCAGGAGCACATGTTTGCCCATGTGGGCAAGCCTCTACGCTACCATCGCTATGGTCGTTTCTGCGGCCAGCTCCTCCACGGCTGCGAGGGACCGCCGGACATAACAGTGGGGGCCACAGCAGCTGAGGAGGCTGTGCGGGACACTCAGGACAACGGCAGCTCCTGCTACTCACTGGACTCGGAGGTGTCTCAGGAGAGCGTAGATGCAGTGACTGTGGAGTGACACATGGACACCTCACTGACATGCAGTCTCCATTCAGCTTTGACCTCAGACACTGTCCTGTCTCATGTAACTCCTGTCGGTACATTTCAGTTGAAGAAGTGCTGTTTTAAGACCACTCTGTTGACGAATTCAGTGTTAGTGTATATTCTGTTGTGGCTTGTGGATGTAACTGAGCAGCGCTGGACTGAGGAGTTAGGTGTTGTGTTTCGTTCGGTAATACTGTATTCTTCTAAAACTGTAATGACTGATACATGCACATGAAGCTAAACCAGCACAGACAATGAATCTGAATTAGGTTTCTGATGAAAGTCAAATAGTCGTTGTGATAACTACACACATACAGAGTTGTTTTCTTAATGTTTTGTAGCAGGGTAGATTTAATTCACATTCATGAGCAAACCACCCTAAAAATATGAGATTAATCCTCTGTGAAATCTGGTTCAGTGCCTTACAAATATTTGCCAAGCAACACTAAAAGCACTAAAAGCACTTAAAAGTGTTGCCCAACCAAATCCGGCCTGTGGTGAATCACAAAAATAGCATCCCTTCCTTCATTGTATGGTTTGTTGGTGTTACCGCGTTAGTACAGTGCCTGATTTTGTGAAATACTCTACAACTCCGTTTCCAAAAAAGTTGGGACGCTGTCCAAAATGTCATTAAAAACAACGCAATGATGTGCAAATCATTTAAATCCTATATTTAATTTAAACTAGTATGACAACATAACATGTCACATGTTAAAACTGAGATATTTTATTGGGCAACAGGTCAGTAACATGATTGGGTATAAAAAGGGAATCCCAGAGTGGCTGAGTCTTTCAGAAGTAAAGGTGGGAGGGGTCACCACTCTGAGAAAGATGAGGCAAATAGGGCATTGATTCAAGAATAATGTTTCTCCATGTAAAATAGCTAAGAATTTGGGGATTTCATCATCTACACTACATAATACTTATACTGTATATAAGCAACAAGGCGGAAAACCAGTACTGGAGATCTGTGATCTTTGGGCCTTCAAGGTGCATGGCGTTAAAAACAGACACCATTCTGTAGTAGAAATCACTGCATGTACTCAGGAACACTTCCCAAAACCATCGCTTGTAAACACAGTCTGCCACTGCTCCACAAATGCAAGTTAAACTCTACCATGCAAAGAAGAAAACATATATGAACAGAATCCATGGAGCGCCGCCGCATTCTCTGGGCTTCGCAACAATATATGCTGCCATTCAGACGGCATTTCTTTCAGGGAAGGGCTTACTGTTGTATGACAACAGAATGACTACATAGTCCAGGTGCTAAACTAGCGTGCCTGTCACCCATTAAAAACATTTGCCGCATTATGATATTAAAAAGTATGACAAAGGAGAACTCGGGCTGAATGGAGGAATGGGAAAACATTTCACTTTCAGAACTACCGCAACTGGTCTTCTCAGTTCCCTAATGCTTCCAGAGAGTTGTTAAAAGAAGATGTGATGCAACCTAGTGCTTAATGTGAACCTGACCCAACCTTTTTGAATTTCAGAATAGGCATAAAATGTCAACATGTAATATGTCATCTTTGTATTATTTTTAATTAAATACAGGGTTTAAATTATTTGCACATCGTTGCATTCTGTTTTTATTTACATAAAAAACCAAACAAACAGTGTTCCAACTTTTTTGGAAACGTGGTTAAAAGAAATCTGCACTAATGTAATGAACGAATGTGTCCAATTGGTGCTTTCTGCACTAAGACTATACTGTACGGAACTGAAAGTGGTGAAAAACGCTTTATGTGTTGCCTCACCACATAAACAAAACATCTTGCATAATTGGGATTATGTGGCTACGCCACTAGAAGTGAATATGTTTCTCTATAATGACGTTGAGGTTCAGAGGCCGCTGCAGCAACATCACTGACTGTCACCTAGAACTACGCTGTCTTAAAGGTCACCTGTCATCAGCACTGGTCAAAAAAAATGGGTGTTACGTACTGAGAGCTGACCTTTATGTCTCTAATGGAATAGTAAATAGCGATTGATAAAGATGATTCACTCTCTGCTTGTGTCTGGGAAGTCCACAGGCCAGATTTTGAGTTGTATTTTTCTGAACACTCCAGAAGAGGTCGGTGTACGATGATGGGAAGTTTAAACCAGTGAAAAGCTAATGTCTGTGACACTTGTGTGACTTGTAGAGTGCTTTTTGAATAGTCTCTTTATGACTTTTTATTTTATGAGCACTGAGTAATGTTGTGTAATACCGTGTTCTGATTATTTTTTTAAATAAATGGCATTTTCAGTGAACGTCATTTCAGTTGGCTGCAGTGGAATACAGTAGCTTAAACAACCCTTAGCAGGGGAATTTCACAGGTGTGTCAATGTTCTGCACAAGCTGATCACTGAGATGTAAGGTCATTTATAGTCATTTATATCGTCGCTGTCCAAAGAAAAACATGTATCTCAAGTTTTGTTGATTTTTACTTTTATGCCTCATTTGATCACATGAGCTGCTATTTACACTGTGTGGAAATTTCATGAAGAATAGACCAACAGAAATGGCCGTCTGTTTCCATTGACTTCCATTCAAATTAAATGAGGTTTTGGCCTCTCTTGTAAAATTGTCATTTTGGAGATACCTGTTTTTCTTTGGACAGCGACGATATATAACAATTTTCTCCTGTCCAAGGTGTTTCCTACCTTCAGCCCATTGAACGCTGGGATAGGCTTCAGCACCCCCTGTGACCGAGAAGGATAAAGCAGTTTAGAAGATGAGTGAGTGAATGAGAAATCATTTCCAAAGATGGTTTCTTTAGAGTGGTGGTGGTGATAAGAACCAGGGGTCTACAGTGCAAATATAGCCATTTTATTTTGACCGTCACTGAAGAAGACCCACTGCCTTTCAGAGTCACTCCATGACAGTATTGGACGACACCATTGCAGCCTTTGGCGACGTGGTATTAAGGGCAGTTGTAACGGTCTGCATGCACGTAGTCCTTCGTTGTGCAGCCGTCTACCAGTGATGCTGGCACTAACCAAATGGCTCATGGAGAGCATCCCTAAATGTCTGCAATCGTGGCTGTTGGTTCACTTTGTGAGGGTCTCCAAGATCTTTCATGTTGCTTCTTCTGTCCACTGCCACCAACAGCGTGCTATGGTAGTATCCGCACGACTGGTATGGCGCAATAAATCGATAAGACCATCCCGCCTCCCGGAGCCCTGCGGTGCGACCCCTCTCGACCTCTTCCAACTGCTCGAATTGCTTTCAAACTCTTCTCTGAGGCATACTTCGCATGCAAAAGATGCTACCAACACAACAGCATGAGTCAATGGTAAGCACGCACAACAGGACGAGCTTATATAGTCAGTCAGGTACAGCGATAAGGCCTGTTCTTGCTTATGTCACATGTGTGGCTGAACGGGAAACTTGAATCATTTGTATGCCACAGGATGTCAAACTTTACCCACCAAGTTGCAACTGGGTGCAACTTTTTTTGTTGATGATCAATGTATTTTTAAAAAGTATATTTTGGGCCAAAACCTTCACAAAGCTACTGCAAAACATTGGGCAGAGTGAAAAAGAGCTACCTTGCTGTGAGGGAGCATCTAGAGCCATTAAGCCCTTCAGATATGTGGTTCCAGTCACAACCACTGTCAACAAATCTGACTCGGTAAATTTAGAATAGAGCATTTTACATCAAAACATGAATTTGTTTACATCTTAATGGTTTAATGATAAAGAAACTGTGTGCTCTCAGTGGAGTTCCCCTGTAGTCACAGTATTGCCTAAATAAACCCAACTTTTTCACCTTTGGCCACTAGAAGGCAGCACTTGCTTGCAGAGTAAAGCTTTTTATTACATTTTGAAGGGTAAAAAGCTGAACAGGAGTGATTATCACAAACCACAGACACAGCCCGATCACGTAATAATCCAGAAAATCCAATCAGTCGATCTCAAATGATCTCAAGCAGAGGTTTTGAGGGGCTAGGCCAAACCTTAGCAGGAGCATTAGAGCGTGAAGCATTTTACTATATGGTCTACATTTAAATATGACTGCAGGGCCCACAGGAAGATAAATGATTCTTTCCCTGTCTGCTCGCACCACAGATTTCCATGTATTTAAACAAAACCTTTGAATGATTCGCATGGGTTTAACAGCCACACAAATGCCGGTCAGACTTAAGAACATACGAGACATCTTATTTTGTTTCGGTTTCCACAACAGAAGGTCCCTAGCAGTTAAAAACGTGGTTGTGTGGCCGCCATCCGTAATACGTGGGTTATCCATTGCTATAGAAACTAGGCTTATGTTGCAGTGATATTAAAAGATAATGTCACATTCTGGCTATAAATATGGACTGTGGGAGAAATAATGAAATAAAGCACTTGTGAATCGCACGTTTCAGGCAGATTTCACCTAATTCCAACACATGTCACTGCCCACAACGTGGAATATGTGGAACGTGACAGATAGGATGGAATTTCAATCACAGCAATGCATTCATATTGCGATGACTTCATATAGTCTTTATTATAACGTCACAATCTGGAAAACCATTACATATAATACAGGCCAATATGCGTGGTAGCTCACATTAGTAGTAATTTAACAGATGTTGTTCTCTCACAAACAGCGTAACCGTGCAAGATTAAAATGCAGTCAATACAATGCTCACTCGTCTAACACTGATATGACTGAATAAAGAACATAGATTTTTTTCATCCAACCGTGAGACTAGATCTAAGCTCCAGTGATGTAATCATACATACATCAAAAATGTCTTCTTTGCTGCATGCCATGGGTATGGGTTATGTATAGTACCGTGCAAAACCCAGAGACTTCCCTTAATGTCTATTAAATACAAGAAATGATTTCTGAGGAGATTACATATGAGTTCATTCATAATAGAGAATTCATAATTCTGTCATTTCCAGAGTCTGGAGTTCAGACAGTTCCTCCTAACATACAAAGACAATGGGACTCCTAACAATTATGCAAGACCTGGTAGACCCCCAAAACTGTCCCCATCAGATAAACAGTACTTAACGCTTACATCTCTGAGAGAGAAGGGAGAACATCAAGCTCCGCTCTGGCTTCAGATCTGAATAAAATCCACAGGTGCTTCTGTCCATCCTTCCACTGTGAGAGTACCACTCAACACTATGGGTCTGAAAGGACGTGTAGCTGTCAAGAAACCATTAGTGAAGAAAGGAAAACAGACAGAAGGAAAATATAGAGAAGCTTTTGGTTTCGTCAGAACAATTGGTTGACCACTCCAGAGTCCAGTCCACAAGATACTGAATCTGTCTGGGATTACTTGGATTGTGAGATGCACAAAATGCAACCAACCAAGACAGAACTTTGGAGGTGTGGAAAACTTTCCCTGCAGATTTGTTGGAAAAACTGAAAGTGAGAGTCCTGAAAAGAATGGAAGGTGCTTTAAAGGCAAAGAGTGAACATACTAAACACTGAAAAGCTGTATATACGTGTGAGGCTTCTGCCTATTTTCTGTAAAATATCAGTTTTCTGCTTCATACAGTTTAAGTTGCCATGAATGGAAAACTGCATATACATTGGCATAGTTGAATAAGAAAAGTTCAGTAGATAGAACTGACTTACCATGAACCTCAAACACTGTCGTTCCTCATTCAAATACGAATCCTATATTTACAAAAGAGGATGCTAAAACGAGACGATTCCATAATCCTAGACTGTTAAAAAGTCAAAAGAGCAACAGCTACGAAAATGGTGGTCTATGTGGAGAAATCTACTGCTCCAGACCGGTTCCAGGCTACCCTTCCCAAGGAACCAAACATTTGATGGTCATAGGTGATGTTCATTTTTAAATGAGCCTCAAGTTGGTTTCCTATCCACCAGCTTCTTAATTGAATGCTCTGTTCCACCTTAATTGCTATGACTTGTACATGTGCCAGAATGTAACTGCAGCACCATTTAAGGTGGAAGGGAAAATTGGCAAAACAGGCTGGTTAAGAGGAAGACAATTTCCCAACAGGATCCCAGACAACTTCATTTCAAAGTTGTTGTTTTGCTCTGCACGTTTCACTCCAGACAATTTCTCAAACCTTGGACAAAATAGAGCAGCTTCGCTCTGCGTTTATCACTGAAGAGGCTGAAGAGAGGAGCAGTTCCACCTGTATTAGCATCACAACCCCAACAGCAGCCTGTAAGTAGCAGCTATGCTGTGTGATTAAGAGTTTGCTGGTTATCTTACACTGAAAGTTTCAACTTTAATTTACTTTGTGTTGATGTCCAGATGGAAAGCAAGTACGTAGTATAGATAATATTAGCTACTAACAAGCTAGCAAAGCCTGTGCGAGCTGCAGCATTTAAGGTGGAATGGAACATTAGCTTAAGAAGTTGGAGAATAGGAAACCAGCTTCAGCCTTGTTTAAAAGTAAACATCAATCATGTCTGTTTGGTTCCTTGGGTATTTACACAGAGGTTTGTTTTATTGTCCTAACTGTGTCTATTTCAGCATGTAGCTTGAGTATGATCATTGTAGTGTCTCGCTGTAAACCAGCCAATCAGAGCAGAGCTCATCAAATTATTCATGAGCTCACCAAAACAAGGAAAACAGCTCATTTCATTGTAGGGCCAAATCATAGGGACGTAAATTGGCATGTAAAACTGCATCTGGGCATCAGTCACATACCTTCTATCTATCATCAGAGAAGAGTGTAACATACTGAATAAATGCATTCTATGGCAGCTTTGCTGGCCAAACTGAATGGAATTTGAAGAGATGAAGGGTGGTCTCTGACTTATGCACAGCACTGTCTATCATGCATGGTCCTGATCTATCTGATTACTCTGTAGCTCAGCTGACAGCTGTTCCATAGCGCTGTTAATGGCTGCATGGACCAAAGAAAAAGCAGTCTGCACCAATAAGATCTCCGAAAACTGACTACTGCTGTCACTGTGGTCCAAAGTCTGTAACGAGTTCTTCAGCCCCCTGTTAACTTGAAATCTGTGACAGGACCTGTTCACTGAAAGAAGTTGCGACAGCGCATTACACTGTGGAATGTCATGCTCCACAGGTTCTGGGATTTCTTCATCTGACGAGTGAACATCTTCTATTTTAATAACTGGCTTGCATTTAACATCATTTACAAGCTTATCAAGGTCGTTTAGCACAACCGCATTAGTAGCGGTAGTAGTAATATCTGGGGAGGCATCAGGAGCTGTCATATCTGAATTACACTCAGGAATACATGTCATAGTGGTTTCAGGGTCTGAGAGACCACCAGATTCTGATATCTCAGCAATCTGTATGGCTGTGTCTTCTTCATCCTTTATGTTTGAGAGGCGGTATTTGTGTACATCCTGCTCAGGACCGTGCGCTTGTTCAACCTGCTCATGAATGAAGTCAGCATTCACCTCTGCACTTAGGGTAACTTTCTCAGTACCCTCTTCCCTGGGATCTAGATCGTTCCCTGGATAGCTTTCCTCATGGATTCTTGCCATGTCCTCATGAGTCTCACTTGATCCTTTCAGCTGCTCCGCCACAGCTTTATCCCCAGATGGCTCGGGAGCGCAGTAATCAGACTGATCAATGGCAGAGCTGGATCTCTCGACACTTTTTTCAGAGGTTATTTCAATAAACGTGTCATTGTCTGGACCTGGGCAGCCCTTTTCTTGCTTCTGACTACTGCTGGAAGTGGCAGAACGTCTCTTGAAGATGGGCCACATTCTAACATGGAGCTTTCTTTTCCCTTTCCTCGTGCCTCCCTTCTTAAGCAAGCTTATTTTGCACCTTTCCGTCACACTATAAGAGTCACCTGAAAGGGTCAGGAGTTCGGGTGAAGTACCTTCAAGGCTGATTTGTGCTCTGTGTGTGGCACTGTCTTCTGCATCTTCCGCAGATTTAATATCTAACTGCTTTCTCCTTCGAAGACATGTAAAGGCAGGAGAGAACATCCTTCTGATTGTTGCTTTTGCTCTGCTTCTTCTCAGCCTACTCTTGCCATGTTGTCCCTCGACCCTGCTCTGTTCTGACTTTGACTCTGCTTCCAAAAACTCTTCTTGAGGATCTGTGCGCATTTCTTGTTCCTCTACAGCAAAGGCGGTTTGAGGGCTTTGACGCGTAACCTGGTGCGATTCGCCACCTGCATCACTGTTGCCTTGGTGCTCTTCCACCGTGTGCTTTGGTGTGCCGTTATTTTTGTCTCGCCGTTGCTTCCTCCAAGCTTGAGCGTCAGACTTCTTCTCATCCTGAACAGGAGATTTCGTTTTGCCCAGCAGAAGTCTGGGTGGGCCTGTTAGTTTTCTTTTCAGACCTACCTTCTCCTGAAATTCCACCCCCATCTCCTCCGTTTCCATTGTTTGTTAACGGGAAGGGCTTTGTCGAGTGGAAATGAGGACAGTTTGCAGAAAACATGGAATAGTTATTTAGGGGTGGTGTCTTCCATCCTCGTGGAAGGTCAAATCTTCCAAAGTGCTGTAAGATATCAAGACAAAGCAAAGATATCAAGACAATCACACTGAACAGACAGTTGTCAGTATTGGAAAGTAGTCTCTACAGAATTATCAATCTGGTCAAACTGTGTTACGTTGATATTCTAAGTCAGTGTTTCTCAACCCTGGTCCTGGAGGCACCCTGCCCTGCACATTTTAGTTCTTTCCTTCTTCCCAACACTCTTGGTTCAACGCATTTGCTCATTAAAAAGTCCTTTCAGAGTTGCAGGGGGTGTGTTAAAGCAGGGAGTCCACTAAAATGTGCAGGGCAGGGTGCCTCCAGGACCTGGGTTGAGAAACTCTGGTGTAAATGAGCACATCTCACATTAACTCTAACCATCTACCCTCTACATAGACCATACTTTTGCACATTTTAATCCACAATGTTGACATGTCCAAAGTTCTGGCACATTTTTTATTGGATTGTTTATTCTAATCTGATGAACTCAGCAAATAAATAGACACTGTGCATCAAAATTCACTGGAAAAATGCCATATTTAAGTTCCCTGTAAAGAATGTGTTCAGTTTAAAGTTGCATTTGCTCCTCATCTTGTATTGCAGTGGAAAACAGGTCTAAGTTGAATGCAGTTACTACAGTTAGGGATGCACAATATAATCAGAATCATAACACTATCTGCAGATAATTGTTTTAAATTGTTACTTTCATTTGGATGATTGCTTCAAAATTACATATAATTATATAGTTATTGTAATAGGGGAACATTTAGGTGCTAAAACGTCTTGTATTTTATTAATTTAACTACATTTATTACCCTACAGAAAAGAACATTACATTTCTCTGTGGTTCCAATTTCTCCACTTTATAATTTGTTGTTTATGTACGGTACAGTACTGGCATCAGCACATATGAAAAATAGTGGCATCAGCCAACAATTCCCATATGGTTGCATCCCTAATTAAAATACATCTTTGCTTTTAATGCAGTCAAGCTCACTGCAGTCATTCTTTCTAGATGTACTATTTCTTACCATTCAGAACAAGTGATCAAAAACTATTTCACATCAATGAAAAACAAATCTCCATAACATGCCTATTACCACACCATAATAACATTCAAAGTCTTGTTATTCTGCACTCTGATTTGTTAAGAAGTGTCTAAGGTTTCAACACAGGGTTTCATTTTAAAACAAACCGTATTAAAAGAAGTATAATGGAAAAGATAATAAAGCACATAATTACACCATTGATTTCTGTTCACAGGGCATTTCTTAAAGATCCAGCAATGTGCATATTGTTTCATGTTCATATTTCATTAAATATGATAATAACCCTTCCATCTTCATCAGTGATCAAAGCACATTTTGCACCACAACCAAGTGCCACATAGTTATGGCAAATAATTAACTATAAATGGTGTTTATATTGCAAGTTATTGAGATGAGGAAAAAGTCTATTAGCTATAATAGAATATAGCCTGGGTCTATATGACCCATACAAATTAGTTTCCATGATTATGTCCAAAATTTGTCCTTGATGTTAGTATACAGAACACAAGGGTTAAATGAATTTTAAGTGCAACCACTTATATAATACCCAAACAGCTAAATAAAATAGTTTACTTACTCAATAACTGCAGGTAGTAAGTGCATATGTATCTTTCTTCCACTGAAATGGAAGTTAAATATAAATGGATAAATATAGTCTCAACAGTTTTCCATCTAGAACCATGTCTATTGGATTAACTTCCTAAACCCTGTGCTTTGATGTGGCTGTCCTCTTGTAATGTAAGAGTAAGATTAAAACAAATTCACATTATCAATAGTTTTTCTTCTGTTGTATTTAGTCAGTGACTGCGAGAGCTTGTTTTTCGAATCCCAGTCTGCTGCCTCCTATTTTAGGAATGAAGCGAATGGCTAGAAATCACACTGCAAGCATAGTTCCTGCCTGCATTTACTACAAACAAGAAAGTGTTTTGCACACAACAGAGCACTTCTCTTACTGTTCTACTTCAGGAACAAACACAGGCACAAGTATTAGGAACTGAAGTAAAGCCTACCTGTGCAAAGCAGCACGTTTGCCACTGTTTTCCTCCGGCTGGGAAAGAAAGCGAGGTGCTTGGTAGAAGAGGAAGATCTGTTTGTGAGAAGACTTGCAGCTCCGCCACCAGCTGAACAGTCTCACATGCTCTGGCTTGGAGGGATGCTGTTACCTAGAGGGCCAGGCTCTCATCAGTTTCCATAGCAACCAAGTGATTGACAGTTTATGATCTGTAGCATCCAGCTACGTAATGATGCAAGGGCTGCACTCGCTCGGAGAGAGCTCGGTGGCTGACTTGAGGGAGGGTCATTAGCAGGCTGCAAGTTTTACTTTATAGCATTCTAACATGGATCCTGGAACCAAATGCATTTCCCATCCTGTCACTATGCTTATGTGCCCAATTTAAAGTAGTTCTATATTGATAATTAATTATCATTTACAGTGACACACGCATGAAACACAGCAAGATGACAAGAAGTTTTATTTCTTTCCGTTTTTCTTTTTGTCTTTACATTAATGTTTTTGTCTATAACCATTAGTGATGCACAATGACACCAAAGCCATATTTTAGACAATTGCTTATAAATTATCCATTTCGGAACAATCTTTACACCTGACTGGTGTTTCAAAGCAAAGAGATATTTATGGTCTCAGCAGGATGTTCAGGTGATGTTGGTGTACAAAAAACATATGCATGTTATTCATTTTGGTGTATTTGTAACACTATGTAATAATAACTTTTGTGTTGATGGACAGACAGATTGTGACGCGCGCTGATCTAAAAGCAAAGCAATGTTTATTAAACAGATTGGTAGTACAACACAGCAGCAACAAGATCAAAGCAGACATAACCAAGGGGCAAGGCCAGAGTCAGAGAAAGAAAACAGGCAGACGTCAAAACCAGGCAAACAATCAGACCAGCAACAGTACCAAAAGGAAAAAGACAAAAGAGTAAACCAGAAAGCCAAAATAGAGTCAAACCACAGAAGCTCAAGAATGAACAGCAGTCTCTGGAGTAATGAAGCATTTAGGATGTGTTCTAGTGGCTTCTGACTTCATAAGTGGCTGAATGCAATCAAATCCTCACAGCAATGTTTCATGATCTGCTGTAAATCCTTCCCAGAAGAGTAGAGACTGTTACTGCACCAAAGGGACGTCAGACTCCCTTTTAGTACCCTTGATTCCAGAAGAACAGTCAGATAAGCAGGTGTCGCCAAACTTAAACCACACTAGAGACATCATTTTTAGCGTTATCGGATTTTATTAAATATATAATCAGTAAACGAAGTTTAGCTGGACATGACAGGATGATTGAGACTTGACGGACACTGATCCTGAGGGGCTAATGATAAAAATTCATCGTGACTTGGCTGTCAAATTAGCCACACATCATTAGGATACAGCATGTTTTAAAGGACCTCTAACTAGGAACAATGATGTTTGCAATTGTATGTGCCCCCAGGGCTCTTAATAGCAGGCTGGGCTTTTTAACATTCAGGTCACATGTTGTTCTCACACTGTGGTTGGAACAGGAACTGTAGTCATGCTCAACCTTTCTTTCTCTTCGTTTTTCTGTCTGCCCACATTATTTGGATGGAAGTGCAAAATAAAGTAATTAAATCGTTTCAAGACTGTTGGTAAATGTCTCAGTGGGGTATGACTGCTTTGATTGCCACTGAGTTTTGGAAGGATGTGCTACTGGCTACATTAAGAGTGATGTTTAGTATAGTCACCCCCATAGGTTTTGGCACCCTTGGAAAGGACTAATAAAAAAAAAGACATACAAAAATGTCTTTGTGGTTCATAAACTCAGAAATCCAACCTGTAAAGGAAACACACTGTAGCCCTTTGTTAGTTAGCACAGTTCCCTGGAGTGTTCATGAAATGTCTGTGACATGTTTGGTCAAAATACTACAAGGACAAAGCACCCAACAAAGCAGCTCCCCCTGTCTAAAACAGTCCTGTTCAGATCGGCTTGCTCCTTTAAATGATAATGAGCTTCTGCTCACCCTGCCAACCTCTTTCATGGGGTGTCCCAACACCAGTACACCTTCTCTCCTTTAACTCTCAGGTTATTCACATGTTGATCAGATGTTCATCTTACAGGCATTCAACTAACTAATTATTCATTATTAATAATAACAAATTAATAGCCGTAATGCCAAGAACTTTCTGGAAAATTACAGCTCTGTTAATGTATTACCTCATGGAGTGACCCAACAGCCACAGTTGTGGACATTCAGCGAGCAGTGATGTCTTCCATGAGTCATCCCATTAGCGCCAACACCACTGGCAGACAGCTGTACGACACAGGACTACATGCACACACAGACCGTTACAATGACTGCCCTTAACACCACGTCAACGTTGCCAAAGACTGCAATGGTGTTGTGCCAGACTGTCATGGAGTGACTCAGAACGGCAGCAGGTCATCTTCAGTGATGAGTCCCGCTTTTGTCTTGATAGAGACGGCCAACAAATCTGTGGAGGCACTGTGGTCAGCACCAAGATAAATGATTTGTTGTCACACGTTACAAGTCTAGAAGGCTTGGTGTCACTCCACCTCCACCCCTACCGCACAATCTGCAGAAACTAGATTATCGCAGGACAACATTAGAAACCTCTACAATTCCAAGACGTGTGGTATGTTGCACTAGCAAACATGGCAGCCCAACGCCATACTGAGAGACTCTACTTCCGTATGTGTAGCTCAATAAATATTGCCCTTATCAGTCTAAATTAATCATCATTTATTGTTCTTGGTAACCTTTATCTTCCTTCCCAATAGCACTGCAAGCCGACACTTCCTTCTGGGTGCAACTATTTTTATTGATGATGAGCGTATATATATGTAAACTTGATTTCTCATTTATTTTAGTGTGAAACTGAGCTAATTAATAAAGACAATTTTTCTTTTAGTGCCAACTGTATGTTTTACTCTTGGTGTTTAAATCTCAGCATCCCGTACACACAGTGCTATTCCAGGCTTCAAGACTGACTGCATTCTCAATGTTCAGTGACACAAGATCCCTGAGGCATGTAGAAAAAAACTGAAATGTGCCCTGAACTTCCCTCCTGAAAGACAGCACATAAACCCCCCCTGGGCTGATTGGGGAACTGTTCTTAGAATACTCACTCCTGCCAGTGCGGACATGACCTTTCCACCCGTCCCCAGAAAATTCATCATTATCTCAGAACAAAGGAGAGAAATCACAGTAGTGTATAAACCTGAAAGCCAAACGCTGCACTGTATGTATTCATCATATTGCGTAATCCACAGGCTTTAGAGAAACGCTGTATGTAATGAATGAACATAACACTGAATCACCAAAATGGTTAGAGGTTCAGAGCTATTAGATGCATGGGGGTATTACTCATTTACAATTGAGGTGCAGGCCGTCTCGCAGAATGAGGGAGATCGCTCAGCTCGGTAAATATTGCATGATGGCCAAAGCCAAAAGAGCCCAGTCTCCCCTGAAGGAAAATTACATTTCAGAATAAACGTCAGAGTGAAAGATGGAACTAGGAAACATACTCTCTCCCTGCAACACTCCCATGCCTGCCTGGGTAAACAGCCCACTTTATTAAATAAGCAGAAAACTAGGTGTCCAGATAGCACATTAATCAAAGGTTATTAAACCCGTGCGGGAGCCCTCAGAGATGACGTTTTCTCAGAAGAAAAAAGCTCGACTTTAATTTTGCACGGACTTCTACAGGCAAAACACACCAGATACAATCAACTGCAGTCTTCATATAGGCTCGCTGTATTGTACTGGATACTGTCGTTCTCACCTCAGGAGCAACCTTAAAGGAAAACAGCAGACATGAATCATAAGCATTTCGGTTAAAACATCAAACTGTCATTTTTAAGTGGACAACCTTAAAACATTCAAAATCACTGCTGTCGCTTCTCATCTTGGTCAGCAAAGATCAGAGCAGTACA
>CM067481.1:28401684-28696410 GCA_034552555.1 Semaprochilodus insignis | reverse complement strand
GTAATGTGTTAGTGTACTGTAAGTAGTGTGTCAGTGTACAGTAACTCAGTAAGGGTAATGTGTTAGTTGAAGGTAAATACTTTAGTACTTTTACTCCAGTGGAGGTATAAAGGGAGGAACTTCTACTTTTACTGGAGGAATGTTTTAGCTTGCGTATCTCTACTTCAACTCAACTACATACTTTGTGTACTTCATCCACCCCTGAGGATAATACGTAAAATGGCATCATTATGCATTACTGAGGTTTTTATGAACATCAGTTAATGAAGAAAATGGCATAGCATAACGCAGTAACATCTGGGGTCCTAACCCCTTCAGAGCGCTCTTCACATAATGGTGATATTTTTAGACTCCTCACAATCAGATCTGGAGTTGTTTTTTTGACAGACAGGTTGGGTAATACAGAGAAGCACCTAATGAATGCAGGTTTCAGAGGAAGTGCAAAGGCTATTTTTAGAGTGGCGTCTATCTGTGTGGTGATGTCATTCATTTCTTACAGGGAAGTGAATAAACACAGATTCTAGTCTGTACGAACAGAGACGACCTGAGAGGTTATCCCTCCTACCACGGATAAGATTTCAGCTGTGGTCTATGTTGTATGGTGGCACTTAGGTTAAGGGTTTATTACAGAGAGTGAGTGACACAGGCATGTATTACTGTCCGATTGTTTAATTATCAGCATATTAAGAACATTTTCAATCACTTATGTATATGTACACTGCCAGTCAAAAGTTTAGACACACCCAAATAAACAAGTGTTTATGGTTATATTAGCACAGATTAAAAGCTCTAGTTACAAGTTACATTGATAGAATCCGTCCAAAATTGCTTAGAAAAATAGCTTTTTATATTAAATCAAAGCTGTTTTATCCTACTGTAAAGTTCCAATTTTTACAGGAGGATTTTTAAGTGCACTGCATAATTCCATGACTGCTATTTTATAGTTTGATGCCTTCAGTTTTATTCTAAATTAAAGCATTAAGCTAAATATAAGGAAACTTTATGACTACCTGACTTACCTATGACTTGACTGGTACTGTACATTGTATGTATAAGGCAGCCATAATTCAGAGAATGTATAAGATCATTACCTCTATGAAACATCTTGTCTTTTTCACAGGCCAACTTACCCAATACAGTGCAGCTACTGGCTGTTACTATACAGGTCGTTGTTGCCATGAAAACAGGGCCACGTGGGATCTTCAGCACAGTCATTTTTCTGTTGCAAAGATTACAGATTATACAGCAGGTATAATTTAATAAAGACGCAGGCAAATAGCATCTATAACTTTAGAGCCTGACTTTGTCAGAGATGAATGAAATCGTCCTGCAGTTAGCAGAGGGAAAAACAGTCGACACCATCTGCTGCGCGCAACATACTAGCACAGATCAATCGCTGATGTATGTGTGCATCTGTTGAAAACAGCTGGCCAGTGGTTTGAGAACACACATATACAAAAGGCGTGATCAATAAAACACACTATGTGCTAAGGTCATTTGGACCAATAGGGGCTGAGGCGTCGAGGTGCTCATGCTCTGCGCAGACTTGCAACCTAGCAACGCTTCTGGATAAAAATATCCACTACATACGTGACCAATCTGAGCCACATTCTCTCAGTCTCATCAACGCTGTTGACTCATCCCGCTGACAGACTGGCTAAAGGGGCTGATTGGAACTGACCCTCACTCCTACCATTTGGCTGCAGCATCTATGATAAATTAAGAAATAGTCATTCGCTATTTGTTGATGTGGTATGTCAGTCATTTGTTATGAATAACAATGAAATGACACCTAATTAAATGACAATGGCACTGGCAAACAGCAGAGCCTAGGATCATTATACCAGTCCAATAACTAATAACATTTAGGAGGTGCTTAAAGAAACTAAAGAAGCTTTAGATCTGAAAACTCCACAGGTGTTTCTGTCTATGCTTTCACTGTGAGAACTCATTGCTATGGGTCTGAAAGGATGCGTAGCTTCTAGTATCATGTGCAGTATCATGACTGGCCACCCCACATGCCACCCCAAACTTTCTGCCACATCATTCACTTCCACCTCACCATGGGACATGTGTTTAAGAGGAGTGTTGGATTGCTATTCATGGAACAAGTCACTAGCCCCCCACCCCATGCGAGTACTCACTGCGAGTACGTCTGTTCTGACTGGCATTGCCTTTAAGCGGACAGTAAATTGGCAATCGGCAGAGCAACTCTCCAACACTCCACCCCCGCTCACACTTTCTCATCATGAGTAGTAACGATCGACAGTACAAAGCCCCACACCCCTTCCTGCCCTCCGCTAGTACGTTTGTGCTGCAACCCTGCCAAAACTACCCAGCAGCCCCTTTTAAAATTTTCAAGAGCCGTTAATCCGTGTTCTCAGATCAGTGGACTGAACACCCAGATCATGGAATGTCGTTGGGATTACTCCCAACTCCCTAAGACTGCACTTTGGAGGTGTGAGAAAAATTTCCCTGCAGGTTTCTTTGAAAAACTGAGGAAGGAAAGAAGCGGTAATAAAGGCAGAAGGTGGGCACACTTAACTCTGAAAACACTGAATTTGGAAGTTAGAACCATTGACTAATTGTGTTAGTACACAGATTAATTAGACCTCTGGATTTATCATCTGTGCAGTAAAACACCCACATACACACACACACTAGGACACACACACTAGGGGGCAGTGAGCTCACTTGCCCGGAACAGTGGGCAACCCTATCCACAGTGCCCAGGGATCAGTTGGGGCTTGGATGCCTTGCTCAAGGACACTGTAGTCATGTCATATCGGTTTAGGGATTCAAACCGGCAAGCTTTTTCAACCTTTTTTTCAAACCGGTGAATTTTTTTGCAAAATATGTTTTCCTTTTTTCTTCCTGGTGCTGAAAAATGAATAACAACCAGCTAAAGGGCAAGGCTACTGGAGTCTCTTTATCTCTGTATCAATCAATAATTGATTTAACTCCAGAGCTGAAAACTCCAGTTTATTGACTTATTTTCCTTCTTTATGCAAGCGGATTATCTCATATCTAATCTCCTTAGAAAAACCTTCTGAAAAATTAAGCAAAATGATGAGTGGCATCTGAAACATACTACACAATGAAACACTAATAGTAGTAATAGTAATGGTAATGACGGTTACCCTGTAGGTATTTAGGTATACTGAAGTCTATGAAAACTTACTGTGTCTGCCAGAAGGGAGAGAAAGCCAGCTCCCACAAAGGCCTGGATGTCTGCAATCGGCAAGGTAAAGTCTGAGGGCACCTCCTTCATCTCTGGATAATTACCCAAAGATAATTGGCTCTTAATTATGCACACTGGTAAATTCCCAAAGCCCTTTAAGGAAAGAATAATGAAAATGGAATAAATATATAGATCATAAGATGGATTCTTAAAATCTTTAAAATGCTTAAGAGCCTGGCAGTATGTGCTGGTGTCATTACTCTCCTCCCTTATACCCTACCTCCTGTCATGCAAGAACATCATCAGTCTTCAAAAAGCTGTAGTTTACCTAAATCACCCTCTGATTACATACACTCATCATCAAAAGAGTAGTTGCACAAATAGTTGCACCTAGATAGAATCAACCGACAGGAAAAAAACTTGGTGGGGAGGTTTGACATTGTGAGACATGCGAATGATTCAAGTTCCACGCTCATTAGCTGATGGCTGCATGACGCAGAGCTACATGCATACGACGACTGCCCTTAACACCACGCCAACGTCGCCAAAGACTGCAATGGTGTTGTGCCAGACTGTCATGGAGTGACTCAAAATGTCAGCGGGTCATCTTCAGTGTCCCGCTTTTGTCTTGGTGGAGACGGCCAATGAATCCGAGCGTGGAGGCACCGTGGTCAGCGCCAAGATGAACAGTTTGTTGTCACACATCACACAGCCAGAAGGCCTGGTGTCACTCCACCTCCACCCCTACCACAATATCTGCAGGAACTGTGTGAGAATATTCAAGCTGCATGGGATGGATTACCATTAGGAACCTCTACAACTCCATGCCGAGACATCTGGCATGTTGCATTAGCTACTTCTGTATATGTAGCTCATATGATATGTTGCCCATATCATTGTAAACTGATCATCATTTATTGTTCCTGATGACCTTTATCTTCCTTCCCAAAAGCATTACAATCCCACACTTCCTTCTGGGTGCAACTATTCTTCTGATGATGAGTGTGTGGTCATAACTTAAACCTTTACAGTAAGAAGTGGTACATTACATCCAATAATTGATGACCGTGTCTATTACAGTGTCTTTTGGTGGAGAGGCACCTGTTTCATGTAAAGTGCCAGCTTCTCTTTGGCTTTTGGTGAAAGCTCCACATCTTTAGCACCACACATCTCCTGGCCCACCTTCTGAATCTTCTTCATAACTGGCAACTGCAAGACCACATTAATCTCAGTTAATCTTAAATTCTGCATGGAACCCATCTGTTATGGTACTGCGTACAATTGCTGCTGCAATTTAAGTGAGTAATGTGCAGTGAACCGTTTCCCTGAGGGTTATATTTAGGTCTTGTCTTTGAGGATTGTGTGCATGATATAAATATAAGCTGATAATGAAACAGCTTCATGCGAGACGTGCTAATTGATTCTCTGAAGGACACATGGTAAAGCAGAGCTGATCAGTTAAAGCAGCAAATAAATGGGACTGAAAAGATTATCAACTTAAAGGCTCCCTGCCATGAGTGATCATTGGATGAAGTGTTTGAGCCTAGTGAATAATGCTGTTTTAAACATTGACACAATGAGATCTATATGCCAGTCCTGCTGTTGCATTGCTGTGTTACAAGAGTCCACATCACAATTTCTTTTTCAGGCTTTCATTTCACCATCAGCCCTCAATTTACCTCTAGGTCGTATAGGTAATTACATGGGCTCGTCAGCTCTGCTGCTTTCTGAAGAGTTTGTGCCAGGGCAAGTGCTCCAGCTCCCCCGTCAGACCAGCTAGTGCAAGGCACTGCATCAAACGCCCCAGCCTGCCTCGCCTGGTGGCACACCAGCTCCAGCTCAGCCTTTGTGTCAGAACTACCAGCAAAAGGGATTGGGAATCAGTTATAATCACTTTTGAACATTAGAAGAATTACAATTACTGTGTAACTGTTTAAACAGATACAGTTGAGGTCTACGAAAGTTTACATGCACTTACGATAAAGGTTTAATTATAAGACTTTCAGCTTTAGTTACTTTCAGATTTCCAGTTGGTCAAAAGTTCACATACACCAACTTGAGTGCCCAAAGTATCTACATCCACCAATAAGACAGAGTATCACATCACCATGACCTGAAAGGCAGGTGTGCAAGGGAGAAGCCCTTACTCTGCGTAGAAAAAAGGCCAGACTGAAGTTTGCAGGTGATCACCAGGACAAATACCTAACTGTTTGAAGAGGAGTCTCTGGCCAGAGTAAACTAGACCCTTTCCACAAGTACTATACAAACTATTGTATGCCAATATAAAACTCTTGAGACCACACAGCATTGCTCAGAAAGCTGGCACAAATTAATTCTATTTTGGTCCAAATTTTGGTCCAAAAGGTTCAAATGAACCCCAGAGAAATTGGGAGGAAGTTGAAGGCATCAGGCACCAAAGTATCTACATACACCATTTAGAGACACTCTACATCAGCATGAACTGTAAGACTGTGGTGCAAGGAAGAAGACTCTATTCCAAGACCTGCATAAAAAAGGCCAGAGTGAAGTTTGCAGACAATGAGTAAAAAGTCTGAGTACAAAGATCTACAACTGACTGAGTTACAATAGTTCTGTTAGGAAAAATGGGCCAGATTTCTGGTGAAGTATTGTGAGAAGCTTGTAGAAGGCTTTCCCAACCATTTGATTTGTCAGGCAATTAAAAGCAATACTAACAAATAGTATGCAAACTTTCTTAGCTATTATTTGGAAATTACATTATATGGAAATAAATACACTCATCATCAAAAACACAGTTGCCCCCAGAAGGAAGAATGTCAGATTGCAATGCTATTGGGAAGGAAAATAAAGGTTACCAGGAACAATAAATGATGATAAATTTACACTGATATGGGCAATATGTATTGAGCTACACATACAGAAGTAGTGTCTCTCAGTATGGCGTCAGGTCATGCTTGCTAACACAACATGTCAGACGTCTCAGCATGGCGTTGTAGAGGTTCCTAGTGGTGTCCTGTGATAATCCATCCCATGCAGCTTGAATATTCTCACACAGTTCCTGCAGATTTTGTGGTAGGGGTGGAGGTGGAGTGACACCAGTTCTTCTGAACATGTGACACATGACAACAAACTGTTCATCTTGGTGCTGACCACTGTGCCTCCACACACAGATTCACTGGTCATCTCCACCAAGACAAAAGCGGGACTCGTCACTAAAGATGAGATGCTGCCATTCTGAGTCACTCCATGACTGGCATGACACTATTGCAGTCTTTCTGACGTTCACATGGTGTTATGGGCAGTCATCATAAAGGTCCGCGTGCATGTAGTCCTGCATCGTGCAGCCGTCTGCCAATGGTGCTGGCATTAACAGGATGACTCATGGAGGGCATCACTGCTCGCTGAATGTTGATTCCTTCTGGGTGCAACTATTTTTTTAATGATGAGTGCGTATAGAAACAGAGCTTAATAGTCTTTAGCCTGGGTGCATGTAGACTTTTTGCCTCAACTGCATAAGACAGTCTAAAACACATAATCCAGGAGACAGTACATCCAAGAAACAGGAGTCATATAAAGCCCATAATAGAGAAAGTACGTGTTGGTAGAATGTAAAGAGAAAAGCCAGGGGAAACATCTAATGTGTTACCTGAAGGTGTTGATAGCCACCACTACTGGCAAACCATATGCTCTGGCCTTCTTCACTTGTCTCTTTAAATGCGCACAACCTTTCTCCAGCAACTTCAGGTTCTACAAGACAGGAGTGAAGACACCTTATTTCACACCACCCACCCCTGTGCTCTATCACTTTACTCACATCTGTTCATTCCAGAAGAGCAGGACTCAGGACTCTCAGTACACACATGCAAACATATGCCCATAAACAATGCTGTACTCTTTTCTATCTATCTTTGTGAAGCATTTCACTTGCTTTCTGTTTAACTCTGATTAATACTGTAAGTGGGAGATGCGGGGGCTGGATGCATAACTTTTAGTACACTTTTACAACGAGAGTCAACAAACAAGCGAAGAGAACAGAGGTATCCATAACAACAACATTTAGGCATCGCAAAACCTAGAAAAGTCACAACTGGGAGGCACAGTAACAAACACAGTACAAATATAATAGATCAACAGACCAGGGAGACTAGGGCTACACATTCACTGATAGGTAGTCTCAGCCTCAGACACTCCACCAACATGTAAATAGAGGGTCTGATATCTTCACACATTAAAGGAGCAATATGTAAGATGACATAAGCAATATTTAAGAATTTTAGCTTACAATACTCCAAAATTAATTACAATTGCCAACAGACTGGGAAGAATGAACTGTTTTGACGATATGTCAAACATGTCTATATATTGTGTTGCAGAGATATCTACTTTAGTTAGCATGCTAACTAGCTATCCCTGGTCTATCCTGTCTTTTAATACCACTCGCTACCTGCAAAGGGGATAGTGAATCACTGTAGTGTTGAGTCTGCCTTTAGTCCCCACATGAGCAGACAAAATAGAATGCACACTATCTGTAATAAAACACGTCTGAAAACAAAGAAAACAAGTGACAAAAATATCTGCACAAAGAGTTTATGTCGCTTTCCACTGTTGGAGATGTTCTTGGGGAGTAACAGGATGCAATTTGATGCTGATCTCACAATGATTCTTCAGACTAGTAAGTAAATAGGAGAGGAGTGAAGTAGGAGGAGGAGGGGCAGATTACACCATTTTACATATTGCTCCTTTAATCTGGAGTGCAGAGAAAGGACAGAAGAGGGGAAAAGGATGGCTGGTGACACCATGACAAATGCCACACATAATCCATCTATATATTTGCATCGTTTTTACTTTAACAAAGTTTATCTGCAACAGTTTTTCTCATAAGGAGCTGCCATGTATCCCAAGACCACCTACAGAGCTCCCACACACCTGCACACATGTACCTCGCTCGCTTGGCACTGAAGCAAGACCAATACAACAGTGAACTTTTGGGTGACCAGAGTTTACCTCCTCTGAATACTGTTTAGGCAACGGAAAGCCTGCTGTGACCTATGAGCACAGAGAAAATAATTACACTGCCTGTCTGTTTCATCCCTGAAACACATTCACTGAGCCATGAAGCCCAGGAGACTTCTCCTTTTGAATCTCATGGATGGAAAATTACTGTACAGTATTAACACATCCACACATGTAACTTCATGGGGAAGGAGAGTGTGGGAGGGCTAGGCGGCATAATTACACTGTCATGCCTTTAATGATGTAAGGATTCTTCTCACAGGCATGGAAATGGTGTGATCTCACACCTCTGCTGGCGGTGATTAAGGTCATTCTTTACTTTAGACAGATTGTAAATGTCTTTGTGGCTTAGACTTACCCCAGGGCCTCCGCCATGCATCTTGAGGGCGCGGACAGTTGCCACCAACACCACCACATCTGGCTGCAGGTCTGATGAGCGGCACTTGATGTTGAAGAATTTCTCCATGTCGATATCAGCACCATGAGTGGTCCCTGTGACTGAAGCAGTATGACCAAGGAGGAGGTCATGCTACAGACATTACTGTTATTTTATAAGCTCACCAGACAAAAAAATGAGCCACCTTGTGTGTTTAAGGTGATAGTAACTTCAGGCTCCTACAGATGGTCTGTCACGAGGATGATCGGGCCATAAATACCTGAAGGGTGTGTGACGTTTGATGTCTAGTTTGATATGTGAAAAATGGGTGGCAGGTGTTAATGATGGCTAAAAGGAGTGATTGTATTTGGGTGTGTCAAAGGCCATAGTGTGAAGGAAGTTGCTGAGTTTGCAGGTGTATGGAAGCGTACAGTCATATGGATCTACCAGCAGTGGCTAAAATCCCAGTCTACAGGAAATTCTCCTCAGACGTGTTCCAGGGAAAATCTGGCCCAACTACGCATTTATTTGATACGAGAGTGGCTGAACATTGACTTGGCTTGCATCCACAAACTTGTTCAGTCCATGCCAAATTGAATCCCAGCTGTTATTCACGCTTGTGGAGGTATTACGCGCTAGGTATTAGGTATGTTTCAGTCACAGGTGACTAAGTTTTGTCCAGTGAGCTTATGTTAGCACTAATTCTTCTATTGAAATAAAAATGACAATGTTTGATCACAAAGTCAAGTGTTAACAGTTTAATCAGTTCTTGTGCTCCAAACTGACAGGAATTGAGTGACAGAATATGCCTTACCCACAAAGCCCTGTGGGCCCACCAATTTCAGAGCTATTTTGTCTGCCACGACGGATGCACTGCCATAACCGATATCAGCAGATGGGCTAGTGTGAACAAATACTGGGGTCCCCTGAGAGAGGAGGAGTGAAAGTGAGGGAGACATACAGTGAGAGTAATGTATGTAATACAACTAGCCATCATCTTTAGTTTAAATGAATCATTTTGAACAGAGTTATGCAATAAGTGATCTTGGGGATGAAGAACACATCTGAAAACCAGCTCCAGCTAACATTACCTCATTAGGTATAAACATACCTGACCTCATGCTAATAACTAACTATCCAATCTCAATTTGGACAACTTCTTTCATTTCTAATTCCACATAAGGTTCTTTCCACTATTCCCATTATCTCAAATTCCCAAGGACATCCTTGTACATCCAAAATCTGTTTGAAAGTAATCCATTTTTCAGAGACATGTTAATAATGTCAGTGGACATACTACATCCTACATTTAGGCAGACTTCCGTCCATGGACATCCTTGTACATGCAAAATCTGTTTGAAAGTAAACTATTTGTCAGAGACATTTTAATTATGTCAATGGACAACCTAAGTCTGTTTTAAAAGCCAGCTCACCGGTGAGCTATTAATAATGTCTGGGGACATCCTAGATCCATTTAGCCAGACTTCTGTCTATGCTCAGAGAGGATGGTGTGTTTTGTCCCTGAACATGACCAAGAACCAGGAAAAGCACAGTGTGACCGACATGCAAAGTAACAAAATGCAGACCGTTGTTCCAGATAGAGAATATGTTGGACTAATACTGAAAATTATGTAATTTTGGACATCTTTTTGGTTCAATTTATCCATAAAGATTAGTGACTCTGTTGGTTATCTTCAGAAATTAAGGGTACTAATGGGGAATGTGTTTTCCCTTTGCTTCAGTAACAACATCCACTCTTCTGAGAAGGCTTTATACTAGATGTTGGACATCCTTATACATCCAAAAGTTTGAAAGTAATTCACATAGAAAGCTGTACAATAGATGCTGGAAATCCTGTTGGTAATCCATATAGAAGGCTATATGCTAGATGTTGGACATCCTTGCACATTCAAAATTTGTTTCAAAGTAATCCATTCGTCAGAGACATAGCAATAATGTCACTGGATGTCCCAAATGCATGTATCCAGACTTCTGTTTAATGTTCAGAGAGCATGGTGTGTTTTGTCCCTTAACATGACCAAGAACCACCTGCTTTGGCATTAAAAGCACAGTTTGACTGACATGCAAAATAACAAAATGCAGACCATTTTTAACCTCCTTTTAGTTCCTTTTTATCCATAAAGATTGGTGGCTCTGTTGGGTGTCTTCAGAAATGAAGGGAATTATTGGGGAATGTGTCCTCCTGTAACAGCCTCTACTCTTCTGAGAAGGCTATATACTAGATGTCAGAGCGTTGCAGCAAGTATTTGATTGTATTCAGCCACAAGATCATTAATGAGGTCAGGTGATGATGTTTGATGAATAATTTTGTATCTTAAATGCCACCCCAACTCAATCCAAAGGTATTGAATGGTACTCCATGACTTTACAGCCCAATGCTGTGGAGTTTTATACCTGTCTAGCTGATGACTTTTTCTTTGGCATTGATAATGGTGACCTCAGGTTGATGAGTCATCTAAACTTCAATTTTCAACAACAACAGACAACAGTTAGATTAAACAGTGGGCATGTGGACTGTTTAATTGTTGTTTCAATGACACAATATTCATTAGGTTTAGTCTAATTGAATTTTTATGCAAGAAGTATCTGTGCTATTATCTCTCACTAACATAGTTCGCTATTGTTTTATTGGCCCTGATGTTGAAATATATAGCCTACTCCATGATAAACATGCCCAATCCCAAACATCAGCTAGAGAGAGGCAGCCCCCCAGCATTGGGCGGTAAAGCAGCAGTACTGCATTCTCTTGAATGTTAGGGCTGGTGGAATTGGGGTGGTGTTTGTTATCCAGAACTAATCAATAGATGTTCCTTTACATCAAGCGTAAAGCTAGGTAAAGTAGAAGGTGGTCCTGCAGCATAGTTGGGAGCAAACTGTTCATACCCTTGATTTCTGAAGAAATGCTAGATAAGCGAGTGTCTATTGGGCATATTGTGTAGATATGCATAAGGAAATTTTTCAAAGTGATCTTTTCATCATACCTCCAAAGTCTGCATCAAGGAAGGCTTCAGGGCATTATTCAACAGCAGGGCCAAGGCACCACACACACCCTGTGATTAAAAGAATAGTGGAACAATGGCTCACATACTCACACATGCTAATGAATTAATTAGTCAGTGCACAAATTCACATCTGGCTTGAAACAGACAAGCATTTGCACATCACACACACTGACCAGGTCCTCTGTGGTGATGGGCTCCTCAGATTTGTTGGTAGCCACCACCATCTTGGCAAGCCTGGCCTGCAGATCCTCTCTACTGCTGCTCAGAGACAGTATGGCCATGATCTCATACTTCAGAGAGGCAAAGTCCTGCCACACACATTCATTCAGTCTTCATATAACAATCAGTACCGCTGAATCTCAGTCACCTCATTGTACTACAAGCAGTGAGGGAGCATACTGGTGGCATTTGGACATAGAAATAGGCATAAAGCAATAAACGACATTATAAAGATAATTAATAAGATATACTCAAGTTCTGATACATACCGCTTTGGTGTCTGGGTTAATGTCCAATCGGATGAAACGTCTTATCTCTTCTGTAGTCAAGGTCAAGGGATCAGATTTCTCAATGCCAAGTTTCTGTAGACAGGTTGCAGAGTAGTTTGTCACTTTTCTGACATTGCATTTGATGGTTTGCAGAGTTACTGCACTTACTCCGCTCCCTCCACCAAAGGTTGTTTAAGGTTTTTATTATTGTTGTCCAGTTGGGCACAGATGTGTGTGTGTGATATCTGTGTAACATAGTGTTGGCATGTGGGGTTAGTTAGTGTGGGTTAAGTGTCTACCATAAAGCAGATTGTACTTGTATGGCTAGAAGTTACCTTCCTTGCTAACAGGTTCTTTGTGCATGTGCCTGCCCTCTGCTAAAATTAATAACCAGCACTTCTCATAGCACAAATCATGGCCTGTCCCATGTCTGCTTCTTCAGAAGGACAGGGATAAGAAGGCAAAGCCAGGCAAAAAACTGCAAAGGGAGCAGCGCAGTGAGGCACAGTGGTGGAGACAGCATGGCAACAACAGTGAAACAGAAGCCAGCAACAGACTAGTTGTGTGAAAGTGCAGCACTGGATGGTGGAGGAACTCGTAGATGCTACAAGCCTGATCAGACTTTGGGTTAAGTTCAGCATAAACGGTGGCTGAGTTGTCATGCTTGTTGACATGGACTTGTCAATATCCCTCCCACAACGAAGCGTGCTCACACACACCAAGAGAGGCACATCAGATAACTGGAAAGCGATCAACTTCCAGCTTAAGTCAGTCACCAGTGGCAAAGCCAAGGACAGCAAGGAAAGCAGAAGTTGACTTAGAGAAGCACTGTTCTGGCCATCGCTATCCTCTGTAGTGTCGGACTTGAGCAGTAAAGAGTCCTGCCACATTCGGGACTGGGAGTGCCCCAACAGGCGCTTGTGTCGGCCAGGTCTCTGAGCGCCCAAGGGACTTGCCACGGCCTATGTAAGTCACAGGGTCGGAATAAATTACTAACTGATGTTTGTTGAGAAACATTTTTGCAATCTTATGTTGAGCAACCTTCAGTTTACACCACGATTAATATGGATAGATCTGAAAGTGTGTACTGATACCGGAAGAACAAACAGCCAAAAATAAGGTTGGCCTCAATAACTTGAACACACTTGTTCATTACCTTGCTATTAAGTCTACATTTAGCATTCAGGTTGCTTCAGAATTGTAGCTTGGGGGGTGTTGTGGGGGTATAGCTTCTATTTTTTAGTGGTTGCTTAATTAAATCCTGCTTCATTAAGCCACTGCTTGCCTCCACTAACTACACCTGTGTACATGACTTAATCTAGCATAAGTGGAAGGCATGTACTTTTGTCAGCCATAAACCCAGGTGGTGTAGATAAGCCCAGGTTGCAGTATAACAGTTACTGAAAGACTGTTACTGAAGGGAGCCAAGACAAGAGCTTAGCTAAACCCGCTTGGGCTTAAGACAGCACGGAGAGAGATTAATTGTCCACCTAATTAAATGTCTGCTCTGTTGATCTACCTTTGTTTGACTTTTTCTTGGAAAACACATAAGTAAGCTAATTTCAATAGAGCTTTATAAGAGCTTCATCTAAATAACAATGTAAAATAGTGTATTAGTGCTTTTAACCCACTGAAGTCTTTTACGCATGAACGAGGGTGCATGGTGGGAGTCCCTGCCTGTGTAAGCTTCCATGGCTCATAAAAGCTGTATGTGAATGAGAGTCTTACAATCATAGCTCCTACAGCAACATATAATGTGCATGCAGCTGGACTTCATGCCCGGCTACTTATACAGTGTTGTTACCACTATATATACGTTTAGCGCCAAAAGAATAGTTGCACAGATAGTTGCACCCAAAACGAACCGACAGGAATGAAACTTGGTGGGTAGGTCTGGCATGTTGTGTTAGCAAACATGGCGGCCCGATGCCATAATGAAAGGAACTACTTCTTTATGAGTAGCTCAATAAATATTACCCATAAGAGTCTAAATTTATCATCATTTATTGTTCCTGGTAACCTTTATCTTACTTCCCAATAGCACTGCAATCGTACACTTCCTTCTGGGTTCAACTATTCTTTTGACAATGAGTGTATTTTAAAGCGTAACAGTAATATTTACCCATAAAATTAGGGTTACGTATTAAACTTAAATATTACTTTTTTTTCAGGAGGATAAATATTCATGTACATGTTCAGAAATACCAACAAGTATATGAAGTTTGTAAAATGCTGTTGGAGACGGCACCGGTCAAAATTCTCACTCACGGTTTCTTTGGAAAAAAGCACTGCCAAAAATATGACTGTGTTGATCAGAATTGAAAACATTTCATCTTACCTGTAGCCTTTTGAGCTGGGAAGGTGAAAAGAATCGATGACCATTTCTGAATGGCACCAGGAGGTCAAATAAAACCTGCAAGAAAAGGCCATTTCAGAGCAAGCACGAACACCCACACTGACACTAATACATACTAGAGCTCATCTGACCTTCTCAGAATACTTGGCTTGGTAATGACAGTATGCTTTGATGGTGTCCACCACCAGGCTGCTGGCAGCAGAAACAGCCTCGTTGTCACCTGAGGGCTGAAGGCTGACCTGGTAAATATGTGGAGAGGAAGCAAATAATAACACAAAGAGAACATAGTAGGGAAACCACATACTGAGCTCCATCATGTCGTAGATCAATATACCTCCTCAATCGGTACGACCTGAGAATAGCCACCCCCAACAGAAACACCTGTGTATAAAGAAAGCAGTTTACAGTATGTCATCCGGTGCTTACACAGAATCTTCATATATGTCCAAAAGCTTGTAGACACTTGCTCTTCAGATATAAAGGTTATTAATTAGGACTCAGTTCCCTTTTCCTGCAGTAACAGTCTCTATACTTCTCAGAAGGCTTTACACTTAAGACCAGAACATTGCTGTGAGGATTTGTCTACAATCAGCCATGAGAGCATAAGTGGGTAATGTTTAATGATCATGTCTGGATCACTCCAGCTCAGCCACAAAAGGTGGCTCCATCACCTCCAGTGCTCCTGGAGGTACACTTTTAACACCTTTTGGCCTGTACTTTTATAGGCAGTTTGCCTGGCTCTATCCTGTGTTGTATACATCAACAAATATTTAGTTTACACATATGATACGCCTGTGTATTATGTTTGTAAGTTAACCCTTTCCTGACTTATGAGGTATAGGTTAGGCTATGCAAAGTACCCCTAAAGTACATTCTTATGGTTATAAGGGCTAGCAGATGCTTGGTACTGGGTATGTTGGCCTTAAGCTCATGAACGACCTCTCATTGAATTGGCAATCCTTTTCTAGGCAGATTATACAAGCCGTGTGTGGACAATTAGCCTTATGACAAAGCAATAAGTGCACATGAAATTTGGTTTCTGGATACCTTTGGATATGGAGTGTACATAAAGCTGATCAAGTACATACTCTAGATTTATCTACAGCTCTACATGGCTAAAGCATGGCTGAAGCCAACAACTCTCAAGTAAGTACGTTCTGAACACTGATATCAGAGAGACTAAGGATTTCTTAGACATTGGGAATTTAACACTCTTACCTTTGATACCAAAACTGGATTGTGGGGACGGTTGTTGTATAGAGGCAAAGGCATTGATGTTCAGGTGAGCTCCTAAAGCTTGTGCCAGCCCAAGTGTGATGGTAATCTGGCCTTCACCAAGTGGAGTAGGAGTAATTCTGTTCACATAAGCAATAATGGTATTCAGTTAAAGGAATTCAGTTTAGGATACAACACGGTCAAACAAACCCATTTCCATGTATTTCCATTGGTTTCATTTGTAGAATTCAGAAGCAGAAATTAGCAGGTCTGACACCAAATGATGAAAAGGACTATTTGAATTTAGTAGGGCTGTGAAGGATTTGGGTAAAGTATCTAAATGTGATTTTTTTCTGACCAATATTGTGATTTTAATTTAAATTGCCAATTTTATCTAGAAATTGAGGTCCAGGCTAAGAAGACTAGTGTATACCCTTTTTCTGGCTTGAGGCTTGAACGCAGCCAGTTAACACACCAGACTGACAGTTAATTATGGTTGTGCTTATGTACACAGTACATGGGTTTCTGATTGCTCTGATCTCATCTACAGGTGATTCACAAGTGCCATGCTATTAGGTTCAATTTTCCCACTACAAAATTTGTTAATAATACATGCTATTATAAAATTGCAACTCTTGTCATTTGGGTTTTTCACTGCAATAAGGCTGGCTAACATTAGTCCCACTGTATGATGCTGACTGTTATCGATACCTTATATACAATATGTCAAGACTGTTATGTGAAGTGGTCTGAAAATTAACTCCAATTACCCAGTGACCAACACATATTTCCCATTAGGTTGTTTATTCAGGCGTTTCAGGGCTTCCACTTGGACTTTCAGCCTGCTCGTGCCGTACGGTTCTACCTCTGTCGAAAGGAGGCCCACTTCTTTGGCAAGCTGTCCAATCGGATTTCTTGTGTATAAGCGAGAGATTTGGACATCACTGCAACAGGTCACAAGGAAGGGGTGAGTTTTAAGGGGGGGGGGGGGGCCGTATGTACCACATATGACCAGCAGTACCACAATGCATAAGAGTGATTAGCTCTTCAACTCAAAATGTTTTATAGTGCTTCAGTATTATTCATAAGCTGCTTTGTAAATGATATATTTCTGCTCTTCCTTGTGTATTTTTAAAAGTGTGATTAATATGAAAAATGGCATATTGTTAAAGTTAAAAACATTTAAGTATGTAATTTGTGATTTTTGGAATATATTTGAAATATGGTACTATATATATATTTTAAATATGGATGCACTTCAGGGCTATTTCCTTATAACGCAACTAAAATAGATTTTCTGAATGTATTTTAGGTGTACTTATATAAGACGTAATTAAGTATACATTTAAACATCTTATTAGCAATAACTAAACACAAATGTATAATGTATAATGTATAAATATAATGATAATTAAATCAATTCAAAATATATCTTCTAGGCCTACAAGCTCATTTCTATTCTAAATTGGAACAATGCTTTCAATGAACCTAATTTAGGAGCAGAATGTGCAATTTTAATCTTAAATTGTAATTTTAAACATTCTAAAAATGAACTAAAATTATCAACACAATTGAAAAAATAACAGTTTTGACAGTATATAAAAGATGTTTATGTATAATATTGCAGAGATGTCTACTCCAACCCATCCTCTCTCTAGAGGTGATAGTGAGTCACATCATTTCAACATGAGAGGATGAAGAAGTAGCACTGCTACCCCGATGGCGTATTCTATCCTCTTGTCAATCGTGTTGAAGGTTCTGCTCCTGGTAAGATCATTTAAGGGCAAGCAGCCAATGAAAGGAACAGTAACCACAATGATGGCTGAAGCTCTTGTCAAGCGACGATTGGCTGTCCCCGACAAGAAACATTAACATCAATGTTCAGCAGCAAACAAAAGAAGTGATAGAAATAGAAATAAAACAAGAGTTGACATTAACACTGCTCTCTACCACTGGAGACGCTTTTTGAGAGTAAAGGGATGAAGTAACATTTCTTCTAGACTGGTAAGGAATGAAGAGGGTGGAGGAAGGACTGTGCATTTTCTGGTGCTGTATTGCCCTCTGTTGTTTGGAGTATAAATTTGACAGGTTCTGTAAAATTACAGATTGCTCCTTTAGGCAATGTTAAGACACAAATTCTACTACACGTCAAACATGTTTTAAATGTGTACTTATACCCATATTTGAGAGTTACATCGAAACTGAAATGTACTGAAGCATATTTTAAGTTATAGCCTTAAAATACACTTTTAAATAATACACCCAAGTTGACAATTAGGTATGCTTTTGGTATAGTAGGCTTCAGTATTTTAAGAAATATGTTTATGGAAGTTTAATTATCTACTTTTAAAAGAACATAGAAAAAGCATACTTTAGATGTGTTTCCATAAAATACATGAAATGAAAAAGAGTGCTTTTAGCTTTCTCTATATACTTCAAGTGTACTATTGATGTACTTAAGTATACTCCAAAGTAGAAGTAGCCCTTGTATGGTTCTCCCTGGATGTTAAGACATTGTGCCTGTAACTGTACCTTGGCTGGGGTTTAAGCGGCTTTAGCTTTGTATAGGAAACATTCCACTTCCCAGGTTTGTACATCTGCAGAAATCGCTCAGCACTCTTGACTGTATTCTGTTCAGGACAAGAGTTATATATGTAATAAACCTGAGGTGAGGTAACATACAGTACCAGTCAAAAGTTTAGACACGGCTACTCACAGAAGATTTTCCTTATTTTTAGCTTGTTAAAAGTTAAGATGTCAAACAATAAAATAGCACTCATGGAATTATGCAGTCCACCTTAAAAAAATTCCAAAATGGAACTTTACAGGAGGATAAAACAGCTTTCTTAACCTGCAGTGGAGGCTGATATAACAAGATTTTTTAACAAGTAATTTTGGACCAGTTCTATGAGTTGGTCCATCATGAATAATCACAAAACTAAAAGAGTAACTACAGCTTTTAAACTGTGCAAGTTTTTTGCACAAAATATATGTTAGAGGTGGCCATATGGCAGAAATACAATATTGCTATACATCAAGAGTATATGTGGTATATCAGGATACGTCTTGTTTCAGACGTCCCATCAGCTGGAACTGTTAAGTCTAAGCCTGTAGAGTCTTTAAGATAACCAACAACATCCATTTAGGTAGGTGTGTCTGAACTTGGCAGGTACTGTGTGTATTTATATAACATGTAATTTTCTGTACTGTATCTTTTTTCATAATTAGATCCATTTTGAACATTCTAAATTGCAGACAAACTGGAAGTGAGAGCAAAGTTTATGGCTTTTATCATCAAGCAGCAGGAAGAACCTGCTCCTCAAACGGCATTCCGTAAAGCACACATCAGGACACAATAACCTAGCTCACTTCACCGCTTTGAAAAACTGCATTTTCAAGACAGCAAAAGTGATCAAAAGTCATGCCGACGTGGAACACCACAGTTTGAGCTGGTACCCATCTTTGTGTAAGAAGAGCGTCTTAGTTCTTCATGTAAAAGCCTGGTCATTTCTTTATTGGTCTCCTACCTCCATCAGCATGACGACAGTCATGGGCCCCACACCTCCAGGGACAGGGGTGATGTATCCCGCCCGCTCTTTAGCTGACAAGTAGTGTACGTCCCCAACTAACCGTTTCCCTCCCGGCTTGCTGCTGTCTGTGGAGAGCAAAAACATGAGCTGAAGTTCCAGACAGACTCCATTAGGCACCTAATGCTCAAAGAAAGGCCCTGAGGGAAAAGAAATACCTGGGATATGATTGATGCCACAGTCAATGACCACTGCACCCTTTTTTACCCATTCTCCCTTCACTAGTTCTGCTTTGCCAGCACCCACAACCAAGATGTCTGCCCTGCCCACCTGAAGAATCAATCAGAGTATAGTGAGTTTAGCTTTTCTGCTCCATTCAGAAGGAATATACACTCATCATCAAAAGAATTGTTGCACCCAGAAGGAATCCACCGAGGGGAATGAAACTTGATGGGTAGGTTTGGCATTGTAAAACATGCTAATGATTCAAGTTTCATGCTTGGCCACGCGTGACAATCAAGGATGGGCCATATTGCTGTAACTGACTGACTCAAAAGCCAAGATTGCGGACATTCACTGAGCAGTAATGCACTCCATGAGTCATCCTGTTGACGCAGGACTGCATGCATGCAGACTGTAATGACAACTGTCCTTAAAATCACATCAACATCCCCAATGACTGTAATGGTGTCATGCCATACTGTCATGGAGTGACTCAGTCCAGTCATCTTCAGTGATGAGTCCCGCTTTTGTCTTGGTGGAGACAACGAACGAATCTATGTGAGGAGGCGCCGTGGTCTGCACCAAGATGAACGGTTTGTTGTCACATGTCCCACATCCAGAAGGCCTGGTCCACCCCCACTGCAAAATCTGCAGGAACTGAGTGAGAATATTCAAACTACATGGCATGGATTATCACAGGACACCATTAGGAACCTCTACAACCCCATACAGAGACACCTGGCATGTTGCGTTAGCAAACATGGCGGCTGAATGCCATACTGAGAGACATTTCTCCTGCATGTGTAGTCCAGTAAATACTGGCCATATCAATCCAAATGTATCATCATTTATTGTTCCTGGTAAACTTTATCTTCCTTCCCAATAGCATTGCAATCCCACACTTCCTTTTGGGTGCAACTATTCTTCTGATTACGAGTCTCTGCTGGTACTGGAATACCCCTGCCCTGCATATCTTTGTCCAGCCCCTTCTCTTACACACCTGAAAAGACTAACTATTAACAAGCACTTTCAGAATTGAGATAGATTACTTAGAGCAGGGAAAATTTTGGAGCCACAGGTATAGAGTTAAGTAGTGAACTATTAGTTTATGTTTTTGGATTACCAGTATAAAGGTCAGCTTCGCTGTTGCTATACCAGATTATCTGATTAAGAAGTATATATCATCCTGCTCATGCATGTGAGAAAGAAAGACAGAGTAGGAAGCATCACTTGTGCAGCGAGGTCTGGAGTCTTGGAGTGACAGTTGGTAACAGTGGCATGGTTCCACAGGAGTAGATCGTGCATGGGAGCTCCAACAATCTTACTGCGCCCGATCACTACCACATTCTTGCCAGACACTGACACACCTGCACACAATATTAATCATCAACCTTAATATCCAAGGCAAGAGCCACAAAAACATGTGTTAGATCTGGCAGACACTTGTAGTTGTTCTTATAACTACATAATAGATATAAGACAGATGTTAATGTTAAGAGCCTGGCCCGATGATTATCACTGGTGTAGCACTGCGTGATTGCCTGAGCAGGGAACTGAACTCCAATCTGCTTTATGCATGTGAAGCAGCAATATTATTATTCTCAACCTTTTCCACCCCAAGGCCCACCTGAGAATAACTACAAAGCATAGCAGCCCACCAGAAAACTAAAACCAACTATATAAATACAATTTCTCCAAGAAATTTGGTGAAAGAAAAATGATGATACAAGCGAGCTGTGAAAGCACCCCAAGAAAACTCCCCATCAGTGGCTAGCCAGCAGATATGCTGTCTTAAACTGAAATTGTTTCAAACTGAAGATGTTTAATTAGCCTGCTATTACAATGTTTATGTTAGTACATATGTACATTGATATACATATATACATATAATGATATTGATATTTATAATATATATAATATATAATGATATTTATAATATTTATAATATTTATAAAACGCTAGTATGGTTATACATGATGTTTCCGGCCCACTACACACTACTGCCTCCGTCTGAGTACAGACCCACAAACCACTCAAGGGTGCTTCATGGCCCACTGGTGGTCCTCGGTCCACAGGTCAAGAAACCCTATACTACACTACAACACTTGTTGTTCACTGTTTTACAAACAGCTACATTGTACTTATTCAAATTATAATATAATTTGGTAATTTGCTTACCTGCTCAGCATTGTTGTGTCTCTAACAAGTTGACACTCTCAAGGGAAGCCACTCCTGCTACAAGCATTTAATTCCAACATATCATTGCCAGTTTAAGACTTTAGAGTGTATCTTGTTCTTTGCAGTCTCACCAGCAAGATGTAGTAGCAAGTTAGCGTTTCTAATAAAGTTGCCAACAAGTACAGTACCAGTCAAACGTTCAGGCACGGCTACTTATAGAAGGTTTCCTTGTTTTTAGCTTAATGCTTTACTTCAGAATAAAAGTGAAGATAACAAACTATAAAATAGCACTCATGGAATTATACAGTCCACCTTAAAAACCTCCAAAATGGAACTTTACAGGAGGATAAAACAGCTTTCTTAGACTGCAGTGGAGGCTGATATAACAAGACTTGTTTTTCTAAGCAATTTTGGACTCGTTATATTGGTCTGTCCATCACGAATATTCACTGAAATGAAAGGGGAACTAGAGCTTTTAAACTGTGCAAATTAAAAGAGATAAATGTATTTTGCATAACTAAATATATATTAGAGGTGGCGATAAGGCAAAACATAATACTGTGATACATCAAGAGTATATGTGGTATATCAGGATTGGAGGATGCATTGTTTCAGACATCTCATCAGTTGGAACTGTTAAGTGTAAGCCTGTAGAGTCTTTAAGACAAAAAACAATATCCATTTAGTTGGGTGTGTCTAAACTTTTGACTGGCACTGTAAATTCAAACCTATTTAAACGTGCTGACGCAGCAAATTCTTCAATTTAAGGGAAAGTTCTACTTTGAAGTCAATGAGTTCTTCATGTTCACATGTGATGGTAAGGAGAGGTGCTAGCTTGACTGACTGCCTCTCACCGGTCTGCTTAATGAGTTCCATGCAGCCATTGGGAGTGCAGGGGATGAAGCAGCTCCTTAGGTCTCCACGAGCCAGTTTGCCTGCATTCACACTGCTCAGACTACAAAAACAAGCAGATGAAACCATGAGTGGCTTTGCAGGTATCAAGCGCAGATGCAAAACAGTTCAGCTGCATAGTTGGCACGTTTGATATGTCTAAAAGATTAGGACATACGCACTATGGAAAACTAGACCCTCTCTATGCCTCCTTTCAAGCTGGGAAGTCCACAGCAGCTGCACAAGCAAAAAGGAAACATTTATAGCTACAACAGCCTGGCCAAAAGCAATATTTGCACTCCACCTCACGCTCTCTCTCTGGTGTTCACAGATACCTGTGCACTCTAACAGCGGCGCATGCAACACTGTGCTTCTTTCCATTTTGAAAGAAATTGAAAACCCCGTGTACTGCTGGCTGGGTGCCTTCAATCTAATTCAGAGAGGCAACAGATGGCAGGTTCATATACACGGTGGACAGGACGATACCTCTTTTTCTGGATGCCTGTGGTCCGCTCTACGATTCCCTTTTCCTGCCCAAATCTTTATGTTCAGTATTAGAAGGGTAAATAGAACAAGGGTAAAACCAACATCCTATTACCAACATATAAGTCTACAGGAAACAAGAATTGGAGCCATATGGAATGGGCTAGAAACAGAGGCGCAGCAGTATGTGTGCCAGGTGTCTTGAACTTTACATAGGAAGGCAATGTTTTGGACCCCAATATTGATTTTGAAATGGCTACTATACATTGCAAAATGTTATGTTTTGTTTTCATTGGCAGTGGTATTGACAAGTCAACACTAACTGCTCAAAGAGGAGGCTGGTCTCTGTAAAAGGCCATGATAATAGCTCTGCTTAATTGGCACAAATCATCTTTACAGTCCCATATCTCAAATCAATCCATGATCTACAATGTGTGAAAGCTGAATGGAAGCTCTCTATACAAAGAAGTAAAGGTCAGCACTAACAACATAGAAGCTTCTGAACTGACACTACCTTAATGGTGCAGAGGAACCATAAGCTCACCAGGCAAAAAATCAGTTGCATTGCATGTTTAAGGTGGTAGTAACTTCAGGCTCCTGCAGATGGCGCTGCATGAGGATGATGGGGCTATAAATCCCTGCGTGGTGTGAGTGACGGGATTCATAGAGTGAGAAGAGGTGGTACAGTGCAGTGAATGTCTCATTCCATGTGTGGAAAATGGCTCCAAAGCAGATGTTAATGTTGGCTAAATGAAGTGATTGCATTTGGGTGTGCCAAAGGCCATAGTGTGAAGGAAGTAGCTGAATTTGCAGGTGTATGGAAGCGTACAGTCATACAGGTCTACCATCAGTGGCTAAAATCCCAGTCTACAGGAAATTCTCCTTAGAATTGTGCCAGAGAAGGCATCCACCAATTCTGGCCCAACTACACATTTCTTTGATGAAAGAGTGGCTGAACATTAATGTGGCCTACATCCAGAAACTTGTCCAGTCCAGTCCCAGCTGTTATTGGTGCTTGTGGAGGTATAACACACAATTAGGTATGTTTCAGTCACTGGGGACTACATTTTTTGGCGAGCTTATTTCTTGTTTGTCAGTGAAATGAAACATTGTTTCCGTAGGACTGGAGTAAATATCTCACCCGTCCACATCCTTCTCTGGAGCCACTGCATTAGTCACTTTCTCTGTGTCTATGGGGTTGATGGAGTCCAGAGGTAACTGAACAATGAGTCCATGGACTGCAGGGTTCTCATTGACCGCTTCTATTTTCCACAGCACCTGAAGAAACCAAAATCGTAGCCTTTTCCCACTTTAACTGCTTGAAATGTATCTATTGGTTAGTGTAGAAATCTATTTACTGGTTGTTGTTTTTTTGATAGTCTGAAAGAACAACAGACCAATCTTATGTTACCAGTCTGGAGTCTGTTCTGCTCACCTCATCTTCTGTAGCAGTCTTTGGAAGCCTAATGTGGTTGGCATTAATTCCAATCTATAAAAAGCAGAGGGAGAGAGAGACAGAGGGAGAGGAGAAGTCAGCGCAACATCAGCATCAAGATCAACAAGGCTACATTTATCCCCACCTACCTCAGCTGCTGCTTTCAGCTTCATACTGATGTAGAGGTTTGAGTCTTCTCTGTCTCCAACCTAGAGGGCACACAGATAAATGAATTCATTGGTAATATCAAATGCAATGGCACATAAACAACTATCAGGCAATACAATTATACTGACAATGGAAACTGATTTAAGAAATCTTTGTCAACATGCTTGTCAACATATGGTAGCAATTCATAAACAAGTCTTTTTTTCCATTTAAGACAAAAGAACGAATAAAGAAAAGAAAGTGGCACATTACCAAGTGGCCATCTGGAACAGAGTAAGAGGGAAAAGAATAGAAACGGAAAGTGGTTCATATACTCAGAGGAGATTATCGACTTCATATTCTTCACGGGATATCTCAGAGAAAATGAAGAACAAGTGTCAACTGACTTGCAGCACCACTAAGCCTGGTCTAAAGCCAGGCAGCTGACTCTTCATCTCCGCCACATCCTTCTTCAGTCGCTCCCTCACTTGCCTTTACAACATAGAGAACAGTGAATATAGCACAGCATAATAACAACATACCCATACCATAACGACAATGAAGCATCTGAATGTGTTCAGTTGATTATGAAGAGACTTTTAATTAACTGCCTAAATAACGTTTATTAATGATCAACTGAATTAATTTGTTTTTTACATTCATATCTGATGGCACGGACTGTAATGCTATTGGGAAAAAAGATAAAGGTTACTAGGAACGATAAATGATGATGAATGTAGACTGATATGAGCAATATTTATTGAGCTACACATGCAGAAGTAGTGTCTTTCAGTATGGTGCCGGGCCGCCATGTTTGATACCACAACATGCCAGATGTTTCAGCATGGAGGTTCCTAATGGTGTCCTGCGATAATCCATCCCATGCAGCTTGAATATTCTCACACAGTTCCTGCAGATTTTGTGGTAGGGGTGGAGGTGGAGTGACACCAGTTCTTCTGAACGTGTGATGTATGACAACAAACCGTTCATCTTGGCATTGACCATGGTGCCCCCACACATAGATTCGATGGTCGTCTCCACCATAACAAAAACGTGACTCGTCCGAGTCATCCTATGTGTGCCGGTCTGGCATGGCACCATTGCAGTTTTTGGCGACGTTGACGTGGTGTTAAGGACAGTCGTCGTAATGGTCTATGTGCATGTAGCCCTGCATCGTGCAGCCATCTGCCAATGGTGCTGGCACAAACATGATGACTCATGGAGGGCATCACTGCTCGCTTAATGTCCAGGATCGTGACTGTTGGGTCAGTCGGGTACAGCGACAAGGCCCGTCCTTGCTTACGTCACATGCTCAGTTGAGCATGAAACTTGAGTCTCACAATGTCAAACCTACCCAACAAGTTTCATTCCTCTCGGTTGATTCCATCTGGGTGAAACTATTTGTGCAGCTATAATTTTGACAATGAGTATAATAATATTAATGATCATCCAGTTACTGGTTTGACTAATCAGTGCTCCATTATGTTAAATCAGATGTGATGCTGATGTAATTAATGCCCCCATGTTATAGCTGGATATTTATAGTGCGTTGTGAAGGCATTCATGTTTGCCATGTTTTCTGTTTTGCTGCATTACAATCTGGAGCTGAAATGTTTTTAGGGGGGATTGTACAAATTGATTTACACAACATGTCAAGCACTTTGTGCTATTTTTATTGTGACAGAAACAATAATTACAACAAAATCAGAGAACTTTGGAAAAACTTTTCTATTAGCTTAGTACATCTAGCCACAGGGAATTTGCCAATTCTTCAAGCCAAAACTGCTCCACATTAGGTGGATTGTGTTGACTTGGCCATTCCATAGACCATGTCGAGTTCGCGCCACACATAGTGTTTCCCATTATGGCTAAGAAGCTACATTTTAGTCTCCAAACATATTTTCTCATTTTTACTGTAAGCAGCGGCTTTTTCTGGCTTTCCCACTCTCAAAGTGGTTCTCTCTGCTGTGAGTTTTGTAGCTCCTTCCGAGTTATCTTTGGTGTTCTTGTTGAATTAATGCTCTCCTTGCTTGGCCTGTGAGTTTTGATGGGTGGCCTTCTTATGCCTGTTTTGTAGTTGTGCAATATTTATTTCCATTTTAGTATAAAGGTTTTAATTGTGCTACGTGGGATGTTCAAAATTTGGGATCGGTTTTATAACCCAACCCCTCTACACTGCTTCACAACTTTGTCTCTGTCCCATTTGAAGAGCTCCTTCATCTTGCTTGCTTAGTGGTGTTGCAGACTCAGGGGCTTACCAGAACAGGTGTATTTATACTGATGTCATGTGACAGATCATGTGACACTTTCATTGCACTCAGGTGGACCTTAATACTAATTATGTGACTCCAGAAGTTGATAGGTTGGACCAGATCTTATTTAGGAGGTGAATACATATGCACTTACCACTTTTATATTTAAAAAACTGCTTTTTATTCCTCTTCAACAATTTGGACGTTTTGTTAGTTCCATTATATCAAATCTAAATATAAGAAATTTCAATTGTAAATTTCAATTGTAAATTTCAATTCCAGGTTGTAAAGCAACAAAGCAAGAAAAACACCAAGGCACTGGAAAAACTTTGGTATGGCACTGTGCATACTGTACTGTAAATATGGCCATATTGTTTTTCTACTAAATGTTATAAGCGCTATATATGCATTTTCCTAATTTGACATATAAGTCCAGACTAAAGTCCAGCTGCTTGCATACTGTAGCCCTAGCCGCTGATGTGGCAATATCAGTAAAAGCACTAACTTTCAGCAGACTACATCGTACACTGCTTTTAAGATGAAAGAAACATTTATTTAGTATAACATTTGAGAAAATGAGAAAAATTTGATAAGAATGAAATTTCAAAATAATTAACAAATAATGCATAAACAATAATAAATAAAAATACATATACAGTATATTTTAGCCTAGATTTAAAAAAAGTTTCACAGTATGGAGTATATCATTGCTGTTGAAACAAGACATTGCATCTCCAAAGTGAAAGAACATACTATATAATGTAAATCAAAATTTTTTTTTCTATGGAGTTTGGGATCATTTCTTTTGGTAAAAGGCAACAGGTACTTTCAAATGCTTATCACAAACTGAAAAACAACAAAACATTAAGACACAAGGTTTTGTTCTGGAGATACAAGGTTATATTATATTATTATATTAAATGTTATTATACTATGTGGGCAACTGAACATCTGTGCCAGCAGTGAGCGCACCTTAAAGCAGCACAATCTGCTACTTAGTGGGTGTGAAGGGATATTACTATTGATTTATACAGTTGTAGACTAAACCATGTTCAGGGATGCTTCTACTCACTGTGAGGTCTTGTTGCCTGAGATGACAGTTGCTATGGCACGCTGGCTGTCCCAGCATCTTGAGGCTCCATGTCGGAGCCTTATAGTATTGACAGAAAACATGTTCAGTCCCTGTGGAAAAGACAAGGAGAAGGGTGGTTTAGATTAGGGCAAGAACACATAAGACAAGTGTTCATTAAACTTCAGAAATCTAGCATTTTGATTACCAGTTTGCTATTCGATGGATAATTACACATTAATTACATGTTAGTTATGCATTGGATCACATTTATGTCCTGTATCTGCATGTCAGACTTAAATCTGTTTTGTGCTCAGATCAAAAAGTCACCAAAATTGCTCCTCCTCAACTTCCATATACAAAATCGGCATGAATTAATTTTTTGGATCTATTCAGCAATAGATGACTGTAAAATAATGAATGTAAAATTGCAACACGCTTTTGTCATTGCCGATTCATAAGTGTTGGAAAGCGACCTGTTTTGTTCTTCAGAAAAAAAGAGCATGAAGAAGTTTAAAGCAACGCACTGCTGCAGAACAGGACTCCCTCAGCCCCTCTTAGCACCTTCCCAGAGCTCCCTCAGCGTTCTACAGTTTATACCGGATATACAGCTGACTGCTGAGTGAGGAGAGAGTCAGCAAAGCCACTCGTTCTTCCCTACACAACTGTCTCCGCCTCCTGTGTCAGTGAAGACTGCCAGCCCACTGGCCAGTGTCTTATCTCTGGCTTTTTCCACAGCATACCAGCTTGCTCCGGACAGCCTGGGAAAGCAGTAAATAAAAGACTTCTGTTCAGGCCCGGGCAGGCTCACACGCCCTCATGACTGGGGCCAAAAAAAAGGTGCAAAAAAAAAAAAAAAGGCTCTGCAGAGAGACTGTCACCGCTGGAGTGAGGGGAAGTGGGCCGTTCCAGCCCCTGGCTCGCATTCAGCCAATCAGAGAAGTCTTCAGCTGTGCGTGTGGAGTTCCTGGAGTGCTCTTTATTCTCTTGGAGTGCTCTTTATCTCCCTATCGCATTCCGTAAACTGTTCCTCTCCTCAAGAAAATGCCTACATGCAAGGGGTGGGGCCGAAGAGCTGGGAGGGACTTGGCTTAACCTTGTTCCACTGGAATGAGCAGGCTCACACTGCAGGTTCGCCCTTGTGAACTCTGGTGAAAAGTCCCGCCCTCTCTGCTCTCCCAACCCACAAAATGAAAGGCGACCTCCTGCAAATGCCTGGCTGCTGTCCAAACACTGGAGGGAGTTTCTCTCTTCCTAGATTCTTGCTGAAGCTGTTGCTGGAGGTGACGAGCTAACGGACTGCATTTCTGTATAAAAGTCAGAGAGTGATGCAACTCACTACCACAACTACTTTACAGCCTTCTTTGTATCTAGATCCACATGCACTTATTGGCTGATTTAAGGAATGTTTAGTGTCTGAAGTTCCTTGTTTGGGTTTGTACTTGAGCTTATGAGGTTAATGTTGCTAATAAAGTATGAATGAAGTTGCACTTCTTCTAACGTTTATTTGATCAAGTATCAGAATATGTGAAGTACATACTGTAACTAAATCCCAAAGCTGTTTAGCCCGTTGAGTACACGCACTGCAGATTTGACACATGCAGATTTGACAAATCTTTGCAGAACGCTGTTGAAAGTACACAGTCAGAGCTGTGCTAATCTCCACCACATGAGCTGGGGAAATTTTTGGCCTCTTGCGGCTTCTAGTGGTGTAATGCTGCATTGTACTCTAGTGTTTACTTTTATCCTGCTTCCTTTTTTATGGAACCAAAATATTGAATGAATTGTCACTTAAACATGATTTCAAAAAAAAATGAATGCATAGGTGGTAAATTGCTGCCACATGGCAACAATAAGCATTCATGGAAAACAAACTTTTCTCTAAAAATGTCAATTTATTCAGAGCAAGATTAAACAAATACAGCGTATACCCAGTGAAAGCTACAACCCAATATTTACACAATAAAAAGGATATCATTTCAATTGTTATTTGGAATATATGGTAAAAATATCATCACAATAAGATTATGTAATAAGGTTCAATACACCTTATACTACACATACTACAAAATCACATACTACAATTCCAATTACCATACTATCTGGATTATATAACACAGTGTATTTGAGCTCTGTAAAGCATCTACAGTAAAGTATCTTCTAAAAATATCTAACATTATTGTTAAAACTGTATGGGCGTATTGACTAGACATGTACTAGACATGTACACAAAAATTGGATCAGTGTATAATTTGGTTGTGATATCACAATTCTTTCTTTTAAAACTATAATTTCCAGTGGTGTAATCTATAATCCAAATGAGGAACACCAAACTAGACACTTACATACCCTAACTAAACACCTAAACACCCAAACTAAACACTCATACACCCACACTAACCACTTAAAACTCATATACCCTTCAAACTAAGCACTTAAATACCCTAGACACTTATACACCCCCAACTAGACACATATATACACCCAAATGAAACACTTAAACGCCTAAACTAGACACTTATATCCCCAAACTAAACACGTAAACACCCAAACTACACACTTACACACCCAAACTAAACACTTACACACCCAAACTAAACACTTACATACCCAAACTAAACACTTATACAACCAATCACTTAAACATGCAAACTAGCCACTTATACACCCAAACTAAACACTTATATGACCAAACTAATCACCTAAACATGCAAACTAGACACTTATACAACCAAACTAGACACTTATACACCCAAACTAAACACTTATACGACCAAACTAATCACTTAAACATGCAAACTAGACACTTATACACGCAAACTAAACACTTATACGACCAAACTAATCACTTAAACATGCAAACTAGACACTTATACACCCAAACTAAACACTTATACGACCAAACTAATCACTTAAACATGCAAACTAGACACTTATACACCCAAACTAAACACTTATACGACCAAACTAATCACTTAAACATGCAAACTAGACACTTATACACCCAAACTAAACACTTATACGACCAAACTAATCACTTAAACATGCAAACTAGACACTTATACACCCAAACTAAACACTTATATGACCAAACTAATCACCTAAACATCCAAACTAGACACTTATACACCCAAACTAAACACTTATACGACCAAACTAATCACTTAAACATGCAAACTAGACACTTATACACCCAAACTAAACACTTATATGACCAAACTAATCACCTAAACATGCAAACTAGACACTTATACAACCAAACTAGACACTTATACACCCAAACTAAACACTTATACGACCAAACTAATCACTTAAACATGCAAACTAGACACTTATACACCCAAACTAAACACTTATACGACCAAACTAATCACTTATACATGCAAACTAGACACTTATACACCCAAACTAAACACTTATACGACCAAACTAATCACTTAAACATGCAAACTAGACACTTATACACGCAAACTAAACACTTATACGACCAAACTAATCACTTAAACATGCAAACTAGACACTTATACACCCAAACTAAACACTTATACGACCAAACTAATCACTTATACATGCAAACTAGACACTTATACACCCAAACTAAACACTTATACGACCAAACTAATCACTTAAACATGCAAACTAGACACTTATACACGCAAACTAAACACTTATACGACCAAACTAATCACTTAAACATGCAAACTAGACACTTATACACCCAAACTAAACACTTATACGACCAAACTAATCACTTATACATGCAAACTAGACACTTATACACCCAAACTAAACACTTATACGACCAAACTAATCACTTAAACATGCAAACTAGACACTTATACACGCAAACTAAACACTTATACGACCAAACTAATCACTTAAACATGCAAACTAGACACTTATACACCCAAACTAAACACTTAAACGACCAAACTAAACACTTATACACCCAAACTAAACACTTATACAACCAATCACTTGAACATGCAAACTAGACACTTATACACCCAAACTAAACACTTATACGACCAAACTAATCACTTAAACATGCAAACTAGACACTTATACACCCAAACTAAACACTTATACGACCAAACTAATCACTTAAACATGCAAACTAGACACTTATACACCCAAACTAAACACTTATACGACCAAACTAATCACTTAAACATGCAAACTAGACACTTATACACCCAAACTAAACACTTATACGACCAAACTAATCACTTAAACATGCAAACTAGACACTTATACACCCAAACTAAACACTTATACGACCAAACTAATCACTTAAACATGCAAACTAGACACTTATACACCCAAACTAAACACTTATACGACCAAACTAATCACTTAAACATGCAAACTAGACACTTATACACCCAAACTAAACACTTATACGACCAAACTAATCACTTAAACATGCAAACTAGACACTTATACACCCAAACTAAACACTTATACGACCAAACTAATCACTTAAACATGCAAACTAGACACTTATACACCCAAACTAAACACTTATACGACCAAACTAATCACTTAAACATGCAAACTAGACACTTATACACCCAAACTAAACACTTATACGACCAAACTAATCACTTAAACATGCAAACTAGACACTTATACACCCAAACTAAACACTTATATGACCAAACTAATCACCTAAACATGCAAACTAGACACTTATACACCCAAACTAAACACTTATACAACCAATCACTTGAACATACAAACTAGACACTTATACACCCAAACTAAACACTTATATGACCAAACTAATCACCTAAACATGCAAACTAGACACTTATACACCCAAACTAAACACTTATACAACCAATCACTTGAACATGCAAACTAGACACTTATACACCCAAACTAAACACTTATACGACCAAACTAATCACTTAAACATGCAAACTAGACACTAGATATGCACTGAATCTCTGCTATTAATTAGCCATGCCTTACAATTTAGAATACAGTTATATTAATATTGGTTACATGTAATCAGATGTGTTTTGGGGGCCTATTTAAATCTGAAGACATGTTTTACCATGTCCACTAGGTGGCAATGTAAATCTACAAATGTCCTCTGTTCAAATCTTACATTGGCTTCAACTCTGGCAGAGTGGCCTTAAAGAGCCCTTTTATATCTATATCTGTTTTTTCTTGTTCTTGGGCACTGAGGTTCACTTATGATGTCCACATGTGCTTATGTACCAACGGTCCTAATGAATTTTTATATAACCATTTTTTATCTTCCTATACCTTAGAATTAAACAGGTTGTTTTTGTTACTGTGCCCATTTTGGGGCACATGATTATGTGGACTGGACAGGATGATGTGGGGCACAAATTTGGTTGGTTGCCTCAGTCAAAAAGCAGTCTAGGCTGAAGCGTTCTTTAAGCATTCTTTATTCTAGCCAAACTGTTTTTTGTGCCATCATAAGTGCAATTAATTTCCATTTTTGCAGCCTAGTTTCCATATATTTGTCCTTTAAGATGTGTCAGTTGTGTACTACAGTATATTTAGTTTAATAAATGTGTGTGCTTTGAGTCACAGACTAAAGTCAAATACACACTTTGAGTGCCTTAATAATGAGCTGTCTGCTGTAGCTGCTGAATACTGTAAACGCAGAGTAATGCTTGCTGCATTTTACATTACCAATGTCCAAACGGCACATTCACATAATGAAAACAGAAGCAGCCCTGATTGAGAACACAGATCTGATGCAGGTCACTTATGAGCCATTTTGTCACAGGATTATAGCCCCAATAAGAAGAGCGGTGTACCTGGCTAGGTGCCATCCTTCAGCATTACCAGTCTCTGCCCAGGCCATGAGGGCTCTGCAGAACACCATTAGAGCCCTGTAAGCATTAAAAGCATTAGGATTATTTCCTGCTCAATGGACATTAGTGGGTAATTGCTCTGGTCTGACTGATCTTGTTAGCCCAATGATATAAGCCTGACTTCCTCCTGGTGCTGAGGAGAAAACAGTTGTAGAGGTGGACAAATGGAGTTCAGTGATGCATCATTTGCACACATTGGAGGAACCAGTGGCCTTACATCATACCCAAAGAAATAGGAAGCAGAAAACCAGCACCCAATACCGGATGTGTGATCTCAGCCAGAATGCATTCAGACCATTAGGGCAGGGTGAAACAAAAATATTGGATTTTACAGACAGAATATGAACAATATTACAGACAAAATCATTTCTGATGTCAACTCTGCGTAGTACAACTGGTCCAATAATTATTTACAGTTCATTTCATACTCAGTAAGACAGCATTCAGAAAATGCAGAGTGAATGTAAATGTCCATAAAGTCACAAGATTCCACTCCTTTAATGGATCCCACTGTTAAACATCCATAGATATTCCACACATACAGAGGACAAAATATGCTCACCGGATGGCGCTGCACAAGGAGGATGGGGCTATAAGTACCTGCATTGTGAATGATGGGATTCATAGATCAAGAAGAGGTGATACAGTGCAGTGAATGTCTTGTTCCATGTGTGGAAAATGGGTTGCAAAACAGATATTAATGATTGGCTAAAAGGAGTGACTGCATTTGAGTGTACCAAAGTGTGAAGAAAGTAGCTGAATCTGCAGGTGTATGGAAGTGTACGGTCATACAGGTCTACCAGCAGCGGCTAAAATCCCAGTCTACAGGAAACTCTCCTCAGAATTGTGCCAGGGATGGCATCCACCAAATCTGGGCCAACTGCACAATTCTTTGATGCAAGAATGTCTGAACATTGATGTGGCCTACATCCAGAAACTTGTCCAGTCCATTCCAAATCAAATCAAAGCTGTTATTTGTGCTTGTGGAGATATTACACGCTATTAGAAACATTTTAGTCACAGAGAGATAATTTTTTGTCAGGTAAGCTTCACCGTACTCAATGCAAACATTTCTTTCAAATGAATGGAAATTCCTTTTTTTTACTCAAAGAAAAACTGAAACTTAGAGGTTCAGACTCCATGGCAGTAACTGAATCTACTCATACAATATTCTGAGGCATGTTCCAGTCATGTCTAAATCTAACGTTTGTATAAATGCTGCCTGCTGAGGTTCCTCTGTTTGGCCATTCTATGAAGGGCAGCGTAGATGTTTCCTTCACTGCCATACATATCCCATAATTCCTCTGTGTGAACGCTGATTTGATTTGGAATCGAAATAGCAGAAAACACCAGCACTCACTTAGTGGAGAACACTGCCTTGTAAAGCACTGACTTAATAGAAAACACAGGCAGTGAGGCATCGACACAGCTCCCAGTTCCCAGCTAGCAGGGAACATTCCCACAACTTTGGCTAACGTTACCTACAAGCTCTAATAAAGAGAATGTTTTAATCTGATGTTCAAAGAACATTTTAAAGATGTTTATAATTTCAGATAATGTTTCTGTAAGGTTAAATGTTAACAAAGACATAATGTTTTAACTGCAACGTTCAGAGGACGTGTTGAGGATGTTGTCAGGGGCACAGAAACATGATAACAAAAGAAAAACATTCTCATCTGAACAATCGGAAAATGTTTGATGGATGTTACTGAGACCAGAGATGACGGAATGCCTTTAGAGAATGTTCACCAACACTCTGGGAACCAAAGAAAACCCCCCGCTTTCCATACTTCAGTATACAATGCAGGGGAAGTTGTTGTAGGGAAAACATTAGCTGCTGCACACTTAAGGTAGACTTAAGGTAAGGTAAGGTAAGGTGAGGTAAGGTCATTTAAAGTAGAACAGAAACTCACTGGCACCAGATTATGACTGCTGCAAGGTTAAGCTGGCATTGGAAATACAATATATATATATATCAGTATATCAACATATCCTCAGACCCCACACACCCCAGTCATCCCCTGTTCCAACCTCTGCCATCCGGAAAGAGGTACCGAAACATCCGAGCCAGAACCTCCAGGTTCAGGAACAGCTTTTACCCTAGAGCTGTCAAACTGGTCACACTGGCAGCGCCTACCAGAACATGACCACACCACTAAAGACTGTTACTGATTTCTAGCCGGATCCCCCAGCACACACTAGACTCTACTAGCTCACAGGACTGTTTGCACCGCACTTTACACTTTATACCTTATACTTGAACATCTCAGCTGTGTACTTACTTATCTATATTTATTTTTCTATACTGAACATCTGTACCAAGCATTTTAGCTGTACCTGAACATTAAGCTGATTCTCCTACCTGCACTGTACACTTTTTATATCTATACTGTTTACAACCACATACTTAACTGATACTGCTCTTACTCTTTGCACGTCTTGTACACGTACTGTACTGTTTGCACACATTGTCTTTGTCTATTTGTCCTTGCACTACACTATTTATATATATTTATACACATATATTCTTGTAACTGCACTGGAGAAAGAGCCTGACTGTGTTTCGTTATACTGTACAACAACCCTGTATTGGTATAATGACAAGTTGAGCTGAATTGAAAAAACAGTTAGTGAATAGAAATATGACGCCAACTTTAGTCTCGTACTAGTGCGGGTAAAGAGTTTAAACATACAGATGAACACAGCCGCCACTAGTATGAGATTTCCACAGTATGATACCTGTCTCAGAAAGTTTCATGGTAAATGTTTTTTTTTTCCACAATAAGCAAAAGCAGGAAGTTACTGTGGAAGTTGGCTGATTTGGAGCTCTTTTAACTATCTTGCATCCAGCTAATTATTTTCTTCATCATGGATTAATGGATTATTCTTCCATTAATCGATTGATAGCCATCACAAGTTCCCTAAACAATTACCAGGAATGGCTGCCAATACACCGTAGCAGCATCACAGAGCAGCCAGAGTGATCCTGCCTGTACCTTTAACTCACTCACATTCCCTTATGTCAGCCCTCTGAGCCAGGAAAGTGTGTGTGTGGGGTCAGATCAGGTTCAGTATGTGTCTGTTTGTGAGTCAGAGGTTACTGAACGGACAGAGAACGGGAGCCGAATGATTTCTACAGTGCAGTTTATTATCAGTGTTTAAACATTCACACTGGCAGGCAGACGAGGAGGACAGGAGAAGTGCATGTGCAGTGTAACACCTGAACTCAGGCTAGCTTCAAACTGTCACTCCAGTCCAGATAACAGAGAGCTTTGTGGATGAGAAATGAGAAGATAATACACGACACAGACTCTTCCTCTGCCTCAGAGTCCAGGGACAACACTCCACATGATTCCCTGCTCCTTGACTACAACACCACGAGTGCTATCTCCACCAATCAGGAACAGCTTCCCCGCCCTACGTCACCAGAGTTCTGATTAACCTCACCTGTCTTCCATTTACTTGTAGTGTATATATACATGCCCTTGTCAACAACACTTCGCGGTATTGCCGACCCTAGTGTTGTTTACCGAGCGGGTTTCGCTTGCTATCTGTATTTCCGTGTATGACCCTCTTCTGTCTTTTGCCTCTCCCTCTTGTTTGATCGCCTGATTTCTTATTGTCCTGGTTTTGACCCCAGCCTGTATCTGGATTTACCCCTCGTCTTGCCCATGTCTGTTTTGGTCGCTCTGGTTTTGCCATTCTGTTTGTTTGCCGAATTGACTCCCTCACGACCCCGCATTAAAGTCTTCTTGCATTTTACCTCCGCGAGCGTATGGTTCGCCATTCCAGCGTCACAAAGAGCATTGTCTGGTCATCTTTGTCATATAGCAGGAACCTTACAACATGTGAGATTTCCTGTTTGCATTTTTGTCAGTACTGACAATGAAAACTGCTCCACCAAACAAATGATTCCTAATGAGCATATAAAAATGTGGGTCGTCACCGAGCACTTCATTAGGAACACCACTTACATGTATTTACATCCACTTACCATATAGGGGAACTTTGTAGTTCTACAATACACTGAACCACCACAGAGCAGGTATTATGTGGGTGGTGGATCATTCTCAGCGCTGCAGTGACACTGACGGTGGTGGTGTGTTAGTGTGTGTTGTGCTGGTGAGAGTGGATCAGACACAGCAGTGCTGCTGGAGTTTCCACTCTCTGTCCACTCTATTAGAGACTCTTACCTTGCTGGTCCAAAGTCAGAGACGATAGCTAATCTGTTGCTCCACAGTTTGTGTTAGTCATCCTCTAGTCCTTCATCGGTGTTCACAGGACGCTGCCAACAGGATGCTGCTGGCTGGATAGTTTTGGCTGGTGGACTATTCTCAGTCCAGCAGTGACACTGAGGTGAGGACAAACGGTCCAGTTCTTATGTGTTTAACTGGGCGTGTTGCCTTGGGTCATCCTCTTCGTCCCTCCCTCTCTCCCAGGAGTGGGCTGGTCCGACCTGAAACAAACTTGTTTTTCCTAAAATCAGCTCATCAGAGAATGCGTGTTTATACTCAAAATAGCCACAACAACTAACAACAGAAGTAATGACCATCAGCTCACAGCAGTCACCAACAGGGAAGTCTGGTGAAATACTCGGAATTTCCCACTGGAGTGATCCCCTCTGGGAATGTGTCCCCCCTCTGGTTCACGAAAACCATGTGACGTGATCCCGGGACTATGTAAACACAGTGACTCTCAGTTGGGATGGATAGATCGACACCTCAGTATCAATACTTCAGATCCTGGGAGTTACTTTTAAGGATCGATCCTGTCACAGGAATATCAATATTGTTTGCTTATTTACAGTTAGTTAGTAGGATGGATGTGTAACCTATGCTGCCGTGAATGATGGTGTAGAATAGGAACTACTTTTCCTTCCACCTTCTTCACCTGCTCCCAAAAAAATAAATGGAATGTACAAAAATGACACTGAAATCTGCATTTTTAATTGGTAGACTTCCCTTAACAAATTATCAAAAGACTCACATGCAAAAGTCTTATAGGATTTAAGATGGCTCTTGTAAATAAAGTGGTACACGTGGCCTACACAGTGAGGCTTCTTGAAAACACCCAACAGAATATTGGATATACCTTTTCTTTAATTTTATCTGGTGTACTTTTGATGTCTGACTTTCGTTATTTTATACATAAATATTCAAATGTTAATCTAATGAATACATGCTTAGTTACTGAATTTTCAGTTCACATGTAAAGTACTACAGTAGTTTAAGTAAACATATAATTTCATTATTGAACACTGAATTCAATTGTGTATAAAATTATAATGATTACATTTAAAGGAAGGGAGAATTCTGAGTGTTTATTTAATATTAATGTCAGACTTTCTGTTATAGCTCACATTTACCATTTATCATTGTTAAAAGTCATTAATTTGAATGTATCCACATCAGTATTGGTATTCTAGATTAGCCTTGGTATTACTTGGTATCAGATCAAATGGGAAGTAATTAGCACAGGTGGGAGTAAGTCACACATGTGCAAGTCACCAACAAGTCTCAAGTCTTAACCTTAAAGTCTCAAGCAAGTCCCAAGTTAATGCAGGAAGATTCAAGCAAGCCAAGTCAAGTCCTTCTATAAGTCAAGCAAGTCTTAAGTTAAGTCATATGGAGTTATGATGCTCCAAATTACTATAAATACCCAATAAAACCTTTGTTATTTTTAAACATATCTGGCAACATGGCCAGACCAGGCCGTCCTAGCCCAAAGTTCAGCCCAAGAGCAGAGCATAAGATGTGTAAAGAAGTATCAAACAATCCTAAAACATCATAACAGGACCTACAAGTAGTTCTTACCACAGGTGATGTCAAAGTTCATGTATCTGCCATCAGAAAAAGACGAGTACACTGGGAGGCGTTACTACTAAATGGACGTTACTTAAGCGGTCGTGGACGTATGGATGTCTCACAGTGGTAATTTTTAAATATAAAAATGCACTAAAATTCAACCATGGTGTATCTTACATAACTAAACATTGTAGTATGTTCATCAGATGGGTGTCTGTACACTATAAGCAATATTAAATATGTATGTCATATGCATGTCTCACAGTAGAAATTTAATTCCTATTAAAAAAATAACTAAATTACTATTTTTACCATTATCGAAATTACTATTTTTTTATTAACTAAAGTTCTATTTTACCAATATAATGATTGTTGTATACTCATCAGATGGGTCTCTGTACACTACAAGTGATACTGAATTGATAGATCTCTTCTTGTCTCACAGAAGTAGTTTATTAAAGCAATGTAATACTTTATATAAAAATGAAAAAAATAACTACAATTCAACCAAAGAATATCTTGCCAAACTAAAGGTTGTAGTATGTTTGTCAGATGGGTCTCTGTACAATACAAGTGTAATTTAATCTGTATGTCATATGGATGTAAGTACATAAGTTGTGTATGGACTTTCAGGTCTTTACGATGTATGTCTTTCACAAGTTCTGTTTCAGTGCGTTTCAAGTCTTTATACATAACATCAACAGGCTCCTCATATCTCTGAATCGTTTTAAACAGAAGCCACACTTTAGAGATGGTCCCTTGCTGTTTTCGGCTCCTACTGCAGCGATTCTGGCTATTGTAATCAAATGTACTCATCAAAATGAAAGAGGTGCGAAAGGCGAATATCTACCGAATATCCGAAATCAGCCGAACTTTACCGAGCTGTGAGCTACAGAACGAAACTTACCGGATTTCCGTCTCTGATTAAACAGCAGTAGCAGCAGCAGTAGCTCTGTAAGGTTACAGCAGAACCGCTAACTGTAGGTCAGTGCGGTCATGGAGCAGGAGTTAAATGTGGAGCCTGTAGAGTGTTAGTGACTGTATTCGAATTCCCTGCTCTTCTTAAACCTACCATTAACTTAACGTTAGCTAATCTTTGACTAGCCAAACGACACAGTCAAGTACCTTTCTGTGTGGGGTCTGTAGTGACGGATGAAGTTGGTTGTGGTGGTCGGGTCACTGATGTTTGACCTGCAGACCCTCGCTGTTCTCTTTTTACTACTTTCATCCACAACATAACCCTCTAATCCAGACCTCACTATTTCCGGCGTAGCCGCCTTCATGATACGAGCTACCTTGTACGTTGACCTCTGCTGGTTTCCCCTGCTCTGGTAGGTTGACAGGTTTGCGCGCATTGGAACTGAAATCACCCAATCATGTTTCAACAAACGCTCTCCTAAAAATCAATAATTTCTTAAACCTAATGCGAATATTGAATAATAAATCAAGTCATTTTGAGTCATCTGCCTCAAGTCTAAGTCAAGTCTCAAGTCAGGAATACCAAGTCAAAGTCAAGTTGAGTCTTTTATCAGTGTTAGTCAAGCAAGTCTCATGTCCTTAAGTATGTCTGGTAGTTTAGCAGTCAGAACAGAGTGGGTGAGCTGACCAATCAGAGCACTGGGTTCACTGGGCGCTTTTCAGACAGAGTGTGCATACCGATGTAAAATATGAGAAAAATAATGTGTTTTGGGAAATTTGAAGCATGTAAATCTATTCAAGTAGACCCCAAAAATAAAATTCTGAACAATAATACTGAGCATAGTTGGTCCCCTTTAACATGCATGAAATTACTAACTGATATCTGGGGCACTGAATGAACATGTCACGTGGGGACAGGACGAGGAGGCAGGATGTAAATGCAAGTCTTTAATAGGCTCAAATTAAAACAAAACCAAAGAAACAAAAGACACTAGTACACTAAGAAATGACAGGGACCAGGGTAACAAAAACAACAGACATGGAGACAAAACACCAAGCAAGAACAAGGGGAACAACAGGGAGTATAAATGAACAAGGACTAACAAGGAACACCTGGGAAGGGGCGGAGCTACAAACTAAGGACAGGTGAGGGGCCTGACAAGAGGGCGGAGACAGGAGGAGCAATAACCAAAACAAACAGAAGCACATGGAACAGGACAACAAAAGGCACGTGGAAGTGACAAGAGAAAAAGACAAACAGAAAACCAGAGAAAACGGAGACAAACAAGGGGCAAGACAAGACAGGATGTGACAGAACAAAAGTACAGGCAAAATTCAGGCTACTAATAAAGCTTTAGCTAAAGAAGATTTGTGTAGATGACGCAGCAGTTATTCAATTCCAGACCAAGAATTCAACTTTCATTCCTGGAGGCTTCCAGTACTTGTTAGCTACATTAACCTCTTGGCATTAAGTACAAAACTGAAGAAGCAAACTCCAAACACCAAACATGTCTTTGCTGATTGACTATACTTAGGCACAAAATTGGAGGAAATTGTGGATTGGAATTTGGGATTTTTTCCCAAACTGATGTTCTTTATATCAAGGGAAGTCACATCAAGTACTAAAATCTGTCTAACTAAAGCAAATGAAACTTCTAAATCTATGTTTTAATATTCTTAAGACTTGTTTTAATTCCTTTTTAATTCCAGAATTATTACATTAGATTAAAAGCATGTATTATCTTGTACTGTGGTTGAGCGTATGCTGTTTGCTGTTTAGTTTATCAATATTAATGTCCGTGACTATATAAGTCTGCATAACAGTTTCACTGTCCTCCTTAGAAAAGCTCCGCTTTTCTGATGCAAGCTCCCTGAAATACAGTGTGTTTTCTAGGCTGATACCTTTACAACAAGGCATAACTTCAGAAGAGCTTCCTGAGCTGCAGTGGTGATGAGTATTGTCATGGTTTCTGGCGGGCTCTCATTAGGTGACACTTTCCCTCCCCTTGCAGTTCCTCTGACCCTTCAGACACTCTTGTGGGTGAGAGCTCATTTTCCTAGATCTGAGAGTAAACACAAAGGAGTGGCACATGACTGCAGTGCTAATCAATGTGCATGTGTAGGTGGTGAATGCATCAGATCACTTATATAGCAAATTAGCTTCTAGGAGGACACCGATTAGATCCCAGAAGATGTCATGTGCTGAATGAACAAGATGGGTTTAGTGAAGCATGGAGAAAGATGAGAGACTCATGGTTCATGAACTTTCATAGGTTTTATTCTGCCTGTGTCGCATTTCTTATCTTAGGCTATACATTGCTTCTATGTGTAAATGATAGATAGTAATACCAGATAGTAATTTTAGTACTATTACTAATAATAGTACAGCCAATATTGTATTCTTCTACATACTGTATGATTTGAAAACATTTTAAATCATCCTTAAGAGCAAGGGTGATGAGCTGCAGTCCTGGGAGGCCATTGTCCAACACAGTTAGACGATTTCATGACTCTTAACATACCTGATGTGGCATCAAAGGTGTTTAAGGTCATACTGTCGATGGCAGCAGCATGTAGCTCATAAAGGAAGTTTTGTGTTGTGTTTGTGAATTTGTGTTGTACACAAACTGCAAATTGAAGATGTTGTGATCGCAAACTAAGATTGTGTGATGACCTCTGCAAAGGTTAACCAAAATATTCTCAACACTGAAACACTGACTTTCTCACAAACATACACCTATACGGATACACAATAGCCTTTGCCGGCAAGTGGACATGTTCCACTTATTTACTTCAGCTTTCAAATATTCTCATTTGCCTTTACTCTAGAGCTACGGCCTAACAATCACAGTGTGCTCTGTTTCCACACTTCTCCTACATTATAATACACCAAGGATGCTTTGCTGGACATTCAAAATCCTTCATCCTCAAACCCAGCCATGTAAGAGCAAATCGTCCCTGCAATTGCTGCCGCGGCGATGAAGGGGACATCCGTCCCCAAGCAAATTTCCCTGGTCCCTCTGTCCCACTTACGTCAAGAGTCAGCACTTGCTAAGAGGGTTCTAATAAAACCGGGCTAGGAGGACACAGTCTAATAAATCACCATCAGAGGATCATAAAGAGAGGGGCTGAGGCATGGTGATTTACGCTCGTGGCTTTACTGTCCTCGCTGGACGCCAACCAGGGCACACCGGTGCCAGGGAAGCTGCACAGGAAGGGTGGCACGTATCTATGTAGGTCGCTGAGTTTTGGAGAGGAAGTAGGCCTGAACTGCCAAAGAAGGGTCTTTTCTAATGCCGCCGACCTAAAGACAGGTCAGGGTGTTTACCGACTGGACATACAGATGAACTAGCACAGTCTTCCATGCAAACTTTAAAAGATGGCAGATATCGCACATACCTAAGTAGATACTGAGAAGACAGACAGATAGATAGATAGATAGATAGATAGATAGATAGATAGATAGATAGATAGATACTTANAGATAGATAGATAGATAGATAGATAGATAGATAGATAGATAGATAGATACTTAATTGATCCCGGAGGAAATTTAGCAGCCAGTAGCAGTTTCACTATACAGCACAGTGATACAATACAAAAACAAAAGAGTTGTACAGTATGAAGCCTAAGTGGGTAGCTGAGCAGATGCAATAATATTTTGCCTCACTTTTTAAAGGAACAGCCACAATTGCCTCATATCTATTACAAAGAGTCAGTGACAAATTAATACACGATTACACAAAATCACATTTACATAGGAAGATTACATAAACTGTGGTTATTCTACGTGATTTCAGAATTTTGCCGTTGTGTGCAGGAAGAGTGACGTATTTATGGGCACTAGGGGGTGCTAAACTACACAGATAATAATGTGGTCAATGGTATGACCTGTGCAAGTAACCACACAGTTTTAGTGACCATCACAGACATTCCAGTTATACACATTTAACATTTATTAATTTAGTATGACAGCTATTAAATTCCAGTCTACATGGAGAAATCTGTTGTCCTTCTCTAAATGTATCCCCTCTTATGTAAGTGGATTGTCCCTTTTTCCTGAAAACTAATAACTTTTATTTAAAGGTCTTTGATTATTGAAGAGTATTCAGTGTGTAGAACCCCTGTGCAGAATAACAGCTTCTTGTAGAGGGCAGAATAACAGCTTCTTGTAGAGTCTTATCTGCACTCTTAAAAAAATGATTCTTCAAGGATCCTCCTGTTTAGGGAAAGCTTCTGAACCCTGGGTTTTATATACAGTATATATGTCCGATATATATATTAGCATTGCAGTCCAACACATATATATAAAGAAGATAAAGCTTAGCAGGAACAATAAATGATGAAAAATGTAGATTAAATGAGAGCTATAAAAAGTAATAAAAAGAAGTATAAAAATTAGTGTCTCTCAGTATAGGCGTGGGCCACCCTGTTTGTTAAGTCTCAGCATGGAGTTGTAGAGGTTCCTAATGGTGTCCTGTAATAATCCATCCCATGCCGCTTGAATATTCTCACACGGGTCCTGCAGACTTCGCGGTAGGGGTGGAGGTGGCACTTTATGACTGTGAAGGTGGTCTTGCATGACACCACTGCAGTCTTTGGCAGTCGTTGTAACGGTCTGTGTACATGTAGTCCTGCATTGTGCAGCTGTCTGTCAATGGTGCTGTCATTAACAGGATGACTCATGGAGGGCATATATATATATATATATATATATATATATATATATATATATATATACGCCTTATTGCCAAAAGTATTCGCTCGTCTGCCTTCACACGCATATGAACTTGAGTGACATCCCATTCTTAATCCATAGGGTTTAATATGAGGTAGGCCCACCCTTTGCAGCTATAACAGCTTCAACTCTTCTGTGAAGGCTTTCCACAAGGTTTAGGAATGTGTTTATGGGAATTTTTGAGGCATTTGTGAGGTCAGACTCTAACGTTGGACGAGAAGGCCTGGCTCGCAGTCTCCCCTCTAATTCATCCCAAATATGTTCTATCGGATTGAGGTCAGTACTCTGTGCAGGCCAGTCAAGTTCTTCCACACCAAACTCGCTCATCCATGTCTTTATGGACCTTGCTTTGTGCACTGGTGCGCAGTCATGTTGGAACAGGAAGGGGTCATCCCCAAACTGTTGGCACAAAGTTGGGAGAATGAAATTGTCCAAAATCTCTTGGTCTGCTGAAGCATTAAAAGTTCCTTTCACTGGAACTAAGGGGCCGAGCCCAACACCGCACCATAATCCCCCCTCCACCAAACTTTACACTCGGCATAATGCAGTTAGACAAGTACCGTTCTCCTGGCAACCACCGAACCCAGACTCGTCCATCGGATTGCCAGACGGAGACACGTGACATGTCACTCCAGAGAACACGTCTCCACTGCTCTAGACTCCAGTGGTGGTTTGCTTTACACCACTGCAATCAACGCTTTGTATTGCGTTTGGTGATGTAAGGCTTGGATGCAGCTGCTCAGCCATGGAAACCCATTCCATGAAGTTCTCTACACACTGTTCTTGAGCTAATCTGAAGGCCACATGAAGTTTGGAGGTCTGTAGTGATTGACTCTGCAGAAAGTTGGTCACCCCTGCGCACTATGCGGCTCAGCATCCGCTGACCCGGCTCTGTCATTTTATGTGGCCTACCACTTCGTGGCTGAGTTGCTGTCATTCCCAAACGCTTCCATTTTGTTATAATCCCATTGACAGTTGACTGTGGAATATTTAGTAGTGAGGAAATTTACGACTGGACTTGTTGCACAGGTGGCATCCTATCACAGTACCATGCTGGAATTCACTGAGCTCCTGAGAGCGACCCATTCTCTTACTAATGTCTGTAGAAGCAGTCTGCAGAGAAGAACCCTTTTTGGTGAACCTGAGAAGCCATGTCGCCATGCAAAGAACCACTCAAATGGTTCTCTGTAGAACTCATGGTTCTAAATCAACCCATTCCCTAAACTAAAGAACACTCAAAGGACCATTTTTTAAGACAGTATTGTATCTGGCTGAAGTTTACACAGCCGGTTTATTTAAAAGTTGTGTACACAGCCTTCAGAGCTAAAAAAGCTGCGTAACCTAGTAAGGCTTGAAGGCTAACAGCACTCCGCAGCATGGAATCATGTACTTCAGGCATGGTTCCAATTTCCGGTACAAACAATAAAGACCTAACCTTTATTTCTCACCCTTACTTTACGAGCTTGGCCTGACAGATAAGGCTGATCAAATGTGGCTCTCAAGTGCCGGCCTGAGCCTGTGTGAATCAGCTACACTTTTAAACCAATCACGGCCCCCTTGCTGTTTTTAATGAGAGCCTCAATTCATGTGGAGCGGCCTAAAACCCCAGAATACTTTCAGAGCTTTTGTTTCTGACACGCTCGTCTGTCCTTCTCCTCTTTTGCCATAATACAATTCTTCCTTTCTTTCTTAATGGTGGTAGGACGGCAGGGGTGGTCAAATTGCATTAACAGACACAGTTACTCAAACTGTAGATTGGACAGAAATGGCACTCTGCTCAGATAATACTGAAGTGAGGCTGGACAGATAAGAGCTGATCATTATCAGAAGCTATTTCTTGGAGGCGCTATAATGATTATGAGAACAGCGTCTGGAAAGAAGGAATGACTCAGGCTTTGAGGGAGGTCTTGCAAGACTTTAAATAGGGGGCTTATCAGTAAATACTGTGGTTATATTGTATGTAAAACCATGAACACTGCCTAAATGGTTTGTTGCATTTCAGAACATAGGTTATTAGTTGTGCGTTATTCTAATCATGCTACAGGTTTATTATTATTATTATTACTATTATTATTTATATCATTAATATTATGATGATTATTATTATTATTAGTAGTAGTAGTGATAGTAGCAGTGGCAGTACCATTTAGCATCATATAGCATCAGCGCAGAGCATGACATGGGCAGGTCATGATTCCTGCAAGAATGCTTTTTTATTGAACACCAGCCGAAAGGCAGAAAACACTGAACTCATGGGGGTCATAACCAGCCACAGTATTCACCTTTACATTGGCCAACGCCCAACACAAAACACCCACACCCCCTGACAGAAGGCCTTTCCAAGGGTCGACCATTGTGGTGACCTAAAGCCATGTCATTGGGCACACGAACAGCCACCTGGCTACCATTCGCTTTCTGTTCTGTCCACCGCACCATCAATGTGTGTGCCCCGACTTGCCACTGGTGACTGACCTGACCTGGACGATACTCGCCTTCCTGCTTATTTCCTCCTGTTTTTTTCTTTGACTTGCTCTTTCTTTATCCATGTAGACTATATTATATCTAATCTTCTGAGAAATGTTTTTAGAAAAAATAATAACTTGCAGTTAATTGATGTTTTAACTGGAAAATAAATAAAGGAAGGATGGTCTCTGACTTTTGTACACTCACCATGTATAATAGTTCTTTCATTTAGAAATGATTCTACATAGTAACAAAAAAAGGTTCTGGTCCTGTTACAAATCATAGCGCATACAAGATTGTAGAGGGAGAAGGGAGATCACCACCTCCAATCTTAGGGGAGGCATGGAAATAACCACAAAACGTTACCTTCAGAACTATTGTGACCGGTTAACTCTTTGTTACCATGTAACATATAGGGCCTGCTATATATATATATATATAATTTCTTAGAATCAGCAAAATGATCTGCAAAAATATAGTGGCTTACTAAAACCACAGTACAAAAAATCTGGAAAGAAGATAAGTGATCTTAAAATGAGCTTACAGCAATCTCAAAATAAGAATTTTAACACATATCCAGTACATATATGATCATTTTACTTACATATAAAAGATAATTTTATCTTTTGAGAGAGAGAGGAGAAAATCAAGCTCTACTCTTGCCTCAGATCTGAACAAAATCTACAGGTGTTTCTGTCCAACCCTCCATTGTGAGAGGACAACTCAATATATATATATATGAGAGATTGCCAGAACATCTGATTTTTTAAAGTTACCTTCAGAACTATTGTGACCGGTTAACTCTTTGTTACCATGTAACATATAGGGCCTGCTCTCTATATATGGATAAATCTTTTTTTTACTGTGTAACATATAGGGCCTGCTATATATATATATATATCTACACGCATGCTTCAATAGTCTCTGATAAGAAACAATGCTTGAAATGAAGTTCTGCATCTATTGAGATAAGGGAGAAACCCTTGTGGAGAACCGCATTGCCATTGCACCAGAACAATATTTCATTAATTTTCATGCAAATTCAGTGTCATCATATGCAAAGGCACTTTGCACTGAATATTGATGGTTTATTCTGCCAGATGCTGAGCTGCCTGAACAGCAGCCCAATAGGCCTGTTGAATCCTTTAGGTTTGCTGGGGTGAAAATGCCCAAAATATGCTATTAGTCCTCAGCACTTGAGATTGACTCAGGCTCTGTAGAACCGCAAGTAGTTTATGCTTATTTGTGAATGGAACGGCCTAAAAATGACATGAGGAACTCCTAATTCCAATGTGTAATTTCCTTCTCCGGATGATGAGGGTCTGTTCTGTGCTGATTCCAGTAATTCAGTTCTGTTTTCTAGCCCTGACCTGTGAATAAGATGTAGATGAACTGACTGACTGCTTTCAGTTTGATGTTTTTGGGAGGATACGAATATCAATATGCAACCTTATGGTTTTCTCCTAGTTCCTGACCTGTCATAGCCAAAATATAAGAGCCTAAAAGGTAGAGTAGGAAAACATCCCTAAATTATTGAGCACGCCTGCTATTTCTACCCTGTCACCATGCAATTACTTTTCCAGGAAGAGACATCAAAGAGCAACGAAACATTCACTGGCAGCCACAGGCTAGACCGTCTTAATTATACTAAGAAATGACACCGGCAACCCGATTCCTACCCCAAGTAAACCTCAAGCTGACATAGATGTAGTCATAAAAGAAAGCAGAGGGCTGAAATGAGAGACGTCCTATTGATCTTTCATTATCTGCTTCAGATTTCTATTTGGTTTGTTGTAGTAAAGTATTAGAACTGTTTGCATAGTTCATGAACATCTACTGCACAAATGTTGCATGGATACTGCAGGGATATGCAGGGATATGTTTCCACACCTACAAAGTTCAGTTTTAGGAGTTGGTTGCATTTTCTGCAGTAATGCGAAATGATGTAGAAGTCTGGACCCTGGGCTGACCGATTAATTGTTCTGAGAACAACCTCTTCTTTGTATGATTCATGCAGTTTCTCTTTTGTGTCTGTTTCCTTTTACCATCTATCTTTCTGACAGCTGCTTATCCTGTCAGATTCATAGGATTGAGTTGTCCTCTCACAATGGAGGGATGGACAGAAACACCTGTAGATTTTGTTCAGATCTGAGGCAAGACTAGAGCTTGATTTTCTCCTCTCTCTCTCAAAAGATACAATTATCTTTTAGATGTAAGTAAAATGATCATATATGTACTGGATATGTGTTAAAATTCTTATTTTGAGATTGCTGTAAACTCATTTTAAGATCATTTATCTTCTTTCCAGATTTTTTGTACTGTGTTTTTAGCAAGCCACTATATTTTTGCAGATCATTTTGCTGATTCTAGGAAATTAGCTTGAAACAGGCCAAATTACCTTTCTGGTATAATGAGAAAATATGGCTTACAAACATCACTTAAAACAAGTAAAAATGGCTGGAATTAAGATCTTAAAATGAGCTTACAGCAATCTAAAAATCTGATTTTTAAGACTAGATATAAGATCATTTTACTTGCCAAGCCGTAATTTTTGTAATGTATTAGTGATGGTATAAGTATCAATAGATTTAGGTTAAATATAGATGGACATAGATATAGATATAGCTATAGATTTTCAGCCCCAGCCAATTTTATTTTTTTTTGCCCAGCAAATTTTTGTGATTTAAGGATTAATGCAGCCCCACCATCAGGACATGATATAAAACGTGTTCATGGCAGATTTTTGTTCATCATTTCTGTTTCAGCCAAAGCTTGTTATGAAAGTAACGTGCCTCGTGGGAAACAAAGTACAGAATTTTACCACCATTAACCTGATACAACAACTGAGAATACATCACTCAGCCCAGCAGAGTGAGTTCAGAACACAGCAGGACTAGCAACTGATAACCACTGATACTGCATTCACATTTTTGCGGAGGAAGGACAATGACAAACCAGATGCTCCATTGTTGGAGCCACAACAGAAAATCTGCCACAGCATTTCGGAGTCTACAGCCATGAGCAAAACACTCTGTCAAGAGTCTTGCCTTGCGGCAATGAAATAAACCAGACATAATTTTTGTGGGGGGGGAGCCATGGAAGTCAAACACCTCTTTTTGTGTTCCATACAAACCCACTGTTATACAATAAAAGAGACAGAAACTCACAGAGCTCACAGCTCCTCCTGTCTTTCTCTATCTTTTAAAAAAACTGTCTACACTGCTAAAGCTGTCCTCTGATAATAATCCATTTTTGCTGGTAAAGTCGTCACCAAGTCAACATGGCTTCATGCTCACTATAGGCTATCAGCCGATTGTACTGAAAGGCGACTGGCAATCAGTATTGGCCCAAAAACACTAATTGGTCCATCTCTACTGTTTATCTTATGGTGATAGTTTTGGTGGTCTGCCAGATCTTGCACGTGTTGTTAGAAATCCTGTTTTTAAATTCCCCCTCCTCATGAAAGTAATGTGTTATTTCAGATCTCATCAGAAATATACCCTGAAAGTGAATAACGCGTTTAATAGCTGTTTTAACTATTAAATGAAATAAATAAATAAGAGTGTCTCTGACTTTTGAATCATTCTCATGTCTCACAATGACAAACCTACCCATCAAGTTTCATTCCTGTCGGTGGATTCCATCTGGGTGCAACTATTTGTGCAACTTTTCTTTTGACGATGAGTGGATATGGTTTGACCCACCATTCTCAGAGGACCCAAGCCGAGCTTATCTATTCAACAATCCAGCCGAGCTGCTAGTTTCTCCTTCCAAGATGATCAAATTAGTCTATCCCATCAGATATGCTGTGTCTGCATCAGATAACACGCCTTTTAGAGTGAAGTATTTCAAAGCCACCCATGGAGGCAGTAGCAGTCTTCTTTTCCCCTATAGAAACCGCATAGCCCACAATGAAAAGTAAGGCTCCACAAAAATACATTCCAGGAGTGAAATATATGCACCTTCTTATGCATATGAAAATCAGTGGCGGAAAAAAAAGTATTTATTTGCACAATTGCCACTTCTGATGATTCTCTTGCTAATGGACAGCGGTGCATAGGCACTCAGCTCCACCAGGGTTTCCTCGTCTGCAGCCATGATTGCGAAGGCGATGGACAGGAGATGGAGGCATTTGGTAATGAGTCGGCCATCAAGGCTGTTGCATTATGCAAGGATCAACATGAAGGAAGAGGGACGATGATTTTACTTTTCCAAATTCCATGAATATATACATATAAAAAAGGTGGATGAATTTGTTCCCAAAACAAGTCATTTCAAAGCGGCAATTTCGGCTTTGACAATGAATAACCAGAGAGCCATTTCTCTTGGTGTTTCTATTTCCGGCCTGACACCTGTAAAAAGTGTGTGTCATCACATAATGCTTGAGTGAGAGCTTCTATACGAGCTCAGGCTAAATGTAAGCCATAGAAGCCTCCAGACCCCACCATACTGTTTCAGCTCTGGGCTGCTGCACCCTGCATTTAGCCTGAGCATATGCACTGCAAAATTTAAGAGTCTAAATCCATGGATATTTGGATTATTCATCACCCAGAGCTGGGGAGAAGGATAATGACATTAGTGCAAGCTCTTCCAAAGCATTGACAAGTCTCTTATTTAATTGGTTATGAATACTTAAGAAGGCTGCGGTCAAGTAGGTGCGCACGGGATCAAACTGGCATGAGAACGTCCTCAATATTGCATGCAGGGTCCCTGGAGGTTAAAAGATTGAGAAAGGCAATGCAAACAGATTACAGAGCAGTCAGGGAAGCTATTTTAGCTATCGTTCGGAATCTGAACTGAATCTAAATTCTGGACATTCTGTCTGTCCTGTATGGAGAAAGAAAAGCTATTTAAGTGACGGACAAATTGAAGTGCAAGATGAAGCCCGCATGGCAGAATGACTGCAGAATGCTTGAAAGAAAATTGTTCCATTCATATTTTATTAGCAGTTTTCTGTTTAATTTCATCGTTTTGTTGGTGACAACATCTGCACTGCTTTGTCACTGGTCATATTTATGACTTTGGATCGTTAGCATTTCATTTTAGGCCACAAGAACCCTAAAAAGAGAAGAATGGAACCAAACAAAGTTCGGTAACACGTTCTATGAATCAGGTATCTGTAATGCATTACAAGCACGTTCTTAAAGATCTATAAAGCTTTCGTAATGTTTTATAATGCACAACATAAGCGTTTGTATGCAAAGCATTATATGCATAAAGCATTATGCAAATGAACACAACATTAGTTATGAAGCTTCATGATACCGGTTTCACTGATAATGTTATTAACAAAATAATATATACATGATAATACATTGTCACTTTATGTGCTATGAAGTCTTATACTGTTGCATTATACCAGTTTATGTGTATAATTATGAATGTTTATGCACCATTTCAAAGGCTTATGTCTAGTATTATATAGCATTATAAAGACTTTTTATGAATTTTTATGAGTTTATGAATGCACTTATAATGCATTATGGATGCCTGATTCATAGAAAGTGTTACCCAAATTTCCTTTGTAGATAGATTTGCCAAGACGTTCCACTGTAGTTCTATTAATTACTGTGTATTTAAGTTATTTGACCTAATACTGTTGTATTTCTACTCAAGTTGTTTATTAAGAAGGTACTTTTATGTGAGTAGGGGTTTGCTTTTACGTGAGTATGGGTTCAGGCTAGTCTGTCAACACTAACTAACAAACAATTGTAGCACACCATGTGCTATCCGAGAAGAAGAACCGTGGCGGTCGTCACTGTAACTTTATTTTCACAGGGTGTCTGTGCTGCTACAGTGGCCTCAATTTTGGAACAGGAGGCGGGGCCTGTCAGGAGAGGTTTGGGACTCAGGTGCTGTACTTATGCCTCTCTGGCTGTCATCATCCTCCCACCCTCTTTTGTGGCTGATGTGCTCCTCCCCCTGTCACATACTCCCCCTTGAGGTAAAGAGCACAGAATAGTGAAGGAGGGAGCGAATCCAGGAATGGGGAAGGAGCTTAAGAGGGGCAGTTCCCTTACAGCCAAGAAGCTGGGACAGGAAGAAGAAAGGCCCTTCCTATCTGCAGGGCCAAGATGGGACGTGACTGTAGATAGCTGACGTATCAGATATTTCTCGAGATTGTTGTAAGCTTATAATAAGGCTATTTAATTATTTCTGGACTTAGTTTATTTGTTGTAGGTCAGATTCGCTCACTATATCAGCAGTTTTCCTTGTTGTAAAAGCATTCTTGAAACAAGCAAAACTATATGACATACTTGCAGTGTGTCATGATGTCCAGTAGCTCTGAGGAACAGCACAGTAAGGGGGTTTCTGGCTGATCTTGGAACTGATTCATGGATAGCAGTCTTATAGATGTGTCGATACACAATTCCAGTGGTTGCAACAGGCATGTAAAGTAACAAAGTGCTGTTGAATCATCCCTGAGGGAGGCCAGTAACTCCATTTGATGTGTGCACTAATGTAAAGTATGCTTGAGACTGCAGGTAAAGATTACCCGTTCAGCACCTTATGAAGAATTCATGAAAGTTCTCAGCAGGACTGGACACACACAAAGCGTTGCCTTGGATGGCCGGCAGACTTCATTATCCTCCTACAAGCATTCAGCTCATTATCCCAGCTGGTTCTTCAATGGTTTCCTGGGGGGTTTAAGTTCCACACCTCTTTAAGCTTTGACCTCAGCACTGGACCTGGAGTCTTTTACGGCTACTGAAATTTTCTTGATGTTGTATTTATGGTGTCTGCTCACTTTTGAAAGAGACCTTACAATATGTGCTTATGTTGTGATGAACTCTTGCCTTCTCTCTCTTTCATGACGCTGGTCTGGATGCACGGAGTTCGATGGGAAGACTGTCTGTAATGGATCTATCTGTGAGAGAACTCCTTTTATTTAGGGTAAACTGACTACAGATTGGCATTATGAAGTGGCCTGCTTTAAAAGCTCTGTGCTACAAATGGCCTTGCTAGGTACCCTGCTGTATTTTAGGCCAGTAGTTTAAAATACATTGTCAGGTTCTTACTTCATCTGTCTGTACACTTGGTGGCCCATGCACAACAGTCCATCTACAGCACAATGGTTTTTAGTCACTTGATGCATTAATACAGAGTGGTGTGCCAGGGGTGTAGCCATGAATTGGCCACAGGTCTACCCAATCAAACAGGGAAAGTACATTTATTAAGAACATTAATAAAAAAGATTTTATTTCTTTATTTATTTATAGGATTCTCACTGTAATCACCAATCAAATTATTACATTGTTTGCCAAGCTCTGTCTTAACACGTATATGTATATCTCATTTTCTCATTTTCTTTTTATTTAATTTGTTTAAATTAATTTAATTATTGTCTATTTTATCTTATGACTTAGTTTATTATATTGATTTTATTATTTTCCCCTTTATTAATTAAACCCTAATAATTCTCTTAATTTATTTTAGCAGTTTGTTTAAGTGTAATTGTTCTACATAGTCTTTCTTTTAATTTAGTTTTCCAGATTAAAATTCATTTAAATTTATTTTTCAGTGCTCCGCTACACTGAAAATGAGAGTCACCTTCAACACATTTCCAAGTGAAAATAAAGGTTGATTGATTGATCAATTCATTTCTCAGCCCTCCAGTCACTACACAGCAGTCATTGCAGCAGTCATGACCCATGGACTCTCATAGCACTTCAGGAAGCACTGGAGTCGCAGTAAGAGGTTGAGTTGGTATTGTTGGTGAAAGGATGTGTACATGTGTTACATGTGCTGTGTTGTGGGGCTGGTTAGTTGGGTAGTGATACTGTGTTGTGCCTATCACTAGGGAGATTTGTGTGGCTGGAGGTCACCTGCCTGCTGCCCCAACACTTTATTGAACCCTTCTGTGCTGTTCAATACAGAGCAATTCTCTTTTGCCAAGATGTCACAATATGTTTTGACTCTGATGATTTTAGTCTGTTGTGCTTTCCACATCTTTGCACATCTCAGCGGTCTGATTTAATCTCCAGCTGTGGTAGTAATGTTATGCTTTAACCTACAGTAAGTTTTACTGTGTTGTTTTTCTATGTCTTTGCACATTTCAGCTGTCTGATATTAACTTTGTTAGTTATGTCCTGTTCTATGGGCAAACGTGCCTGTGATGAATGAACGCATGCTTTGTAGTCTTCATAGTGAAGTGTGCTGTCATGTTTGTTGTGTTTATTTGTAGCCAATATATCATCACTATCCAAAGGAAAACAAGTATCTCCAAAATGGCAACTTTACAGGAGAGGACAAAAACCGTATTTAATTATAATGTAAGCTAATGGAACCAAGCAGTTTTGGGCCATTCCTGCTGGCCCATTCATCATGAAATTGTAAACAATGTAAACATCAGGTCACATGGTTGAATGATGCATACAAGTAAAAACTGATAGAAATTGATATACATGTTTTTATTAAGACAGCGATGATGTTGTGTTTGATTTCCAGAATGTGGTCATATGACGACAGGGAGGAAGTGCTGGAATATGTAGCGTGATGCCTCCATGGCTGCCAGAAATAGCCTGAAGTAATAACACTGCAGGGCATTAGCGGGTTTGGAAGTATTTACCGAATTGGCCTACTCACTTTTTCACAGGCCTACCCAAAAATGAGTTTCTGCCTGCACCACTACGGTGTGCGTATATTGATTACTTTATAACTCAGTCAATTAGATTTTAGTGTGGGAGCTATCCATTTCTTGAAAATGCTTTGTCTATGATCCATTACTCAATAGCTGGTTTTCTTCCTCCTAGTTCAAACAGCTGTTATAATGTGACACTGACGTAAGTATACTGATCTTATTTTCTCTCCTTTGGTCATGCACCAGTGATAAGCATAATTTAAAAAATGAAAGTGATCGACCGTTTGTGCATATGCCCACAGATACTCATTTGTTTCAACCTTGTATGTATTTAAGCTCGTATGTAATGAACATTACCTGATACTGATGAACTGAAGTGTAACAGACAGAGCATTACAGTGTGCATTATGTTCCCATTAACCCTCAGCTGACCTTAGCCCCTGCATGACCAAGTGACATCAGCATCGAACTTACAATCCATCCACTTGTAATTACGGACAGAAGCAGCTACTAAACAGTGCTGATGTGAAGTCATATACACACATATGATACAATCAAAGTTTATAAGATATTGATAAAGGAATCAATGGATAGTTGCATCTGCATGTCCATAAGGCCATCAATTCACAAAATGATTTTGTGAATACTCTGGTGTCTGAAAGAGCCAGTCAGTGTGGCCTTCAAAATAATCTTCAATAAATGTCTATGCAGTGAAATTTTGATTGAGCATTTAAATGTTCTTCTTGAAGAGCTTTTTGAGCCATTGACATTAACAGCCTAGAAGATGTCCTTGATCAGAATGTTGTTGTAGAGATGTATAAATGAGTCCTATGCTTTGTCAGAAGGTCTTTTCTAGAATGAAGGCAGGAAATAGTTCAATGGAGGGATCTAAAAGACCATGTGGTTGGTGTGGCTCAGCGGATAACACCACTAACCTCCAGGGAGCTACCGCCCCATCTGGGAGATGGGGGTTCGATTCCCGGGTCTGGGTAACTACGCTGTGCTACACCAATAAGAGTCCTTGGGCAAGACTCCTAACACTACATTGGCCTACGTGTAATATGAATGACCTTGTAAGTCGCTTTGGATAAGAGCGTCAGCTAAATGCCATAAATGTAAATGTAAATCTAAGAAATATTACCTGATTGGACAGTCCCAAAAGAATTTACCAAAAATATCTCATCACGTCACTACGTCAAAACCTTGTAATTAGATTTTCTTTTTATAACAAAATGCCAGCTGCCAGCTGCTACATTGTGGGAACATTTCACTAAACTTATGAGCTCATTCTAAGTTTATCGCACTCATAAAAAATGGTCCTAATTGACTTGAACAAAATCTTAACTTAGGTTAAAAGTTGGGGACATTTTTCCTCCTCTAATTTAAGAGAAAATGGGTCCTAAAAAGTTCCTTGCTTTTGACATACAGCTTTAGGAAAAACCTTTAATGGTATAGAATCTTTGCTATAAAGAGGTTTATAAAACCTTTTTTAAAAAAAGGTTCTTCACAATCAATTTATAAAAAGGGTTCTCTGAAGAGTCATGTATTGAAAGGTTCTTCAGGGAACCAACATGTGTTCTTTAATGGTACTCCAAAGAACCCCTTTTGGTTCCATTTAGCAGTGGTGGGGACTTGAGACTCACCTTTAGATGATTTAAAACTTAATTCAGATTTGAATCCCAGATACTCGAGTTGGCTCTTACTCAAACTCCAGACACATTAAACTTAACTAGGACTTGAACCCAGACACTCAAGACTCGACTTGGACTCGCTCTCCAGGCAGTAACTCATCTCAGACTTGAATTCCAGAAACTACACTCAAATCCAGAGACTTAAGAGTCAACTCGGACTTCTCAGAATCCCAGAGAGTCAAGACTAGACTCAGACTCAAATCCTATAAACTCAAGACTCAACCCTGACTTGTACTTCAGAGACTCAAGAGTTGACTCTGACTCAAACCCCAGAGATTCAAGACTTGACTCCGATTCAAACTCCAGAGATTCAAGACTTGACTCCGATTCAAACTCCAGACACTCAAAACTTGACTCAGTCTCAAAGTTAAGACTCAACTTGGACTGGAACCCCATACTGTATGTAAGGCTTGAAGAACCAATCAGACGCTTACAGATAAAAGTAAGACTGTTGGTTTAATAACACAGTGAGTAGACAGAGAGGCAATCCAAAGACAAGTCAGGGTCAAAACCAAGAAAGACAGTCCTCGAAACATGGGACAAGGCAAAAGAGAAGTCAAACAAACTAGGGACAGAAACCAAAACAGGAAATCCAAACTAGCAAACACCACCAAAGGCAAATCCAACGACAGAGTCAAAAACAAAGCAGGTAAATACACAGAGACCGCAAACGGGAAACTAACACTCAGTATGCTCAGTAAACAGTGGCAATACTTTGCAAAGACCAGGCAAGACAAACAGGTGTTTATACAGAGGCAAAATGAGGAACAGTTGAAAACAGTTAGTATTCCGGTGACTTGTAACGAGGAAGAGGATTGTGGTTGGTTGAGCTGGCATACGTGGGAGTCATGTGATCTCCTGTAGGATCCTGGGAAATGTAGTTCATGGACTCAACAGAGCCTGCCAGTGAAATAAAGTGGGGAGTACAACAAGGCGAGTCAACAGGAAGCGTGACACTTGAGAGTTGACTCAGACCTGCATGAAGCATCTTTGCCATTTAGCGCTGCTTTTTTGAAGACTAATTTTTGGTGGTAAAAAGTTTGAGTGTGAATTCATAATCCATATGTTTGTTACAGTTGTGCTTTACATTGGCACAGTTCTTGCCAAAATAGCTGAACTGCTAGACAGCAATTGCACTGATGTGATATATATAATTTATGTACAACCATTTGACATATTTGAATCATGAACCACTTCTATTCACTGTAGTGTTACTATACTGTATAATCATGCAAACATGCTGAAGTGTTGCCAAACAACTGAGCTTGAGCTTTTCTGTGGTTCTCATATGAATAGAAAGCTTCACTTGCAGAGCTGCTGTGTGAGTAATGACCTGGCATCAGGCTCATCTCATAACTAAAAAACAACAGTAAAAAAAAAAAAAAAACATCTGCACACCCTGTCTGGCACACAAATAACTCTGTCTCACACCCTATAACTCTCATCTGACACTGTCAATAGTGATAAACACCACCCCATCCTCTCTCTTTTATCCCGTGCTGGATGTGTCATCTCCAGGGACTGTTGCTTCTCCTGTCAGCTATATTTAGCCTTACATATATGCCATATGACTTCAACCCAAAGAATTGTGCATGTGAAACTCTCATGTGTTTTAATGGAGATCCGATGCTACATTGCTGTTGGTTTGTTGATGTACTATTTTGTGAGCATGAAGTTACATGATTGTTCCTACTGTTGTTTACAGGTGAGTTTGCAAGGTTCATTTGTGCAGTAATATGTAATTGATTTTTGGAATCATTGGACCATGATCTCACTGAGAATGAAACAAACTTAATGAGCTTTCGGCATTGAGTGTAAATCATGAACAGACTGTTCATAGTTCAAAGCTAACTCGCCAATAATAAGCTACAAAGATAAACACATAGCAGGCTCTTGGACTGAACATACAGTACCATGGAAAAACCTGTAATTGTTATTGATCCTTTATATTATATAGAGTTTCATTATGTTTTAAAAGAGCTCCCTACATTTGCATGCTTTGTGTATTAATAGTTCTTTATAGACTCAACCGTAACCCTTTTTCTTGAACTGGTTCTGTTCGGGTTTCGTAGAACCTTGTTGCTATTCAGGGAACCAGCCTACGTTTGCACTGTTTTTTATTGGAACCAAAGAACATCAAAGGATACAGGATCAACAAAGGGCATTGCACAATGGTAGTAAACAGTACAAACAAGATGGTGGAGCACATAGATTACCTGTGAGTGTTATTCCAAGGCTGAAGAACCTACTATTCTTTAGTTCCGGCTGGGAACAAACTTTCTGGGTTCTGAATCTATTTATTTTTGGTGGAAATGCACCAAATGGTTCAAAACTGGGTACCTGAACCGGAATGGAACCTGTTCCATGTTGGTGGAAAAAGGCTACCAGTGAACACTTTCTAAAGAACCAAAGTTGGTCCTTCAATGGCATAGTTCCAAAAACATCCTTCTTTATGTTTAAGAGTAGAGCGCATGTTCAGCTTGTCTAAAACCATTCAAACGCTAATAAGTGAACTTAATTAATTAGTGAATTAATAATTTAAGTTTATTTCAAGGCTCAACGATTGTCCTCAGTTAAGTACATACAGCTTGCATAACCTCTATAGAAAAGCACTGACCAATGGAACTGGATGCTCTGAAGAAGCAGCACATGAGCCGAAGGTCACCATTGCCATGCCAAGCACCCTCTAGATGGGATGCCTGGCACTGGACTGTGAAGCAGTGGAACTGTGTTGTCTAGAGTGATGGAGCACCATCTAATACCTTTGGAATGGGTTGGAGTGATCCAGAACTAATTTTCCTGGACTCACTAATGCTCTTGTGACTGAATGCAACTTGTACAAAGCCTTTCCAGAACTCCCAATTAATAGTCTTGATTCCAGAAGAAATGTTAGATAAGCAAGCGGCTACAAACATTTGAGCATTAAGTGCAGCTCCAAAGAAACACTACAGTATACAGAAGGACCATCAGTTCAATCCAGACAGGATGAAGGATTGATTACCAAGTATGGAACAACCATATGCTCGCAGCAAAGATGAATGATTTCTGTTTCAGTCTATATAAATGCTCCGGCAGTCCTTGATTAATATCTGAGATTAATGTGACAGTGAATTTGTTGCTTGAGAGTACACATCCCATCATATAGAACTATTAGCATACATAAAGTCAGTTTTCTCAAGCACTCTGCAGCTCTCAGGCAAACCACAAGAACAGCAGGACAATAATGACTGGGACTTACAATGTGTCTGTGAAGCCATTAATCACTGAAATGTTTTTTTTCCCTGATAAAGCCGATCATTAATTTGCTCACTAACTGACAGTTAAAAATGTATCTGCATTGTTATCTGCGGTGAATTGATTAACAGCCTGTTAATGGGTATGATGAATGAAATAGCCATTTATTACAATTCCAGAATTTCATTACAACAACTTGTACGGCAGTATGGCATTGTGGGGACAATGCTCATGGCAAAAATAAGCTCACCCCGGACAGAAAATTTGTCATCTTGCGTGTTTAAGGTGGTAGTAACTTCAGGCTCCTGCAGATGGCACTGAACGAGGTTGATGGGGCTATAAATACCTGCGGGGTGTGAGTGACAGGATTCATAGACTGAGGAGAGGTGGTACAGTGCAGTGAATGTCTCGTTCCATGTGTGTACAATGGCTCTCAAAGCAGATGTTAATAATTGGCTAAAATGAGTGATTGCATTTGGGCGTGCCAAAGGCCATAGTGTGAAGGAAGTAGCTAAATTCGCAGCTGTATGGAAGTGTATGGTCATACGGGTCTACCAGCAGTGGCAAAAATCCCAGTCTACAGGAAATTCTCCTCAGAATTGTGCCAGGGAAGACGTCCACCAAATCTGGCCAAATATTTAGTGGCTAAACAATGATGTCCAATATGTGTTTAAGTGAGGCTTATGTTATTTTGTGTTGGGCAACCAGGTTAGTGGGTCAGTGTCTACATCATCTGGCTAGAAGTGACCTTCCTGCTATCCTGGCCACTACAGTAGTGCTGAGCCTGTTTGCTGTGTCCTGTGTTGCTGTTAAACAATGCGGTGCATTTCCCAAGTCTACGTTGATGCCGTATCATGTTTACTTTTTAAATTGTATATATTTAGTCCATTTATATGCAATTTCAGATCAATTTTTAATATCACGTATAATAGTATGCATTTGTTATAAGCTTTCATTGCAGACAATTGCCTGGTGCAGAATCCTATATATCTAACCATGTTTTGCCTGGAGGTTGACAACAGAACACAGCACAGCTAAAGAAATAATGAAATAATAACAATAAAAAAGTGAATGTTTGGGGAAACAGACTGAGACAGCAGTTTCTAACTGCCCTTTGCAGAGAAAGTCAGTCAATAAAATCTCTGCATAGTGTTATTCTTATCAATAATTAATGCCAAGGCGTTGAAAGGTCTCTCATGCTGGCCTAACCCAAGGCATTTTGATGTTTTTCTCTTTCTGAAATGTGACAGAGGCAGCAAATAAGTAATCTCTGAGGATTTGAGATAAAGGTTTGTGTGTGTATATGTGTGTGTATGCGTGTGCGAGATCATGACTGTGGATTCTGTGTGTGTTAGTGCTTTGTCTTTGTCCACATCCACCAAAAAGGAGTCTGTATGTCTGTCTATAAACCAGAAAATCTACCAGGGTTGAGGCAACACTTCACATTGTCTATACCTATTTGGGTAGAATTTCCAGTTGCTTGGGATCTTACATCACTTCCAGTGTTACGTTGTCATTACACTGCTTAAGGGGTTATCCTATTAATACACTCATCATCAAAAGAATAGTTGCACAAATAGTTGCACCCAGAAGGAATCAACCGACAGGAAGGGTTTAACATCACAAGACATGGGAATGATTCAAGTTTCACACTCCGCCGCCCATGTATTAATGCCAGCACCATTGGCAGATGGCTACACGAGGCAGGACTATATGCACGCAGACTGTTACGATGACTGCCCTTAACATCACGTCAACGTCACCAAAGATTGCAATGGTGTCATGCCAGACTGTTATGGAGTGACTCAAAATGGCAGCGGGTCATCTTCAGTGATGAGTCCTGCTTTTGTCTTGGTGGAGATGACCAATGAATCGGTGTGTGGAGGCGCCGTGGTCCATCCCCTACCACAAAATCTGCAGGAACTTTGTGAAAATATTCAAGCTGCATGGGATGGATTATCACAGGACACCATTAGGAACCTCTACAACTCCATGCCAAGACATCTGTAGTACTTCTGTATGCGTAGCTCAATACATATTGCCCATATCAGTCTGAATTTATCATCATTTATTGTTATCTTCCTTCCCAATAGCATTGCAGTCCAAAACTTCTGGGTGCAACAGGTAGTTTGTGTTGCTTCACTATTCATAATGCGGGCTAAGATGGCACTGAAAATGACTGGAGCTGCATGTATTTCAGGGAAATGATATGATAGAGACCACCAGCTGCTATCAAACGACCCATTTTCACTGAGACCTATTTATTGCCAGGGAAAGTGATTACTTCTACTGACTTCTATTTGTGCCTCAAAAAAGTTAACAACCAATCGAACTGCTATTTGATGACAATTTAGAGATTGGAAGGGCTGCTTCAAAATGTTATTAGCCAGAGTTAAATTTGAATAAATGGGAAAGCTTTTGTTCTTCCTCCATCTCTCTATGCCTTCAAAGGTTGTCATTATAAATGAGGGCAGGTCAGAGAGGTGGAAGAGTAAGTGGGAGAATCTTTTTAGCACTTAAGGAATAGTCTAATTTTCCATCAGTATTCATCGTTTAAGGTAATAGGTAAGCTTTGTCTAATGGAGCAGTAGATGTTCAGCCATTTGGAGTGGAATTGTCTGTGACTAAACAAAAGGTTTGGTCATTTGAAAGCTGTTAAAAGGCATTTAGAAAGTTAATCAGTCTTCGCGGTGCTTCGTGGAGACTCCTTTTTTAATCAACCCCATTACAATATTGGAAACATCATCCTTTTAGGGCTGATGATTAACATCACATTTGATATTCTACACAGGCTTTCTTCCTTCTCAGGCTTACAGAGACATATGCTATTAAAGATAAGACTGCCTAAAAGGGTTGTTTGGTGTGATGCTATGGAAAAGAAACAATTTAGCTTCGCTAAACACCATTTCAGACATCATTTAAAGAAATGATGCAAGTTTGAAGAACACTATTAAAATCTAAAGCAACTCAAAATAACATAAAGGTTCAAGTTTCACACTCAGCCGCCCATGTGACATAAGCAAGGACGGGCCTTATCGCTGCACCTGACTGACACAACAGCCATGATTGCAGACATTCAGCGAGCAGTGATGCCCTCCATGAGTGATTCTGTTACTGCAAGCACCATTGGCAGATGGCTGGACGACACAGGACTACATGCACACAGACCATTACAACGACTGCCCTTAACACCATTCCCATATCTCCAAACACCAAATGTCTTGCCATACTATAATGGAGTGACTCAGATTGGCAGCAGGTCATCTTCAGCAAAGTGTCCTGCTTTTGTATTGGTGAAAACAAATAAATGAATCAGTGTGTGGAGGCACCTTGGTCAGCGCCAATGGTTTGTTGCCACACGTCACATGTCCAGATGGCTTGGAGTCACTCCACCTCCACCCCTACCACAAAATCTGCAGGAACTGTGTGGAATCTGTGGAATATTTTAACTTCATGGGATGGATTACCGCAGGACAATATTTGGAACCTCTACAACTCCATGCGAGGACGTTAGCATTAGCGAACATGGCGGCCCGACACCATACTGAGAGATGCTACTTCTGAGTTACTTCCATAAAGTAACTCGAAGTAATGTAAAGGGTCTATACCAGAGGTCACTGATTGTGCAGAAAGAGAACGGATGGAACCGATTCGGCTAGGTGCTGCCCGTAACGAAAAAAGAGCGACGCGCAGTACTGGAAAACAGTAGGGAGGGAGAAGAGAGCCGAGGCTGCATTCACAGTGGCGTGCTACTCGGAAAAGCTGCCGTTTACTATCAGCAATGGGGTTCGCGGTAACGCTGTACGGAGTTGATATACCTACAAAATCTGGAGAAGCAGCCGGTAAGATGCGACGTTAAAGAAATCGAAGAGAGAGAAATCGAGATAAATATTAGCGCAGCCGCTAAGCTAGTTTGTGTTCGCACTAGCTTGGTTACGTGCAGCTCGATAGTTTAATTCTCAGCACTCATCTAAGTGAGCTGGGCTGCGAGAGAGTCTATATAGTTTAATGTCAGTTTAAATAAGTGTGTTTGCGAAGTATACTGCGTTAAACTACAGTGTTAATGTCTGCTATTTCATAGGAGTTGCAATGGCAATAAGCACTGTCTTTGTTCACGTTTATGAAAGGGAGGGCACATAAATTCATGTGTTTAAGTGAACACTGAAGTCACTGAAGTTTTCTTGTAGCTTCTCTAAGTGATTTGTTTTATCTCTGTTGTTTTCTGTATGTGTCTGTTTGAAGGTTTTTCACCTTGTGACTAAAGACTTTGGCAAAGAGGTTCATGGTTAGCGCTGGTCAGTGGAATGAAACAACAGCTACTAACAAACTACTAAACCTGCCAAATAAAAAAGAAACGAGAAGAAAACCTGCTTGGTCATTGAGTTGAACCCAGTTTATATGTGGATATATTACTCCCTTTCATGTGGGGAGACTGTACAGACTCTAAAATAACTTGACACCAATCATGGAGATCTACTTTCCTGCCTGTAACATGCTGCCCCTCCCCTCTCCTTACCTAACACTAATGCATCAGTTCCAACCACTCAAGAGCTTCTGAAGAATTTAATTAGGTGGAGCAGGTGTGGTTTTGACAGGACGTTAGACTTCCAGGACCAGGGTTGGTGACCATCCTAAAGGAATCTTGGTTTGGGCTCACCATCATCTGTGATTGTTATAAACATGGAAGCTTTAGCACAAGTTCTGCCAAGAGGACTTCAGACATCACATTCACTTATTTCTCTTTTGGTGGCCGCCACCTGTCTTTAAAGTGACTCGGCTTACCTATCTGTTCTGCTCCTTTTTGGTACCAATGTTTCAGCACTCCCCTCCTTCCTCCCCATGTCCACTTGTCCTGGGAGTAGGCTTCAACCCTGTCATCACTACCCGGCAGGATCTGTGAGGGTCTCAATGGACCAAGACCTGGACTGAGGACAAGGCCTATGCCAAAGACTTGTTATAAACTGTAAAATCATATCAACAGTTGAAACAACGCCTTCCATCTTTCTTGCTTCCTAAGTATTTTTGACAGAGCTTTACATTACATGGATGTTCTTTAAACTTAACATTAAAGTGCTTCTTTAAAGAACTGTGCGTTAAAATGTTCTCTAGGGAGCCAAGTGTGGTTCTCCAATGACATCACTCTACAAACCCTGTATTTGTACAAAGCGCCTGTCGAACTGAAAGTGAAAGACTGCTGATTGCTTGCTGTGCCAACCTGATCTTGTGAAGAAATCATGACAATTATAGCAAATGAGTTCCCATTCGAACCCATAAGAAACCATATGACTAGTTGCGGCCGTGAAACTGTGTTGGTAAGCCAGCATTTTCATTACTGTAAGTGTTCATTCTGATCACCCTCAGTAACCCTACCCACACAAAATGAAGAGCCGCTGTAATGTGAGCGTCCCTACACAGACTATCCAGTGGAATGGCTGGTGACAAATTAAATTCACCTGCTTCAATTACATCTAATGAGCCCTGTTGCTTCTCTGCCCTCTGATTCTTTCATCACTGTTTCATTCTTTGCTTAATTCTGTCTGCGAGGGGGTCACACTGTGTAATTAGGCCCAGTGGAGCTCCAATATTCACTACATCTTGATGACAGAGGACGAAGCGCACATATTCTGTCCAATCTCATCTGGGAATGAATTGATGGTAGAACATTAGCCTTAGATGACTTGTGAGGATTAATGTCCTCTTGTCATTTCATATTTAGCCCAATGGGAACTCATTTCATGATTGCAGGTAAAGAACACTTTACTGCTATCTAATGTGATCAACAACAAAATGAATGTGCTTGAATACATTTGACATCATAAATATGTCCTGTGGCCTATAAACTCTTTTGTATATGTTTATATAGTTGTATGTGTAGTACATGACTGCCCCAGCACTGGGCTGTGGAGCAGTGGAACTGTGATCTGTGGAGTGATGGAGTTTCTTCCAATACCCTTGGATGTGATGATGTGATCCAGAACTAATCATATAATACAGCTTGTTTTATTCACTCACTCACTTCTAAACAGCTTTATCCTTCTGGATCGCAGACACACAGACATTCATACACACACTGACACCTAGGGGACAACTTAGCATCTCCAATTCAGCTGTCTTTGGACTGTGGGAGGAAACCGGAGCACCTGGAAGAAACCTATGGGAACAGGGAAAAGGACACAGAAGGGACCCCAGACGTCCTAGCCAAGAATTGAACATAGGCCCTTCTTGCTGTGAGGAGACATTGCCACCCAATGTGCCACTGTGCCACCCTTGTTTCATTCATGTCTAATGTCTAAAAACCAGTTTTCATTGTAGCTGCTATTTGGCAAAATAAAAGTACAACTAACATTATTTGCTGAGGAATATACACCATTAAAAACAATGATACTAAAAAAAAAGGTTCATTCAGTATTAAGGACCTTTCTTTAAATTGTTAAGTGCTGTGGCCAGCTCCCACCTGCTACTGCTGTGAAAATGGCCACCCTTAATTTAACATTTAACACTGACTGAAGGTAGCATAGACTGCACATTTTAAATTGTTCCCTGATTTCTACATAGAATGTGATTTTGGAAAAATGTCCAGGTGTTTTACACACCCATGTATACCCTATGATTTGGCCCCAGAATGAAACGAGCCATTTTCTCCTTTTTGTGAGCTGATGAAATATCTGAAGAGCTCTATTTAGATTGGCTGGTTTACAGAGAGACACCACAATGATCACCCAGAAGCAACATGGCAAAATAGACACATACAGGAAAATAAATTGAGCAACAATACAAAGTAAATTAAAGTTGTTACTCAGTATGAAACTTATGATCTGACCACCTTACATGGTGCTACAGTTAAATCCTGGTACCTGAACAAGCTGTAGCATTTAAGGCAGAACGGAACTTTTGATTAAGTGTCAGGAACAAACGTACTTCGACATGCGCCAAGCCAAAAGCCAAGTGGTCTTGAGAGAGAGAGACAGACAGACAGGCCAGGTTCGAAAACCAGAGAGTCAGTATACAGGCGATCAAAGCCAGAGGGGAATCCAAGAGAGAAATCCAGAGAGCAGAAAGGGAGGTCAAAATACAGTAAGCAAACAAAACCAGAAGGGGAAATCCAAAAGAGAGAGTCAAGAACAAAGATGGGTCTGTAACAGCAAGAGAGACCACTCAGTACGCAAACAAGGTTTGACAGTACTTCACAAATAGGATGTGTGTGCAAGGTTTATGTAGTGATGGGGAAATGCGGTGCATGTGGGCAATCAGAATTCTGGAGACCTAGATCGAGGAAGTGGAGTGTGATTGGGTGTTTCTGAGCATGTGGTTGTGACATCATCAGGGAGCGAACTCTGGGAGATGGAGTCCGGGAGATTGGAGGCGGAAACCCGGAAGCGTGACATTCAGAAGCTGGCGGATAGGAAGCCAATTCCAGCCTCATTTAAAGACGAACATCAACCATCATTTTGTCGACATCATCTCATCTTCACCCCCTGGAAAGTATGTTTTTGCTGGTCTGATGCCAGCCTTTTTTTCAGAATTCAGTGTTTCGCGCTGGGTGGTAACATAAACTGATATGTACACGGTCAGAGGGACACGTCATTTTGGGTGGAGTCAAGAATGTTATGTAACAAGTTGAATTTTGGAATCAGGCTCATGCTACTGCCCTCTTTTGCAAACACAAGAATTGTATGTGAAGGAGAATCAACAGTGTTTGAGGTCCACCCCATGGCAGTTCTATATCCTGAGCTCTTCTTATTCAGCTATTCAACTAACTGTAAATACAGTTCTCCGTTCTATGTCACCTCCGAAAGATACAAAGAAAATGGAACTTCTAGCAACCAAACAAGACCTAGTGGACCATCAACACTCTCTCCATCATATGTATCTGTATGTACTTAAAGCATCATGTACCTAAAAGAATATGTAGTCTGTCAGGACACTTCTACTGGGTAACAGAGACAAAAAGGAAATTATACAAAGAAACCCCTGGTGTTCTCTTAACAAAGAACTAACCACCCCAGGGTCCAGACTTGTCTGGAGGCACTGTGGTCAGCACCAAGATGAACGGTTTGTTGTCACGTATCACAGAAGGCCTGCTGTCTCTCCACCTTCACCCCTACCACAAAATCTGCAGGAACTGTGTGAGAATATTTAAGATGCATGGGATGGATTATTGCAGGACACCATTAGGAACCTCTACAACTCCATGCCGAGACGTCTTGCATATTGCATTAGCAAACATGGCGGCCCAGTGCCATACTGACAGACACTACTTCTGTATGTGTAGCTCAATAAATAAATACCCATATCAGTCTAAATTTATCATCATTTATTGTTCCTGGTAACCTTTATCTTCCTTCCCAATAGCACTGCAATCCCACACTTCCTTCTGGGTGTGTATAATATTTTAGGTTCCCCTCATTGCACAATGCCAAAAAGCTGGGAGAGTGAATGCAAGAACATATTTTCTCCAAAGCACATGATACTAGCTTAAAGGATAAACGTAACTCCCAGTTCATTTGCATCAACTAACACACTCCCATGTTGTCTTGCATTATGCTGAATAATGTGGAGAGGAAGGGTAATCCCAGAGAGAGCCATTTATGCTGTCTTGGGGCATCGCCAGGGATTGAACTCATGATCTTTTGATGATAGGGTCAATGCATAAACACTTGTGCCACTCCCAAGAACCTATTGATATTTTAAATATCTCCAAATAATCTAAAGGTTCTAGATCAATTAAAGGGTTTTCTTAGAACCAAATGTCCAAGCCAAGAGCCATTTACACACAACACAACTGATGCATTCAAGATACTGTTTTAAGAAAAATAGATTGTTTTCTGAGGCTGTAGGAACCTTTATTTCACCCACTCAATACCTCCCTCTTGTACACACGTGTGTTCCTGCAGTCTCATTAGAGAAAGAAAATTGGACAGACTTGTTGCCAAATGCGCATCTGGGTCAACTCTTGGCCCCTTGGGGTCACCCACTAATCAGCTGTTTATTAGTAGAAACGGGGGAGACTGATAGAAGGGGCAGTGTGAGGTTCTTTCTTCTCGCTCCAGAAGCATATTGCACTCTTGGGCAATCAGCATTGCAAACAGAAGGCCTTAGCACAGCAACAGATAAAGGGCACTGCACAAGCAGGGACTGCAGATCAATATCTCCTTCATTGATTCGCATTGCACAATGCAAAACAGGTGGCAATTACAGACTCCTCACGTGAGCGTAGCCCATTAGAATTCGAAAGCAGTGTAGATGGAGGGTTACTGGCAGGGTTATTGTGGCTACTTCATGTTAACAGATGGTAGGGTCACACACTCTCACAAGTCATCTCATTTGACCTATGGAGGATAATGGAAAGTGATGCAACTAGGTTAGAAATCTCAGGCTCGGATTAAAAGCTGTTCAGTTTTTGAGTTTTGTAAAACACATTTCTGTTGCCATGACTGTAGAAAAACACTGTCTGAAAAAAGGGAAAAAAACACTGTGGTCAAAATGATTGCTAATTGTACACAGAACGTGGGCGTATTGAAAAAAGAAATATCTGGGAAGTCAAATACGGACTTATTATGCAGCAAAAGCTTTGCAGTTCTTGGTGTAATGTGAGTGTATTGAAAGACTAATCAAAAACAAAGCAGAAATGCATTGCAAGTTAATGTGCCCAGTAATCAGTTTGAATAGCAGATGGTTACTCTGGATGAATCTGTACAGAATGTTATGCATTTCTGGGAAAATATCTGGCATGTTATGAAAAGGCCTTTACTTAGTAATGACTGATCATAATTTTAGATGGAGGGGCTAAGAAAAAGGGCTACCTCATCAATAGATTGCAAACTGCAGCTACAGCAATGAAACTCTAAAGAGAACCTTACAGCAGAGGATGTAATAATATTTTGGGATATACAAGATGTACATAATTCCTAGGTGCAACTATATCTAGCTTGCCACCAGTCTGGCTGAAATGCTTCAAGTCAACCTGAAATCAAAACAGACACTTTTTATCTTATGTGTTCATGTCGTATGAAGCACAATGTATTGTATAATCCAAAAGACAAAATTCCTGCATAGTAACTTTTGCACGCTTCTAAACACCATCTGATGTCATATTCCTGAGTTCAAGCTGCTGGGAAAAATTATGCACAGTTATAAGCTCACTGGACAAAATATTAGTCACCTGTGACTGAAATGTACCTAATGTACCAATAACAACTGTGATTGGATTTTGCATGGATTGGAAGTTTCTGGATGTAGGCCGCATCAATGTTCAGACACTCTTTCATCAAAGAATTGCGCAATTGGGCCAGATTTGGTGGATGCCTTCCCTGGGATTTTTGCCACTGCTGGTAGACCCATATGAGCGTACGCTTCCATACACCTACAAATTCAGCTACTTCCTTCACACTATGGTCTTTGGCACACCCAATTGCAATTACTCCTTTTAGCCAATCATTAACATCTGCTTTAGGACCCATTTTCCACACATCAAACAAGACATTCACTGCACTTGTACAGCCTCTTCTCAATCTATGAATCCTGTCACACACCCTGAAGGTATTTATAGTCCCATCATTTTCATGCAGCACCATCTGCAGGAGCCTGAAAATACTACTTCCTCAAACACACAATGTGACAATTTTTTTGTCCAGTGAGCTTAATGACCAGTAATGTCTCAGCTTGTTTTCCCTCCCCCTCCCACCACCCTGATCATCACTGAGTGAAAATGCCGTCCATCACCTCTACTCCCTGTGGTACATATGTTGGCAGAAAACCTCCTTTCTTCTTGTCACTGTACTCTCTGTTTTGTTTGTTGGACCGGATGTAAAATAATCAGTCATGAGTTATTTCAGTTAATTTACACTCACAACCTGAGTTCATGTTAATGAAAGTAGTTCAGATATCTGCCATTAGTTGAGTGCTCTGTTGTGGTGCTAGGTTGGGCGACTGTGAGACAGTCAGCTGATGATGAGGTAGCATGCACAGACACACACACACTCACACAGACACACACACAGTCTCACATGTTAGAGAGTAACACATATACATATATTCTTTTTTTCTCTCTTTTTCTTCTTTTGTTATTTATACCGTCAAAGTGTTCTGCTAACTGGCACTTCACCTGATCTACATTTTAAAAGTCAAATAAAGAATCATGTTTCAGAAACTACAGAAAATCTAAATCTTGAAGACCTCTCATTTCAACAAAATCTGTTTATTTTTTATTTAAATTTGTTTTAATTTTTGCTAAACAGATGAAATCTGCCGACCATCATATGAACAAATCTAGGTTTATTCTGGAATGCCCACTATTCTGGAATCAAGTCCCACCCAAAATAGTTTTCCACCCAGGTATCGTGGTTCACTTACAAATACATCTAGATAAAGAAGAAAAATGGCTGATTTCTGACTTAATGTTGACCTTGAAACATTCACCTAATGGCGATAGCATGCTAAGAACTTGCACATTTTAGCAAATACAGGATGAGCACGACAGTAGGCTGACCAGCACAGTAGATAACTAATGCTTCTTCAATCATTGTCAGAGAAAGTTATTTAATTATTATTATTATTTTTACCGCAGGAGTAACATACAATCTACTAATATACATAATATACTAGAAACCAGTAAAGGTTTAATGTGCACCTTCATATGCTTAGTGCTAACATGACATTCAAAAACCCATAAGAACACTAGCAGAAACTAGTATACAGCATTTGTAGGAAAGCTGACCATGTTGTGGGCTTAAACAGTTAGTATGGGAAGGATTAAACCTTCTCATCTGTGGTTCTTGTGGTTGTTGGTTTTTGTCCTGTTTTACGTGGATACAGACATGAACTGCCTGTCCTTTTCCATGAAAGAGCTGCACTAACAGTAAATGTAGAGCTATGAAGTAACGGAATGACTCATCTCGCTGTTGAAGTCATCACTGGTGAGTGAGTGTAACTTTATTTGTGCTGGTAATGATGCATCATAAAAACATAATTGCAGCCTCTATGACCCAGACTTCAAAACAGGTCACATCCAAGGTCACAGGTGACGCGGATCTCCAGGGTTCATAAGGAATAATGATGCTTCAAAGCTACAGGCAGGTATGCTAATGAGATTACAGAATATTTAAGCACCACTGATTTCTACATAAATGCCATCGATGTGGTACCTTTTTTGCAGTGTAATGATCAGTGCTGGGTGTAGCATGGTGCAGCGTAGTACCGTACATTAATGTGATTATTCTTTCCAGTAACAAAGTAATACAGAACAGCTTAATTACATATTGACTTATTAAACATTTCTATCAAACACAGCAGTATTTTATGTACAGTGCATTTAGACGGAAAATATCATGTATATAGATGATTTGTGTCTGTCTGTTTACATCTGTTTGCATGTGCTTGTATAGACTAGTGGATCAGCTGATTAGTCGTTGCTGTAGGTAGCAGTACAGCAGTAGAATAGAACAGCACAGTGACATCAAAGAAGCAGAGAAAATATCAGTTTTTCTACAAAGCACAGCACCCTAGATATTTATCACTGTGTAAAATACTAGACACTTTAAAAAACAATTCTACTGCAAGCTGTGTAAGACTGTTCTGAAAAACAGGCAAGCTCATAATGCAGACTGGGTAAGTAAGAAATGACAGGCCTTATCGCTGTACCTTACTGACCCAGCAGCCATGATTGCAGACATCCAGCGAGCAGTGATACCCTCCATGAGTCATCCTGTTAGTGCCAGCACCATCGGCTGCACGATGCAGGACCACATGCATGCACACCGTTACAACGACTGCCCTTAATGCCAAACCAACATCACCAAAGACTGCAATGGTGTCGTGCCAGACTGTCATAGAGTGACTGAGAATGGCAGAGGATCATCTTCAGTGACAAGTCCTACTTTTGTCTTGGTGGAGACGATCAACGATTCCGTGTGTGGAGGCACCGTGGTCAGCGCCAAGATGAACGGTTTGTTGTCATGCGTCACACGTCCAGAAGGCCTTAGATCACTCCACCTCTACCCCTACCGCAAATTCTGCAGGAACCATGTGAGAATATTCAAGCTGCATGGGATGGATTATCATAGGACACCATAAGGAACCTCTACAACTCCATACCGAGAGGTCTGGCATGTTGCATTAGCAACATACTGGGAGACGCTACTTCTGTATGCGTAGCTCAATAAATATTGTCCATATCAGTCTAAATTTATCATCATTTATTGTTCCTGGTGACCTTTATCTTCCTTCCCAATAGCACTGCAATCCGACACTTCCTTCTGGGTGCAACTATTCTTTTGATGATGAGTGCAATTTATCTGCAGTGGATTACTTTTACTACCCCAACACTGCTAATGATAAAGCTGCTAGGGTGTGGGGTTTCCCAGAACAGATTGTTGGGAGTAAGATGAGATGTTAACACAGTAGGTTTAACAGGAGAATCGCATGAAAGCAGCAGGCTAGAGTTCAGGCACAACCGGACATGTGTGAGCTCATGCTTGGTATTTCATTAAGCCTTTTCCTCCGATGATTCCTTGACGTTAGCCAGGCGCTAGTCACCGTGCAGCTGGAGGCCTATTTGTTAATAAGAAGAATCGCCCTGCTCGGAGCATAATGACTGCGTGAAGGGAAGTGATCAGTGAGATCCATCTCCCATATGGTGATTAATATAATCCTACAGTGCTGTTTTTTCTTTAATCTACATTCTCCATGCCTATTGGGAATGCTCAGTAGTGAACATGATGAGTCCCTTGACAATCCGTGAGCCTATGTTGGATCTGCATGTTGGGAATGGGAAACAGGGGCTTCTGCGACTATGGTGTTGAATGGCAGATGGAAGGTTGAGGCTTTTACAGACAGAAGAACAGCCCATTTGTTTCAGTGTGAGGCAGACTGTTATACTCCACTCTCAACTGGTTCCTCTCTGAAGTCGGACAAAGACGAACGCTGTTAAAGCTGCTGTTTTACGTTAGTCAAAATAAAAAGGACATGCTTCCTGTACTCTTGTGATCAACTCCAATGATTCTTGTTCACCTAGTCAACCTACAGCAGTTTAGCCCCGCCCATTGTCACTGAAGTTAAGAATAAGGATTATTTTAGCTTAAAATGAGGAACACTACAATCCAGCCAGACAAAACAGAGGTATATTTCTATATGGACTGTTCTACAAAATAAGTGGAAACGTATCCAGACAGATATTTACAAATATTATGTTGTAATGTAGTTAAACTCATTTATACAGCTGGTAATAAGCATAATTTATGCAAAAAAAATATTTCTCTTGGGAGCTGCCTGTCCCAAACAATAAGCCTCAACTTAATCAATAATATGTTTATGTTTTGTATTGTAGATTTTTAAAGACCTTTTTGATTTCCTTCACAGTAAATTTGAAAGATATAGATTTATAATGAGTTTCATTTTTAAATAAAGAAAAAGTAAAAAGAAATGTCAATTTCATGTCAATTTTCAAGTCTGCAGATGGAGCCTTGTGTTAATCACACTCCTTCACTCTTCTGCATCCCTGTACCTAATGACCACATAGTGAGATATAGTTTAAGATCTGGTTGTTTTAAAGTAAATCTGTCCCAAAGTCTGAAAATCAGTGTGTAGTATTAAGAATTTGTCACTACTGAAACAAATTATCAAGCACAATTTTCTGCAATTGTGAATGCTTTAATAAAAACATCATGATTTTTATGTGTGTACAGATATTCAAAGCTGTACATGTCTCCAGGTTTCTTTAGACAGGGGAATGGTTCTGTTTAGATTCTTAATTTAGATGCTTAAGTAGTGAAATAGTTCTTTAGGTTGAAGAAGCAAAAGTTTTATATGGTTTTCACAACAGAATTCAGGATTACAGAATTAACAACTTTTAACAACTTTTTTTAACAACAGAATTAACAACTTTTATTGTTACAAGCTTGACCTATGGTTCCAAATACTAAAGAACCAAGAAGTTAGTGTTTATGATGATTTTTTAAATCACTTATCTTAATAAAATAATCATAATTAAGGTATAGGGTCATTCAAAGCAAAATGATTTCAGTCTAAAGACCAAGTCACTAAAAAGTCTGAAATGTGTTTTGAACTCTGACCTTGTATCTGTTCAGTAGTTTGCCTTTCTAGCAGTACAAAGAAAGCTTAGTAGAAATTTAATTCTAAAGGATAAGAAGTGGCTGGAAATCAGGCATGAACAATATAATTAAAACTCTTTTAAGTATAGAAGCTCACACAAATGTCATTATAAATGGGCCTTGAGGGGAAAAAAATAAAATAAAATACAAGAACAGAAAGGTAAGTAACAATATCGCTTCAGTTAAAATAAGCTCAGAATTATAGTATTAATAAACACCTGCACAATTTGCTCTTTATATTAGATCTAATCATAATTAAATGGTATCAAAAATCTTTTCGTTTTTACACAGGCCTCGGTTGCCATGGGGCAAAACAAAAAAGGGATTCCGCTAATTGGCAGGATGGCTGGTGTGACCGAAGCAAACAGCACCCCATTCTGCTTTCCTGGCTTGGAGCTTTGTGTGATGTGTGATTAAATCAGAAAGAAAGAAAAAAGAATATCATGCACGCACACACACACACACACACACACACACACACACACACACAAATACACACATATACAGCGCAGCTCCCTAGCAACACAAAATTGAATTAAATCTCTTTCACCCAAATCTGAAACTGATTAAAGCTTTTCCTGGGAGGCCAGAAACAACGTTTCATTTTAATACACTTGGCAGTGCAACAATAATCAGTCGCTTCAATCCTGAAGCATTTACCCTCTGAAGACCCAACATTTATAGCTTTCATAATGATCACCTGGTATACGTACCTGGTGCTTTCATCCACCTAGAAGGATGCTTATTCTCAGCATGTTTCATTTTCTTTTTAATCTTGTGATATTTTCATGTGTCATGTTGTAATTGTGTGATGTTCTCTGAAGTCGTTTCTGATAAGGAAATGCTGTATATTTGCTCTGATCAGTCTTCAGTTAAAAAGCAACAGGGGTCTTGATGCCTCCGATTAAATGTCCACCATTTTTTCTTTGTCCCAGTTCCACATTTTGCTTTGTCCCAGTTCCCAAAACACTGACCTACAGCAGTACTCACCAACCTTACTCCTTGCGATCCACCTTCTTGCAGACTTTATCTCCAAGCCTAATAGACCCTACCTGATCCTTGTCGCTGTCCAATGAAAAACATTTATCTCCATTTTTGTTGATTATTACTTCTATGCATCATTTGAACACAGCAGGATGGACCAACACAAATGGCCTAAAATCACTTGGAAAAGCATGTGGTTCCATTGACTCACATTAAAAGTAAAGGAGGTTTTTGCCCACTCCTGTAAAGCTGCCATTTCTGAGATTCTTGTTTATCTTTAGACAGCAATGTCCTTCTAACCATTGCCTTCGAAAGTCCTTGATTAGCTAGCAGAAGGTAGATTTCCAGGAGGAAGGTTGGTGACCTCTGGGTCAGAACAAGTTCCTCAGTTTTCAGTCGCTCGGTTGAGATATCTGATGCACTGGATGCTCCTGTCAAGGCATCATTTGAAGTAAAATTGTTTACTGTAGCTCTACACATTTGAACAGCAAGGATATCCACACTATATGTGCGATGCCCTCCTGACCTGCTGTTGCTGAAGAACATATTGATTACTGCATACACAATGATTAGAACTCATCGGCCAAAAAGGGCAACTTACAAAACCATCAGACCAGGAGCTACGGCCAAGCCGAATGTGAAACACCAGTAAAGTGTTTATTCTTATTATATTTAGCAGTTGCAGTGCTGAAATCCGGGAGTGATGTAGCTTTCAAGCACTAAAGTTCTCTCTTTTTTTTGCACAGTTTAAAGCTCTAGTTTCCCTTTCAATTTAGTGTATATCCATGATGGACAGAACAACAAAAATTGGTCCAAAACTGCTTAGAAAAATATCTTGTTATATCAACCTCCATTGCAAGTGTTGAATTGTAAAATGTAAAATATGTTTTGTTCTTTCCATAACTACTTCTTTCAAACAGTAATTGGATTACTTTTCTGAAGACTTCTTGGAAAATGCAAGCTCAGTACTTCAGCACTTCTCCCTTAGACTTTAAAACACCTACAACAACTGTACAGCAACACCCAGCTGTCCTTTCATCATGATATTCAAAAATAAATACTCAGGTAAACATCATTTAAAAGACCTGACACTGCCAGTTATGCTGATTAAAATCACCATAATTAGTCGTGCTGATTATGTTTAGAACCTAGAAACAGTTCCAAAACAGCTGACTGAAAATAAAATCTTTGAGAGCTTCCTGAGGTGTTCCTAAATTAAAATCCAGTTTGGTCTGTTTACACGCCAGCTTCTTTCACATCGTGTTACCTTCAGCATAGGGAATCTTATCCATCAGCTTCATGTTAGCTTGATTAGATGGTTTGACACATTGTTCATCAAGGTTACAGTGCTTATTGCACTTACACTGCATTGCTCATCATAGCTATACAGTCTACATGATATACATGTAAATGGCACCGCCAGGCTGCATTCAGTTGGGGTTTAGGTGCCTTGCTCAAGGGCACTTCAGTCATGTCCTGTAAGTTCAGGGAATCTAACCAGCCACCACTAGGAACACCTTACAAAGTTGGCTCCCTGACCTCCAGGCCATGACCGCCCCATAGATGGCCTGCACAGGGTATGTTTATGTGCCTCGAACTATAAAGTATTTTATTCGCTGTGACTGTTATTGTTGAATAAATGTGTGTTCTAAATCAAGCCACATTCTTATTAGATTAGCGTCTTCTTACTGTGTTTCACGTACGGAAGTTGTTAAAATATATAGTCTGTGTGTTTCACATTCAGATTTAGCTCTCTCACTGGACTTAGTCTGGACTTATATCTGATATACATTTTTGATACATTTTTGTGACAGCTAGTTTAACATTATGAACATGCTAAGAATGTCCATACCATAAACATTTGATCTGCTTTTTCTTCTCTGTAAAGGGAGATTCCATCATGGCCTGTAAGCCTCAGATAAATGCATACATGTAAATCTAAATATTACTTCACTTAGTCACTTCACTTTGGATGCATGCAAATATCTGATGATTATGTCATAACACATTTCGTGAAAATCAGTTGAGTAGTGAGTAGTAGGGAAGTTACAGCTGATTTAACCACGAGTACTCATCATTTATCAAAGTACTTGTTTACAAGCAAATCCTAGCCGTATTAATGCAGATGCATTACCTCATCTTGGGAACTACCAACTATTTGCCCTCTATGTATGTGTATATGTTCATATTCACAGTCAGCTATCATGAAGAGCACATGCAAATTATGTAAAAGGACTGGAAATTATACATATATATATATACAGACAGAGAGAGAGAGAGAGAGAGAGAGTGGAACAGTATGTTTTGAATGCAGCACACATCATTTATATTGCTCTCTTAGTGACTTAGGAGTAGTGATAGATTAGAACATTCCATAGAGTTCCTTGTGTTTTACTGAGCTATGAGTTGGAAATATAATATATATTTGTAAATATATAATATATATTTGCATATGTAAATCATTTGCTGGTTTAATTTCTTTCCTTTTTAATTTCTTTCCTGAAATTTGCCCTTTTTCTTCACACCGTATACCTCTCCACTCTACCTCTGCAAAATTTCACACATGCTCACCCCATTAGCTTCCTCATGCTGGTGTATTGTGTGGGTCTGGAGTAGGCCGAGCCTCAGGCATCAATATCATGGATTACTCTTTCTGGAAAAGACCTTTTGAATTCTCCTTTTTATCTGAAATAATAACACTGCATGGGCAAAGCTGGGCATTCTGATTGGGCCTATCAGGCTGTTCAAATTCCTGCTGTGAGTACCAGCTATCCAGTCCAGGAACAAAATCAATGGTCACAGCATATTCAGGGTAAGTCTAATCTATTATTTGGACAATAGTACATGTATATTTGAAAACTCTCTCTGATTTCTGCTTTCTGTGAAGGAGAATAAGTTACATTGATGTTATTCTGCTTCCATCTCAGGCCTCATCCACAGGGCTTGTGGCAACTAAAAGCCAGCTGTTCTATCAAAGTGTAAAAGAAGAGCAGCTGAAATTTCTTTTGGCTTGCATATTTGTTTTGGTTGGCATAATATTAATAGCAAGAAGGGCCTGGGATTGATTCTGGGGTGTCCAGGGTTCTATCTCTGTGGAGTTGCATGTTCTACCTGTGTCCAAGTGGATTTCCTCCCACAGTCCAAAGACATGCAGTCAGGTGAATTAGATGTTAAGCTGCCCTCTGTCCAGGGTGTTCCCTACCTTCCCCCCATTTAAATGCTGGGATAGGCTCCAGCATCCCCCATGTGTAACAGTTATGGCATGTTAGAGAGTTTATGTTTTACCTTTTACAATATGTTAAACTCAACAAATGAATAGAAATTGTGCACTTAAATTTGCAGGAAAATATTGCTATATAAGTGGACTCCTCAAACATTGGTACCCCTGGTAGTTTTGTGCAAAGTGGGGTGTAAACACATTAACGAACAAAACTTGTGAAAGTTAAATAATCGAAAGAATAAACTTAAATCTTCTCATGACATAAACATTTTCAAATCTGTGTGTACCACAATAGATGGCACCCCTAGAAACTCTTTTGAGTGAAATCTAACTGATGCGCATTTTCATACATGTTGAGCATTGAGAGTGAGGAGGATGGTTTGAGTGATCTAAGGAGAATTGCAGACATCAGTTACGTCTCGAGGACAGAACGTCCTCTTCAGTCTTCTGAACTAAACCCCTTAGAAAACTTCTGGCATGGACCTTGGAATCTGAAGGACCTGGAGAGATTCCATGTGTCTATTACTTGCCACTTGTTCTCCAATTTATTTAAGCTGTATAGAGGAAGATCTGTTATCTTCACAAAGGGAGGCTTCACAAAGTATTAAGTGAAGGGGTGTCAACCATTGTGGCACACATACATTTGAGAAACCCATTATTTCATGATTACAGTCTGTTTTGCTTATTTTTGCCAGGGGTGCCTATATGTGTGGAGGGAATTGTATGTTTGCTCCCTGTGGAGAATGTGTTACCTTATTTTCACTTACAAAACATACAATTTGTCCAGAGGTGTTCAAACATTTGCATACGACTGTATAATATATACTCCTCCATGACTGTAGCCCCTCACCTTTCGTTCATACAGCTTGAGAATTCTTATTGCAGTGGAGGCTCTTGGGGGAGCTGAAGCTTTCTACGTTGTTATTGCTTTGGCACGTTCATAGTTTTTCCGTTGAGCACTGTCCAGCATAATGCACCAAAGATGCTGCATTTATGAGGCAAGTAAAAGCTGTATTTAAACGAGAATGTTACAAATGCGGATTCTATAGCATATTTAAGATATTTATGTAACTCTGGAGGAGTGGACACGAGACATCTTCACGAGAAGTGTGTAATGCTTCACGTCATAAACTAACAACCATGGGAAGAAGCTAGCTCAGTATTCCCAGCATGGACATCATGACAGAGGCTGTGAGGAAGAAGATGCTGGAGTGGATAGTGGATAGAAAGAGAAAAAGAGAGAGGGACCAAGCCAGAGACCAGAGTAAGTCCTGGACTGGCTTTTAATTGTGTGGCAAGAGCTAAAAGAGATGCAAAGAAATCTCACGGCTAACAGAAAAAACACTGACATTGACAATGATCGTTTGATCTGCTGACAACCACGAGCAGCTCCCACAGCTTACTTGTCCACCATCCAGACACAGGTGGCGCCTTCATTACACACCCCTGTCTCTGCCCGGACCATTTCCAGGCACTCAGCAGAAGGAAATTTGGTGTCTTTTACGTGCCCATTACGTGTCCTGCCATGACAGCCAGCCACTGTCGCCTTCAGTTGCAGTGGTGTCACTTTAATCCTGCCTTTGCTGTGGAGCAGCACACTGCTCCAGCTGCTGGTGTAATAATCTGGGGAACCATCGCATATGACAGTCAATCACCCCTAGTAGGGACCTGTTAGGGACACTAACAGCTCAGTGATATGTGCAGGACATCCTCCGGCCACATGTGGCGCATCTCATCCCAGCTTCTCCACCAGCTTCAGCAACCTATGAGTGTGCAGGATTTATAGGTCCAGCTGCAACATCTGTGGACAAATGTGGAACCATATCGCATCTTGTATCCAGGCTAGAAGCGGACCAACAGGGTACTAGATGGCCAAACATTTGTCTTTTTTCAATCTCTACCTTGTAAGTGCACATGGATCTTTCTGTTCTGATGTTGTCTTCGCTAGTTTTATCCTGAATTCCAACTACCTGGTAGAATCTGACTCCCCTTCTCATGCATGAGCGTCATGCAGGCATAGGGATGCTACAGACAGTGGTGGATGAGATACACAAACCATGCACTTGAGTTAAAGCAGAGACACCCAAGGTAAAATAGTCCTCCAGTAAAAGTAGAAGTTCCTCCCTTAAGACCTCCACTGGTGTAAAGGTACTAAAGTATTTCCCTTCAAATGTACTTAAATATGGAGAGTAACAGTAGCATGATTTATTATGGCTCTTATGTCCAATTATCATTTCTGGAACAAGACTTTTAATCAGCTCAGTTTAGGTGAAGAGACTCTAGTGTCACTCTCGGTCCACCAGTCGTTAGTAGAAGGTCATTAATTAGTCTGACACTGATGTCTGTTCAAATGATCATAAGCACAAAACACTGAAGGAGAACAGTTTCCATTAACTAGAACCCATGCTCTGTCCAACAGGTCAAAACAAGATCAAAACAAAGTGACCACTGTAGCCTGGTAGGTGGACTCACTTGAGGCTTCTTTCGTTTGGACATGTTATGTTTTTATGCACACAGGAGTCAAAAGGAATGACAGATTTGGCCATAATGTAGTGGAGTAAGCAGTAAGATATCTGATGCTGAAATGTAGTGGAGTTAAAGTTAAAAAGTCTCCCGGAATGGACATACTTCACTACAGATACACCAACACAGCTACCAAGTAGAGTAACCAAATACATGTACTTCATTACTGATCAACAATCAATACAGATTACACTTGTGATTTTGGTTGTTTATGCATTGAAACACCTGAAATTGTGTGTGTAATCTGTATTTCCTGTACACCTGCATGACCCATGTGCATGTTTAATTGGAGTTAGATTCTGTATCCTTCAGCTCATCAACAGATGCATGTGTACAGCTATCTGTGAGGGGGGTGTAAGCACAATTTGTCTGTATGACAGTGGTGTAATAGCAAATTACACATCACAACTGTAGGAGAACCCCAGGAGAAACAAACATACCAATTCTGCTTTAAAGTCTGTTATAGACATTCCACTCATAAAACCATTTATATCCACCCTACTGATGGACACACTGTTGTTCTCTTTGAAAGATCTTCTGCAAGGTTTCCAGCAAGAAACACATAAACCATCAGAGCCCAGATATGATTTATAATGTAAAAGAGCTTGTGTGAAACTCTGAATGGCCAAACAAAGCAATAAACACTGTTCACTAAGGTTTCCATCACTTCATGAAATGGAACATTGTAAATGAACTGAGAGAGAGAAGACGAATGAAAATCAGTGCTGTAAAAACAAATTGCATGCACCACCACATGCCTACTGCTGCGGAGTGCTAATGTATCCATTACTGCCTTCGTGCCTCCATCCATAATGTGATGTTATGATGAAGTGAACGCTTCAGTTAATCCTAGTAATCCTGTACATATTGGTTTAGTGAGATCTAGATAGAAACACAATCACGAAAGAGATATGATGCAGTAGAGTGTCCTGCGATGACAGGGCTGATGGATGTGTAACTTCATGATAAATTCCCTTGTGCATTATCACAGATAGAGTCCCAGACAGGGACTTTGTCCTCATTTCAGCAAAGTCAATAATGGTACACTGATTTTCACAGGGTCACAGTGTCTCTGGTGCCCTGGCAGTGGCAAACCATAAGAAGACTATTTGTTCTGTTCATCAAAATATTCTCTCCACTCTGCAACAGAGCAGCGAGCCGTAAAATGTATAGCAGAAGTATAGTAGAAAGCTACTGTAGATTGTTCATGTTTGGTTTATCTGATTGGCTTAGGCATTGGTTTCATTTATTCAAAGCGGGCATACCTAGAAGCTCCTCAGAAAAGATGAAACAGCTTCCCCACATATAACTAAGAGCCAGATTTACTAAAAGAGGCACTAATTACCAACAGTCTAACATGACTTTGTGCCTGTGATGGCGACTAATTTTGTGGTTTATCTACTAAAAAGGTTCATGGTAATGAACATCAGCACAACTTTGGGATTAAGGTTTAAGCAGCGCAATATAGCCACATGCTCAAGTGCTTTCTTCTGCCAAGTAGGAGTACAAAACCCATCCCAAACTGCATGCTACATCACTAATGCTACAGAGGGTAAAAAGTAGTGCACCACCATTAAAAATGTTTTCATTAGGGTCATATGTAAAGTATAGAAGTGCATGGTTTGGATTCCTTGATTCTGGTCTCGAAAGCTTAAAATAACAACATGATTTCTTGATTTAGTATACCAAATGTACACACACCAACCACCCAGCACGAGTCACCACATCTACTTTATTTACACATTTCACCAAATAAACCAAACACAACAGAAACAAGGCTTACTCAGACCTCTTAGTGAGTCCTTTGCCCCTCAGGTTCGCTCAGTCCAATTTGTGTGTCATGTAGGCCACACGTCCCCTGTCCCACACTCACTCTTCAGTGTGTGGCATGTAAGCCACATGTGTACACATATATTTTATAAATATATTATAATTCTTTATGTATTTTTATTATTTATTTGTTTGATGTTTTTTCCCATAAAAAATAATCTACCCACAATGCAGTGGTTAACGGTGAGAATTAAACAAATTAAAAATCAGACACAGAAAAAATACAAGTGCAGATTCAGAGCCTCTTGGTTTGCAGTACAGAAACTGATATGTGAAGATTCATAAAAAATCTGGTGCTTATCTGAGGATGCCTCACAATATAAACCCATTTAGAATGCTAGTAGAGGTGATTGTGTTTAAACCGTTATCAGCAGTGAGAGGGTAGCTGGAAGCATGAAGGACAACAGTTTGGTGCACTGTATAGATCACAGGTCCATGATATGGATGCTGAATGCAGGAGGAAATTAAACTCAGTGCTTCCCTTTCACTGTGATGATCTCAGGGTTATCAGTACCGGCAGTGCTGTTAACAGGGCAGATACCCAGGCGTTATGAGGTCAAAGGTCACAAGGTGAACAGTTAACTTTCAAAGACGGAAATGAAAGACAAAATGTGAAGATCTGCAGTAACCTGGTCATGTCTAGTTCTAGAAAGTGACAAAGGGACACTTTCTTGTATCGCCATAACAGTCTATGAATACTGACAGCTATCTGACATACATTTCTTGAGATTCAACCTGAAGTTGGTTTGGTACTATAAACATAGCTTTTTCCATTGTATGTGTTTTTGGTTATTGAGTTGTGTGTATCAGTCACAGAATTCACACTTGTATTATGTGAATCACCGACTTGTGTGTGGTGGTAATTAGCATTGTAATGCTGGTTGACCAGCTTACCAGTTTTGAAATCACAATATACTGGTTTTGGTGGCAATCAGCATAACTGATTAGCATGTCAGCATATAGAACACAACATATTCAATTCAATTCAATTCAATTCAATTCAATTCAATTCAATTCCATTCAAATTTATTTTCATCATACCAATATCGGGTGTACAGTATAACGAAACACTTATGCTGGTTGGTTAGTAACCAATTTGAAGAATATTTAAGAACAGTTTAGAGTGACAGCTAATAATATGACAGGGTTCATTTTTACACAGTTAAACAATTGATTACTTTGTATACACGGATTGTTTAAAAAACCACAGATGTCATCTAATATTCGTTCTGACATGACCTCTTCAATTTACCACTTCACTACTCTTTACTAATGTACCAGTGAGTGTTATGATTAAGTCTGGTCAGTTACAATACCCTGTAGGCTTACGTACAGCATTTGCACTCATGTAAGGTACAAAATACATGGTGTCCTTGGGAGTCCGGTCTTGCACCACCTTGTCACTTGAATGTTCACCCTCGGCCACCATGTGACATAAGCAAGGATGGGCCTTATTACTGTACCTAGCAGCCGGGATTGCAAACATTCAGCAAGCAGAGATGATCTCCATGAATTATCCTGTTATTGCCAGTACCATTGATAGATGGCTGCACAACACAGGACTACATGCACGCAGACTGTTATTAAGACTGCCCTTAACTCCACATCAATGTCCCCCAAGACTGCAATGGTGTCGTACCAGACTGTCATGGGTCTTTAGTGACGAGTCCAGCTTTTGTCTTGGTAGAGACAACTAACGAATCCATGTGTGAAGGTACCGTGGTCAGTGCCAAGATAAACTATTTGTTGTCACATATCACAAGTTCAGAAGGCCTAGTGTCTCTCCACCCCTAACAAAATCTGCATGAGAATATTAAAGGTGCATGGGATGGATTATCATAGGACACCATTAGGAACCTCTACAACTCCATGCCAAGACGTCTAGGGTGTTGCGTTAGCAAACATGGCGGCCCAACGCCATAGTGAGAGACACTACTTCTGTATGTGTAGCTCAATAAATATTGCCCATATCAGTCTAAATTTATCAACGCTGATTTTTTCCAGGAACTTTCATCTTCCTTCTGAAAAGCATTGCACTCCCACACTTCCTTCTGGGTGCAACTATTCTATTGATGATGAATGTATATGTTACACTATGCTGCCCATTAAGGAAAAACAAATGCTCAAACAGAAATCTAGGGAAAGGTCTTTATTGTTTAGCTGCTCCACCCACAAAACAGTGAGATTCTGTCTTTGGTATTGTCACCTAGTTAATGATGCACTAGCACTGGTCTGTTTTAGGACTGTGGGATATTAGTTCACCCACTTAGTCCCTCTTAGCAAGGTAACTGTAACTATGCCCAAGATATCTCTGAAAAACTACAATATGCCAGAACGTATATGTGAGTCTGAACAATGGCCCAATTTCCCAAGAGTCTGGTGGAAAGAATGAATTATTTTTAAAGAACTTAAGACAGATGAGGAGACATGTAAGATCTCAGTTAATGTGTGGAAGCACTGATATAACAAGTGAGTTAGCAGTAACAGTCTTCATAAAATGGGATCAGTGTACCCATATGAATAAAAATAAATAAATAAATTTTGTATATAATGGCAGCAGTATGGCCATCCACACACGGTTATATGAAAAAATAATCTTGTGCTGTAAGACGTTTAAGTCAATACTGCATGATGCAAGCCCACCACTAATATCAGTTTCTGTAGGGTGTATATTTAGTGTCCGTTCCCCACGAATGTTGCAGCTCAGTGTGAAAATAGCTCCCTTGGCTCCCATTGATGCAGATGAATAATGACTTGGCTTCACTGATGGTCTTCCCAGCTTTACTGTGGCTCTTTATTGTGATGTTCTCACATTCATGGCCACTCAGATTGTTTTTACTGTTTACTCCATGAATAATGCAAACTGGTTATCATGCTGTGATCTGTGTTGTAAACTGTATAAGAGATCTTTAGCGAGTCGGAATGAGTAAGGCTGTGTGAGTGTGAACACATAAGCATGTGATGCATCTGATTAGTGAATTCTATTTTAAGAATTTAACTATTTTAAGTTGAAAAGGCTACATAGAAAAGTATTGGCAATATATTGGGGCATTTTGGGCCAACTGCACATCAGCCTTGGATCACTGTACCCAATGCAAAACGAGGGCTTGAGGCAATAGCCTCACAGCAATAGCCATCATCTACTGCAGGGACACGGAGTCCAGCAAAACTGGATGACCCTGCAGTTGCACATCAATTAAACCTGGCAATTTACTGATCAGTTGAATGAACGTACCTGAGCAGGACAATCACTAAACGTGTTGGAAATGATTGATGAGCAAGAGTCTACAAAGAGTCTATTTAGACCTGCAGTATAATGTGTTTTACATGAGTACACTTTTGTTGGCAGCTTTTGAGGTCTAACCACCAAACTTTGCACTGTTGTAGGTCCTATATGGACTTACACTTGTGGTATCCTGGTCCTTATTACATATTACAGCTTTACCACTTATCCGACCACAGTCAGTATACAGTAGCCAAACACATACTCCAAATTCTGGAGTTGTTGGACACTCACACTACCTCACTATCATACATCTACTCACCATACACCCTACACAACACACACTCTCTAGACATCACACACTCCACATAGACATACATTAGCAACCACCTGAGATAGCATAGCAACTACCTAGCAACTCCTAGCCACAATTTTAACATATCAGTATTATTAAATGGCTTCCTCAGAACAAAAACATTTTTTTGATCTTTCCGATTTTTATTTTCCTCTATCATTTGCTGGCCTCATGTCAAAATCTCATAATGATTGTACAGATAGAATGGTCCAAAATCAAAAAAATTCCATTGCACCTCATGGACCCTACCTGACTGACTCACTTACTGACTGACTTGCCTCACTCACCCACTCATGTTTAGCAGGCTCCATGTACTCCAGAAGGGCGTGCTATTAGCGCTCCAGTCAGAGTGGGTGCTTTACATTGGTGATACTGTCTGACCATGTTTGACCACAGAAAAAAATCCCTCTACTTTTCAAGCTGTAAATGCACCACATTGTTGCTGTCCAAAGAAAACAAGAATCTCCAAAATGTAAATTTTATAGAAAAGGGGAAAAAGTCTATGGAAGCAGACTTTTGAATTTTGGGTCATTTCTGTTGGTCCATTCATCATGAAATAATTTTCATGCAATGTAAATGCCAGGTGCTGTGTTTAAATGTATAAAAATAACAATCAACAAAAGTAGAGATGCATGTTTTTTTCTTTGGACAGCGATGATATGTCTGTCAAATGTAAATGCATGTTTGTCAAATTATTTGCTCAGACCAATCATTCATTTTTACAAAGGCTCCTGTTGCATTCATAATCAAGAACCACACTTTAGATAAACAGAGAGAGATAGAGGAGAGCAAATCTGCTTGCACCATGCTTGTGAAAAAACAAGCAAGCAGTACATTTCTTCTTGATGTAAACAAAAAAACGGTGTGATATTCTTTGTGTTTTTTCAAGGCTAACTCTATTGCTAAAGCTCTAGCAATGCAGGATGGAAAAATCAAGGCTAGGATAAGCTGCCTTTCCGAGATTGCAGTATCTCTTGATTTATTGGAAGGATGTGATGGCATTTTCTGTCTCCTACATTTGCTGTGTTGTTCATTCTTCGTCTAAAAGATCATCCTCCCACTAAAAGATCCTCTTACTGCCAAGCAGTTAAGTGTCGCCTTTTCACTGACAGTCACATGCTCATTCAGATTTATGTAAGTGCAAAACTCAAGGCCAGAAGAGAGAGAGACAGAGAGAGAGAGAGAGAGAGAGAGAGAGAGAGAGAACATCTCTCTGTGTACATTGCATAAGATATGCCTTGTATGACCCATGAGATGCAGGAGAATGTCTACTGTTCTCTTGTGGATATGAAGGCTAGTACGTGAATGCAATAAAACAGCCTGGCCTTGAGGGATATATAAGAAGTGCTGGAAACAGCCACTTTTGATTCTCTCTCCTTCCTCCCTGCATGTGTGCTGTTTCTCTCTATTGATGTTTGCCAGGAGCTTATCAGCTGTGAACTGAAAATTGCAGGGAGCAGACATCTTGTTCTTCTGTTTTGTTTATATTGCATTGTGTTTGAAATGAATTGATTGCTGCCTTGAAAATAAAGTTCAGCACGTCTGGCTTGCCAGTACCAATTTTTCTCCTTTTCACTGGGGATACACTTTAGAAAGTAAACATTACAAAAAATAAAGAGATCTTTGTGGCGATGCCATAAAAGAAACACTTTTAGTTCCCTAAAGAAACTTTCAGCGGATGGTTCTAGGGCTCATAGTTTTAAAACTATCAATCGGTTTGCTCTGAGGAGATTTCCATTTTCCAACATAAACTTTTTAGAACAAGGCAGACGATGACTTGTGTCCTTTTACAGTTACATCCACCTAATGCAGAACACTGTAGCTTTGGAAAGCTATTAGTTCTGGCAGTTTTGTAGAGGCATGTTCAAATACACAGACTGTGGGATTTAACGGTTTGTGAATTGGTAAAAAACCCAAAGACAATGTTACACATTGCAGAGCTAAAAATCATAGCAGGCTAAATGCTTTCTTGCAACAGGACACACACACATAATACAAACACAATCATGTAATAATAATAATAATAAAAATAATAATAATAATATGTTACACTTCTATAGTGCCTTTCACATATCCAAGGACGCTTTACAATCTCAAACAAACAAACAACCAAACAAACAAACAAACAAATATTCATGAAGAATGAAAATGTTCTGAGAAAAGATATGTTTTTAAGTGAGTTTTAAAGGTGGAAAGAGAGGGAGAAGTGCGAATAGATGAAGGTAAGGAGTTCCAGAGTGTGGGGGCAGTAACACTAAACGACCTGCCACCCATAGAGGAAAGCCTGAACCTAGGAACAGCCAGGAGAGTCAGAGGAGCATAAGGATGTAAAAGGCCCAACAGGTAGGTGGGTGCTAGTCCGTGCAAGGCTTTAAAGGTCAGGAGCAGGATTTTATAGCGGATACGTTCTGCATTTGGTAGCCAGTGTAGCTGAAAAAGGATGGGGGTGATATGAGCAGATTTCCTAGTGTGTACTAAGACTCTGGCTGCGGAATTTTGAATGTACTGTAGAGGGCGAAGGGTTTTGGAGGGTAAACCGTGGAACAGAGCATTGCAATAATCTAACCTAGATGTAATGAATGCATGAACCAAAATCCCAGCATCTTTAGAAGTAAGCAGAGGGCGGAGTCTAGCAATATTGCGAAGATGAAAAAATGCAGATTTTGTCAGAGATTTAATATGGGAAGCAAAACTGAGGCAAGGGTCAAACAGGACACCAAGGTTTCGCACAGAAGTGGACGGGGTGACTGGGGTGTCATTAACAACGAGCACACATGTAAGAGTGAACTGAGGACCAGGGCCGTAGTTCCAAAGGGTGGGCCTTGGAACTACTGTTTTGTATGGAGGAATGTGCTGAAGTGCAGGACTAATCAACAGAAACGCTTAGTTGCAGTTATTGCTTCACAAGATCACACCAGGTACTGAAAGCTGAAGTTCACATACTTTTGCCACTTACAGATATGTGATATTGGATTGTTTTCCTCAATAAATAAATGACCAAATGTAATATTTAATTTCATTTGTTTATTTTGTTCTCCTTATCTACTTTTCTACTTTGTGTGAAAATCTGATGAAGTTTTAGTTCAAATTTAGGCAGAAATGCAGAAAATTCTAAAGGGTTGACAAACATTCAAGCACCACTGTTCTGTTCGGAGCCTTGCCCAATGAGCATGGTGTTCTTCACCAGGGCAGGGATTCAACAGCAGTCTGCAATGAGAAAGTTGAAATGTTTTTACCAGTTAAAAGTTTTTCCTACGACAGTACGTCCATGCCAAGAACGACGTAGGAACTTTGTGTTTTAGGTCTGTTGGATGGTTCCCAAGGAGTGTTGATGCTTCCTACACACTAGCCTTCCTTCACACTGCTTCATACATGTTTGTGACTTTTCAATACATAGTTCAGCACACAGTGTGAAGAAAAGCATTTGTCATATATCTATTTTCTAAAGATTTCTGCAACACCTCCGAGAGTGCTGCTTGATGCATCTGTGATGCATTCTGTGAAAGTGTTATGCAGGGCCACCCAAATGCCAAAATGGACTCAATATTTCTCTTAAGGCATCAGACAGTATAGAGTTTCTACTTGACAGAATATGAGAGCTTTAAAAGTGTTTGAGCGTACTAAGGCATTGCAGTGTATTGGCTTTGCTTGCCTTCTTTAGCAAGAGTGTCACATAGTGTTTTTCTCGCTCTAGCACATCTAATCCAACTGGTCTGGGTTTTCCAAAACTACTTCAGCACAACGAGGATTCCTACATGATGGAGCGAGCGTACTGAACAGTCTATGTACCAGTTAAGATGATCTTAACATTAGGGTGCTTTTGAGTACCTGGGCCCTGCTCAAGTAATTCATTCCTTAAAGCTCTAGGGAACACATTATGAAATATAAAATATTAGAAAACCATTTATATGATAAAACACGGCTGCTGAAAAACCACTGATTAGACCGTGTGGGTGTGGCTAATGAGCAGCTTGATTGACAGCTCTCTGTCCAACACTCTTAGCCTCCTCCACCGCTCATACAGAACTAATAATCATTACCTAGCTTTTATGTGCACGTGAAAAGTCACAGCCAAACAGGTGAAGGAAAAACAGATGTACAAAGCAACGTATAAAAGTTCAATTATTGGTCCTTTTACATATACGGAAATAAATAGGTCCAAAGAAACAGACAAACTGATGTACAGATGAACAGATGGACAGAAGTAATGACAAAGCAACACACGAATGAAGGAACGGATGAACAATCAATGTTGGTATACGGATAAACAAATGAACAGGCAACAGACAGCTATATACGTGGTCTAGCTTGCTAGCTTTTGGTTGTGCTGGGTTAGACAAGAGATGTCAGCTTTGTGATTGGTTAGGAAATGCTTACAGAAGCATTACCCAAGATTAGGACTGCCCAGTTTACATGGAGCGGAGAGAAATATGGTGAAAAACATCAGCTATTTATTAGTCTTTGGGAAAGTGTTCATAAGTACATGTGTGCTATAAAGCTCACTCTAAATGCATAACCTTTTAATCAGAGTCAGAGTTGCAGGGTAAACAGTAACATGGCTATTTTATGTAGGTAAACAGATACACATAGAACCTGCTGATCTTATATTGCCATAGCAAAGTCATCTATGAATTATCACAGCAATTGGATCAATAAGATTCATTCTATTATATATTTTATATATTCATTCCTTTTATATATTATTATTTTACCATTCAATAATATTTGTTTCCCATTATAAGTGTTCAAATAATAAAAAAAGACTTGTTTAAGTCACTAAATATCTATTATTTGAGTTGCCATCTTGATGGTTGTAGCATAAGTTTGAAGCATGTAACTGGACTAAAGTATGGCCTAGCCCATCAGCAATTAGCCCATCAGTCTGTTCGAGTTAACTGCGCCTATGGGGTGAGCTGTAATGTCAGTACTCATGCCCCTTTCAGCTGAATTGTTTGTAGACAGTAGATTCTGGAAACTAAATTTAGAATTGCTAAAGGTTTCAGCCAAATGTGCACTCCAATGCGCAGCCAAATTGCATGTTATTCTAAATGATAGCACATTAACACATCCTCTAAACATCTGCATACCGTATGTTTATATGTGTGGTGGAGATATGCAAGTTATTGGCATCTAAAATTACTGGTCAAATATGTTTGAAGTGATTTAGGTGAAGGACCTAAGACATGTTAGGTCCTGTATATATAACTCATCAGTTATTGAATAAAGTTTATCATTAAAGCCAATTAATAACAGGTGTTTAAAATGTGTTTATTTTTATTATTTTCTTGTGCATTTTATTTTTATATTTTTGCATATTAAATCATGTATGATTCTTTTGTCCATTAACCTGCCTCTATCCTGTAAAATTAAACATTTTGTTACTGTGTCTTTAGGACTAGCATTATGGAAATTACCTTTGATCTAATTGGAAGGAGGTACTCCAGGACCAAGACCGGGGTTGATAAACACTGGCCTAAGCCCTTATGCAGTGTCTCAGGGGGCACAGGACGCAGACTGCACAAAGGAATGGCAGCTAGAGTCCATTTACAGACTGATTCCCCAGCCTGCTGCAAAGCCTATTCGTCAGCATCAGTGCTGCTCACCTCCCTTCTCTTCACAGCCTTGTGTTGGTGGTAAGCCTTTTGAATTCCCTGGGGCTCGCTCCTGTACTAATGACTCAGAGTGAAGGACATGGCCTGCCTGGGGAGGTTGGATTAAAATGAGACTCTAGCAGGTTGATGCCTGGGGCCATGTGACTTTCTGAACGTTGCTCAATACTCAGACTTTCCAGTAAACCTACACAAGAAACTGGGACGGAGGCACTGGGCATTAAAGATAGATTGGAGTGAGTCAGTTGGAGTGAATCATTTGAGGGAAGTTTGGGTGAATGTATGAGTGGCTCTTCCTCTATAGAAATAGCAAAAGTTGTGAGGCTAGACAGCAGCTTCTGATGAAATTCACTTATTTATGGTGTGAGGAAGTGAGATCTCTGGATTCACTAATCCAGAAAAAGCCTGGAGATGTGCATACTTGCATACCTACCAGTGGAGTAGCATTGGCAGCCTGGCATCATTGACTCTAACTCCAGTTTAAGTCCAGTGATGCTTTGACCAATAGTTTTTTCGTGCCAGTAGTGTGGCTGGCCAGGGCCAAGAGTCAGGGCTCCAGTGGATATGTGTAGCACTCTCGCTGGAGTCTGTGCCTCGGTGGGCAACAGGGTAAGAGTACGCCTGCTGAGGGAGCACTGCTTCTATTGCCACTGCCCACAGTAGTGCAAGGGCTGACAATGAAATACCTGAGGAGATCTGCGGCACTGGGGAGATGGATGCAGTGCTCAGTCTCTCTGCTCTGGTGCTTTGGGTGAAAAGGAGGTGGCGTGTGCTTCAAAACAGGGGCTGGTGTAGCATCCCTCTATATACTCATGCAAGCATGAATGGGAAGCACCAGGCTCACAGTAAGAGAGACTATCAGTTTGGTGGATGCCTTTCCTGGCACAATTCTGAGGAGAATTTTCTGTAGGCTGGGATTTTAACCACTGTTGGTAGACCCATATGACTGCACACTTCCATACACCTGCAAATTCAGCTTCCTTCACACTATGGCCACGCACAGATACAATCACTCCTTTTAGCCAGTTATTAACATCAGCTTTGGACCCATTTTCCACAAATGGAACGAGACATTCACTGCACTGCACCACCTCTTCTCTATCTATGAATCCCGTCACACACCCCGCAGGTACTATTTATAGCCTAATCATCCTCGTGTAGCAACTCTGCAGGAGCCTAAAGTTACTACCACCTTAAACGCGCAAAGTGACAAATTTTTTATCCACTGAACTTTTCCACTGAATATTATTTTGAGTGGTCGAGGTCATTTTGAAAACAAGAAAATGAATAAAAAAGGTGTCTTTGATTTCCTGTTTTTTATATCATTATGGTATCTGTTGATATCCTTTCAAAAATCCTGTTTTATGATGATGTTGTTGATGTTATGACCACACAGTGCAGATCCTAATTCTCTATCCTATATCCATTTCAGCAATCTAAGAGAAGACAAGAGCCAAGCTAAGCGTACGTCAGCAATCATGATGTTACCTCCTCTGAGATTAATGTGGCTGATAGGGCTGTGTTTGTTGGCTGAAGGGAGGAGGAGGGCTGCTGAGGTAAACAGTGTCGCACACATTAATCCACTCTGGGCAGAAGACTCCTCTACTAAGATGCCTCTGCCTCAGGTTTCACTGAAGACCATGTAGCACATAATACTTCAAAAGTAGAGCCTGTTCCTCCAGGAGCTGGCACTAAAATAACCTCATGTTAGTTACTCTGTCTCAGAAGACACTTTTTTCAAAGAGATTTGTGACAGTGAAGAACTTTTTGACGGTTTAAAGGCCCTTTGCATAATTTAAAGGTGCTATAGCACCCTTAAAGGATCCTTTCTGGAACCTTTACATTATGTGAGGTTCTTTAAACACACTCATTCGTCTCATCTCCAAAGAATCATCCATTGGGATAAATGGTTCTTTAGAGATGGAATTATGCAAAGAACCCTGTTACTGCATACCTTTGGGCAAATTAGAGCACTAAATACTTTAATGAAATGCAGACTTGGGTTTCCCCTTCCTGAAGGTGACCCGGCCATATTGGCACAGATTTAGACAAATATTTGTGTTTGCCAACACCAAAGTGCCATGAGTGCAGAGCTGTGGGGCCTTGGGACCTAAAGAGGCTTTGCCCGCCAACCAGCTCCCTTGCTCTGAGCTGATGTTTACCCTACATGTTTGCCATGCTGCTTCTTTATTCAGCAAGCCTTAGGTGCAAGGAAACCCAGTGGCAGAATGAGGGTAGAACTGCCCCTCGCATATGCCCACACGCTCAACTTTTAACAAGACAGATTGCCCTCTGCAAAGTGATAGGCACCCTCTGAGTATGCGCTAACATGTGGCCGATTTGCAATGATGGATTGCTTGTCAAACGACATATTGTGTCTGTTCAAAATTCAGAGCGGCGCAATGCCTCTCCCTCCATTCCACCAATTTATAGCATTTTTAGCACTTTATAGCTGTTGCAGATGTTGCGGCTTCTGAAAAAGCTAAAAGCCTCGCAGACCCCTGCCGTGCGCCATCATTTAGGCCAGATCACACATTTACCCAGCACATGTTAAGCAGCTGTAACTGTCAGCAGCTCTGATCGTTTCACTGGTCTGTAACAGGCTTCGGGCCTGCTGTCTAGATGGTGATAAACCACTGTGACGGTTTGGGATGTGCACTCACTGACAACTCAGTCATCACAGAGAAGCCGCAGAGCCAAGTGTGCTATGGCATCCGCGCTAAGAATAATGATGGGTTATTTGGGTGCAATATCATTTGTAACAGTACACTTATACCAACACAGTCATTAAAGGAATTTGTGCCTTTGGATTAGAACCCTATTTATGGAACTTTCCACAGAAAATAATTGTTCCTCGTCATTAACCAGTCCTCCGTTAATTAGCATGTTAGCATTTGTAACCTCAAGCGCACCCTTATGGTGAAAACAGCCTAAAGACTGACCTATAGGCACATCAGGGCTTTTGCCTTTTGCCTTTGTGTGAGGCTTCTTTCATGTCCTGCTGTAGGGCAGACACATGCAGCTTGGATGAGATACCACTATCCCTCAGAGGGTGGTGGTGGCTGAACTGACAACATTGAATTGCTTCTACATTACAGCACATGTATTTTGAGGGAGACATGCCCCCACCGCCCCCAATAATTTAAAGGTGCTATAGCAACTTTAAAAGATCCTTTCTAGAACCTTTACATTGTGTAAGGTTCTTTAAATGCTTCTCCACACTCATTCATCTCATCTCCAAAGAATCCATTGGTTAGAATTATGCAAAGAACCCCGTTAGTGCATATTATGTTCTGAATGTATTACATATAATATTCAGGCATGCTCAAAATGCTCCCCCAATGTACTGATATAAAAAATTATGAGTAAACTCAGTAGCTTTGCTTAATATTAGGTTCCATCATTGTTCCCAGCGCCCATGTGACACTAATAATTGTAACACTGTAACACCATGCCAGCACTTCACTTCAGCGAAGTCTTGTAAACATCTACAGTATAACGGTCTCTGACTCGCATGAAAAGGTAACATTATTATCAGTATATTATTATGCGCTGGAACTGTAATTGTGGAAAACCATTATATCTTTCCTAAATAGTGTCTGTAACTATGAAGTGGAACCATATGTGCGGTGAAAATGGGCCGATTTGTGAGGAATCAAGCATCACTAAGCATGGCTAAGTTACCTGGAAAGTTAATTAGCCACACATTCATGCAGCAACCAAATCTGGTCACAGACATATTCCGCTGAAGTTAATGTCTTTACATTCTATTCCCCCGTGAAGTGTCATTGTGGCAAATGATAAGGAGAAGATCACTGAAGATGACCCGCTGTCATTCTGAGTCACTCCATGGCAGTCTGGCATGTCACCATTGCAGTCTTTGGTGATGTTGATGTGGTGTTGAGAGCAGTCATTGAAACAGTCTGCATGCATGTAGTCTTGCTTCGTACAGCTGTCTGCCAATGGTGCTGGCACTAACAGGATGACTCACTGCTCGCTGCATGCAACTATTTTTTTGATGATATATATATATGATATATGGAAATTAGGAATGTGCCCAATGATTGTCACCACAGTAACAGCCCAGAAACTAATACACTAATTGAACTTGTTGAATGTGATATCTTACTGTAGCATGATGTGATGTCTTACATTATCTTACATTAGTACCCTATTTATTGTAACATAACATACTGTAGATGGTAGTGTTAGAAACCTGGCTGTTGACTTGTGCTGGTTAACCATGACCAGTTGATTAATGCACAAGGCTGACCGTGCCTCAGTGAAACACATCTGACCACAAGGTTATAGTAATCTTTGTGACTTTGTGAGTTTTTCACGTCTTGATAATTCTGTTTTCCATTTCTTACCCAGCATCTCCAGTAGCTTGAGCACAGAATAGTCTTTCTATTTGTAGATGGTTGGGAGCGGTAGCCCATATTCCCTTGGGTATCGTAAGTACAACGTGTCATGTCCGTCCTAAGCCCTGACTCTGTCCCAGCGGGTCCTGCTTCAAGGACATGGGCCCATACACCAGGCTAACACAAGCGCCAGCATGCTGCATTAGCATAATGGGTGTGAAAACAGCAACTTGGAACAGCTGCTCTTCCTCCGTCCCCTCCTCCTCACCCACTGGGCTTCTTTTCCAACAGTATTATGTATTTTTGATCACTCTGCCAATTTAACAGTAGCCAGTGTAGTAGGCATGTTATTGTTCGAGCAGTCAGTGGGGTTTCTCTATACATATGTAGTCTATTAATGTTTGTTTTTTTTTTTCCTCAGGTAAGCAGTACGGTGAAGCAGTTTGGTGCCCAGTGGACATCTAGACACTGGACTGGAGAGAACAGTGTTACCAGAGGAGAGGCAGCCTGTAGAGAAGATTCAATACCACCTTTTCTATTGATGTAAATATCACCTTGAACATTACCAAGGTGCTAAGTTAACCTCTTATGCTGCCTGAATGTCTCAAAGCCAAAATTCTAGGATTTCCCTAAAAAAAAAGTTTAATGTTATTCTGTCCTTTAGAGAAAATAGATTTAAATGCAAATTTAAGTGAAGCTCAGTGTTTAGCTGATTAACCCACAATCGGCAAGGTTCTGTCTTTGGTATTTTTAACTAACTAGTGATGCAGCACTGATCTGGCTCAGGGTTGTGCTGTAGCAATTTGGTTCACCCAGTGTGTCCTTCATAGCCTAAGAACTGTAACTATTCCTGGGATACCCCTGAAAAACTAAAATATGCCATGTTGTAATGTGCGGTAACATAAATGTAAAACTAAATCTTGACAAATTTCCCAAGAGTTTGGTAAAACAGTGAATTAGTAACTCATTTCTCAAACTGAAAGACAGAATAGGAGATGAATAAGATGTGTAAGATCTTGGTTAGCATCTGGAATACCTAATAAACTTGCATTGTCAGGAGAAATGCTGTTCCACCCAACATTTTGCTGCAGCTGAGGTTAGCTGATAAGGTGAGTGAGCAGCCACCTATTGCTGGAGTAGCCTGAGTATGGCCTCATATCAATACCAATGTCATATATACTAAGCTTTAAAGTGAGCTATTTTCAATGGAAACACCTTAGATGGCCGAAATTTAAACTACCCATCAGGAAGAAATACATAGCCCAAAACATGTTTTGTATGCAAGATTAAACTATAATTCTAGTCAAATATTAATTCTAAGACAATTCAGTATTTAGCTAGCTCTATGCATGGCCCATATTATGGAAAAACAATTTTACCTTGCTGTTGTTAAATTAATTTTAAATTATATACCAAAGCTGCGAAAGTTTCAAAACATGCTTTCAATATTCAGGTCTATGTAATTCATTTGAAAAATACATGGTTTGAATTCATTATTTCTGTGATGTCACATGAATGCACTCATTTACATCTACAGAAGTAGTCCACCCCTCACAGTGAAGTTCTAGAGGGTGTTTTTGTTTTATATCAGTCTTATAAGCAGAGTAACAAAAACGGAACAATTCATTTAGTGGGATAAACAGAGGTTGTGACCATTTTTGGTACATAAAACCACACCAATGTTATATGCAGACCCCAAGGGGGCAAAGATGGGACCTTTACAGATTCACTAAGTAAAAATGTTCTGGTTAAAACTGAAAGGGGTAGCAATATTTAGTAAGGAGAAAAACAAACTTGCAACCTTCTGATTCATCTGCTTGAGAAAGGGATAAAAAAGAGCCTGCATTATAAGCATAATGTTGCATGCAATTATCCTTTACACTGGACTCCAGATTCCCAAAACTTAGTACACATAGTGTGACAATTAGGCTGCTTTAAGCTACTATTATCATGTTGCCTACTTTACTCTGGTAATGTTTTACTCTAGAATTAGAAGAATCAGACTGAATTCATTCTCCAATAATAACATCTAATAATAATAATAATAATAATAATCATAATAATAATAATAAATCCAGCACTTTCTGCTAGTACTGGGAACCAGATCAATGGCATCGTTAAGAGCTTGCCATTGCACTGCTGGGATTCAACCATATAACCAAATAGCATAGCTCACTTTTGTACTGTACAGAACAAGCACTCATATCTCTATCTGGAACCCACAAAGGGAGTTGTGTTCTTGCTTGTAATGTTCATGCTCTTATATTAGAGGCAGTGTGGTGGCACAGTGGGTAGTGCCATCGCCTCACAGTAAAACAGATCCAGGTGTGGATTTTGCATGTTTTCCCTGTGTCCACGTGGGTTTCCTCCAGGTGCTCCGGTTTTTCATCCCGCAGTCTTAAGACATGCAGTCAGGCGAACTGGAGATGCTTAATTGACCCTAGTTGTGTGTGTGTGTGTGTGAGCATGTGTGAAAGTGTGTGGCTGTGTGTCTGCCCTGGCGACCTGTCCAGGGTGTTTTTTGTCCAGTGAGTACTGGGATAGGCTCCAGCACCTCCCCTCCCCAACCCCTCCCCAAGCTCAGTATTGCATTAACTCAGAGTTAGATTTACTCCTACAGAGTTTAATTCAATTTGTGTCTTCAATAGTTCGCCCCAAATCCTCCCCTGCTGGTTTTAGTTTAGGCTCGCTGTTGTAAAGGAGAAATGTTTGGATAAGTGCACCAATAGATGTGATAACTGTATGAGCAAGTGTTTCAGTCAGCGCCTTTCTCTTCCCAGAGAGTGAGTGTGTAAAGGGATGTGTGAGTGTGGCATGGCGGGCGTTCTCTGAGCTGTGGGGAGCTGCAGTCCCAGCAGGAGCTCAGTGAGATGAGGATACGCATGGTGTTCAGACAGACTGAAAGCAGTGTGAACTTTGAGCTCTGCTCATTACCAGCAACAGACTCCCGTCCTCAGGGTGAGAAACACTTCTGAAGATGTGACGTGAGTGTTTGTCAAATCCAATCCATTTGATTTTTTAAATTATTGGTGTAATTGATTGACAGTTAACTGACTTCACTGATACAGTATGAATATTCTACAATGACTTCAGTCTTATCAGAGGAAAACCTAGATGGTCATTGGTTATTTGTATGCTGTATTTTTACAAATGACAGTTGCCTTTGTTCGAGTTGAACATAGTCAAATGTGATCATGAAATGACCAGAAATTTCATTATTCATCAGTTATATCTTTGAGGTTGTCTGTACAATGAAACACACATCTATTCATCCATATCTAGATGTAAACATTTTAAGGGTAACATCTTAATAACTTGATAAATGTTTATCAAAATCAGTACCAATACTATAAATACAACCTTGGATAATACAAATAGACCATATCAATGATAACTGTGCACAAGAAGGTCTGTAAATGTGTAAATGATCATTATTTGCACTGAAGTGAACAGAAAGTAATCAGATTACATTATTTTAATATCATGAGCAACAGAGGACCCAAGACAGGGAACCCAATGCTTTTCTAAGCTACACTAGATAATGGAAATATGATAGTAGAATTATGTTTTCTATGGTGTCTTATCAGGTATGAACCCTTAGTTTTAGTAAATTAAACACAGGCTCTTGGATGCTACAGAGGAGAGATCCATGAGATTCCAGACAGGGGATGTTAGATATGAGAACACTGTAGTTTAGAAAATTGATATAATCATAGAACAAGATGCCACTTCAAGAAATAAGTTATTTTTTGTTTACATTTAATGCAGTTCTTACTCAAGCAAACTTTACTGGGGCTATATTTTCATTTCCTGTCAAAACTTACTAGAATAAGAAGTTCCTTAATAATTCAACATTAATAATTTAAGGGCATTCAGTTCTGATAGGGTTGCTCCAGGGCCAATGTTACCAAAGCTGAAACTTTATTTCATCAGTGCAGGTTACATTAAATTATTAATAACATTACATCAGCAATGACTGTATACAGCTCCTAATGAAACTATTGCCTCAATGACATACCAGATATGACCTTACTGACACCAGAAGGTCTATACAATAGTGTTTACCACTTATCTCAATAATGCAGTGTATGCATGCATCAACAGTTTGGAGATTGCACTTTATGAGATTAAAGGAAAAAGCGTAGTGCCTCTTTTGCCAGCTCTAGAAGTATGAAGTTCCTAGTCAATACCAGTACCATTTTATTTTCCACTTAATAGGGCTATTATTTACACGTTATCTTTCATAATTGGAAAACATACATTTAACAGAATGTTACACAGAAAAGTAAATATGATCATATTTTTGCTACTATTCAGTGTGTCCACCCTTATTGTCCTTATTACAGCCTCCATTCTTTTCAGGAGAAGTACTTTCAGTTTTTCAAATAAATCTGCAGTCTTAGAATTTGTTACATTTTCTTGTTCCTATGATCCACGAAATCTTAGACACAAATATAGATGTGTGAGTTCATAAAAACTAGAAAAGTAGCTAAATTTATGAACAGAATGTGAAGAAATAACTGTATTGATGTTTGACATCTGTGCATCATGCTGTTAATAAAGTTAGCATGCTAACCATGTAGCCCCAGCCCAACCTGTCTTGTAATACCCCATTGCACCTGAAGGGGCAAAGTGACTTATTGTAGGGCCTTGTCAATCATGTTAAAGGTCTTGCTCTCGGTTAGATCCTGTAAGAAGAGGCAGCCAATGAGTAGAAGGGTAAATGCAATGATGACTGAAGCTCTTTGCAAGCAACCACCACCACCCACTCAAACCAAAAAGCAAAACGAGTTAAAACTGGCACTAGTTTCAACCACAGGAGATGATCTTGCTGAATAAAGGGATGAAGTCTCATGCTGAACTTGCAACGTTTCTTCTAGACAGTGTTGGTGGTCTACCAAAATGCATACAGATTTGTTGCCAAATCTTAGGCCAACTATTTCATGGAAAAGTTATAATGAAAGAAACATGCACAAAAGTAAAGATTGGACAAATAACATACCAGTACATTTGAGAAACGTGATTCAAACCAGAATGAAATATCTCTTCTTCTATTTACATGCAAATGTGTTATTGTATTCATTCCACAGAATTCCTCTGCATGTTTTGGTAAGCTGAAAGTGATAAATGCTCAGTACTGAATTTAAATGCTTTTGTCACCAATATCAATAACTGTTCTTATAAGAGTTAATATAGAATGCTTTTCCAATGATGTGGCAGCTTATAATGATGGTGAAATGTAAATGAATTTCCAGTATTCCGCAGTCTTTTCATTTTAGCCAGGTCTGATTAAAGGGGAGGGTGGAAGGCAGGCTGAAGCCGTATCCCTAAGAATAGGACTGGGTTGTCTGACCCCTTTACTGTCACTTGGGGGAATTACATGCCCCATTGCTCACATAGTACCACTTATACAAGACAGGGACATCAGCTCACATCTCCCACACAGAAAACGTAGCAATCAGGAGGCTTCTCTTGTGCCTTTAGACTCCTTGCCTATTCCGAACAGGAACATTTGCCACAGGCTGTAGTTTTAAGTATGACAGCAATCATCCATCTCTAACTTTAGGTGACTTCTGCGACACAGACTGTTATGACACCATTCCTGTTTTTCTTTCTTCATTCACTAAGTTCACATCCCCACAGTCTCTTATCCTCTCTTTCTCCCTGGGTGAACTGGACAAAGCCCTTAAACAAACTCAGGGTGAGTGCTGTGGTGGAGGCCTATATAAATCCCTGGGCAGATTTGATTAGACACGGATTGTTCCAGCACACTGGCATGCTGTTTGGTCTCATTGGCGCTCCTCCACTCAGCTTCCCTCTCCGTCACTTTCCTTCTCTCTAATGGTCTTCACCGTAGCACGGCTCTGTTCGCAAATGCAGCGGAAAAATATTACGGGAAGCATGGGAACAGTGAGACCCAAAAATCTGCAGCCAGAGAGATCCCGGAGTTTACATGTAGGGATTTTCTGTATTCTTAGGAAGGTGTATGTTTCTCTGATGGAAATGCTGCGGTGGAATGGAGCTGGAAGTTGAGGACAGTAGCACATTTTTGCACCCCATATCTCTTAACCCCTCAGATCTTAAGACATCTTCATATTTTTTTAAAGGGAGCAGTCATGTGTCAAAGTCAAAGTGAAAGTCAAAATGAACTTTGTCATTCAGACTATACAACACAGCTAGTAGTGCACAACTGAACGAAGTTGCATTTCTCCAAGCTATCATGTCAAAAATAACAACATAAAGGCAAATGCCTTTATACAACATACTAGACAACATAGACAAGGCATAAATATATGTATAAGAAAAATAGAAAAATCATTAGACAGTGTATAGAATAATATTGCATGTTGTTCCCAGTGATGTGTAAATGCACCATGTAACAGGGAGTGTAAAGTGTGGGAGGGTCTCTAAAGCTATTGGCTACCAAGTAAGGATAACAACAACAACAAACCAAAATAACAGCATTATAACCTTATATAGTGTCATTGCCCAAAGAAATATCTCAAAAATGGCAGCTTTACAGGACAGAGCAAAATGTAACTTCAGTGTAAGTCAAAGGAAGCAGACTTTTTCCAAGCAGTTTGTGGCCATTTCTTTCGGTCTATTCATCATTAAATATTCACACAATGTAAACAGCAGCTGCTGTGTTCAAATGATGCATAAGTAAAAATCGTCAGAAATGGAGATACATGTTTTTCTTTGCACAACGACGACAGTAAGCTCAGTTGCTCTAATTAATTATGGAATTTGTAGAACTTGTTTGTTGATGTCTCAAATAGTTGCAACGTCATTTGCAACTTGTGAAGTCTTTAAATACATTAAGTCATGAATGAGTCATGGCAACACTTCCAGTCTGAAAGGGTTAAATATGGAGCAGTGTTCCAGTTTGTGGTTGAAGCCCTGCATTTGTTGTATTTACGGAATATATGCTATAATTAAAGAACACTAAGGTGCCAAGAGTGTTCTGACATGACACAATGTTGAAGAAGAACCAGCTTTGGTTCCCTAAATAATCTTTTAATGGATGGTCTGTAAAAAAAAAAAAAAAAAAAGAACGAAAGAAAGAAAGAAAGGATACCCAAAACACTAACAAAAGTCATGGGGCAGTGTGTTTGCTGGAGTACTAAAAACATCCACTGAAAGGTTCTTTAGAAAACAAAGCTTATTGTTCTATGGCATCGCTCTAAAGAGCCTTTTTTTGCCATTTGACATTTTCTGCTAAATTTATTCAGGTTTGCACTGATTTTCCAGATGTACATCTTAGGAAGGTCTAGGAAGATGTTGTGGAGAAATGGCACAGGCACAGGTTTTGAACTTGCCTTGAAAAACTGTTTACCATAACAGCAACACTGTTTTAACTCTTGGGACCAAATGCACCCATGTAAAAAGACCAGCTGCCAAATATGCCATTATGCAGCCACAGTATGTGGGCACAATCCATTATTAGAGTAAAAATAACCACCCTGTAGAATGTTTTGGTGGAAAAGAACTTCATTCATTGACAGCACTATCTCTTCATGACTGAACTTTCAAAGTGCTGTCTCCAGCAGTTCCATTATTTCACTGTGCCTTTTAAACCCCGCGCTTCATAAACCAGTAGTTAGTGAGCAGGGCTATGCACAGCATTCAAGAACTGAGGGCACATATTGTAAACACATTAAGACACATATTGAACTGTGCTTGTGCTCTTACTTACATCTGGCCAGCTGAGACGTATAACTGAACACATTCTCTGCAATACTATCAACCAATACACCTCACATGATCCTCCTAGTGCAGAGATCAGCATTGCCTCGCCCGATGAGCTTCTAGAGTCCAGCAACGGCCAGTAACGGGTTACTTCATTACTTTGGCCCATGAAGTTCCACTGTAAGTACTGCTGTAAAAGTACTTGGGCTTAATTCAACTGATACTGCACTGCACTGCTCACAATCAACACATAAACCATATGGTGCCTAACTGTGCATTCGGACTGGAAGCTCACATCAACGTTTACAACTGTCCGATAGAACAACACTGCCGTTAACTTTTACATTCCAACCGGTGGCAATTTTATCCAAGGGTAATAACACAAGGAAAGTAGAGCAGGCTGCCTCACACAGAAGTGTGCCATTTTCTCTCCCTCGCTTTTTTTGCAGTTGCATAAATGTTTACACTGACACTTAAATTTTTCCTTAAAGCAAGAGTTTGCCGCACACAGCAGCATCTGGCCTGAATCAAAATAAGCTCAAGCAGCAGCAACGAGTCTGCAAATCCTACAAACTCTGCTTCAGATTACTGCTCATGAATATTCAAAGCTTCCCTGCATACATAGGAAAAGGCTGCAAGCTATTTAAAGAGCACACTGTTAATTACTGGCCCTCAATAAATGAGGATCATATGCCCATTCCTCCATCTCACACCTTCCAGTGTCTAATTAAAGCTGCCATGTTTCCCTCATAGAAATTACTGCGAGGAGATCAATTAATTGCATTCTGAAATAGAGCATCATGCGTGCTGCACTGCTGTGCATCATAAAAGAGCAATATTAAGGGCTGGTATTTCTCTTGATAGAGGTGCAAAGAACCTTGCATTTATATGGCAAAGGCCATGCATCACAATGTATCATCATGCAGAATTCAGAACTTGAGTCTCCTGAACACATTCAAAGGAGGCTTCTTCCCTTTCTTTTTTTCCTCTCTAAGCACTTCATCACTATTCCAATCATCTCCCGAAATCAAATGTTTGCCTCAGCACACAAATTCCTCTAATTATGTATTTATTCTCCCCAAGTAGCATAGTGATTGTTTGCCGCCTTTGTGTGCTGAAAAGATAAATGGCCATGAAAAGGCGCAAATATATGCTGCCAGAATGTCAGAAACCAAACAGTAATCAGGCATGTTAATGTGAGAATAATAACTTGTGGTGCTCTAGAGGCTTTTGCAGTGAATTCACAGGTTTCTTTGCTGCAGTGACTGTGACTTTCTGAGGTGACATCTTCCAGATTTTAGTGGATTTTGTTGCATAGTATAGTCTAGAGTTAAACAGTCATAGTTGAACCATCCAGATAAATGGGGGTAAAACCCCACTTTCTGCATCTTTGTACAGAGATGATGAATTTTGTAGATCTAGGATCCAAACAATTACGTCTATGTAATTCCCTTACATATATCCATTTATGGCAGAGTGAGCCACAACATGTTTAGGTTCTGCTATATACACTGTGTATGTATGTATGTATATATATATATATATATTAAATTATAAATTATAAATTAATTAAACACACTTTTATGTTGTTTAAACTGAATAATTGTTCCAGACTAAAAACAATATAAATATATGCAATAAATATGATCAGTGAAAGAGTCTCACCGAGTGAGAAATGTACATTTAGAATAGCAAATATCAGCAAAATAAATATTATTAATGTAACGAGGGGAGTTCCCTTATACACACTCTTGCCATTAAGAATGAAAATTCCCAGCAACAGTAAACCCTGCGAACAAGTGCAGAGAACCTACCTGATCTGAACCATATTTTTTTAAAATTAAACAGAATACAGGTGTGTGGCATCTCACAATAATAATGACTTACAAAGCTTTTACTAATAAATATTTACCTATATACTCTTGTCTTTTCTAATCACACCTCAAATTGTTTTACAGATAGTTTAAAAGTCATTAAAGTTGAGTTTAAGCAATAACATAAATCAAATTAAGATAAATAAAAAATCTGATGTAGAATCTTAATTACATGCCAAATTAAAGCCATTTGTTTTCAGTTGTTTCTGCCTAATATAAGGTGAAATCGAGTTCCACAGTTTGAAGGTGTAATAACAGAAGAGGACTCTCCACGCTTTCTGTATTTGTGGAAGGTACTATCTGCAGAATCCCTTGGTGGAACCTAAACATAGTACGAGGTACACAGGTGTTTTAAAAACTAGCAAACAAACTCTAAAATACAACATATATAAAACACACCCAGATAGAAAGGTCAGACTGCTGCAAAATGCCTCCATGCCCAACTGTATCTCATCTTGTATGCAGGGTTGAGGCAGCCCAACAGGGTATTAGAGCCTACTTTCAACTGTACAGTTTCCTAATAACCTTATTCTTTTACTCTAATATTGTACTCTAACTTTTTGTCAGTGTATATTTACACAACATTTGCAGCTAAAAGATGCCTGTAGGTTAAAAGCTGGGGGTCTTCTTTGTTTATGACCAAAGTACATTCTACTTGAATCAGTTTTATGAAAAACATTACATATAACTTCAGGGTAGCTCAAAACTCGAACACTCCTATGCCAGGTCAGCTATACCTTATACCTTTACCTTGTCAATTACTGTAATGTTTATACAATGTCTATACAAACAGTTTGTGTAACAGCCTTCAGCAAATTCCAGTAAGTATGTGAGTGACTATAAACCGAATATTTAACTGAACATTTTTAACTGAACACTTTATGGGCAGAGCTATTACGTAGGCAATAGTCATGATCTAATGGATTTTAGGATATGGACATGGTAAAACCAGTGGGATACGTCCCTAAGGTTTCAAAACAAAGAAACCAATTCTGTATATAAATGTCTGTACATGCATGGGTGCTCTCAGCCATTGAAAAGGCTCATCCACTTATGCTGTTTGAATTTCATCAGTGATAGGTCTGATTGGAGTAGAATGGGTTGACTGGGCTGGCAAGCTATTTCACAAGGTCATGGGCAGCTGAATGGCCTCAAGGTTCTATTAAACCATGTCAAATAGCAAACTCTGTAAAACAATGCTTAGCAGAGGACAAGCCAAAGTCCATGTTTGTATCTGAAATAAGATATCAGTCGTCTACATTGTTCTCAATATATGATTGGCCATGTCCTATAGGGAATTACTTACAGAGCACACCCTCATTCCTGCACCAGTCAATTTGTTAGCCATGTGAGTCAAATAGTGTGTTTTTCTTTTAGTTTATATAAGAAAGTTATCATGCTAAACTCTAAGCTTTTCTCCAAATAGCATTGTCCCAAAAGTACTGAAGAGACCTTAAAGGTGCCATAGATTGGACAACTGCATTTACATTGGCATAGCTGAATAAGGACATAGAACTGACATACTGTGAACTTCAAACATCGTTGTTCCTCCTTCAAATACACATCCTGCATATACAAAAGAGGGAGGTAAAACCTGCCGATTCCAAAATCCTAGAATGTTACATAACAGCTTATGGTATTTATACATCAATTTACATTCTATCCCAGCAGGTGAAGAATGAAATGACAATGAAGGAACAGCAATGAAAATGGCGGACTATGTGGAGAAATGTGCTATATGAAGGGAATGTCAGCACCTTTCATACCCTTACCAAGGAACTGAACTGTCAACAGGCATGGTAAATATTAATGTTTAAACAAGGCTAACATTGGATTCCTACTCGCCTGCTTCCTAAGCTAATGTTCCGTTCCACCCTAAATACTGCAGCTTGTACAGGCACCAGAATGTAACTGCTGCATTATTTAAGATGGAATAGAAAATTCCCAAAACAGAAAACAATTTAACATTATTAGCATCGCCACTCCAGCCATGTAAGCTGCAACCATGCTGTGTGATTGTATCAGTGTTTGCTGGTTGAAGGAGATCATCTTACACTGATAGTTCATAATGAGGAACAACTTTAATTTACTTTGTGTTGATGTCAAAAACAAGTAGCTAGCATAGGTAATATTAGATACTAGCAAGCAACTAATGTTAGCATAGATAACTAAATAGTATGATGACCAAGCTAATTTACACAGAGGTTCATCAAATTATTCATGAGCTCATCAAAAAAAGGGAAAAGAGCTTGTTTCATTATAGGGGCGAATTATAGGTTTGTAAATGGGCTTGTGAAACTGCACCTGGGCATTTTTCACCCTGACCAAAGTCACATATGGACTATGCAGACAACAATTTAAAATATCAAATAAATGCATTCTATGGCATTCTAAAAACTGGTGTGGGACCCTTCAAAGGAGACTTAATGGTTTCTGTTTAGAAACATCTGTCAAAATTAATTCATTTTTATTTATTTTTTATTTTTGTTCAACTTAATCTCTGCAAAGTTGTAGCACTACTAATTACATTGCCATTAGTTTGGCTCTAACATAGTACTAGAAACCCATAAGGGCTAGCAAAAATTAGCATTAGTAAAGAGCTTCTTCTGTTTTTGAAAGGAAAGGCCTAAACTGAAGGTCTTACTCTAGGTATGATTCACCACTGAATGCCCATTACGAGGAATCCCTTCAAGATCAATGCACGGTGTGGTACAGACAAGCCTATTCACTCTGAATAACAACAATGTCCTAATTCATGCAGTCAGCTTTACTGGAAACAGCATCATATGCACTAAAACAGCAGCAGCCATAACATGATAACCTTTTCGAAAGGTCCAGTGTCCACAGTGATGCATTCAGTGTGCTGGCAGTGGAGACAGGGGGTCATAAACATGATTAGCATACTGCCCCAGCCACCTCCAATCACCTGCACCTAACCTCATTACGGCTTGCTTGCCATATGATCTGTATCTCAGCCAGGTACCTTAATTTAATGAATTAACCTAGCAAGGGGATCGCAAGAGAACATACTATGGGTTTCAATTAACGAGATGATTTTGATGCATTAGATTATGCAGCCGCAGGAGGTGTTACTACACACATTCTGACAGATGTGAAATGCTATCTCTGTGCAGTCTAGAGTCCCTGTTCTGACATAACTGGAGAGATTATTCAAAATATAACCACACTGATTATCCAGCATGACCACTGTACTGCATGAAATTATGCTAGATTATGTTTCTCATGATTAGCTTCCCAACCGACACTTGCATGTTCTTCACTGGAATAGAAATTGGCATTCCCATTTAACCCAGAGGTCAGATTTGTCAGGGTGCAGAACATAATGGCTGGGATCTTGATTAGATTCCAGCATCCAATTACTTCCCGAGTTATTATCATTACATGAGCCTGCTTAAGACGTAAGGCCCCATTTTCTTCATTATTTTCCATGTCTTTATTGGTATGAATGGGGCTGTGAGTATGAAGTGCACAGCTGTGATTTTCCCTCAGAAATCTGTCTGTGTTATGGGCTAATAATAAACTTATACTGTTATTTTTGTTTAAATTCGGGTCCTAGCAATATAAAACAGAATGCTAAATGCTAATTACTATCCTGGAGTACTTTGTGGTTAATAAAATACATTATTTAATCAATATTGACAGAGACATTTAATTCCATTGCATTGGGTGAATGGGCCTTTGTTGATCCGAGAGCCGAGATCTCCGCTATGAACTCCAGACAGTAGAAAGTGACATTCAGCAGCATCAGCAGAGAGTCTGCTTGGGGCCTTGAATTAAAGACTGTAATGAAACAGCCCCCAGTGTAGCAGAGCAGAATAGCAGGAGCTTGGGCCATCCATCACTTTCTATTAACCTCTTCTTCTCCACAAAGAGTCAATGTGTCACTCCAGTTTAGCTGCCTAGCTTGAACTAAATGACCAGTGTCATATTGACCAGGACACAGACGTGTTTCATTCCGAATGCACTAATGTGATTCACAATTGGAGCCACAGAATGAAAAAGAATGAATGAAAGTCATTCAGTCTTGAATATAATGAAACTGCAAATCAAGATAGCGGGGGCTTGTGCTGGATTTAATTATAGTGCAGTGAGTCAATTAGAGAAGGTGAACCTTTGCAAATTTCTCCTGATGTATGTAGTCATTTGGCAAGTTATGGACAAAACAGACACTAGTCCCTAATAAGCCTGCCTAAATTTCTCTGTTTTTGCTGCTATATTTTATAATGAAATTAAAGATTTATCTTTCTTTAATATAATCAAGCAGATTTTTGATTTATAACAAATGATTTAAATGTACACTTATCATCAAAAAAATAGTTGCACTCAGAAGGAATCAAACGACAGGAATGAATATTGGTGGGTAGGTTTGACATACAAATGATTCGAGCAACATGGCAGATGTTAGCAAACATGGCAGCAAGACACCCAACTGAGAGACACTACTTCTGTATGTGTAGCTCAATAAATATTGGCCATATCAGTCTAAATTTATCATCATTTATCGTTCCTGGTAACCTTTATCTTCCTTCCCAATAGCATTGCAGTCCAACATTTCCTTCTGGGTGCAGCTATTCTTTTTGTGATGAGTGTACAACAGAAAAAAGAGAACTCTCTGCAAAATAAAAAATGGGACATTTTTTCTGATTTTATGCACCAAAAATGGTTATAATTTATTCATAATTTATTTTACTTTTTCCAACCTCCCTGTATGCATTAGAATTAAACAGGCTGTTTTTGTTACTGTGCCTTTAAGATATATGATATATGATCTATGTAAATAAGCTCTGTTCTGACGGGCTGCTTGGCTTTTTGCCTCATTTGGGAATCAGTCTGGACCTTATAACTTCAGTATGAATGGGCAGAGCTAAACTTCTATAGGGTGAATAGGTCAATATATTGTCACTGTCCAATAAAAAACAAGTCTCTCCAAAATGGCAACTTTACAGGAGAGGGCAAAAACCCCATTTTACTGAATGTAGGTCAGTGGAACCAGACTTTTTTTCCAAGCAGTTGCTGTGTTCAAATGATGCATACAAGTAAAAATCGACAGAAATGGAAATACATGTTTTCTTTGGACAGTGACAATATGTAAATGAGTTTGGGTTAGTTGTCGTAATCGTAATATGCAGAAGTTTACCATAGTGACTACTGGTCAGCCTAATAATCACTTTTATTTTGTATAGTTAACTCTGTATGGATTTAATAATCCTACTATTATTATACTATAATAGTTAATTACAATGCATTGTTTATTAGTACACAAATAAGTACAGACTTAAAAAGATTATTTTTTCAGGGTTCTTTTTCTAGATAGAAAAATAAGTTCTATATAGAACCATTCCATGCTGAGACATGGTATTATGCATGGTAAAATGCTTTATCAGACTAATGGATGGTTCATCTCTATTCACAAAGGCTTCCACTATTGTTATAAGCTTGACATTGTAGCAATAGGAGAACCCTTCTTGGTGCTATATAGAACTATTGTGAACTATTGCGTATTGAGTTCGCCAAGAAGAGGCCAATGTTACGTCACACACTTGCTAACTTCTCATACCAATCATTGACCGCCACTTACATAGTTGTTCTGCTCTCAGGTGACAATGTTCAACATTCCCCTTCCTTCTTCCCCAGCACCACCTTTGGTCCTGGGAGTAGGCTCTGCCCCTCTTGTCTGAATCTGGTAGGATCTGCGAGGGGTTCAGTGCTTTGAGACTTAGGACGACTCCTTAACACCTGAGAAATGTTATTTTTCAAGTACCAAAATCTTTATTAAAAAAGAATTAAAATATTGCCTTCCATCACTCATGCCTCCTGAGTCATTCTGGCAGAACTATAGACACAACACATGCTCCATTAATCTGAAGAGATTTTTCACCATGCAAAGGGCCATTTAAGCATGACATTGTTCCATATAGAACTCATGGTTCTAAAAAAAACCATTGCCTTTAAAGAATCCTTGAAAAAAGTTAACATGTTTCCAAATGTAGCGCCCCCTAGGGCACCGTAGTGTGCTAACTGGTTATTAGTAGGGGATGTCACACAAGGGGAGGTCACAGTGGGCCAATCAGAAAACCCCAGGATCGCCTACAGAGCCGGGCCGAACATCAAGAGACAACACTGTACGACTTGTCTGATTTTGAGGATTGGGAACACCTCTTTTTAATAAAGTACCAGGTAAGTAGAAATATTATTTAAAAATAGAAAATAAAATACAAGGAAGTAAAAGCAAGCCAATATGAATAATAATGACTGTAATGATATTACCAATATATGCTGTAAGGCTACTACCCGGGTAGAGAGATAGCTATATCAATATGTATATGTTCCAATCTGTAGTAATACACAATTTCCCTTTTTTTCCTTAATTGACAGAGTTACCAAATAAAATACATTTAATTCAAAAGTACTCTCAGCTTAATCAATGTCCTTTTTGTTTCACAGGTTTCAATCAGGATGTGTGAACACACACAAGTTCCAGTCTGTGAAAAGTAAGTGTTCACTCCTACCGCAATGGAGATGAGGGTTCTCAAAGCTAAAAGTTCAACACGAGAGAGTGAAAAGAAGGGTTCACATTATCCGTGATGTCCACAGTGCTTATGAACAGCTTTCCGGGTCCGAGTTCAGGGAGGCTCGCCATCCAGCGTAGAACTGTCCAATTTGAACACCAAGCAAAAAAACCTGACCTATAATAGGTCATAAATCTCAGTTAAATTCAAGTTTCAACTCATTATGAACACAATAGCAGCTCTAACCACAATAACTCACAATTGTCTGAACTTGCACTCAGTATTTACAGTTTCTTTAACAACTTATTTACAACATTTTCCAAGTTTTATACAGAAAAATAAAGTAAAATGCACCGTTTGGCGCTAAAAGGGTTAATTCTCCCCGCAGCGCGCCTGTGTCTATAACGGCTGCACTGCGTCTATACTGGCTACACGCTGCCTAGCCAGCGGCTACACACGCAGTGAAAACTCAAATAAGCATGAAAATAAAACCCCGACAGGTCTCACCATTAAGCTTACTCAGTTACTCGTGTCGGGAATCATTTCAAAAAGTCAGAAGGAGACATTCAAACACAAACACCATCAGCAGTAAATCAATAGAAAATACGTAGTTAGCTTAGCATAGGTGGCTAAAGCTATCCAACGAACTCACCAACGCGAAAATTCAAGTGCATCACGGCTAATAACGCTCCGTATCAGCCAACAAAGCGCCTCACAGCTTAGCGGTTAAGTACACAAGGGCTTTGCTTGATATTTCTGCAGTTTTTATCACATAAATCCAACTTTTATCTAACTTTTTGCTTATTTTCCTCCAGAGACCTCACTCCTCATGGCGGCGGCTCAACCGAAAAGGCTTCTGGGTGCAATTTTCCCGCGCACGTAGACACAAAACCCACTTTATTGGCCGAAATGTGTCACATGATGCAAAAAAATGTGAAATATCCTCAAACAACAGTAAATGAATTATTTCTGAACTAAATAAAGCTTCTTCTTCTCAAATATTTGTGTCTTTATTTATTTACATTATTTCCTCAGCTTCCTGTTATTTATAGCTTGACTCTAGTTTCAGTATCGCTCATGAACTGATCTGTTCATTGTCACCATACTTAAATCTCTACCATTACATTTTTGTTATTTTTAGTTTTAATCTGCTGTACCTTACACTTTAGTCCTCCATGACTCCTATCAATAAAACGTACTTTATTCAGGCTTTTATAACCTGGGTTACACAAAGCAATGAAGCCACCTAAATAACTGCTAGGATTTTGCGGTAGGGGTGAAGGTGGAGTGACACCAGGCCTTCTCTGTCATGTCGCTGGTGCATGCCTTCTTCTATCTACTACCGCCAACAGCATGCTATGGTAGTATCCACACAGCCACTATGGCACACAATACGCTGATAAGACCATCCTGCTTCCCAGAGACGACCATGCGTCCCCTCTCTGACTGCTGGAATTGCATACAAACTCTTCTCTGAGGCATACTGCGCTTGCAAAGGATGTTATCAACACAACAGCACAAGCCAGAATGGAAAGCACGCCCAACAAGATGACCTTATATAGTCAGTTAGATACAGCGACATGTTCGGTACTTGGTTAAGTCACATGCGTGAAACTTGAATCATTCGCATGTCTCATGATGTCAAACTCGCACACCAAGTTTCATTCCTGTTGGTTGCTACCTTCTGGGTGCAACTTTTTTTTTCTGATGGTGAGTGTACATGAGGAAACAGTCAAAAGAAACCCTCTTATCTCCCAAACGGTAACTTTACGAGAGAAGGTAAAAGAATCTTAACTTTTAGTGGAAGTTAATGTAACAAGACCTTTGTTTCAGGTAAAATGTCATGGGAATTTAACACAATGCAAAGGATTACTACACTTTAAACTGATGCAAGAAGATAAAAAACAGCAAAAGTTGTGCTACAAGGTTTTTCTGGGAAAGCTGTGTTTGAGAAACCACTGTGATGAACTTCCAGACTGTCCGCATCGCTATTGGTCATGTGACTCCAAACCTTAGCCACTAACTCAGACATACTGCTGCATCTAATCCACTTGTACCATTGCAACACACACTAACACACCACCACCACCACGTCAGTGTCATTGCAGCGCTGAGAATGATCCACCACCTACATAATACTTGCTCTGTGGTCCTGTGAGGGTCCTGACCACTGTAGAACAGGTTGAAAATGGCTAACAAAGTGTGCAAGACACAGAAACTATAGTCTGTAATTGCAGAACTACAAAGTGCTCCTATCTGGTAAGTGGAGCTGATAAAATGGACTACTGGTTCATGATACGGTGTTCCTAATAAAGTGCTCAGTGAGTTTCGGTATATATAAAGTTACTAGACAAAGATACTCAGCCTAGACAACATGTGTTGTGATAATTGCGAGTGATTTCTTCTGTAGTTTCTATATTAATCAAGCACTGGCTAACAGGACTTTAATACTGTATGTCTTTAATATGTACAAGATAAACGGTTAATAAAGTAACTCTGTGCTCTGGGATCTTCATTCCATTCCGATCTTGTCATAGAGAATATATCAGGTGAAAAAGTGTGCCAGCAGGTGCAAATGCAAACTATTTCTCACCTAGTTCTCATCCAACTGTTAGAAGCAGTCGCACACACAAAATGTGCCCCGAAACACAACAAGAAAGCCCATCCTATCCATATCCACACTGTGGCGCATATATGAGTCATGCATTATTCAACAAGCGCTCCTAAACTTCCTCTGCATCAAAAGCTCTATTGCCTCATATGAACTGACAAGGCATGAAGGGAGAGGATTGAAACTGAGCAGGCTGTTACCGCCGCCTTCTGCAGGGGGAATCACTGTTACATACCAGAGCAACAGACGGCACTGAACCGGTGGATGAGCTGTCAGAGGTCCTATATACAGTGCATACTGACGTCAGAAATTTGAAGACGTCAGAGGGTTGATCAATGTCGTGTCAGGGTTTTGAAATGTGCACTTGCTGTAGAGTTCTTTCTAAGTAGACTGCATAGGAGTAGCACATATTTAACAGCAGCTGAAGAACTGTTAAAATCAACATTCAGACCCCACTTACCCGCTAAAGTGCAGCCAGATACACAGTGGATGTTTGTTTGTGTTCTAAACGCTTAAAAATAAGGCTTTGAAAAAGGGTCTTAGTTTGGATGTTTGGTGTTTGGGAAATATTTGCAAGTTCTTTAATTGCTTCTTTACAGAAAGCCCTTAAAGAACCAAAAGTTCTTTGGGGAAACAAAAGTGGTTCTTGTCTGGTATTACTCCAAAGAACTTTGGAACATCCTCAAGATTGTTCTCCATGATTGTTGTTAAGACTTGCACATGAAGCCGATGTCAACTTATCTAACCATTCCAGAAGAAGATGAAGTCACAAAGCACTATTCAAAAAGTGCATCATGTTGAACCTAGAATGCCAATTATGTTGATGTCAATTGCTCATTTCAGAATTATTACGTTTTAATAATTTTGCTACAGTGACTTAAGCTAGTTAGGAATCTAATGCTAATGCTTTAGGCATTTATGCTAGCATCTACAGAATGAGTATTTTGATTCCAAGATATGATTCTGTGTAATGGTAGACATTTTGAATTTTGAGTTTGTGAATGCAAAAAGCACATTACAGTAGGCTATTTCACTTCAGCACCAAAATGAACTAGTAAACATTCCATTGGCATTTCCATACTGACATGGTTCGGCATAGGATTGTGTTTGGAAGAACCTATTCGGTAGCTTGACTTACTGATGTAAATATTCAACTCCATTCATGCCGGTATTGGTTCACAAATCATTTTAAAACAATCACCAAGTTCAGTTTGCTTACATAGTCACTAAAAATAATAAAATAAAGTACATGATTTATGATTTTCAATCCATCATTTAATAAAGGTAAACCAACTAACAACTGCTAAATATGAAACAATGCTGCTAACCAGGAGGGGTTGGTAGGCATAAGCTCTGCCATAGACATTGTAATGGAGGTGACTGGACTGGTTGAAATGTGAATGGGAAAGCACTGAACGTTCATCATNAATGGAGGTGACTGGACTGGTTGAAATGTGAATGGGAAAGCACTGAATGTTCATCATGGCATCTGTTTATGGACAAGGAGCCAATCAGTTTGCTGGGAATGGTTGCAGATATTGTAGCACTGGCTGAGAAGTACTTTGGCCTCTACCTAATTCACAAGACAAGAGTCTTGAATAAATAGACAATAAATATTTGAATAAATAAACAGATTTTTTCTAGAGACTCTGCCTCTGCTCACCACAGAACAGCTCTACAGACTAACTGAACTACACTGATGAAAGTTTAGATGATAATGACTCTAAATGACGAAGCCATTTGAGCTGCTGGTGTTGCTGGACTGACAGTGATCCAAAATCAAATCTTTTAGCTAGGCTAATGCTAGCCTGCTTAGCAGCTCTCCTAGTTTACTACAAATGAACACACCACAGTACAGGTTCAGTTCTGATTAACTGGTGCTCTTTTGGTTTCTGTTTGTGTCAGCTCCGTTTGTACCTAAGGGGGTTGGGATTGGATGTTCCTGGATGCTTTTTTTATCCAGTGTGTTTGAATAAAACTAGAGGATTTCTGACTTGCCTTTAGCCAACAAATTGGTTGTTTGGTTAACCTGTGGGAATTACAATAAGTTGTTGTTTGTTTATTTATTTATTTATTTATTTATTTTGAGGATAAGCTAAATATCATTTCCTCTCTCTCTCTCTCTCTCTCTCTCTCTCTCTCTATATATATATATATGGCATGAGATGGATTTCTATCACTCTGGCACATCTAATGTTTTTTTGATGTGAAATGTGCTTGACATGTTTACTTAAGCTGAAGCAGACGTTTCGATGACTAATTGAGTTCCTCTTCATTAATCATTGCTGCTCTAATAGTCTTTTCATAGTGCAGCTGAGTAACACATGCAAGACACACCATGGCTGTCAGATAGATTGGCAGGTTTACCCTCTCTGAGAACATGCTGTTCAGGTCACATGGAGAATAAATCCTAGGACTGATCTGAGATCTGGGCAGTGCCTGAATCTTTCAGGGAAATGTTTAAGGAGACAATTTTCCACTTTTCTCTCAGCAGGCTTGCTGCTTCTGCTATCTTCTTTGCCTTATGTAATTAAGGTGCAGTGGAGATGGAGACAGGCAGATCTATTTCAGCTTGACAGAAGCCGGAGAGTACGGCTGGATGGACGATTGTGTCCTGAATGTAAAGGTTCTTGGCCCAGTGAAATGCAGCGGTAATAGCTGCCTTATCTGCCCGGTCACACCTCTTCTAAATCTCTGTGAGTCTGCTGAGAGAAAGAGAGAACAACATTGCAAGTGCAGCACAAACAGCTTTAAGTTCTGATTTATGTAATTTGCTTTTAGATTATTTAGATGTTTAATTAAGAAACCCATTTCGTTTTGCTTGAGTAAGTAAAAATGGGATGAATTGATGTGTTACAAAGACATAATGCATGGTCCAATATGGCTTACCACAAAATCAGGTATGTCCATTGGGTTCATGCCAATTTATATATAAAGCAATGGTATTTCTTATTAGTCAGAGAGTCCAGGCAAGTCAGAAATGAGTCGAATGCACTGTCTAATCAATACACCAATCAAAGGGGCATTCCGGCAATTCTTCATCATGTCTGAGCAATCCAAGTAGGTGTAAACAAAGTCATTCAGCGCGCTGTGATGTGAAATAGTCAATTATAAAGAAATGCAGTGATTTTTGATATATTTACAGTGGAGTGGTAGGAATGGTGGTGGTAGCAATCTTTACACTGCAAATATAGTTTATTCAGTCTAGTATTAATATGTTTTCATGTAATATTATGAAATATTGCAGCATTCTCCAAATATTCAGTTTATATATAACAGTAATATAAAGTTATGAAATAGAAGCTGTCATATATACAGAAGTATTGTCAGGATTAACAAACTTAGATCGACGCACGCCAAGCTAAAAGTCAATTGAGATTTATTAGACAGATTGGTAAAAATAGCACAATAGCATGGACCAGGCAAACATTACCGAGGTGACAGGGCAGAGAGAATAACCAGAGAGGCAGACAGGGGTCGAGAACCAGAGAGCAGTAGATAGAGGCAGGCAAATCCAAACCAGGGCAAAACAAACCAGCAACCAGATCAAAGGGGAAAACCGAGAGAGAAAGATCAGAACCAAAGAGAAGTCAAAACCAGAGAAGATAAACAGGGAAGGCAAGAGAGAGCGCTCAGTATGCAAACTGGGTTTGACAGTACTTCGCAGAGTGTATGTGTGTATGCAGGTGTGTGATAATCAATACTCAGGTGAGGGGGGCGAGAGAATGAGGTGTGATTGGACAGTTCAGGACATGTGACAGTGGCATCGGGTAATGAACTCTGGGACAGGGAGTTTGGGAGATCGGAGGTGTCAGGGAAACCCAGAGGCCTGACATGTATACATTTCCATAAATGCAATTTGGTAAGTCTGATATAGATAAAAAGAGATTATTAGTAGGTATATATATATATATATACACGATATGGATGGATCGATATGTCCAGGAATAGGTTTGCTAGGTGTGAAGTGCAGAGTGAGTCTGTATTGGGGGTATTGATTTGGTGTGGATTGTCTGTGGAGATCATGATGATGATTTAGGTGAGAGGTGTAGTGACTGGCACATTGACTGTTACACCAGCACTACTGGCTGTTCAGCAACCTGATGGCCTGGGGGAAGAAAATCTCGCAACTGTCTGGTTCTGAGCTTTCTGCTTCTGTACCTCCTCCTGCTCAGCAGCAGTGAGAACAGACAGTGGCTTGGGTGGGTGGAGTCCTCCTAAAATCCTGATGTATAAATCCAAGGGGTTTGGGAGCTGAGCCCCAGTGATGTACTGGGCTGTCTGCAAGACCTTCTGCAGAGCTTTCCGCTCAATAGCAGTGCAGTTCCCATACCAGGTGGTAATGAAGCCTGTTAAAATGCTCTCCACAGTACATGTGTAAAATGTTCTGAGGGTGCAGAGGTTTATACCAAACCTCCTCAGCCATACACTTCTACTTCAGGGTAGGCACTCCCACAGCTACCCCAAAGCCAAGCACAGAATAGCACATGCATCACATTCCACACATCATTAAGCTAATAATAACAACTTCTTTGGATGATTTAAAGCCTATTTTACTCATGGGAATTTAGTAATACATAAACCTGAACTTAGTAAACACTCTGATTATAATTAGCCTTCGTATGAACATCCATAGAGCTGGTGCGACCAGCCCCTGATGAGTAACAGCAATATTTCTCAAATCTGTCAAGCAGTTTAAATCAACTTGTGTGTTGCTTCAGGTTCTTGCATTGCAAATTAGCTTTACTAGGAGCTTAAAATCCCAGATCTGGTGTTTCATTACCAGTCATAGAAGCTGTGTCTCCTGATAAAGACTGAGCATTGTCAGCAAAATTAAACTGCCACATAGTTTGTGATTAGAAAACTTTGCCCAGGGTGGAATGGAAGAAGTAAGAGAAGCATTAAAGCATTTAAAATGGCATTCAAGACATGGTCCTAGGGAGTGAGAAGAAAGCTCAAACATTGTTTCTGGTTATTTGTTGTTGATGAGCTATGCAAGTCTGTATTAACTATATAAACAGATTAGAGAATGCAAAGTCAGCTCAAAAGGCTAGAGAAGAATGCTGATGAAAAATAACGTTGAATTAATTCACAAAGCGAGATGACACAGTCATTAACGGATTTCTGGAAAACATTAGCCGCCAAATTCTAATTAGCTCCACAAAACCAGAGAAACCAGCAACAGAGAGACTTTGGAAAGGGTTAGCCCTTTTTGTCTGACAGATTAACCCTCTGACATGCCTTATAAATTTAACATGCTTTCATAGGCTTTGAAACCAGACAAAGGTTCCTCTGTGAAGCGAGGGCATTTTGCGTAGGCTTCGGGAAACTTCTTGCAGACCTCCTGCTGAGACAGCCCATTTGAACTTGGCTGCGGGAGAGACATTGGATGGGGCTTCTTACTATAAGAACCCCCGTATCTTTCATATTCATGCATTGCCTTTGGAAGTAGATGCTCCAGTGCCAGCCATGACGGCATCCCCAACAGACTTGCTCAGATCCTCGGTTCTGTTTGATGTCGTAAGCACGGGCCTGTGACCTGGGGCACAGAGGGTGCTCGCTCTTTAACCAGGCCAGTATTGTTGTATTTATGTCGGTCCCGCAGGCCAAAATCCCCAATTCTGTAAACTGTAAACCAGGCTATTCAGACTTGCTGGAAAATAGTCTACCATATAGATACACTGGATGCTGTTTATCACAAGTGATCTGTTTATCACAAGTGATCTGTTAGCAGACAAGGCAAAACAACAAGATGAGACCGGTGAGTAGAACTGCGGATGCAATGGGCAAGATGGGAAAAGGGGGGAAGCCACAATGCAGAACAATAATGAGAAGAGAGGGTAAAAAGAGAGAGCTAGAAGAAAAAGCAAGGTTGTGAATTCACTGGGAGAGAGTCATATTCTTCCACCTTGAGGATGTCATTCCATGTTATCTGTTATCTTCCATGTTATCTCGGTTGTTATCTTTCTTAATGGATAGAAACAGGAAAGATGTGCTGTAACCATCAAACCCAAGCCTACACTTCATGTTCTAGACTTATATGTGAGCTTAAACATAATTCCATTTGATTAAAAACAGCAGGTCAATACAGAATATCAATAGTCCTATGCAAAATGGCCATTCCGTTTCAGCTTTCCAAGACACAAAATGCATGTTGTATTTCAACAACCTGTTGTATGTTGTATATCAATCAGTGTTGGAATAAAACCTTGCACCTCTATGTTTGTCATTTATTCAATTTTAAATCATATAAAAAAAAATGAAAGCTGCCACTCCCAAAGTGGAGCTGCACTGGTTGCCTGTGTCTATTAGAATAGATTTTAAAGCTCTGCTACCAGTCTATAAAACTCTAAATAATCTAGCACCAGCTTATATTACAGAACATCTCTCTGTTTATGTTCCAACTCATGATCTTAAATCTACACATGCTGGCCTTCTGTAAATACCTTCTGTAAAATCCAGGGAACATGGAGAGACTTCCTTCAGTTGTTATGCTTCTAAAATGGAACTGAATTCCAGCTTCTGTTAGACAGTCGAGCTCAGTGCTCACATTTAAGAAACATTTAAAAATGTCTCTCTTTAACTCAGTGTTGAATTAAAACTGCATTATTGTGGTATTTATACATTGGTTTTGCATTAAAAGATATAATTTCTGCTATTGGGAGTATTGAAGTCAACTGTTTGTAAAGCATTTTAAGCTGCCAAAGGTATGAAAAGTTGCTCTATAAATAAAAGTTATTTATTATTTTAAAACGTTTGGAAATTACTTACGTATTTAGATTTTTTGTTCTAACAGCATCAATTTATGTTGGCACTGTCTCCTTGTTAAGATGTTATAGATGTTATACCTTATGTTATAGATGTTATACCTTACATTCAGCTCTGGGTCTCTACTGCATTGACTGAGGGTCTTGTTGTTTAAATATATCTGAGGTGAAAAAAACTATATATATACTATATTGTCATTATACCAGTTTCCTTGTGATGAGAAAGAGAAGAGGAAATGGTTGCAGTTTAAATTGAGTTACAATTCTTAAACCAATAAAGGAAAACAAAGTACGGCACTAGTGGGCTCTAAAATTAGCTAGCTAGCTAACCTAGCTAACCTACGTAACATTAGCACCCAGTGGTAAGAGCCAAACTGTCCCTTTTGCGGATAGCCTTGATATACCCACATCTTTGTGCTTCGTTATTGTCAGGCTTGTTGATCAGACAAGGGCAGATGAAGACAACTTGCTTGCCTTAGCTGGACAGCACTGAAAAATGGCTAACAGCCGAAGCACGAAATGTGAGTTCATACCCAGAAACATCCTATAAAAGCCATATCACACTTATCTTCTGTCGATCGTATGCACAAGGGTGGCTTTTGCCAGTGGATGATAACATTAGCTAGGTTAGCTAGCTAACATTTGAGCTAACTGGTGCCAAACTGTTTTCCTTCATTCATTTAAGAATTGCAACATAATCATCACCAGCTATTTCCTCTTCATATTTAATCAATAACCACCATTTCCTTATCTCTTTTTCATTGCAAGGAAAGCTATAGAATGATAATTCAGTACTTTTGGGGGGCTCAAATTTATTCAAACAACAAGGGTCATAGGACAGCGGCAGGCTGAAAAGACCTCATCCAACACAGAAGAAGCTTGAACTGGGACATCATAACAAGCACACTGGAGTTACCTACAACAGTGCCTCACTAAAGATTTAAGTGAATGTGAAAAGGGTCCACCATTACTGTTTGCTTGTGGGATGTGAAGGAGCGTTTAGACCTGGAAATGGCTATTATGTCACATGTGGCATCAGAGAAGCAGATACAGAATGAGTCAGTAGTGCAGGGTATCATCGCAGTAGAGGCTGAATTTAGTCTCCAGGGGCCAATTGGGACCTCATAATGAGAAATTGTGGGCTAAATGTGGGTTGGAACATAGACTTATTAGGGTGGGAACAAACTGACCGTAAGCCTCCTGAAAGGGTTAACAATATATCAGAACCCTTGGTGCTATTCAGGGAACCAGTCTGCGTTAGCACTAGCTTTAATTAGAAACGTCAAGGGATACATCATCAACGCTAACAAAGTAACAACCCTAACCCTAGTAACAAGATGGCGGAGCGTATAGATTACCAGCGAGCGTTTATGCTGTTATTCCAGATGTTTGTTTTTATCTACTACTGGTGATAAGAAGGCATAGTAGAGCTTCTTCTGCAGAATGATGAAGAATCTACCGAGGTGGGAACAAAATTTTCTGGTTTCAAACTGATCTATTTTTTGTGGACATGCGCCATACAGTTCCAAATTAGTAGGGCAAACTGGAAAGGAGCCTGTTCCATGTTGGTGGAAAAGGGCTATCAGTGAATGCTACCCAGACCTAGTTATGGGCTAATTAGAACCTCAAATTAAGGCAGAATAACAAATGCCTGTTGGGTAAACAAAAACTGGTCGTCAATTCATGAGTCCGAGCCTCAGTCACAATTAACGGCCAAATTGAATCAAATTCTCACTCAGCTGGACAAAAAACAGAGCCATAAATATGGCATCCTGCTTTATGATTACAACATGGTGCCTCTTTGTCTATTGAAGATAATTTTCACCCCCTCGTCTTTTAAGCATCAGAGCTTTTTAATCAAACTGCCGTGGTATCTAGTGCTTATCGGAGCTGGGTTTTTTTATGACTGTGTGATTTACATGCACTTCTGGCACATTAATGATGTGGGCGAGACTTTAGTGCCATCCATTTTGCTGTTTCCAGCATTCGGACATGAAAGGGTGAGGATAAGGTTAAGGACCATTCTCACAATTTTCTACCAGAATATACCATATGCAGCTAAAGGCTGCCTCCAGCACAGACCGGAGATGGGAGTCAGAGGGCACTGACTGTGGGAATAGACAGAAGATGAACAAAGCTGACAGCAGATAGGAGTCAATGGACATGATCTGGGCCTGTGCTGTGCTTCTCTGTGGAAATGCCTCAGGCATGGACACCCAGATACTCAAATTAGCAGGAGTAGTGGTGGGTTATGAATGTGTCAGTTCTATAAATCAGAATGCTCTTCTGTGAACTTACACTTTACGTCCAAGCATCTAGACACCTGTTCTGATTACTGAATTCAGCTGTGCACACACCGACAACCAATAGGCTGTTTGCAGATGATGTCATGTCACTGTGTTGCTATAGAGCAAACTACAGATGGAGGGCAGGCAGTGATAACTCTTTATTCTCCTTCTTTGTCTCCTTTTTTCCTTCCTTCCTTCTTCCATTTCATCTTTCCCCTTCTTCCTTATTTATTTCATTCCTTCCTTTCGTTCCTTCCATCCTTGTTCATTCATTCTTTGCTCCTTGTTTTCTTTGCTCCCATCCTTCCTTCCCTCTTTTTCTTAGTATACACTTCCTTTTCTCCTTTTTTAAGTTCCTTCCTTCTACCTTTCATTCCCTCTTCACCTGCAGTTGGAGAGCAGGCAGTGATTTGTTTTTATACTCCTTCTTTGCCTCCTTTCTCCCTTCCTTCTTTCCTTCTACCATTCCATCTTTCCCCTTCTTCCTTATTTATTTCATTCCTTCCTTTCGTTCCTTCCATCCTTGTTCATTCATTCTTTGCTCCTTGTTTTCTTTGCTCCCATCCTTCCTTCCCTCTTTTTCTTAGTATACACTTCCTTTTCTCCTTTTTTAAGTTCCTTCCTTCTACCTTTCATTCCCTCTTCACCTGCAGTTGGAGAGCAGGCAGTGATTTGTTTTTATACTCCTTCTTTGCCTCCTTTCTCCCTTCCTTCTTTCCTTCTACCATTCCATCTTTCCCCTTCTTCCTTATTTATTTCATTACTTCCTTTTATCTCTTCCTTCTTTGTTTCTTTGTTCTTTCTTTCTTTTCTTTGCTCCCATCCTTCCTTCCTGCTTTTTTTAGTTTATACTTTCTTCTCTCCTTTTCTCCTTTTTCTTTTTCATTCTCCTTCTTCCTTTTATTCCCTCTTCACCTCTGTGCTTTGCATGGTTTACAGTTGCTCAAAATCAGTTTAACTGATAAAGCACAAAGAGCTTTTATCAAGTGCCAAAGGTTGTAGTTCTTGAGGGAGAAAAATGCAAGAATGGCTTTGTCTGCGGACAGGACCAAGCTGATGTCACAGCTTCCTATTCACCGACTTCTTGTTTAAATTTAGTGGTGTTTCTTGTAGTTGTTACGACACTCGCTCCTCACCACCGCTGCAGTCAGCAGGTGCAGCAGGTACATTCTGCATTATTTAAGGTGGAACGGGACAACCGGCGAATACACAGCCTGGTGTGGTCAGTAAGAGTGAGTGTTGTGTTTTGTATTTTACACTGTTGATCTGCAGGAGTTCTGGTGATAGATTAAACCTGACATTGTATAAACAGCCATAATGTTAATGTTGAGATTCGCAGCAGCACTGACTGTTTATTGCTATGTTTATCCATAGCACTTTAAAGCAAAACCACAGGATAGTGCTAAGATCAACCCAACCGCTAACAAAAAACTGTGTCTCAGTCCGCTTGTATGATGTGGTCTGTTTTCCGGGGGAAAAGGCGGTTCTTATATCTGCTGCCTTGACAGCAACTAGTCTTTCAGTTCAGCAAAAATGTATTTTTCATAACACTAACATCACCTCCAACATATGTTAGCTTTGAGCTTTCTTTCATAATATCATCTAAAGCAGTACAGCACAGGCTCCGCACCTCCTTCTCCATTCTGCTTTTCTCTTACTGTCCTCCATCTGGATTGTGCACGTTGTCGGAATCACGTGACACAAAAACGAACCTGTGAGTAGAGGTTGTTGCTGTAGTAGTACTGTAGTGGGGACAAACTCTTTATTAATACCCCTGATTTCAGAAGAAGGATTGGTGAAACAGGTGTCTCCAAACTATTGGACGCATAATGTATCATGAACTTCACTGACATTAAAAGCTATTAAGTTCATCCAGCTCCAGATTTTGATGATGGTCATTTATACTCTGACTGCTGTATTAACTATAATGTCCCTTCACTAAATAATTTTTATTGTTTCATGAAGAAATGGTTTCATTGTATTTGTGCTTCGGTAATGATTTCATGCCACGTTCAGCTGGAGAATAAAGAAAGGGAATAATAAAGCGTTTAAGTCTTGCTTTCTGTTACATCAGGGCTGATGCTGCAAATGAGGAAATGTGCAGTGACTGTCAGACGTTAATGACGTTGGCGACCAAATCAGATGATGACTAATTGACTGCTCCTTTGATGGTGGACAGGTGAGAAAGTTTAATTAAGACTGGGAATTTGTGCTGATGCTCCGTCTTTGTGGGAGTGAGAATAGATTTGCTTCAGGCTGCCTGAACGCACCATAATTTGCTCTGAAATGAGTCAATAAAAAAAAAACACTTGAGCTGCTGAGCTGCAACAAACAGCACAAACCAGAACGAAAGAAAGAAAAATGTAAAGTGATGAACGTTCTATTTATAAAATGTATGCTTACAGGCAGTAAGTCTGAGTGCCCCTCCTTACAGGAGCCTCTTTCTTTCCTTTATTCCTTCTTTCTTTTCTTCTTCTTCCCTGTTTTTAGTTTTTCTTCTTTCTTTTGTCCTTCTGTTATTCATTTTATCTATGCTTCCTTCTGCCTTCTTTCTTCTATTCACTTCTACCTTCCATCTTCTGTCTTTCTTTCTTTCATTCATTTCTTCCTTCCATCTTCTGTCTTTCTTTCTTTCATTCCTTTCTTCCTTCCATCTTCTCTTTCTTTCTTTCTTTCTTTTTTATTTCATTGCTTCCACTCTTCCTTCCCTGTTTTTTTTTTTGTTTTTTGTCTTTCTTTCTTTTGTCCTTCTGTTATTCATCCTTCCTTCTGTATTTACTTCTGTCTTTCTTTTATTCCTTTCTTCCTTTTATCTGTTTTCTTTGTTTGCTTGTTTGTTTGTTTCTTCTTTACTTTCTTGCCCTTGCCCCATATACATCTTTCCCTCCTTCTTTATCCACCTCATTTCTTCCTTTCATTTCTTCCTTCTTTGTTAATTTGTTCATTGTTTCCTTTGCTCTCATCCTTCCTTCCTTCTTTTTTTGTGGCTTACCTTTTCTTTCTTCCTTTCATTCCCTCTTGAGTTTCTTTTTCCTTCACTTTCCTCTTTTCCTTGCTCTCATCCTTACTGCCTTACTGCCTTTTTCCTAATTCCTTCTTTATTTTTTTCTTCCTTTCATTCCTTCTTTGCATCCTTTCTTCATTCTTTCCTTCTTTCCTATTATCTTTCCTTCTTTGTTTGCTTATTTCTTTTTTCATTCCTGCCTTCTTTTCTTTGCTCCTATCCTTTCTTTTTTCTGAAGTTTCCTACCTCCTTCCTTCCTCTCATCTCCCTTCTGTCATTCCTTATTTCATTCCATCTTTCCTCCTTACCTTAACTTCTTTCCTAGTTTCATTTCTTTTTTACCCCTCCAGTCCTTCTTTCTTTACTTCTTTTATTTATTCTTTCCTTCCTTCCTCCCATCATTCCTCCCTCTTTCCTCTTTTCTTTCCTTCCTTCCTTTGTTGCTTGCCTACTTCTGCAGCTGTTTGGAGTACTTTATAAAGATCCTCTCCTGTAAAATGAATGTCACCTCACAGGGAGTGTCATAAAGAAGGGCTGTTTAACAGCTGATGCCTCAGTAGGTTCCACTCTTCTTCAGCCATCACTGAATAATGACAGGAGCAAACAAAACCACATCAAGGCCCCATTACAGAGACAACTGGGCTACATGCGACTCAGGGCTATTCTGCCTGCAAACGAGGGGAACCACGGCAACGGTTGCCATGACGCTGCATTTGATGGGCACTTGCCGCTTCTGATGGGATTAATGTGTTAGGCGTGACAGGCGGCGTGCAGCTACCCCCCTCAACAAGAACCAATTAACCCCATCACTGTCTGCCCCTCCACTTCAACACACCAGCAAAAGAAAGCAGCATGCCCTGTCATGGCTATGTGCCAATCACAGCATAATCTCCACACCACTCTGAGACGTATGCAGCGTTTGGACTGTCACTCTGAGGAAATGTACCTTTGCTCACCACAAATGACTTCCCATTGTCTGGGCTCCTGCTCTCTCTCCTTAATCAAGGATTCAAGAGAGGAGAAAAGAGAAGGAAGGAGTAGACTTGCAGAATAGATAACAAGATGCACAGGCTTTGTTGGTTGTTGTGAAAAGGCCCATCCTATGGCTTACAATTATACCTCTATATACAGTCTGGTGGGGAAGATAGCAATTAAATAATATACATGCTTTCAGTGTGACAGACAGCTTCATATTACCCTGTCTAATATATGAACGCTTTCTAGTGTGTAGTATGATGTCAGAACATCAGTATCATCACAATAAATTGTGCTATATCATCCAAAAATAAACACATTAATAAAATCCTAATAGCAGTCCTCATGGAAGAACTAGACAAGGTGGTAGTAACTTCAGGCTCCTGCAGATGGCGCTACACGAGGAGGATGAGGCTATAAATACCTGCGGGTTGTGTGACGTGTGACTCATAGATTGAGAAGAGCTGGTACGGTGAAGTAAATGTCTCGTCACATGTGGAAAATGGGTCCAAAGCAGATGTTAATGATTGGCTAAAAGGAGTGATTGCATTTGGGCGTGTCAAAGGCCATAGTGTGAAGGAAGTAGCTGAATTTGCAGGTGTATGGAAGCGTACAGTCATACGAGTCAAAAATCCCAGTCTGCAGGAAATTCTCCTAGGAATTGTGCCAGGGAAGGCATCCCCCAAATCTGGCCCAACTATGCAATTTTTTGATCAGTCCATGCAAAATAAAGTCACAGCTATTATTGGTGCTCATAGAGGTAATATTGAGGTAAAAATGTTTTGATAATAGCTGGTGATGGTCAGGCCCTGTGGCTAGAGGCACTGTTGTCCGGGAAGCCATGAGGGCAGAAATGTTTCATCATAAGGTGAAGCTGATGAGTCAGAATAACTTTGGGTTGATTTGCAGTGACTCCTTACTTTAGGAGGACAAATGGCTTCAAATCACACCAGCAAACTTCCCTCCACATCATAGCATCCTCTGGACACCATTATTCTAAGGGTCAAGCATTCAGGGTCATACTATTCTCCTGGTATACAGCACACATGCTGTACACACACTTGCCTACTAAGAATATGATAAAATGTGACTCACAGTTTCCCTTCTCTGTAGACCATTGCCCTCAGTTGTTGTACCACTGAACTCTCAAGCCAGTGGCGTAGGCACAAATACAGTAATGGGTAGGCCTGTGAAAAAGTTGGCAGGCTGGTTTGGTTGTTACAACTTCCAAAGCTCCTAATGGCCCACAGTGTCACTACACCAGGCTATATCCCATTCCTGCCATGCAAGCATCACACTACATATACCAACACTTCCACCCTATGTTCATATCACCTAGAATACTGATTTCACATAAGCACAACAAACACTGGAGCACCCCTCACTATAAAGACTACAAAGTGTGTGTCTACTCACCATAGGCACGTTTGCCCAATGAGCAAGACATATCTAACATATAGTTAAAAGAGTTCAGATGCAAAAAACAACACAGCAAACTTCAAAACCCAAACCTAATCCTTGTAGATTAAAGCCTTGGTTCCCAACCCTGGTTCTAGAGGACCCCTGCTCTCCACATTTTTGTGTTTTCCCCATTTAACTGTGTAGGCCTGTTATCAATCTGGCTAGGCCTACTCGTGACTATGGCCCCTTATCAATGTGTACTTGTTTTTGTTATGTGGGGTTTAAGCACTGCAACCCTACTTTAAGATCCTTCTCTATGTAGTTGCCGACATAGTTTGATCACGTCCTGCATCGATATTCTCAGTCGCCTGAGGAACAGTTACTCTTATTACTTCTTATTTTTCCTTTTCATTCTAAGGCAGGAGTATCACCCCAGTCACTGAATGTGCACTTTGGACCCCAATTTCCAGCCCAGTCTACTAATGTGTTTCCCATAGCTCTAATGCAGATATCACTGTTTCGATACACTAGCCAGTTGAGCAGTGTTTGTGACTGAAGCTCCTACCATCCATCCTGCAGTAATAAACCCTCTCTAGAAGTCAGTTTGATCTTTTCCTACCGTCATCTTGTTCCAACATCAAGGTCAACATTTTGTACCATTGCTTTTTATACAGTTGCATGTGTATTGTGCAGTTCACCTGTCTGGAGACATCTGCACTGGCCCTCCATGTTTCTGAACTCATTGGTTCAGATTTTGCTTTAGAAAAACATCCTGCAATGCAAGTTGAACACACCATCATTATTTGTAGCTTGCTTGACTTCCAAATTTGAGATTTAATTAAATATAAAACTATATCTTTTTTATGTAAAATGCTCATAAAGTTAAATAATCATTGAAGGACAACAGAATAACCTTTAGGCATAGACTGCACTGAGATGGCTTTTTTTATTGGCACATTATGATGCATGCAAGGTCACTTTCCCTAAAGCATTGTAGTGATAATGTAAATTTGACCATTACAGAGAGTGTTCAAAGTGATCGCACTCCAGCATCATGTGATGGTCTTTGTATTGTGATGCTTTTTGTTAAACCCACCTCTGGTAATTTTAGCATCCATTTACTTCAGCTGTTTCATTACACACCACACCCACAGTAAATACAAGCGTGGGCTGAATAGAAGAATGCAAACTCAACCATACGCTCCAGAATCAGCTACAATATCTTTATCTATGAATACATCCTCTACGTCGTCTCTATATTCAGGACTGGCTGTTTGAACAATACATAGTGCCAGGCTTTCAAAAACACTGTACACCATTGTGTACACAGACTATAAACACCCCAGTGTGTGGTGGAGGGGTATCGCTGTTCTCTCCTTTTTTCTGGTGTAGATTCTCATTTCTGGATATTTATGTGTAAAAATGAAGACTGAATTTAGGTCATTACTGACAACAACACACAGCCTTTATAGAAGTTACTGAAACAGCTCCTACACTATATGTGCAGAAGCATCTAGACAGGCCTTTTAATTCAGGGGTCAGGTACATTAAGGTGCACATATTAGTATTCAAATGCAAATGGAGTATAATCTCAATAGAAACCACTGAATAATGGGATGGGATGCTCTGGAGCAGCAGCACAGGAACCTAAGATCGCCATGCCCAGTGCCAAGCATCAGCTAGATGGGTACAAAGCCCAAAAGCACAAGCTGTGAAGCAGTGGATTTGTGTTCTCTGGAGCGATGGAGCTAGATCCATCTACATCTAGTGCAACACCTTCTCACAAGAGTAGGGACTGTTACTGCAGCCAAGAGGGGGCAACAAAGGTGTCTACAAAGCTGATGTGAAGTGACCCTAGGCTCAGTTATGTAGATGTAGTTGAAGGAAAACAGTATTTTATCTGAAGTACAAAAAAATCTATATTTGTTGAAGAAACATAACCATTCTGAGTACTGACAGAAACTTGGAATCAGTCCTTACACTTGTAAATTCCACTTAAAGAGATGAAGTGGGAAGCTTGGGATTCTAGACTCTATGTAAACTTGGAATATGAAAACATATGGTCGCTGTCCAAAGAAAAACAAGTATCTGCAAAATGGTGGTGCCCTTAAGACTGATATATGTCAATAAGCTCTGTTCTGCTGGGGTGCTATGCATATGCATTGCCTCATTTGGACAGCAGTCTGGACACCTTACAACAGCATAAATGGGCAGAGCCAAACGTCTGTAAGCTGAATAGAATCGTTTCTGTCCAAGGAAAGTATGTATCTCCAAAATGGCAACTTTATAGAAGAGGGCAAAACCATGATTTAATGTTTATGTAAGTCAATGGCACCAGACTTTTTTTTCCCCAAGCAATCATGAGATTTTCACACGATGTGAAGGACAGCTGCTTCATTCAAATGATGAATAAACGTAGAAAAGGACAATGAAGAATGTTTTTCTTTGCATAGTAATGATATATACATAATACGCTTTTCTGTAATCTTTGTGCAAAACAAGTGTACATATTCTCCAGCTGGTGCTCCAGAATTTATCAATCCCCTGCTGCACCGTTCATCAACATGAACATCTGTACATGGTAAAATGATCAATGAATGTGTTTTTAATGTAGGTGAACCTAGGAATAACACTGAACTGGGGCGGAAAAGCCTTATATATTCTACAGACATCAACAGTGAGAGAATAATATTGTTTAGTTTATCTGACATTATATAGAATATAATCCTTTTATTGTCCACAATACACAATATAGAATATAGATAGTTAAGATATTTACATATGTATGAACTCTTATCTGCACTCTTTTCACAAAAAAGCCCATTTGGCTATGTTAATGAATTTACTTGGCTGTTTGTAGTACTCCCTGACAGTGAGTTTTGCCCTGCCTTTTGGGATAGGGGTCACACTTGAAGCCTTTAAGCTAGAAAAAAGAAAAAACTTTTTTTCAACTTTTTTCAAACCAAAAATTGGTCTAGGGCTGCTCAGCTTACTGCAGTTAAAACATGTGGTCCAAGCTGATACTGCAAAAATAATTTAAGACATAATTTTAGACATATAAATTATTAGATCACTCAGCTGACTAACACATGAAAGTTTGGCAACAGGCAGAAATACACTAAGAGAATTTCAGAAAATGTCAAACCAGAACACAGAAGGAGTACCGAGCAAGGAGTACGCACAACTTGTATGCACCACTTGTACATTGTATTTGGGCAGCTGCCAAAGTCATATTTCATCCCCACCTATGTAATCTTTTTTGTTTTATTTTATACTTTTTAAAATAGCAAAAATATTTTATTTTATATAATATTTTATTAGGACCTGTATTTTCTGTGCCTGCGTGCTTTCTCTTTTTTATGTGGCGTGCGTATCTCCTAATAATCAACTGAACGAAGCCAGACCGTCTGATACATACTGCCACCCAAACACACCATTAGGGGTACACATATATATGAGCGCTAATGAGTCCTGGAATTAGCTGCAGGTGTTGGGCGGGCCAGGGTGGTGCTGGAACTTTGATCATGCTGCTGGTGGAATGAGTTAACTACACTATTTTGCTGTAAGAGGGTCTTATTATGCTGTTTCTGATGTCAATGTTCAATTGAATGAATATGTTGTGAATTTTGAATCTCAACAAATGCTTTATGTTGTATTATACTGTATTTTGTCACGCTGTTCAAAACATAACACGTATCTCCATCTTTGTCAAGTTTTGGTCATCATAATTGTCTCACCACATTTTTGATCACACAGAGCAATAAATTAGCCTTACAACCTGTAAAGTTACTATTTTGGAAAGCGATGATATGCTTTATGCTGTGTAATAAGCTCCCTGGCAAAAAATTAGTTACCTTGTGTGTTTAAGGTGGTAGTAACTTCAGGCTCCTGAAGATGGGGCTGCACAAGGATGATGGGGCTATAAATACCTGCAGGGTGTGGGAGACGGGATTCATAGATTGAGAAGAGGTGGTACAGTGCAGTGAATGTCACATTCAGTGTGTGGAAAATGGCTCCAAACCACCAGATGTTAATAAAGCAGACGTTAATGATTGGCTAAAAGGAGTGACTGCATTTGGGTGTGCCAAAAGCCAGTAGCCAGTTTGAAGGAAGTAGCTGAATTTGCAAGTGTAGGGGCGTTCGGGTCTACCAGCAGTGGCTAAAATACTAGTCTACGGGAAATTCACCTCAGAATTGTGCCAGGGATGGCATCCACCAAATCTGGCACAATTCTTTAACGCAAGAGTGACTGAACATTGATGTCACCTACATCCAGAAGCTTGTCCAGCCCATGCCAAATTGAATCACAGCTGTTATTCATGTTTGTGGAGATATTACATGCTATTAGGTACATATCAGTCACAGGTGGCTCGTTTTTTGTCCAGTGAGCTTATAAAGCCTGTATGTTGTATGTATTATGCCATATGTTTTTAATGATGCTGTAGTAGTAATTGCTTTAGGAAAGAACAGTAAAGATTTACTCCTATCTGGTATCGGGTAGTGGGCTGTGACTTCAGTAGCCACAGCATACCTCCGTGATTGAATTGCCCTTTCCTGCATAACCCTGAAGTGCTTAAGTCTGCAGAAAATGTGTTGATGTGGTTGTATGTGTATATTGTCCTGGCTCATTCTGCAAGTCTATTCACGTTTTCTGTTGAGAATTTCACACGTTTACTGCTTTTACTGTCGTCCTGCACATCAGAGTTAGACACAGTACTCACGTATTCTATCAGAGGTCAGAAACGAAATGCTGTGGTGCCTGTTCCATTCTGTCCATTGCGCCACATATTCAAAGAGGGAGAATTCAATCACATTCACAGCCTGAGGGGTGGACTGTTTCCTTTTGAACCTGCCCTCCCCCAGCCATGAATGAGAGTCATTGAGAGACAGAGAGGGAACATGCACCTTGGGATCATCATTAACAGCTGACTGGAGTGTATTTTGTTTCAGTATTGCTTGAATAAAATGTAATTTCAGCGATTTTTTCAGCTGTGATTTCTGCAAGTGTACTGACATGTTGGCCATGGTACATTTTTAAAGCTTAGTGGAATGATACGTTTCTTATGAGAATTGATGGAGTGTATTTGTGGGATGGAAATACACTCAGCGAGCTCTTTATTAGGATCACCACCTTATCTCTACACTCCCTGTCTATTTTATCAGCTCTTCTTACCTATAGGTGCACTACAATGAGTACATTGTAGTTAATCTGTTTCTCCGCATTCCTTATTGGCCCCCTTTCACCGCTTTCTTCAGTGGTCAAAAATAAATCATCTCGGACTTTACATCTACAAGGTGGATCAACTCAGCAGAAGTGTGGACAGTGTGTGTGTGGGCACAGTGTTTAAAGCTCCGGCAGCACACACTAACAAGCTACCACCACATCAGTGTGACTGCAGTGGTGAGAATCGTCCACCACCTAAATAATACCTGCTGTGTGGTGGTCCTGTGAGATATATATATATATATATATATATATATATCATGAAAGGCATGGTGGTGTCTTCCTGGAGAGGTTTTTACCCCTCCCCTTTCACCAGCAGGGGGTTCTCGACCCTCCCATTTCACCCATCATTGCTCGCTAGCAACCCAGTTTAGTCAACATTTATTTTTATAGCGCCTTTTACAACAGATGTTGTCACAAAGCAGCTTTACAAAGAATCTTATAGAGTCACAATATTTCACCCACAGATGGGCTAGTTAATCCAGTAACAGAAATATCAGATAATATTTTATTTCATTATACACTCATCATCAAAAGAATAGCTGCACCAAGAAGGAAGTGTTGGATTGTAATGCTATTGGGAAGGAAGATAAAGGTTACCAGGAACAATAAATTATGAAATATTTAGACTGATATGGGCAATATTTATTGACCTACACATACAGAAGTCGTGTCTCTTAGTATGGCGCCTTGGCATGGAGTTGTAGAGGTTCCTAATGGTGTCCTGAAAAAGTTCAATTAAACTGCATTGAACCGAACACAGAAGTGGTTTTGGAGGTACGCCTGTGTACAGTTAGAAACCATGCAAGAGTGCATGCAGGTGCATGAATAGGCCAGTTGGTCCCCACCTGGATGATCCAAATTCATTAATTGAGCAGATATCTGATATGAGTGATATGAGTCTTCTGACTAAAGACTAATTAAAATGGCTCTTTCTATTTCATGAAGCCATCTGCTGAGGAAAAGGAGACCAGGTGGAGCACGGCGCTAGCGGATACACTCATAAACCGAGGTTCCCCAGTAGATCTATAAACCTCTCCGGGTTCTTCTTTGTGGCTAATGATATTTTTTATAGGCACAGCACTCAAGAGTATAATTGAATAACTTAATCCAAGTGCCGTCTTTTATTGACCCACAAGCTTGAAGGAGATGAATCCATGGTGTAATTAAATTCTCAACTTTGTGTTAGCTCCGACAGCCTGTGTGGTGGGATCTCCTCACCAGTCCGCCATGTCGGCGGACACATTAACAGCCCTACAATGAGCGATTGGTGTGATTTTATGCTGTCGTTAGTTTACACAAACCTGTTCCCTGAGCAGTTCAAATCATCAGTGTGCAATTGGGTCTTAAAGTTCACATCTGTGTGAGGATTGGCAAATGTTTCCTGGGCTTTATGTGTTTTTTGTGTTTTTTCTCCTTCTAGACACTACACCTTACTCCTCTTGTTTCCCAAACCCGGTCCTGGAGGCACCCTGCCCTGCTCGTTTTAGCACACAACAGCTCCCAACACACCTGATTTAACTTATCAGCTAATTAACAAGTCTTTTTAGAGTTGTAGGGGGTGTGTTAAAGCAAGGAGTCCACTAAAAGGTGCAGGACAGGGTGCATCCGGGACTAGAGCTGAGAAACACTGGTTTACAGGTATAAACATTTTGGGTTTACATCAGGGTAAGGCACAGGGCTAGGAGCTGGAGACTTCATATCATGAAAGTGGTGTTGGATTAGTCTGCGAGGCGAGGATTTCACACCACCCCACTTTTCACTGTCATAGCAGTGTTTGGCTAGCATGCGAGCTTGGGACCTTGCACCACTGAGTTTGACTAAACTGCGAGCTAGTAGCTGAGTTAAACAAGGCTGCGAGCCAGGACACTTCTTACCTCTACAGCAGTGTTTACCTGGGCCACGAGTCTGGCCACTTTTCACCATGACAGTGGAGCTTGAACAAGCCACGAGTCAGGGACTTTGCACGACTACAGAGAAGTTTGACTAGACAGCGAGCTGGGACACCCGTCACCAAGGTAGCAGACTTTGACAAGGCTTTGAACCAGGACACTTCTAACCACGGTAACAGAGTTTGACTTGGCCAAGAGCCAGGCCACTTTTCACCATGACAGTGGTGTTTGATAGTGCAGGGAGCCTTTGACTTCTACAGGCTGTGAGCCAGGGACTTTGTACCACTATAGATGAGTTAGACTAGACTGTGAGCTAGAGATTTTGCACCAATATGGACTAGGGACTAGGGACTAGGGAATAATCTGGGACACTTTTTTACCATAGTGGCAGACTAACAAAGTTGCAAGCTAGGACACTTCCTACCACCACTAGTTATGGTGACTTGGCTGTGACCTTGGCCATAAACAGTGGCCACATTTCACTATGATACAGATTTGACTAGGTCACAAGCTGGGGACTTGACTCCGTCTGGAGAGATGGATGCATTTACACTAGTATAACTGGCAAAAATGTGTCTCAGAGGACACCCTGAAGGGTCCATTAGATTTACATCTGTTTGAAATGTGCCTTGGATGCATTTGCACTTGCATGTTTATGTGGACAAGCCCAATCCGAATATAAGTCTGAAACCCAAGATGCATGAAGCAACCAAGTGTAAATAGGATCTGTGCCTTTTTTGCATGCCATGTTTTTTAATACAGTGAGTTTATTTGCCATTCATACCTCCTCCTCCTAACCATTTTATCAGAAACATCTACCCTATCGGTGCTTTTTGAAGGTGTGCATGTAGTGACTACTACAGGAAAATCAATCAGCCCCTCCACCCCATGCATCAACGGAAAGGGACAACCATAGGACTACTGTAGACCAGATATTATTTGCGTGGTGGACCATTCTCAGCACAACAGTGACACCAGCATTGGTGGAGGTGTTGTAGTGTTTGATTTGAGCTGGTACAGTGGCATTGTTGAGGTTTTTGCACTTCAGGGTTAAGAATTGCCCACCAACCAAATAAATCCAGCCTACAGTGGCCCTGTAGTTAGAGACTGATTTTGCAATGAAAGGCTAGGATGACTAACATAAGCTGTGCATGGAAAAATTGGAGCTAACTAAAAACCTGCAAGGCTTATCAGCTCTGCAGGTGTCTAATAAAGTGACCAATAAGTGTATTATTTGTCAGTCTAAACAAACATAATATGATCTATAGTATGCTATAATTATATCTCATTGCTTATGCTCTAAGGTTCTTACAAGTCTGAGAATGTTTTAATGATGTTTAAGGAAGGTCTGGGCTCTGTCCAGTTTCAGCGTTTTGGTGTAAATGTCTTTTTCTCAAGAATGTCTTCTTGACAGCTACACTTAGTTTTACTTGAGTTGTTTGTTTGTTTGTTGATGTTTTTTCAGATCTGAAGCAAAAGTGGATCTTTTTTCCTCACTCTCAAAGATGAAAGCTTTAAGTGCTGTTTATCTGACAGTGATAGTTTTGGTGTTCCTCTTGGACAGTTGTTAGCAGTCCAGAATTATCTTCTTTAACCATTTTAGATGCACATGAGAAATCTAAAGGCAGCTAAGCTGAACTTGTGTAAATGCTTGTGCGAGTGTGTGTCTATTGGTCAATGACACTTCTGAAAATAGCTTTTGCTGTGAAGACACAGCTGTACATGGTTGGTTTCTTCTCAACATTGTGGTAGAACAACAATTTTGACTCTCTATATCTTAAAGAAGAAGGTCCTGAACTTAAATTAAACCAATTGTGCCATCTCTACCAATCGGCAGAGGTATGTTAGGCTAAAAACTCCACTTGAGGTCGCTCAGTCTTTCAATAGATACGCCTTTACTGTTGTCATCTATATAGAAAGTAAATCCCTCCACACATCTGGATTGTTTATGGTGGATTTTTGAAGGTAAACGTATTATTCAGCATATTATAGTTTCAAAGGTTCTCATGAACACAATTATGTAACTTTCTAAGACAAAGAATAAGGGTAAAACAATTATTTAAAAACATGCATTACCAAATGGTGTTATTGTTACTTTATGCTGAAGGTGTATATGCTAAGCTAACGTAATTCAAAATGACTACTTGCTTTGTTAATTTTGCCCCCAACAAATAAAAACTCAAGAAAATAATATTTGGATTTCTTTTTTTTTTCTTGGCAAGGATGTTAAATGGTTAAGGAAAAAAACAAAAACACGTAAATAAATAAATATAATAAATTACATTCTTACAGTGGACTACAAAGAACAAAATCATTTTTATTCATAAGCATGTGTTGATGCAAACTGAAGAGTCTGTACATGGGTTTACAAAGCATTAGAAAACTGTACAATATAAAGCTGACAGAAAAATGTTACACATCTGTACTTGTAAAAAAACTCTTAAATGATTGGCAATAAAGTAAATAATCAGTAAAAATCATAATAAAAATATTAAATAAAGATAACTCATTTGTTTGGACAAGAAACTCATGCACCAGTGTTAAAAAGCCTGAGTCTCTTCTTTAAGAGAAATAAACGATTGTGATGTCACGATTCACTTAAAATATGTTATTTAATTTGTATTATTATTATTATTATTATTATTAAAAAATTTGCAAATCCAATTCAAAAGCATATCCATCCTTTCAAAAAATGGGGAGCACATTTCCTTTCATAAATACTTTGTTGTTCACAGCATAATCACAAGCCATAGATAAACTGGTTTTGGTTATGCCATTGTTTGAGCTCTACTATAATACACTCATCACTGAAAAAATGGCACCCAGAAGGAATCAGCCTTGAATGAAACTTGGTGGGGAGGTTTGACATCATGAGGCATGTGAATGATTCAAGTTTCATACCCGGCCGCACATAAGCAAGGATGGGCCTTATCGATGTAACTGACTGACTTTATAAGGTCATCCTGTATTGTTGTCCAATGCTTTCCATTCTGACATCCTTTGCAAGCGAAGTTCAAAAGCAATTTGAGCAGTTGGAGTAGTTTGAGAGGGGTCGCATCTTAGGGCTCCAGGAATTGCTGGTTGTGCAGATAATACCATAGCATGCTGTTGGAAGCAGTGGACAGAAAAAGGCATGCACCTACACAAACCACAGAAAGAGAGACCCAAAGAATTGTCCGACATGCACAAATGACCAACATCCATGAGCAGTGACACCCTCTACGTGAGACTATTCACGCTCCAAGGGATGGATCTCAGGGCACCATTAGGAACCTTTACAACTCCATGCCGAGACGTCTGGCATGTTGCGTTAGCAAACATGGTGTCCCGACGCCATACTGAGAGACACTTCTTCTGTATGTGTGGCTCAATAAATATTACCCATATCAGTCTAAAATTATCATCATTTATTGTTCCTGGTAACCTTTATATTCCCTCCGAATAGCACTGCAATCCGACACTTCCTTCTGGGTTCATCTGTTCTTTTGATGATGAGTGTAAGATGAAGAAGCTACTCTGATCTGGGCGAGACTGGTAAGACTAATGTCTTACACAGACAGAAGTTACGCTCTGCTACACTGCCCCAGTACTGAAAAGCAATCTGTTATGAGTTGATGAATTTGTTTGTGTGAAGCACATTAATAAAGATCATCCCTAATGCTCGGGAGTAGATGCATCGGTCGACATTTGGACATTTGTGAAGTACATCCGCCTACTTTTATGTAGTGCTACGATCTCAGGTTTATGATTTTTACATCGCCAGAGGGGGTGTAGAAAACATTCAGCACTTATCTGTGATAAAACAAAATTGTTGCATGATTTGGAGAAGGAAACCCACACATACACACACACACACTCCTGCACACACACAGCAGGTGTCCTGAGAAGTGTTGAGAGAGGCTCTGATTTCTGATTTATTTCTGACTGCATTCTGCAGTACTATACTGTCCAGCATGGGTCCAGGACTGCAGAGCATACATGTTTAAAGGAGTAGTTCAGTGCTTCTTTATCTGCTGCATCTCTATGATACCATTGAGAACAGTTTCAAGGCGATTCCCTGCACTTAGAAAATAACTGAAAGCCAATTGAATGAAACTCACTTATACTAGAAGCCAATGGGCAGACGCTGAATTCTCTGAATAAAGGTTTGAAATATGTATTTGCAGAAAACTGTGGTCTGACTCTTGGCTCAGGTGGAGCAAAAATTAAGCAGACATAGAAAGTCCTGATATGAGGTTTAGGAGGGAACGTGTAGCATGATGAACAGCTGAACTACTTAGTTTCAACTGTGCATGACGAGCAGCATTTTCAGAGACCACAGCTTGTCCTCTTGTTTTCAATGGGCTCAGGCACCCAAGATTAGCTCATTCTTGAGGTTAACGTTTGTCTAACCATTACTAGACCTTACCATTACACCTTACTAGACCTTTTACCAGACTGTTATCCATGTTCAGAGCAGCTGCAGTGGACAAATGCGAGCCATATTGTGCAACTACATTTTTTATAATAGATATATATATAATAGATAGATAAATTGTAGGATAAATAATTTTGACACATGACACCCAAAATCGTATAGTCTGTATATGGAAACTAAGCTACAACAAACAGCTACCATCATTAGGATGTCATTACACCTGCCACTGAATTACGTATTTATAAAGCAATATTAAAGCATTTATGAACAGCTTATGCCAGTAATCGCAAGATACCATAAGCTGAAGTAAAGGACATTGTACTGACATAAAACTTTCCACTTTAACTTCTGTGGAACTGCATAGAACAGACAGAAACGTCTACACTAGCCCTTCCATTTAAGTTCTACAGTAATACTTAGGAATGATGCTTCATAGTTTTGTTATATATAGAACAAATATCCTTCGCTTCAGTTTAAGTAGGCTTGTGTCAATGCAATGTCATTTACTTCATAGAACATCCTATGTCATTTCGCAGCTACTACCATAAGCTGGTCATAAATATTCAAATATTGGTTCATAAATAAACTATTTTATAAGTGCTTATATGTGTGGTATGCAGTACCCATGTAGGCAACCTTAAAATAAAGTGTTACCATACCTTTAAAAAGGACTTTCTATCATTTTAAGATTCAGGGCCTAATTTCGACTAAAGCATCCACAGAATGCATGGAAGTGTTCAACAAAAGTAAATTTATTTTAGTATTAATGGTTAATGTTTATTCATGCTCAGCACCAGCCCAATGGCTTCTTCTATAAATGTGGTTTGAGTTTCAATTTAAGGAAAATGTTCAAAGTTATAGTGTGCAGTAATAGAAGGTGTGGTACAGATGCAGCAGACAGAAAACAACAACAATGGAGAATTCCCAAAAACCTTAAAAGCCATTGAGTGTGCTTGTTTCATCCCTCAGCATGTACTGTAACATGAGTGGAAAGCAGAAGTCTCAGGTATTCTTTTCTTCAGATTGCATAAAAAACACAAAATACATCCAAACAGCAGATCATATCAACGCATGTGGACACGGTTACATCTGGTCAGTCGCTCAGACAATACATACAGGCAAGCTGGCTAAAACACAGGTATACCACCTTTAGATGGTTTAGCGGTTCAGTATTAGCTCAGCAAGCACGAGTTTTGGTGAAGGCTGGCGGCTAAATCGAATGAGCCCGGTCAATAATACAGGAGGTTCTTGCATGACTTTTGAGAAATCAAGAGAGTATAAGAAAGGTGAGCTCCACAGGAGGTTGTTAAAAAATAAGGATTTAAAAAGGCAAACGTTTTTTGAATGGCAATAAATTACCTTATTGCTTTTTTTCTATACGTTTTGAGTTTTATTATCTAAAAAATGTTAATTTATTTTACATACTCAGAAATCATATAAATACAGTATACACTACATTACAATGCAAAATACTTTGTGTATATTGTTTCCCAAAAGGAACATGATAAGGGGTTTGCTCGGGTTGGTTGGGCTTAATACTAGCACCAGTCAGAAAAGACAGATACTCCTTGGGTTTGCTCAAATCAAGGCACTTTCTGGTAACATAAATGAGTCTCTCTCATGTCTCTCCTCCTCTCATTCCCTCGTTTTCTGTTCGTCTTTACCTCTCGGCACTCTGCAGAGTCAGTGACCTTGTTTGTTGTTGTTTGTTTCCAATGCGGTGATCAGAGCAGGATCTAGTCCAGACTTCCCAAAGGATGACCTGTTTTGTCCAGTCCCAGGTCCCTCTCTCTACATCGGCAGTAAGATCTCAGAAGACAGGAACAGATATGCCACTCTTCTCCGTCTCTTCATCACTCACACTTCCATCTCCTGTCCTGGGGACGTCGGGGCCATAATGTCGAAGCAGGTCTCCATCATGACGCGGGACTTGCACAGGTTTACGTAAAACTCCAGCTCGCCTGTAGCCTGAGCTAGAGCCTCTAGGTAGTCCTGGGAATCCTGGTCCAGATCCGGGTCCACATCAACTGAAGGGAAGGAGAGAACGAGACAAAGGATGTGAGACAGGAACAAATACAGAGAGAATATCCCAGCTATATACAGGTGTTCCTGTAGCCTGACTGGTAGAGTATGGCGTCAATCTTCAGGAAGATCATAAGCTTCCACATAATCCTCCCTGTTCCGCAGAACAGTTTAGATGGTCCTTAAGAGTTTCCCCTGATCCCAACTCACCTGATGTAAGTAATAAGCTAATTAACAAGCACTTCCTGTGGTGAACTGGCGAGGGAAAACACTACAACATGCAGGACAGTTGAACTTCAGGACCAGGTTTCAAAACCACTGACTGAAATAGCCTGACAGTGTGTCCTAAATAAATATATGTTAACATTTAAACCCAAAAAGCTTTCTGTGACTCTACATTTAATTCCTCACTCTCATAGCCACAGGAGATCTATTACACAGTAATTACTAAAAAATCTTAATAATTACTGAATAATAAGTCTCAAGACTGAAAACTGAATAGTGAGCCTAGGGCATAAGGGGTTTACATTTAAAGCACTGACTTGCTGTATATATTTTGCATTCTACAAAACAACAACAACAACAATAATAATAAAAATAATAATTATTAGAGTAAAGATCAAGAGACCAAGACTTTATAGCAGAGTCAGACTGAAGTCTGAGACATTATTGTAGCTGAGTGAGAGTCTGGACCAAGACTGTCAAGTCAGAGTCAAGACAGAGAATTTGTAGTTGATACATCAGAGTTAAGACTAAGACTTTGTTGTAGTTGAATCAAAAACTGGGACTTAGTTGTCGAGTCAGAGTCAAGACAAAGATCTTTTTGTAGTTGAATCTGCATCAAGACCAAGACTTGATTGTGGCTGAGTCAGAGTCAGGACCAAGACTGAGACTTTGTAGTAAATGATTCAGAGGTAAAACAAAGACTTTATTGTAGGTGAGTCAGAGCCCGGACCAAGACTTAGACTTGGTAGTATACAAGTCAGAGTTAAGACCAAGACTTTATTGTAATTCAGTCAGAGTCAGGACCAAGACTGAGACTGTAGTAGACAACTTAGAGCCAGCAGTCAGTAGATGGTTCAGAGCCAATAGTTTGTAATAGTTGAGTCAGAGTCAAGACCAAGACTTTATTGTTGTTGACTCAGGACTCTTTGTAGTAGATCAGTCAGAGATAGGACTGAGACTTTGTAGTTGTCGAGTCTGAACTAAGACTTCGTAGTAGCTAAATGCAAGTTAAGACCAAGACCAGGAGTTGTGAGACCAAGGTCCATCACTACACGAAAGCATAGTAATAATAAAAGTCTGATCTGCTTTCTGGGGATGTTTGAATTTTGAACCAACGAACATCAGCAATGAACTTGAGCAAACAAGTAATAACCATCATGAACAGGAGCAATTGGATCCTCAATATATTTTATGTTAAACATGTAGACAAATGACTACTTTATTCTGTTTAACGGTTGGTTGATATTCAATAATGCTAGGCAAGAATTTCAGTTTCCAATGACCTCAGATGGATGAAGTGCACTCCGCTGGCCTCAAGAGCAATGTCTGAATCCAAACGATGTTGAGACTGAGACCGCACTTGAGTGCTACAACAACAGCATGATTTTAATAATCAAAACATGAGCACACAATTTATCTCTGTATCTAGGCAGAGTACACCCACCCACTATACCACCCCTCAGCCTCAGCGTGAAGGCCCTAGCCCTGATAGGCAGATAGATAGGTAAGAGACACTGATATTAAGTGGATAGTCAGGCGGTGATGGCGGGGATGGAAAAAGGCTTACAAACACACACCACCCTCATTTCACCCAGCGCTTGAGAGGAGCTTGATTTATAAAGCATGACTGGCCCAATCATGACTTTACCCAAGACAGCAGTCACAGATGAATGGTAAACACCTCCTGGCCAGAGGGACAGGGCTGATTGCAGGAGGGGAAAATAATGCCTTATTGATTCAAGGACACGCAGCGTTCTTACAGAACGAACACTCACACACATACGCGCACGCACAAACACACTATATTTCACTCTCATTCTCACACTCGCCTTCTCTCTCCACTTTCCAAGAGCAATTTCAATGCTTCTTTATTAAATAACATTCTAGCGTTCTTTGTGTGTGCTGCTTGTTCCTCTGCTCCTCTAAGCTGAAGGAATGCTTCTGACAGGAGCAGATAATCAACCCACAGAGATCTCCAGCCCCGTAGGCTGCTGGGCGTCTCGCAACAAAGTATGTTACACTAATCACATTTTCCCACAATATTTCTATCCTCAGCTTGGAAAGGAAAAAGGCTCTGAATCTGTCAGTAAGCACAGAGAAATAGAATAACCTGTGCCGCTGATTGCACTGCTATGGAGAGTTCTGGGGGGGAAGCTAGTAGCTAGAGGCACTGATGTCCACAAATATCACCTGATTTTGCTGCAGCTGTGGCATTAATACTAAGTAGATTCAGTCTTTCAATAGCTTGTTTTTGTATTGGCTGCAGCTATGATCCACAAGCTAGTCTGTAGACTATGTGGTGTGCATTTTTAGACCACTATGTCATAGATGGCTGTTCCTAGCAGAAGGACCCTGAGAATATACCTGAGAACTCTAACCTACAGTCTGACAACTCATATGGTGCTTTTCCACTGTATGGTCAACTCAACTTGGTTAGCTCTTGGTCTGGGCTGCTTGGTTTTTTACACTGTAGATAGACTCTAAAAAATGAAAAATGTTATGTCAACTGGTCCCACACAACTGTGTTAAGTGGCTTTAAGATACTTGATTGAGATGCTTTAAGATACTTGGCTTTAAGATCCTTGATTGAGATGCTTTAAGATACTTGGCTTTAAGATACTTGATTGAGTAAGTCACACTAAAGTGATTTGGGTAAGTTCTAATCAACTGGATGGGTTATTTTCATGTATTACCCAAAAATGAAATGTTGGATTTGTACTCAGTGAATGCAATTAAATCGCACATGAGTTTTACAGATAACTTCACTGATCATTTTTAGGGATCATATTCAACTTAATGTGTTTGTGTTCTTCAAATTCAAGTAGGAAAAGTTAGGTTTACGTTAGACATACATCATTTTGTTGAGTTAGTACTGCACTACTGAGCTGTCATGGAATTACACTCAGCAATAGGGTGGATGGTAACTTGCACTCACAGCCAACAGCATTGTGGCTAGGCAGTTAACTGTAGAAAAGAAGAACAAAGCACACGCAATTGAAGGCAGTTGGGAACGGCAATCTTAAATGTCATTATGGTGAGGAAAGAACTGCTGTGGTCAAAACATCCTATTCTTTGCTGCTATCTGAGGAAAAGTAAACAGATGATGCCAGTGCATACCATTTTGCAAACCACAGAGTGATCTATGGAATTGCACAATCGATCCATGGTTTGGATGCATGCTTGCTTGTGTGTTTAAGCAAACCAGCGATAATGCACACTTCCCTCAAATGAGCCCAGAATGCCCTGGGTTCAGAAAAACCTCTATGGTTATCCCACTAAAACTGCTGCATCATTTATGGTATTACATGACGTTATGATACAGGCAACTGTAGTTCTTCACAAGAGCAAACTGATAGCAATATATTTTAGCTAAATGCTATTCTTGCTGTTCACATTACCTGAGCTCACCAAATTCAGAAATTCAGTTTAATGCTCTAAAGAGGATTATTAGCCTACACAGCATTAAAGGATATGCTATGATGTCAGTTATACAGGCTTAAAGCCATTTCTGCTGTCTTTAATGCTTGTTAGCATTTTTGCCTGATCACCACTGAAACCGACATAATGACATACTAATACACCTTGTACACTATATGCCTAAACACGGCCTCAGTGACAGCTGAGTCTTCTCCAGAGCTATCATGCTAACAAGTATCACATTACTTCTCCTACAGCAGCTCAATAACAGTGACAGAGACACCTCATCTTTGCACATATATAAAAACGTACACTGAAACATATATTGCACTTATGAGGCTGTTTTGAATACAATATATTCAAAATATTTGTATACAATATACATATCAACATATTTACTTACAGTGCAAGCTAAGAATGTTCCCCCTTCTCCTCTAAAGTTACCTCTACATTTTGGAGATACAAGGACAGTGATGATCACTGCCAGTGAGTTTAAATGAAAGACAAGTTTGTGTTGATTCAAGTAGACATATTCAAACAGTGCCAACACTGTGATGCAACTGACATAATCTGCTAATAACTGTTTATTAGATTATACTGTCGCTGGAACAAGCATATCGACAATGGCGGCTTTACAGGAGAGGGCATAAACCTTATTTGATTATAAAGTAAGTCAATGGAACCAGACTTTTTTTCAAGCATTTTTTGTCCATATCTGTTGGAAAATTCATCATGAAATTTTCACACAGTGTAAACAGCAGCTGCTGTGTTCAAATGATGCATACAAGTAAAAATCAACAAAAATTGAGATACATGTTTTTAATTGGGCAGCAATAATACTATAAATATTATTTCCCTCCTTATACTCTGCAAATATCAATATAATGGAAAATGGAAAAAATATAAAGTGACTTCTCAGTGTTAAGGCACAGAAATATTTAAATGCTTATTGTAATAGTCTCCTAACTGGACTCATAAGAAGACAAACAGCTTCAGCTGATTCAAAAAGCACCTGCCAGAGTTCTCACAAGAAGTATAAGAAGGGTACACCTTACCCCCTTACCCACCTTACCCACCTTACCCCCATCCTTACACTGGATACCAGTATGTTCCTGAATAGACTTTAAGGTACTATTACTGGTCTATAAATCACTTAATGGTGTACGACCAGGATGTTTATCTGATATGCTGCAGTCACATGAACCAAGCAGAAGTCTCAGATCATTAGGAACCAGTCAGTTAGTGCTGTCTAAGGTAAGGACTAAACATGGGGAAACAGCTTTTAGCTACTTTGCTGCTGTTAAATGGAACCAGTTGAGACGAGACACTTTTAAACCCAGACTGTAAACAGCTTTCAGCTCAGTTTAAACATTGTTAGCTCTACTGCACGTCTATCCTGTAACAGCAGTGTTATATATTTTATATCTTTTTCAATTTTAATTTGGATTATGTTTGTATTTTTTCATTTGTAAAGCATTTTGAATGGCCGCAGTGTATGCAAGGTGCCTTTCCTTGCCAGGCTTGAGGTGGGAAAATCTGTTTTGGTGGTATGGCCAAAACTGAAACTGGACATAAAGCATTTCAAATTGGCTTGTCCATTTGGCACTGACCTATGGCATGACCTCAATTCAGTACCACTCACTGCTGCAAACTAATCAGTAGTAAGCCCAGAAAGATCCCAAGACCAAAGCACCAAGGTAAAACTCACACTCTCCCATCCACTTGGTGGGGTCCAGCATTAGCCGAGTCTTAGCGTCCTCCAGCTCCCTCTTCAGCCTCTCGTGCTTGGTCCGCAGCTCCCTGATCTGCTGCTGCCGCTTCTCCAGCATCCTGAGGCGAGCGTTGAAGTACTGCAAGCCCTGTGTGGAAAGACAATGACGGGGACAGCAGCTGAGTGATGACTGAGCTGTGCTTAGCGAGCCGTACCGCTCAGCATGTGCGCTGCTGATAAACTGCCAGGTAAAGCCCGGGGACTTGTGCCAGGCACCTGCTCGCTACTGAAGGCTTTGCTGTGGGTGCAGGTTTCCAACACTGGAACTTAAATTGAGTCACGAGTAACCTGGGGGAAGTGCCAGTCCATTGGCCGGATTAATTAAGGCAGAGCTGGATATAAAATTAGCCTAAGCTCTCGGTAGCCCTAAATCTCCTGAAGGGACGTTTGCTTAAGGGATTAGAAGGGGTGAACATGAGCATGAGGAGCAGGTTACTGAAAAGTGGAATGACAATACAGATTATCTCAACCCCTGCCCTTTGTAGTGTATCACTGAAGCAGATGCTGGAAACAGTTTTTTTTTTTTAATGCGAAGTCATTTTTTGTGTCATTGATGAATGCATTTTAATCTTGTCATTCTACAGTTCTGTGGAAAAAGCCTGAGACAACTCTTTGTTTCATTTCCTGTCAGAATGATAAGTACAATAAGTACAAGTCATTCATTTTTATATTTCTAAGAAGATTAAATATACGATAATCCACTTGCATAAGGGAGAGGAAACTGGAGAGAGAGAGGAACACATCAAGCTCCATTCTTGATTCATCAAGCTCCACTCTTGCTTCAGGTCTGATCCATCCTAGGGTCTGAAGGGTAGCCATCAAGAAGCCCTTACTGGGAAAATGATATATTGCCCACTTTATTAGTTCTACTTACCATATAGGAGCAATTTGTAGTTCTACAACTACAGACTGCATACTTTGTTTGCCCCTTTTCACCCCGTTCTTCAATGGTCAGGACCCCCATAGGACCACCACAGAGCAGGTATTATGTGGGTGGTGGATGTGTTCATGCATGTTGTGCTAGTATAGATGGATCAGACACAGCAGTGCTGTGGACCTCAGTGTCAGGACTGAGGACAGTCCACTATCCAAACAGCATCCTGTGGGCAGCGTCCTATGGGCAGCGTCCTGTGACCACTGATGAAGGACTAGAGGATGACTATCACAAACCGTGCAGCAGCAGATGAGCTATCATCTCTAACTTTACATCGAAAAGGTGTGAGTGTCTAATAGAGTGGACAGTGAGTGGACACAGTGTTTAAAAACTTCCTTGATTAATAATTCACACGTACCAGCGCAACAAACACTAACACGCCACCACCACTGCAGTGCTGAGAAAGATCCACCTCCCAAATAATATCTGCTCTGTGGTGGTCCTGTGGGGTCTTGGTCAATGAAGAGCAGGGTGAAAGGGTGATACAAAGTATGTTGCGAATAAGAGGAACTACAGTCTGTACAGGTAGAACTACAAATTGCTCCTATTGGGCTCCTGATGCTGAAAAATGACTTGTACATAATGGTTCTTATGCCTGGAAATTAAATAATGGTCTCTGATTTTTGCACAGTACTGTTTGTGTGAACATTCTAGCCTTGTAAACTCTGACTTGCTTTTGCACACTTGCTTTGTTAACTTTGTGTATTCGGGCCACATCCATCCACTCCAATAAACATACCTTTTCAACATCCTGAAATGGCTGACAGGAAATAGGAGGGAGGAAAGAGAGAGATGTTTGAGTATGCTAATGCAAATATAATAGACACACAGAGATGAAGGCACTATCGCTCTGTCTGAGGCACTCAAATAACATAAATGAGAATATTCGGCTAGTCATAAAACCTTCCCCTTCATGCACTCACACTCAAACACATATGCACTGAGTAAAAAGCACATTTTTGGGCTGTGAGCTGCCAAGCTCCCAAAGATAAATAAGAGGTTGTCTTTTCTTAATAGAAAATAAATCATGGCACCTTTCGATGGAGTCAATGTCTTCTCCACACAATTGGCAGGGCATGGAGAGTCGGGCTTTTGGGAACGGTTAATGACCCGTGGCTGTGCAGCACAGAACTGGCCATAAAGAGCCATCAGGCAGGCCGCAGATTGAGAAGCCACACCTCATTCATCACCGGACCCCTCCCTCACTCTGAGCTTTGGTACCAGCCCACCCAAGCTCCAGCTATCAGTCATATCCAAATCAATTAGGAGCCATCAGTAATTGTTGCTGAGATAACCTCCCCTCTTGATAAATGCAAATGCCACACACTCGCCAAAATGAGGACAGGGGAAGAAATATTGGATACCGCCGCTGATGCATGCCATTTTTAATTAATGCCACGCTCAATTAGGAACGCTGAGCTACACTGTCCTCTCCAAGCCATCACACTGTGACCACACTGGCTTAAGGGGCTGCATATCCTTAACCATGTCCAGCCCTGTTTCAGTCAAAATGATCTCTCCGGTCAAAATGATCTCTCTTCTAAAATGTAACTTTACTTGAATGTAATTTAAAAATGTTTATTTGCATTATTTTGTCTAGTGATTGATCACATTTGTCTTTGCTCAAGTTTCACTCAGATTAATTGCCATTTTAAAGGTATTTAATATTAAAATATAAGAGACTATTAAAGGGTATTTATTTTCATTTTGTTATAGCTATATCTGCAGGCAAAATAATCTTCATCAGAATGTATTTTTTACATTCAATAAGTCAATAACATTGTTTATTATTTTAAGAGTAAACACAGCTTCCAATTTTCATCACCAATGTCTAGTGCAAGCATGTTCCATCTAGTGCATACATCATACAGTTGTATGCAGACATTTGAACACCACCAGCCAAATCACTGGTTTTGTTGATTTTCTAGTAAAGTGAAATAAAGTTAACACATCCTCTACAAAGAACACACATGCATATGAATGGGAACAAAATCTTATATCTCCATTTTTTATAAAAAAAAAAAAAAAAAAATATATATATATATATATATATATATATACACACCCTCATCATCAAAAAAATAGTTGAACAAATAGTTGCACCCAGAAGGAATCAACTGGAATGAAACTTGGTGGGTAGGTTTGACATCATGCTCGGCCGTGCCTGACTGACCCAACAGCCACATTTGTGGACATTCAGCAAGCAGTGATGCCCTCAAGCTGCTTGGGATGGCTTACTGTAGGGCACCATTAGGAACCTATGCAACTTCATGCTGAGAAGTCTGGCATGTTGCATTGGCAAACATGGCAGCTCGACACCATACTGTGAGACACTACTTCTGTATGTGTAGCTCAATAAATATTGCCCATATAAGTCTAAATTTATCATCATTTATTGTTCCTAGTAACCTTTATCTTCCTAATAGCAGTTTAAATGTGCATTGTGCTGAAGTGGCTCTCAAGGGGAACTTGAGCTTTCCACATTTCTGCTGTTTTTGTCAGTTTGCTGCTCACTGACTTGAGCACAGTGCAGTGCAGCCTGTGGAAATTGTTGATTGTATCACTTTAAAAGCTGCTGAAATGCCTTATTTGAATGATAAGGCTGCAATCGGATTCTATCATAGCAACATGTAGTACTCAAATAGATGTGCTGCAGTGATGGTTTGAAAGGGTCAAACTATGAAGATGTGTTAACTGCTCAAAGAAAATAATGAGGCTATTAATAGTATGTGTTAATGCATTATAACAATGTTAGAACTTGGTAATAAATCTGTTTTTAAACATGTAATTGTTCCTCATTTAGTCAAGATTCATGTTTATGATTACGTTTATGACACAACTATAAAACATTCCAACATGAATAGGACTGCTCTCCTGCTTTGCTTCCTTAAATCAATCTCCTTTAGACTTAACAAGCAATGTCAAGAAAATGGGCATACAAAAACACTATAAAGTAATAAGCATTCCTTAACCTTAGTGCCATTTCTGGTTCCCTTCACTAAATTCATTTACTTTACTTGGTAAATGACACGATGTGAACATTCAGCATAATGAGACAGTAATTACACCTCCTTGAGTGAGTTCAGTGAGCACAGACATTTCAACAACACACTGCACAAACAAAACACTCCAACTCCATGCTCTCAAGCATCTGACTGTCTTTAATGACCCTTCTCCTGGCAGACATTCATCACGCATGCAGATTCAGTAAAGGATAGAGTCCTCTTACCTCCGTGACTATGCCCTCCTTGCGCCTCTGAAGCCGCTCCACGTCGTCTATTTCGTACACCTTAATCTCAAAGGCCTCCTTCAGGGTGCCACCCAATGGAGGCAGGTCCACCCACTGGCCTGCAGCACCAGCCTTCCTGCCTAGTGAGGAAGTGTCCGGCAGGGGAGCAGGGATCAGCCGTCGCCGCTGCAGCCCTGGAGGGGTCAGACAGGGCAATGCTCTACATCTGGGCCGAAGATGCACACCAGGAATATCCAAGGGTTTGTAGGCATGCTTTTAAATATGTATGAGGACTGAATGCAGTTACAGCATTAAAAGGTAGAAGCGATTTCAAAATAGCAGTCGATTCCAGCATGAGGCTGATAATGTATGCATTAAGGGCAAGACTGTTATCTTCTGCATTTTACTCCAGAAATGAATTACAGAGTTGTGCACACATCCCATGGAAGTGAATGCCCCACTCAGGTACAAGGATGCATCATTTAACTTCACAATGCCATGTCACCTGTGTTATACAAGGATTTGTGATAAGAATACGAAGAGCAGGGAAAAGTCCATATGCAAACCATGCAGTCATTCATAGGAATGGGATTTTTTTCCTGATTACAGTTCAGGCATGCACCAGTATACTGTGAGCTGTTCAATGAACATGGACATAGTGTCAAAGCAGGCAAGTAATAAAGGGTTGATGTTACATTTCAAGGAAGCAATTCTGCAGAGAACCATGTGAGTATGATGGGTTATCAGCAGTACTGTAGCTATGCACACATTGTTAGATGAAGCAATCTAAGCATAAGAAATTGATATGTCCTTGAAAGCAGTAAGAAAAGTGCCAGGCTCCTAATCTCACCCTTAAATCAAATAAAATAACCCAATGAAAGAAAGAACACCGGCTTCAGGCAACGGCTGAATATGCTTGGTATCTACGGCAGACATCATTTCTTTGGAAAGTTCAGTTTAAAATGCATTAGCTCCTGGCTGCCTTGGAAATGAAACCTACCATTGGCTCTCTTTTTTGGAGACTTTGAGACCTTGGCTCGGCTGGAGGTAGACACTCCGCTCTCGCTCATGGAGTCATGGGCTGATGATGCACTGCCTGTAGTTTCACTGTCCCTGATCATGCTTTCGTAGCCACTGCTGCCTCCACTGTGGTAGAAGAGTGCTGTGCGACCCATGGCTGGAGGAAGCTCCCCACTGAGGACACTGCTGTTGTCGCTGCCATGGCCACTGCTATAGCGTTGAGGTCGCCGAGGGGCAGTGATCTTGCTGTAGGGCGATGGCAATGCAGCAGGCAGTGAAAGATCATTGGGAGTTGGGCCAAAATCACTTGCCTGATCACCAGATCCCTTGATGTGTTTCTTGGAGCTGCCTGACGCTAGCTCACTAACACGGCTGTTAGCTGCACGAACAGCTTGTTTCGTGCCCATTATGGTACCTTTGCCTGGTTTGCCATTGGCACCAAGAACAGAACGACTTGGGGGTTTTCCAGTTGGAGGTAGACTTGCATTCCGTGCAGAAATTGATTTAGTGGAACTCAAAGTTTTGGAGCCATTAGCAGACAAGGACTTTGTTTTGTTTCCATTGCCAGCAATGGCTCTAGGGGTTATGCTGGCTTTGATTTGCCCCAGCTTACTGACTCCAGAGGAAGTGGTTGATGGAGGAGAAATGGGCAAAGATGTGGAACTGGTTACCCCAAGTCTGGGCACTGTCCTGCTAGACTTGCCATTGCTACCCAAGTTGGCACTACTGCTTTCTCTCAGTGACCCTTGCTTAGATCTAACTGATGTTAAGCTGTCACATCTTTCAAGAGACAAAAGACTGCCAAAGTATCTTCCAGTGTCTCCTTTTGTTCCTCGTGTCTGAAGACCAGATCCTGCCTTTAAGCTGGATGATTTAAAGCTGAAAGATTCCCCTCTGAGCTGAACATCAAAATCCTCCTCAGAGACTGATGCTTTGGATGAGGAGGATCTGGTCACATCGTTGCCCACTGACCTTAAGGCACTAGGGGATAGCAGAACCCGTGTCCTCTGGTCCAGACTTGATTTTCGGAGTGGTGGGGCAGGGGGTGACATGCTGCCAGACTTTGGGAGCATGCTCCCTTTCTGCCCATTTGCTCTCTTCCCTAAAGATGAGAATTTCAAACTAGCACTTGTCTGTAAGTTATCATGACCCCACTTGGACTCCGTAGAGCTTTGGGGCACCGAGACCATGCCAAGAGTTGTCGCCCCTCGTCTGAGTTGAGGCATTCTGCTGAGGCTCTCGCCCTTCTTAACATTGGATTTCTCACAACCATCCACTACCCTCTGCGATGAGGAGGATATGGGTATTTTCGGAGACCGTGGTACACTGTTGCTATTCCCACCCATCTTTCTATATGGAATTCCACTTAAGCTGCTTTTAGGTGGCTTGCATGCAGAGATGGACTCTGTATTTCTTGAGTCGAACTGGCCACTACTATGCATCCACTGTTCATCTGTCCTGTTTCCTTGCTGCTGCAACTCTTGGCTACAGCTGCTGGCCAAAGCAACAGATGAGGTAGGTTTGTTTTTTCTAGGGAGAGTAGAATGGGTCATGCTTGGAATCTGGACAGATTGTGAGGAGCTCAGGGTATTACATTTTTTTGGACCTCTTAGAGATGTTTTGGCAGTGTCATGAGGTGGAGGGCACTTAGTCAAGGACATTTTCTCAGAGGTTACAGAGACATAGTCCAACTCTGAAAAACACATTCCACTTTCACTGAAGGGGCTCTTTGTGCCTTGATGGGAGAAAGACTCCATACGTAAAACACCACGTATATCCATTGTTGATGTATTTTCAAGTCTTGTGCCTATTCCTGTTGATGAAAGGCCTCTTGCTGAATGCGTGCTATCGGTACCAACACCTGTTTTGCTGGGCCAAGAGCCTTTGGAAGATTGCACTGTGCTGTGTCCAGAAGAGAGATCTTCTTTTGACCTTGCATGCCTTATCCGTGCATGGTCCATTTGGGCTGTGTAAGCATCAAACTCATCATTGATGCTGCTGATTATACTGACTGGACGAGAGCCAGAAGCTATACCCTGCAGGGAACAGTCGCTGTTGAAGCTGATGATGCTAGAGGGTCGGCCATTGTCCGGAACAAGACCAGCGGGCAGCTCCTCTACCACAGTAAACACCAGCTCATCCTCCCCATTCAGCTCCACAGGCTGCTGAAGAGTGACAGTGGTCCTTAGTACATCTCTCTCTAGACATCTGCTCCTCAGAGCTGCTCGAAGGTGGCTCACCTCCATAGGACTCCTACTCAGATGATGAGCTCGGTCAAGGACTGGAGAACCAGGACACTCTCCTTGCTTGAGTGCTTGCTGGCTCATACCTACTGGAGGGGTTCTTGTGGCTAGGCCACTATCAGCGGCCACATTTGAGGTTCTGTGCAGTGAAAGGGAGGCATGGGGTTTTTGTAAAGGCCCTTTGCTGAGGTAGACCTTCTCTCTTACGACAGGCTCAGCGTCTTGAACTGAAGTTCTACTAGGCTCAGATACAGCTTCATCGGAGAGCAAACTGAAATGTTCCATGTGAGCAGGCTTTTGGAGGGTTGATTTAAGTGCCTTAGGAGATACAGGAGTCCCCTCTGTTACTTTTACAGCTCCACTCTGAGCCTTAAGGGCCATCTGTGGCACTTTCCCTTCGCCAGTAAAAGCAGATGTGCTCTCACTTCCATCGATGCACTCAAGCCGTTCTTGTAACTCTGCAAAAGTGTTACATTTCAAATGGTCTCCATCTGATTTGGGAGCCTCTTTTGCTCGCTTTTTGTTCAATGAAGGAATGATGGGAACAAAAGCAGGAGGGCCCTCATTATCACTGAGTTCACGGTCAGAAATAGGGGCACCTCCAGGGCCCACATAGATCACCGTATCACAGGAGTGCTCACTGCTGGAGGAGTAGTCTGGGTCACTGGACAGAAGTGCTGGGTGGTCTGGGTCTAGAGCCACTGTCCTGGGGTGGAAAGGTCTTAAAGCTGGTCGTCGGATTTGCCCCTCCTCACAAGAGCTCTCTCCTCCTGAGGAACTGGAGGTGTACTGTAGGACACAAAGAAGATCAGGGCATTAAAGGGGATAAGTAGTTCTGCCAACCTTACATAAGTAGCTTTTCCTACATACAATACATTTGTTTGCTGTATTATTACTTGTTGATATCAGGAAAAAGTGGGGAGAAAGTGTACTCCAAAGGTCAGACAAATATTAATGTCAACACAATATATTGAACATATTGGCTCTATGTGCAATCTGAATGCCTGAATTATAAATATGTGTATATATATATATATATATATATAATTTATACAAGAGCTATATTTACAATGCCTGCAAGTTCGAACAACAACAGGTATAGCATAGAGTACTATTATACTAGTAAATACCAATAGAAGAACATTAATAATGACAACTATAGTGGTCAATGGTACACTCACATATGAGGAGAGGACATACATGTCACTGTAAAACAGAGTAATACTACTACTACTACTACCACTAGTACTACTACTACTACTACTACTACTACTACTACTACTAATACTAATAATAATAATAATAATAATAATAATAATAATAACAACAACAACAACAACAACAACAAGTAATTAAATAATTTGAGAAATGAACTCGCTATATAGTGAGAGTTTGAGAGTTTCACACTCATACCGGCGAACAAACGTCTCTAAGCCCTCAGTAATTTGAACAGTTCCTTCTCAATATGAGACCAGGACATAACTGTTCTTATTTTGGCCCCATTTATCCTGGCTATTGTACACTGCAGAAGAGTAATGTCCAGAAAATAGATAAGCCAAAGAATATGAGCAGGAATGAAGGGTTCAAACCATATTTTCAGTATTGTCTTTGTGGTTGTTGTGAGGCTGGTCATAGTTATTTTAATTTAACCATACTAAAAATCCATTTTAATTTCTGTTGTTCAGTCCCTTTAAGATGTTAATTCCCGGCTGCATTGACAATGAGGGTCACCCTCAGTGTACTTCCGAGTGAAAATAAAGGTTGATTAATTGGTTAAAATTAATATTTTAATACTTGCTCTTTTATAAACCCGAACAAGAAGGCAAATTGATAATTAACCTTTTGTGGATCAACATATAAACGCTTACAAACCAACAAAGTCATTATAGACATGTTCAGACATCAAAACAACAAATGAAGCTTGGAGACTTTTGCCTAGTACTTTATGTATGAATATAAATACAGACCATACCTTGGATTTCTTCTTCCTCATGCGGTGGATGCGGGAGGCTAGCTGAACAGTGGAGAGTGACTCGATATAATTGGCCGGCGAATCAGAGATGTGGGCGATCATGGTGGTTCTGCAATTGATGTTGCCCAGTGACTCCCTCAGCAGCATGGTGAGCTTGCTGTCCCTGAATTATACATCAGACAAAATCCTTTCATTAGCCAAAAAACATATCAGACCAAGTGGAACCCCATCCTCTTTCCCCCCAACATCATAGAGAGCACATTCTGGTGATGGATAGGGCAGTGCTCTCCACTTATGATCTCCCCTTTTAACTTTCAGCACCAACACTTTTCTGGAGACAATGAACTACTTTCTTATCACCTCAGCTGCTTTCTTCACCACCCCTGAACCTCTCACCTTCTTCATTCAATAAATCTCCAGCAAACCAAATTCCTGTCAATAACATTCCACCTCCATCCATCCCCTTCTCCTACAGCCCCTCTTGCTCTTCCAAGAGGGCTAATTGGATTAATTGATCTGAGGAACATGAGAACTGAAGTCCTGTATGTAGATCTGTGTGCTCCAGAGCTGCTATCAGATACATCATCACACTTTATTGAGCTGTATGTTGCACAGGGGATACCTGTATGGAACATGCTTGGCACCGTTGGCCAAAGCAAGGATGACATTTCCCAGGGCAGCTAGTGACAGACACTGGCCCCCTCCTCCATCCCTCGTCTGGCTTAGGTCAGATTCACAGCTGCCCAGGTCCAGGAGATGCAGACGGCTCCGACCCCCAGACACTACAATTGAAACAGATTGAAAGAGCCTTATCATCATCTAATTCTGAAGTTATTACATAATAATGTAGTAAATTACATCTACATTTAATTTGAATGTAATTATGGATGTTTTGGATTTGCATTCAGGTTTGAATCCTCAACTACTGTTTTCTACACTCATCATCCAAAGAATTGTTGCACCTAGAAGTGTCCGATTGCAATGCTATTCAGAAGGAAGATAAAGGTTACCAGGAACAATAAATGATGACAAATTTAAACCGATATGGGCAATATTTATTTAGCTACACATACAGAAGTAGTGTCTCTCAGTATGATGTCAGGCCACTATGTTAGCAAATGCATCATGCCAGACGTCTCGGCATGGAGTTATAGAGGTTTCTAATGGTGTCTTGCAATAATCCATCCCATGCAGCTTGAATATGCCTCCCCACACAGATTCGTTGGTTGTCTCCTCCAAGACAAAAGCGGGACTTGTCACTGAAGATGACCTGCTGCCATTCTGAGTCAGTTCATGACATTCTGGCACCACACCATTGTAGTCTTTGGCAACATTGACGTGGTGTTAAGATAAGTTGTCATAACGCTGCATGTAGTCCTGCGTCTTGCAGCCGTCTGCCAATGGTACTGGCACTAACAGGATGACTCATGGAGGGCGTCACTGCTCACTGAATGTCCGCAATCCTAGCTGTAGGGTAAGTCAGGTACAGCGATAAGGTCTGTCCTTGCTTACGTCACATGAACGCCCAATCGTGAAACTTTGCAGGTCTCACAATGTCAAATCTACCACCAGGTTTCATTCCAGTCAGCTGATTCCTTCTGGGTGCAACTACTCATTTGATGATGAGTGTATTTGTTTTGTTATCAGGGCATTAAAAAAATGGCAAAACATATGAAGGATGGTTTAAATATGGCAAAAAAGATGTCAATGCTGCAATCTTAGTGCTTCATTAATAAGCAAACAAGGGCACAGCAAACTAACCACTGTCAAATGAACACCTCAAGGCAAAAATGTAGCAGTCTCAAGCATGCAGTGTAGAGCAGCTATTCATTCAGCTCACTTTACTGTGACGAGTAAAGTTCTATTATATTCCCATGTAGGCCACCAGCTTAAAACCCAGTCAATATCATTAAGGGAGAAAGATGATGCATTTATTTCACACAGAGGAGGAGACCATTAACCTTGCGTCAGCAAGATTTAGATAGTCAGACACCAGCACTACAAGCCTCCGTGGAGCGGTGGAATGCAAACTAGCCTCTCACTCATGCCAAGCACTATAAACATCCCAGAAGAAGAGACTTTAACCTCATTACATATTGAAATTTATTCTGGCAGCGGCCAGCGCCTGGCCTACACCCCAGCAACGGGAGTGAAATTCTAACGATAAGGGGAGCATTGACAGACGAGCGTTGTATGTAGACTGGGCCTATAAATGAAACTCAGCTAGGCTTGTTCGTTTGCATTCTTGTACACTCATTATCAGCAAGGTCAAATTTAATTAACTGATGTGTGAATGGAAGGAAAGATAATGGTCTCACAATATGGACAAATAGCAATGGTTGTCTTTAGGCTGACAAATGATGATTTCTATAATGAAAAAAGAAATAATTGCATATAGATTTGTGAGTGAAAATATTTCACTTGAGTAGTAAGTATTGGAATTTTGAATATGTCCAGGCTTCTTCCGTCTGATGCTCTATATGTATTAGCCTGTGTTACACTTTGTGTATACCTACTTTTTTACTGATGTCCTGATTAATTTTAAATGTTGTACAATTCTCTGTACAAATCAGAGAACACTTTCATTTAATTACATTTATAATAATTAATGAATTAATTGAATTGACTTGAATTTCCAGTCAAAACAGCCATTAAGGGCAAGTTATTCATTTTTAAGCATCAAGGAGAAAATCCAAGTTCTCTGAAGTATACCCACCCCAGCAATGATAAGGACTGGACTCTGGGGTGGTCAGTGCATTGTTCTAAGATTTGCAACTTTCCTTCCTCTTTTGTCCTTTATTTCCTTTTCTCAGTAAGAGCTTCTAGACAGCTACACATCATTTCTGACTCATAGCATTTAGCTGTCTTCTCACAGTGGAAGGATGGATGGAAAAACCTGTGGATTTTTCAGATCTAAAGCAAGAGCAGGCCTTGTGTACTTACTGGCTATTCTGACTGGAAAGTAAATGAATAAAATATTGAATGAATAAAACAAAATTAATTCTTCTTGTTCTTGTTCTTCTTCTTATTATTAATATTATAATTATATAAATTATGATTTTAATCATTTGCCAAACACTTCTGCCTCACAATTCTGCCTCAGTATCACTCTCTCACACACACACACACACACACTCACACACACACACACACAAGGACACATAAGGCCGTACTTCCTCCCTTGGCACTTTTCTCCATGCGGTACTGGGTGACGTGTAGGGTGAAGAGCATGTGGGAGTTACACCGCTGCTCTTCTTCACACTCGGGTTTGCTGGTGCTCCGGGCTGCTAAAGCTGAGTCCAGGAAAAAAGCAGCCCGCTCTGCAGAGCACGCCCGCAGCTCACTCTGATTCTGAAGCTGCAAACAGAGAATAATCAACAAGGAAAACTCAAACCCAAACCTGAACTCAAAACATAATGCACTGAAAACACTTGACTGAAATGATCCCATCATCTCCACCTGAACAGGAATATTTCATTAAGACAAATATTGCCCAAAGTGAACAAAGCTAAAGTTGAAATTGTGTAGATGTAGTTCATTTTACTCATGTGGAAATAAATACAATTCAATAAATAAATGGGCAACAAACTAACTAATCAACACTAATGCATTAGTTAACATGAATTAATATTAGTTAACATGAAGTAATACATTAACAATGGTTAACTAATCCTAAGTGAACATTTAACAACTGTACATGTAAACATGTAGTTGTTACACATTTACTCAACATTAGTTAAGCACTGTAAACATTGTTAATGTATTACTTCATGTTAACCTATGTATTTTTAATGTATAGTGTTAATAAATAATAAATGCCATGCATCAGGTTTTGTCAATGTCCCAAGATCCAACACTGAGTGTATGGAGAGGAAGAAAAGGTCTGTGGTGGCACTATTCTCAAGTATGGTAGCCTTAACTGGACAAAAGAGCAACCGATTGGCCTGAAGAGCAACAAAAGCTCTAAAACAGGTACTGAAGTTGCAGGAAGTGGTCTGGACTACAGGTAAACTGAACAATAGTGATCCACAGACTGACATCATTTCCACATGAATAAAATACATTACATCAAATTATTGCATTATACCACTGCCGTTTACCAGTAATCATCAGACAGGAAAACACATAAGCAGCACCTGGGATCCAGAAACAGGGTCCTCTCTCAGGTAGACCCCCGCCCTCGGAGTGTCCTGGGACGCGCCTGGAGAGAAGTCAGCTAGAAGATCTGTCAGAAGCTCCTCCCTGCCGCTAATCTCCACAGCCGAAACACGCACAGAGAACCGCACCCCAGCCTTCTCTTTCCGCTCCTCGATCAGCTTAAAGAGCCAGGAGATTGCACAGGGGGCCACGCCCAAACTCTGGGTGGAGCTGTCTCTGCCGATCATGGTGTAGGTTTTGCCTGTGGAGAGCACAGCAGTGATGAGGGGTCTACTACTGAAGATGGAAAGATGCTTGAAGAAATCAATACACTTCAGGAAGAGGATGCTGTGCCTCGTGCCAGATGTGCAATAACAGGCTGTCCACAAAATAGATTAATAAAAGATACCCTCTAAAAACAAACAAACAAACAAACAAACAAACAACCATATAAAACGCTATACATAATAAAGGAAAATCATGAAAATGACTAGACAAGTTCTTTAACGAGACAAAGTTTGTGAATATATATATATATATAGGTTAACTGCCTTGCATACATTCAGCTAGCAAAATGTCTATATTCGGACATTGTGCATACAATATTTTGTATTTTTAAATAGTAATGCAAGTAAAGCACAGACTGTCTACACCAGGCTAACCCATCAGAAACCATGCTGTTACGCTAATTAACAGTAAATGTAATAGGGATGTATTCAGACTGGTGATAATTAAAAGGACACAAAATGACAGAAGCCACTGTAACCAAGCAAGGAAAATAAGCAAGCAAACTGACTGTGGAGGATTGGTGCTGCGCAGCAGGAGGCAGACAGCCTCACAGTCAGTAGGTAAACAAAAGTGAGATGATAGAGAGAAACTGCAGCGATTTCCAAACAAGCTCGAAAACTTCACGCTCAACTATCAGCACTGCTAATTAAACTCATCATTACATACACCCAGCTCGCCTCACGTGAACGTGACTCATTCTGAAAAGAAAAACAAGAACAATGTGCTAATTTTAAAATAAGTGCAGACCTCACTCTGCAGGCCTATTTTCGGTTATTACACTCATCATCAAAAGAACAGATGCACCCAGAAGGAAGTGTGGGATTGCAGTGCTGTTGGGAAGGAAAATAAAGGTTACCAGGAACAGTAAATGATGATAAATTTAGACTGTTATGGGCAATATTTATTGAGCTACACATACAGAAGTAGTGTCTCTCAGTATGGCGTTGGGCTGCTATGTTAGCTAACGCAACAAGCCAGACGTCTCAGCATGGAGTTGTAGAGGTTCCTAATGGTGTCCTGAAAATCCATCCCATGCAGCTTGTATATTCTCACACAGTTCCTGCAGATTTTGCAGTAGGGGTGGAGTTGGAGTGACACCAGGACTTTTGGGCGTGTGACACATGACAACAAAACGTTCAACATGGTGCTGACCACGGTGCCTCCACACACAGATTCGTCGGTTGCGCCCACCAAGACAAAAGCGAGACTTGTCACTGTATGGCACGACACTATTGCAGTCTTTTCTTTGGTGACGTTGACGTGGTGTCAAGGGCAGTCGTCATAACGGTCTGCGTGCATTTAGTCCTGCATGGTGCAGCTGTCTGCCAATGGATGTCTTGTGGAGGGTATCACTGCTCACTGAATGTCCTCAATCATGGATGCGATATTAGCCCTTCCTTGCTTACGTCATACGCACAGGTGAACGTGAAACTTGAATTATTCGCATGTTTCACAATGTCAAACCTATGACTCCTTCTGGGTGCAACTATTTATGTGACTATTCTTATTCGGTATCAACTAATTTGTCATTTCTATTTTTCACTGAGCATGCAATAGAAAATATCAGACTATGTCAAATCAAATCAAATAAATAATCAGATCGTTTCTTATGTGCAGTGTGATACCCTTCTGAGTTTTCACTTTTCATTCTTCCCAATATGGAAACTATTGAGATGGAGAGCATCACACACTTAGCGTCAACCTTTTACAGAATTTCTTCTATTTTTGTCATTGTACTACACAAAGGAAAAGCCCTAAAACCTCAAAACAAAGCTAACAAACCAAATAAAACAGGAGTGGATCAGTTTGTACCTTAATGCACAAACAAAATGCTTAACAACAACACAAACTGGGGATGAATGGGTAGTTGAGGAATGTCAGTCTGTTCTACAGTGAGAGCTGGTAGGCAGCTAACTTTTTAAAAAAACTGTAAAGACTGCAATGTGCCTTGACGCCTTTGTCCATGCATTATGAACATCATACATGTAATAAAGTCTCTTATCTGCAATTGTTCAGTTAGTAGCTGTCTATTTGCCTTCATCCCTCTTCCCACCTTTATCATTAGACATATAGTCATAAAAATCAAACACGTTGGAAAAGACCTCCAGTCACTCCGGAGTTCGATCGGAAGGCTAGAGATTTATTGATTTCCTTTCTCACACTACCGGAGCATCTGTGCCATCAATCACTTTAGATGAGCTACCCACCTGGAGAATCACTAATGGTTGTGAAAATTAATCGGAAAAGGCCAAACCGAGGTTAAAATAGGGTTAAATATCAGGCAGTGTCTGGCTAGCTTTAGGATATTAAAATAAGTCTGCTATTTGCGTAGATGTAGATATTCAAAGAATAAAATGGTACAAATGCAGAGTGGAATGGATGTCCGACCCCTCTAATGGGCTCTTAGAGTTTAACAGGTTAATGTAATTCCAATGCAAGTAAGTCAGACTAAGGTGGAAGCAAAGAGTGGTAGATGCTCACCAAGGTTGGCATGTCCGAAACAGAAGATGCAGCCGTCTGCCCCATTGACTACAGACTGAATGACCTCAGCCACAGTACCTGAACACACCTCCGCCTGTAAAGACAAAGAGCATTTAGTGACATGGCCCAATACTGTTTACACACATTTAACACATAACATACATGAAAGAAAGGCCTAAATAGATACAGTACAATGTAGAGGTCAGAGCCCAAAACTAACTCACAATTAAGTTATTCTTTTTTCCTTTTTTTCACCACCAGCAACAACAACAAGAGTTTCCAAAACTGTAGCTCAGAATATTATGGACCGTGCAAGCTTTGGTAGACAACTGTGCAAGACCTGGTAGAAGACAAAATGCCCATCAGATAAACAGTACAGAGAGATAATCAGCTTAGAGAGAAAGTGGATAAAATCAAGCTCCACTCTTGATGAAAAAATCCAAAGACGTTTCTGTCCATCCTTCCACTGTGAGAAGACAATGCGTTGCTGTGCAACTAAAATTAATCCAACTTGACTTGACAAGAATGAACTTTGGAGGTGTTGGAAAATAGTCCTGTAGATTCATTTAAAGTCTCCCAAAAAGAATAAAGGAAAGGGTACACTGTCATGATGTCGCCCCACTCTGGGGAGACTCCACTTGGACTCTCCCTGGCACTTAGCTTCTCTGCTGCTTCTCTAGCTTCTCTGGTATGACCTCTGCTTTTGTCTCTTGAAGTTGCTGTTATGGATATGTCTCTGATGTTGCCTTGCTGGGTTTAGATCCCTGCCTGTCTAGACTCTGATTATTGGACTGCACTTAATAAAGCCGACCCGTTTCAGTCCCTGCACTATATATACACACTAAATACTGAAAAATCAGATATTATACACTCATCACCAAAGAACAGTCGCACCCAAAAAGAAGTGCTGGATCATAATGCTATTGGGAAAGAAGATTAAGGTTTCCAGGAACAATAGATGACGATAAATTTAGACTGATATGAGCAATATTTATTGAGCTACACACACAGAAGTAGTGTCTTTCAGTATGGCGTTGGGCCGCCATGTTTGCTAACACAACATGCCAGATGTCTCAGCATGGAGTTGTAGAGGTTCCTAATGGTGTCCTGTGATAATCCATCCCATGCAGCTTGAATATTCTCACACAGTTCCTGTAGATTTTGCGATAAGGGTGGAGGTGGAGTGACACCAGGCCTTCTGGAAGTAGTGATGCGTGACAATGATCCATTCAACTTGGTGCTGACCACGGTGCCTCCAGGCACGGATTCGTTGGTTGTCTCCACCAAGACAAAAGCGGGAATCATTACTAAAGATGACCCGCTGCCATTGCGAGTCACTCCATGACAGTCTGGCATGACACCATTGCAGTCTTTAGCTGTCTGCCAATGGCGCTGGCACTAACAGGATGACTCATGGAGGGCATCACTGTTTCATGAATGTCCGCAATCGTGGCTGTTGGGTCAGTCAGGTCCAGTGGTGAGGTACATCCTTGCTTACGTTGCACGTGCAGCCGAGTGTAAATCATTTGAATGTCTCAAGATGTCAAACCTCCCCACCATTTGTGTAACTGTTCTATTGATGATGAGTGCACATCAAGGTGGTCTCTGATGAATGTTACAGCATTACAGCAGAGCTTGGAATGCGTTCCGCAATGTAACAGCAAATCCTTTTCAGCTAGTGACCTAATTCCATTAGAAAACTATCAAAGGCTGAAGTACAAAGATATGGAAAATAAATAGAGAGTTTAGGGGGGTTAGCACAAGTTCAAAGGCATTACCATGTGTTGCATCACATATCCTCCGGGCAGTGAGCTTCTAGTAACCACTTGTTCTATTCCTAAAAAGCAACCACTAGCCTTGCGAGTCTCTGCTGTTCCTAATTCAAATGATCACATGCCACCACATTAAAAACAGACACACTGATCCTCTTTTCCATTACATAACAGCTTTTTCATTTATTTTTCATTCACCTATTCAGCTTCACCTTTGGGGTGAGAGAGATATGAAGAGATAAGAGATATGAAGGCTCACCAATGAAGTTTTCACATTATAGAACCGTGAGTAAAGCTTTGACAGGGTGCTAGTACAAACTGCCTCTGATCCTGGCTTCTTCAAAGCATTCTCTCCTTTGAACGGTGTGGGATGGGCATTGATCATTAGAAGTGATGTTGCTGAGACAGGAAACCCTGAAACTCTTTGCAACCCGTAGTAACGTGCAAGAGGATGCAGAGAGGAGAGGTTGCTGTAGGCCATGTCTTTTTCCAACAGAGCACAGGAATAACTCTACAGCTTGGGGTGATAACCTTCTCGCACACATGGGAACTCTGTATTTCCTCCACACAAACTGAACGTTCTACCTCTCAGTCTTCTTCGGGATCACTGCTTTGATCTTATCTGGTATCCTCCTTTAACACGTCATACTCTTATACAGAATGACATATCATTCACTCACAGCCACTAGAAACTTCTGACAGTCAAAAGGGTTATTAGGGGTGATTCCATAGCAGAACCACTATGGGTTCCATAAAGGACTTTTCAATAAATAGTTCTTTGTGAATGACACTATAAGAATACCTTAAACTGTCTGAGGTCACTGAGGTCACTCTTTGGAGCAATGTAATACGAATGGTATTTTTGGTTCCCTAAAGAACCTTTCAGTGGACGATTCCTTTAAGAACACTCTTTGTAAGTAAGTGTGAAGAACCTTTTTGACCACATGATGTAAACATCTGTACCTTTTTTTAAAAATGTAGATCCATGTCTCAATGCCAGATACCTTCATTTTTAAGCATGTTGTATGCGTGTTGGTGGCTTTTGGCTTGGAAGTATTTTAGAAAGAAAGAAGAACCACTTTTGGTTCCCTAAAGAAGTATATCTGTAATTGAGACATGCAAGTGTGAATAACTGATAAAAGAACCTATAAATAATGTAAAGGTTCTATGCCAATGCATGTGTCCTTCTAGAACTTTTATATTATGTGGAGGTTATTTAAACTTCAAACTCACATCTTGTTAATAAAAACAGTTCTCCAAAGAACTGCCTATTGAAAGGTTGTTTAGGGAGCCAAAAGTGGTTATCCTATGCCATCATATAAAGAACCTTTTTGGCATGTTTATTATAAAGAGTGTAGAAAAATAATTGGTACAAAATTGTGTTTGGATGTTTTGGAAGGTCCTTCACGTTTAGAAACATGGATGTTTTTGTCAATCCAAATATAGGCTTCTTTAGAGCGGTAGTTCTCATTAGTGCCCCTCAAATGGTCCACAGTTTTGTTATATGTTCAAAACATGTTTGGAAAGAGGAAAAAGCAGGCAAAAAGTGGACTGTCTGGGAGGCCGTGCTATCCACTGCTTTAGGGAACTAAAAGTGGTTGTTCTATGGGAGGGGTGGGGTCCTTGAAGGCTGGATACCTGCACAGTTTAGAGATTTTCCAGTTCAAATACACCTGACCCTGCCAGATTTTCGAGTTTCGTGATGATGTGTCATAGGAGGTAAATCACCCAGCTGGGCTGCCCCCTGTTTGGCATCACCCCAAAGAACCCTGTTTTTTTTAAATATTTTTTCTATTACATTTTTCTTAAAACTGTTAAAAATATAAACCAACCAACAAACAAACAAACAAACAAAAAAATAATAAATAAATAAAAACTTAAAAAAAACTTACTTGTGAGGCATCTTGGGCGAAGACTGCATCAAAGTTGAATGTCTTTGGGGCAGAGGTGGATAAAAAGCGCTTTTGACCTCCATTGGAATGAGTGTTAGCGGGCGGCTCACAGAGTGTCAGCTGCTTCTTATGGGCATCTACCTTCAGGAAGGACAGAGACTCGGAAGTGTCCCATGCTCCTTTGGCAGGACATATGCGCACCATTACTTTGACCTATGGAGCACACAAATACACAAGAAAGCTGTAGGAATATGCAAGAAGGTGAAATGAATAGAACATAAACTCCATTCAGAAAACAACAAAGCGATATCTCAAAGTAAAATACAATCATATTGCTTCCATTGCAGTGCTGCATCTATCTCCGTGATGCTCAGCAACAGTTTGGACCACAGCACACCACACTAATGTGCTTCAGCTGCTTTGCCAGGGATTACCCTCACATTACCAGCACTTGGAACGGCAGCAACCTGGCAGCAGCCTGGTGCCAAAGCAAACTATTCATAGTTAGGGGGATATCATGCTGTAAAGTATATGAGCAACAGGATCCTTCACACAGTCTTCTTGTGCTTTGGCTAGACTTTGGCTGACATTAGAGCTTTCAGTGCTCAAGGAATTTCTCCAAAAGCAGAAAACGCCTCTTCACCAATATAAAACGGATTCTTTTTGGTGTGGGTGAGAAGTGTTTTACCGCTCAAACATGAAGAGAATGCTAAGAATTTCCATATGTTTTCAGATGAGCTACATTATAGCCTGAAATGCCATTAGATTTCATTTAACATGCAGAAATACTCTCTACAACAGGACAGCACACACATTTTATGACCTCTGTGCTTCAGAACATGAACGCATATTGGAGATCTATATTTTTTTGCCGGTGGAACTGTGTGCTGTAGAAAACTAGCTGACATTGTTGTATATTTCTGCTTCTTAGCCACCAATCAAACCACAGCAGATTCAGCAGTTTAGTTTCCTGAAGGTGAAAGCTGATATTAATATCTCTAAAGCAACTGCAGATTCTGTCCTTTAGGAAAGCTGACCAGTGGTGCACATAACTCATCTCTCTAGAAATGGTAAGGCATACACTTCTGTGATCTGTGATAAAGTATTTTCCAACCTCTTAAATGTCTACAAACCAACAGTCAATCCAAGTTGGGACAAATAGAAAACTTTGTCAATTCAAGAAACCTTTAGATATTTTATAGTTAAAAATTTTATAGCTATATCTTATAGCTAAATATAAGCTAAATCTATGACACTGTGATTTGAAAAAGTACACTGTGTAGCTGGGGATGCAGTATGGGAACACTCAGTGAGTGAATTAATTCCTACAGGACAGAGGGTCCAGCTGTGGCCAAGCTTGGAGAACCGCTCTTGGAGCACGCCATGTCCAGAAAGAACAACACAGGTCTATCCTCGCCCAAAAAAGACCTTTCCATCTGTGACCACTCTTTGCTAGGCTCAGGTGTGTTTTCGTCCACACATCCGTCCACTCTCTTTGTCACGCAAAGCTCTACACAGTCCCTGCATGACTAACTAAGAGCCAGTTATTTTCAACAGTGGCCCAATCTGATCCTTAAACACTTGAGGTTAGCTAACTCGGATAATGGGTAGGCAGAGATCGATACATGGAGTTCATTAAACTTTGTCTTGCTTTTTGGCTCTCAGGGCAGTGATATGAAACCAAGTCCAGGCCTGTGGAAAGCCCATTATCTTTGAATTTTACCCTGCCTACAGTGATTTAGCTTACTGTTAGGAGCTACGCTTAGCTAAGGTATCCTCATGCAGTAACCATTTTACAGCACTATGGGTTACGGCTTATAGTATAACAGAAATATGGTAATTACATGTGCATTTACCTGTAATCACCATTGGTTCAGATTGTTTCTATAGATTCCAGACGAAAAATGTCAAAAAGTCACTAAAATGCTGGAACAATTATTAAAAACACATAACCAATTGCCCTCGGTAAAAACCTTTTGGGTGCGTTAACTGCTGATGTATTGCCTTTAAAAATATTGATTGAATATTGCCTGGACAATGAAGCTGGATAAAGGAAACATGCGGCTACATTATACAAGCATTGATATGTTTGACTCTTGGGGGCCCCCACCCCCAGTTGTGGGGTGATAACTCAGTTTTATACCACTGTCATTGCGCTTTAAGCCACGCGCATCACTCAGGCAAACAGGCGCTATAGATTAAATTCATGATTTTGGTTGTTTACATATAAAATTAACTAATTAATATCACAGGGTTTTTATTACAGGGTGTTCCAAATTTACAAGGCTTATTTGGAGTGAGATTAATAAAGACTGACCAGACTTTTAGGCATGAGATCAGTTTATGTCTTTAGATGCTGGCCAATGTCACAGTCTTTTATTAAAAATATTGGTAGGGATGTACAGGGATGTCAGATTTTTGCTAGCCTGTTAGCTGTGAGACAGTCTTCCATCTTTTATATCTTTTTTTCTCGTGATCCATTTCATTCAGAATAGCAATTAGAACTCTGTACATTCAGTAATTTAGAATGAACCAGATAATCCATGCCATGTCTTGCCTTTGCAAATGATGCATATGGACATGGCAACAGCCCTCAGTTACCATACAGAGAGAAGTTAGGCTGATTCAAGTTTCAAATTTATGTTCATATTTTATTTACTTTTTCATGAGCATGAAAAACCAACCCAAATTTTCAGTGTGCCAGCAGACTTGTTTCTGTAACCAACCCAACCAAAATCCACCAAATTTGTCTGGAAATCATTGATTGAGTTGGAAAGACTACCACATTCTGGGGACAGCTTTAGATATATGGGGAGCTGCATACATTACATTATATGAAGGTAAAGAATACAACTGCCAGACACCAAGAGTCCCTTGCTGCTCATTCCGAAATGCCACAGACTTTATTAGTCTTGTAACAGGGAATATTTCTTCTTTTCTGTACTTGTCCATGGACGCTGTTAACAGGGAATCCGATTTAAACAGTTTCTTCATAACTCCTGGGTTGGAATCATCAGAAAATAATCCGAACCCTTATAGATAATGCCAAACTATCAAAAACATCTCTCCTCCTCCTGATCAAAATATTCTAAATGTAACAGAGACAGAGTCACTAACCTAAGAGTCTGAAAGCCAGAACAGACTTTACACCTCCTCCAGTCTCAATGTACATTTACACCTTCATTTTCTGCCTCTAAACACTTGGCAGACAGTTCTCCAGGATAGCTCTACAGTCTGCCAAGAGGGCATGCTGATGTCTGTGGCTGTTACATCATACAGCAACACACCATTTTAATGGTTCTGGGACTCAAACCTAAAGGCACACCTCAGCAGTGCATGTATTGGTTGCATGTATCAACACTGGCACACAATGGACATGAAGGTGAAAGTTGCCCTGGTTATCTGTGTCTTTCAGCAAACCGAAAGATCATAGAACATAAACCAACATTTAAAAGGTCTTTTAAAGTCTTCCACTGCAAAGCAGCCAACCCACAATCAACTTGTATAAACAAATGCATCCCCGAAACTCCCCTCAACTCACTCAGACTGCATCAAGGTCTTCATGAAGGGCATGCAGACCTGTTGATGTGCTTTAGGACGCAATATTACCCTCATGGTCAAAAAAGGAGTTGCACCCCGAAGGAATCAACCGACAGGGATAAAACTTGGTGGGTAGGTCTGACATCAGACAACATCGTGTGTTGGAGGCATCATGGTCTGCACCAAGATGAACGGTTTGTTGTCACGCATCACACGTTAAGAAGACTTGGTGTCACTCTACCTCCACCCCTACCACAAAATCTGCATAAACTGTGTATTCAAGCTGTATGGGATGTATTACTGGAAGACACCATTAGGAACCTCTACAACTCCATGCAGAGACATCTGGCATGTTGTGTTAGCAAACATGGTGGCCTGACACCATACTGAGAGACACTACTTTTGTATGTGTAGCTCAATAAATATTGCTCATATCAGTCTACATGCACACTAAAGGGGACTACAACCCTGTGAGGAGCTCATAATTAGGCACAGCACCTATTGTCTGAAATGGCTAACTGCAGTCTTCCTTTTTTATAGTTCACAGTAACCCATTCTGTGGCCATACTGACCTTAATGAAGACCTTGGATGCTGTTTGTGAGAAGTTTTTGGCATCCATTTATGGAAATGATTTGGGTGACTACTGATTTCTAATTTGTTAGCAAATCTTAGCCCTGTATCTCCAGTGCTAAACTTAAAAAAGTAAAAATTTGGACACCAAACATGTCTTGGCTGATCAATTACATCTAGCTTAATGGAAAATGATGGAAATCTGTCTTTCTCACCAAACCATTCTTTCAAGATAGCATTTTACCATGAGTTTTAACCTCAAATTAGAATGTATCATGTCCGCCGCAGTTTTTGTGTCAGTGTACTGTGATACTCCAGTTCGCAAGACCTACTAAACCAATGATTTTGTTTCTGCCATTTACAACATTACAGTTCCACTCCCAACGTTTTGCATGTTCATCCTCCAACGGGAATCAGTCTATTCTATCTATTAATAAGTGCTTACCTATCACACATCCACTCCTCTGCATTTCAGCCTGCTCTGCACTTCATTGTGCCTCAGTGGCTCCTGCTAATGTACCTCAACTCAGTGGAGCTCATTAGGACTCACACCACTCTTCCTTCTTGATGTAAATCTCATTAAAAATTTGCAGCTGCTCATCTGTAATGTTGATTGTGCCTTTTTAGCTTGTACTAGTTTTCTTGTGTGAAGCTCGTAAGCAGGCAGACGCCCTAATCAGCTGCCCAAGTTGCACAGACCTGGCTTTAAAGGGGAAATAAGGACACACCTGGCACCTGATCTAGGGATTTAGGGGGTCCTCAGAGGTCTCCTCAGTGGAGTAAGTCTAAGGCGGCTGATGTCATTGCCCTGTGCGCATGACGGTTGTGGGAAACCATCTCCCAGTGGGTTTCGGGGCACAATAGATCTGCACCATCTGGTAGTGTTTGTGAGTCTACTGGTCTGTTACTCCCCACTCCACACAGGGGGGATGATGCCAGGAACACATATTGCATCTTAATCTGCCCAAAGAGAATACACCTCAACGACCAGCCTTGGAGATAAGCCCCTATGAATTTGCATTGGGCATTTCAGGTGTACAATAACAGGGTCATTCTGGGGTCAGCACAGACAACCCCAGCTCTTAAACCTCCAGGCGATCTGGACTGAACTGGTACCCAAACATAGAGGTGCCAAGATGGATTATGGGTGTGTAACTCAGCCTGTAAGTGAACCAAGTCGATGCAAGATGTTTGGAGCTATCACAGAGAGAATGGGTAACCGTACATGCAGCCCATAGCCAGCTTTGCAGGGTATTCACTGTGATGTTACTATTATAAACAGACAAACAGATGTCTTGTTGATGTCATTCACACATCTTCCAACTGGCTGTGAGACCGGTATGGAGCGAAGGAGATGGCTGGCGGGGCTATATTAGGAGCGTGTCTAATCCACTTCTGTGTAATCTCTCTACACTCATTTAATGTGTGACAGACAACACTACTGCACCCTAGGATTCAGCACCAAGACTTACACCCTACATGACGTATAGCCAGAAAACAGTGTGTGGTAGCACTTAGCCAAGCTTATATATAGGTATATGTATATACACATATAAATATACAAATAGTTGCACTCAGATAGAATCAACCAACAGGAATGAAACTTGGTGGGTAGGTTTGACATGGTGAGACATGCGAATGATTCAAGTTTCACGCTCGGCCATGCATGTGACGTAAGCAATGACAGACCTTATCACTGTAGTTGACTGACCCAACAGCTATGACTGCGGACATTCAGCGAGCAGTGATGGTCAGCACCAAGATGACAGTTTGCTGTCACGTGTCACATGTCCAGAAGGCCTGGTGTCACTCCACCTCCACCACTACCGCACAATCTGCAGGAACTGCATGAGAATATTCAAGCTGCATGGCATGGATTAATCCAGGACACCATTAGGAAAATCTACAACTCCATGCAGAGACATCTGGTATTTTGCATTAGTGAAAATGGCGGTGTGAGATCACACTGAAAGACACTACTACTGTATGTGTAACTCATTAAACATTGCCCATATAAGTCTAAATTTATCATCATTTATTGTTCCAGATAACCTTTATCTTCCTTCCAAAAAGCACTGCAATCCAGCAATCCGATATTCAAATTGCTAGTACATACTAGTTACAAATAATTAAAGTAGTAACTAAATAACGCATTTGGTATTATTTATCACAATATTAATAACCAATAAGCACGCCTGAAGCTTACAAGGTTTAAAAGGTGCACTTGTAGTCTCACAGAATAGTAAACAACACCAGCAAAATTTGACAAGTTGTGTTGCTGAAATGTTCATGATACACTCTGACATGATGTCATCCAAGGGCATGTCAACTATGCTGTTGCATATCTGCATATGTCTATGAGTTATACTCATCAGACAATGTGCTTTTATTGTTATTAACAGATTTTTCCGTTTGATCATGCCCAGACAACGCTCCCAATAACTCAGTAACTCCCAACTCTGCCTCCGTATGTTCTAGAACTCATACAGATGCCCTTTCTGAGAGAAAACTTCCTCTTTCATCCACAGGCCCTCTGATATGACCTTCTGACCAGAGAGTTTTTTCCCACTCCCACTGGCTGTCAAAGACTTTGAGACAGAAATGTGTCTGGTATTCCAAAGGAGCTTCTTGGAATTCCAGCAGCCTGGGAATGGGGACAACTGGTCTGTCCCGGGCTGTCAAACACAGTCTGCTTTGATGCTAACTTGACAACTGGACAAATTCAATGATCTTACAGAGCATTCTGCAGCTGAAATAATGAGACAAAGCAAAGCATTGCTGCTGCTCAAAGACAATGTTGGCGTAAGCTTCATGACACATGACAGTGCGTTATTATGTGATAAATGTCACAGATAAACCACACAGTCTAAATGCTTAGCTTTGAAATATGACCATACCTTTCCCATCCCGGGGCTGTCTTTGACCTTTGAGCCGGCTCTGAGCAGACATGGTGGGACAGGTGGCGGGGACACCTGCAGGGTGGCACTGAAACCCTCAGTGTAGAAGAAGGGCTCATCCGGGTCAGGTGGGGACGGGGGAGGAGGGGGGTGGGGCTTCTTCCGTTTAGAGAGGTTCAGCTTCTGAGCAGCCCTGACAAAAAGAAACACACAGGACACAATTGGCTTGTGGTTTCTAGTATTTTACCTTCTTGATGGAACTGTCATAATAACCAAGATTAATGGTCATTTGTGGCACACTAAAGTGTCCAATCGGGCTAGTTAGCTGAACTACTTGAGAACTATTAGACCCTATTGGTATCCATGTTGAGCAGGTACCAAAATGTTTTAAATACTTTGTGCAGTCCAATAATAACAAGAAAGGAAAATAAGTGGTTAGAGTACTCTCAAAACTGTGACATGATGTCAAAGTCAGTTATTTCTTAAATACATGTTTATTAACATTTCGTGTTTTTTTCATCTTTATGCATGAAATCTATATTCTATCATATTTAGCACATATTTAGAGCACCAGTGAAAAGTTTAGACAATGCTACTCATAAAAGGTTTCCTTATTTGTAGTTTACTGATTTGCTTTAGGATAAAAGTAAAGACATAAAACTATAAAATAGCACTAGAGAATTATAGAAGTATAGAATTATGCAGTCCACCTTAAAAAACTCCAAAATGGAACTTTACAGGAGGATAAAACAGCTTTCTTAACTTGCAATGGAGGTTGATGTAACAAGATTTTTATCAAAGCAATTCTGGATGAATCCTATTTGTCTGTACATCATGAATATTCACAAAATTGTGCAAAAAAAGAGATAAAAGATTTTGCGTGATAAAATATATATTAGAGTTGTCGATATGGCAAAAATACAATATTGTGATGCATTAAGGGTATATGTGGTATATCAGGATATTTATTGTTTTAGATATCTCATCAGTTGGAACTAGTCACATTACCTTAAACATATCATTGCTCTCCATAGTAAACTTGTATCTCCAAAACTACAACTTCGCAGGACAAGGTGAAAATGTTACGGTTTAAAGTAAGTTATGTAAGAGGTTGTATTCCAAGTCATTTTGTAGCATTTCTGTTTGTCTATGTACCACGAAACTGGAACACAATCTAAATAAATAAGTTCAGGATCAGAAACTAGCCCACGACTGTTGCATTGAAAAGTTCAGAAATTGGAAGACTTTCTCAGGCTTCAACATTCTCTGTATATAATACCAGTCAAAAGTTTAGACACAGCCAACTAAACGGATGTTTTCAGTTATCGTAAAGACTCTTACACTTAACAGTTCCAACTGATGAGATGTCTGAAACAATACATATCCTGATATACCACATATACTCTTGATGTATCACAATATTATATTTTTGCCATATCGCCACCTCTAATATATATTTTGTTAGGTAAAAAATGTATCTCTTTTGCATAGTTTAATGTGCATAGTCTTTTTGTTCTAGTTACTCTTTCAAATTAGTGAATATTCATGATGGACAGACCAATAGAATTGATCCAAAATTGGTCAAAAATTTTATTATATCAGCATAAGTTAAGAAAGCCGTTTTGTCCTCCTGAAAAGTTTCATTTTGGAGTGTCTGCATAATTCCATGTGTGCTATTTTACAGCTTGATGTCTTCACTTTTATTCTGAAGTAAAGCAAGTAAAGCCAAACATAAGAAGAACCTTCTATGAGTAGCCGTGTCTAAACATTTGACTGGTACTGTAGGTATAACCATAACTCTATAGTCTGTAGTACTGGACAAATTACCAAGCACGAAAATAACTGGAAGTACTGCAAGGGGGTGTGTTTGTGTGTCTGTGTGTCTTAGAGAGGGGTAAAACACGTGGGTGTGAAACATATGTAGTGCTCTAGACTGTCATTGTGCCATTGTGCATTATGCTATTGTGCTTTTGAGCAGTGTGGTGTTGTGTTTTGTGTGTGTGCGTATGTGTGTGTGTGTGTGTGTGTGACAACTCTACAGAAAGGCCTGGCTCACAATCTCCATTCCAGTTTATCCCAAAGGTGTTGGATGGGGTTGAGGTCAGGGCTCTATGCGGGCCAGGCAATTTCTTCCACACCAAACTCACCCAACCATGCCTTTATGGACTTTGTGTTTTGCGCACAGTGGCTCAGTCATGCTGGAGCAGAAAAGGGCCTTGCCCAAACTGTTCCCACAAAGTTGGAAGCATACAAATATCCAAAATGGCTTGATATGCTGAATATTTACATATGTATTGTGGAAAAGCAAAAGCACACGTGTCTGTGTGTGTAAAAACACCATGCATCATTAGAGTAGTGTTGACATCTTGTAAACTACTTTAGAGCATAAACTTTGGTGCCAGCTTTCTCCTCAGTGCCTTACACAGATCTGTTTCCACAGCTGTGTTTTAGAGTTGTAAGCACACTTCGGCAGATGCTGAAAATGATTTGGTCGTATGTGCGGTTTCTGTGTTCCAACAGTAAAAGACTGTAATATATAAACCCATTATAAAGATGATGCAAGTTGCTCTCCCAGCACGCAGTTGAGGATGCTTGAGGACTCATTACAAACTTCGGACGATTAAACTCCCTCACCCTCTCTCTCTGTCCCTCTCTCTTTCTCTCTCTCTCTCTCTCTCTCTCTCTCTCTCTCTCTCACACACACACACACACACTTTCTCTCTCTCTCTCTTTCACACACACTCTTTCTTTTTCTCTTCCCCCTCTATCGCTCTGTCTTTATCTCTCTCTCTCACACACACACTTTTCTCTCTCATACACACAGACACACTCTCTCTCTTCCTCCTCTCTCTCCCTATCTCTTTATATATCTTCCTCTCTCCCTATATCTCTCACACAACTCTCTCATTCTCTCTCTCTCACAAACACAATTATCTCTTTCTCACAACCTCTCTCTCTTTCTCTCTTTCTTTCGCTCTCTTTCACTCTATATCTTTCTTTTTTCTTGCTCTGTTTCTCACTCCCTTTCTCTTCCTCTTTTTCACCTTCTCTCTGCCTCTCCCTCTCTCTCCATCACTGGGTCTGTCACTCTTTCTCACTCTTCAGTCACTCACCCCTCACTCATTTCTCCCTCTCTCTCTCTCTCTCTCTCTCTCTCTCTCTCTCTCTCTCTCTCATTCCACCTCTTCCTCTCTTGCTCTCCTTCTTTGCCTCTCTCTGACTCTCTCTCTTTGTCTCTCTCTCTCTCTCTCTCTCTCTCTCTCTCTCCTTTATCAGCCCTCTTCCTTCAGTGCAGTCTCTTCATGGGTGTAAAATCACAAAATACACTGTGTAATTACAGCCTCCGTGAAGGACGCAGAGGGGGGTCTCACAGGGCATGTGTGTGTGTGTGTTGAGAAAGAGAGAGAGAAACACGGAGGGAGTGTGTGCATGTGCTTGTGTGTGTGCGGTGTGTGGTGTTCTTGGTGTTGTTGAGAGAGAGAGGTGAAGTAAAGGGGAGAAGGGGAGTAAGAGACAGAGAGAGAGAGAGAGAGAAACAAGAGAGAGAGAGGGAGGGTGAGGGAGAGAGAGAGTACAAGAATTGAGCAAGAAAGAGACAGTACCACGAGAGAGAGAGGGCAAGAAACCAAGAAGGGAGAAAACAAGAAAACAAGAGGGAGGAAGGGAGGGTGAGAGGGCATGTGAAAGAACAGTAAGAAATAGAAAGAAAGAGGGAGAGAGAGAGTGAGAGAGAGAGAGAGAGAGAGAGAGAGAAAGAGAGAGAGAGAGAAAGAAAGAAAGACAGAGAGAAAGACAGAGAGAGAGAGAGGGTGAGGGAGAGAGAGAGAGAGAGAGAGAGAAAGAGAGAGAGAGAGAGAGAGAGAGAGGGAGAAATGAGTGAGGGGTGAGTGACTGAAGAGTGAGAAAGAGTGACAGACCCAGTGATGGAGAGAGAGGGAGAGGCAGAGAGAAGGTGAAAAAGAGGAAGAGAAAGGGAGTGAGAAACAGAGCAAGAAAAAAGAAAGATATAGAGTGAAAGAGAGCGAAAGAAAGAGAGAAAGAGAGAGAGGTTGTGAGAAAGAGATAATTGTGTTTGTGAGAGAGAGAGAATGAGAGAGTTGTGTGAGAGATATAGGGAGAGAGGAAGATATATAAAGAGATAGGGAGAGAGAGGAGGAAGAGAGAGAGTGTGTCTGTGTGTATGAGAGAGAAAAGTGTGTGTGTGAGAGAGAGAGATAAAGACAGAGCGATAGAGGGGGAAGAGAAAAAGAAAGAGTGTGTNGAGAGAGAGAGAGAGAAAGAGAGAGAGAGAGAGAGAGAGAGAGAGAGAGAGAGAGAGAAAGGGACGGAGGGAGAGAGAGAGAGAGAATGCAGCAGCGAATGAGATCTGCCAGGATGAGAATCTGCAGTGTTTAGTATGATATAAATATTTGTGTTGTGATGTTATATAGTCACATTAAAAATGCAAAAATCAAAATCAAATAGATGGAGGCCGAACGCATCCCAGCGGTACTCTGACTGCCGGGTTCTATTCTCTGTGGCAGAAATATTGAATTTCCATCAGAGGTGTGAATGAGGGCGGTGGGCTGAAGAGGAGGAGGGCAATCAGATGAAAACAAGGGCAAAATGAAAAGCAGAGAGTGAGGAGGAGGCGGGTTTCCCTGCCCCAGACCCACCACTGGAGACAAAAGCCTTTCTTGAGTGAAACCTCACCTAGCACGCACGCACACACACGCACACACATGCAAATACACACTCACGCACGCACACATGGCACACACACATACACACACACATGGCACTCCAACATGAGAGAAGAACACACGCCCACTCATGGGACTGAGCCAGGCTGCACAGTGGGCTTCTGAAGAGCTCTATACTCTTTCCAAATAGAGCAGAATCTGATGCACCAAGCAGCCCCGACCCCCACAGCACACCAAATTGAGATATCCGACAGTGTTCACTGACCCATGTGGGTTAAAAAAAGCAAACACCATGCTAGACTGAGCTCAGATATGCCAGACTAGGCTTTGCCAAGGTGCAGCCACCTGTTAAATCACACCCCTGTGCCTCTACATGCACAAGGGAAACCTCTCGCAGGTTTCCAAACCATCAGGAGTAACATCACTGCAAACACAACTCCCTAAACTCTACTCAAACGATCTAAGGATCCAGACAACACACCTCACATGTTACTTTCATGCTTCATAGTTGCTGAGCAATTCATAGTACCTGCTCGATAGTAAGCCTTGACATTAACCCCTTAACGTCTCAGGCTTATTACATCCCAAGGCCTGTTAGTCAGCAAGTAAACACAGACTATAATGCAAAGTTATTCATCATTGTGTGATAAAGGTAATAATAAAATAATAAGCCTACAGATGGTTTCATGGGCATGGATTAAGCTCAGTCCTGGACTACACTGCACAGCTAAAGGTGTTTCCCTATTACAAACCTCAATTAGACTTCTTTTTAGACTGTCATTTCAACCATGCAGTTAAACGAAACGCTGAGTCTTTAAGGTCGCAAGGTGCAACATATGCAACACATGACAAGACAGGCTATGTGTAGTGTAAATCTAGGCATTGTCTGGGTCTGGAAAACAAGTTTCCAGAGTTTACATGGTCACATTCTAGCAACTGAAATAAATCGTAAAAATAAAAGCAGTGGTTCTCAAACTGTTCCCCTCAGGGTCCCCCAGACCCCTAAAATCCAACATCCAGAAATGAGTATACTCACAGTTCTCTCCAGTCCATTGTCCCGTTTTAGAGTTCATAACAGCACAAAAGTGACAGATTCAGCCTTTTCCTCATCTGTTGCACACCTCGGATAGAGTGTTCCATGCTTTCCAGCACATCCAAGGCAGAGTTAAGCAGAGGGAAGGAGGCAGCTGAGTCAGGGATGCCAGGGGTGGGGGTGAAAGGTGTGTGTAGGAGGATGGGGCTTTCATCAGAGACTCAGGTAAGTCGAGCAGGAAGCAGATGGACAAACCATACGGCAGTGTGTGAAACCACAAAGTGGAAGCGTGCCGGGAAAGCTCATAATGAACCTGAAAAAGTTTCCCAGCCTGAAGAGCGAATCCTGCAGAAAAGCATTCTGGATCTCACAGCAGAGGATTTGCTGCATTAGCACCAATTAGGTCCAGGAAACGGTTACAGGTGACGGGAAGTGTGTAGAAGAGGAATCTCTTCTGAAGGTGCTTCTTCTTTAGCCTTGTGCACCTGGCTGACCTTACCCATCTCTATCTACAATTCTTTTACTCTCTCCTTCTCTCTTTCTCTCTCTCCCTCTCTCTTTCTCTCTCTCACACACTGTCTCTCTGTTCTTTTCTTTATCTTTTTCTACTACCTTCTCTCACTTTCTCTTCTGACTCTGACACTTTCTTAGCCTGTCTCTTACTTTCTCTATGGTCTCTCACTCCTTCCCTACCTTTCCTTTACTTTCTCCACTGCTTTCGTCCTCTTTCTCTACTGCCACTCTCTCTCGCCTCTCTCTACAGTCTATCACGCTTTCTCTACTGCCCCTTTTGTTTCTCTACTGCTACTTTCTTTCTTTACTGCCTCTCTTTCTCTCTATTGCATCTATCTATTTCTCTACTGCCTCTGTATCTCTCTTTTGACTCTCTCTACTGTTTCTCACTCACTCATTCATTACTGTCTGTCTCCCTCTTTCTCCCTCTACCTCTCCCCCTCTTTCCCTCTCCTGTGCCACTCTCTTTCCTTTTCTCACTTTCTCTAATTCCTTTGCTCTCTATTTCTCCACTGCCTCGCTCCCTCTCTTTTTCTCTACTGTCATTTGCTCTCTCTCCCTTTCTCTCTCTCTCTCTCACCCCACTTCTTTCAATGCAGTCTCTTCTTGGTTGCTTTATACTATATACTATATTCTATAGTACACTACAGTATACTACACTACACTGTGTTATGCTGCACTATATTACACCATATCATATATATACTGTGCTACACATTACACAATATAATATTATTCTATAAAATGCTACACACAATATACTATTTTTCTATCACTTAGTCTACTTTTTTATCTCTTTCTTTCTCTCCATTTCTCTCTTCCCCTTTCCCTGAACCCTCACTTCACCCCTGCGTTCAGTCCAGGCTGGGGACGCGCCTTCCCCTCTCCTTCTCCGCTCTGCTGGGCTGCGCTTCCTCGCTTTCCTCTCGTTCCTCTCGCTGAAGGATGACAGGAGTCCAGGAGGGCGGGAAAGCCCACAGCGGAACAGCAGGTCTGCCGGGAGGTGGGAAAAGGAGGCGATTCCGGCTGCCGCTGTTGCTGGGAAACTCTGGCAGAGGTCCAACGGTCCCTCCTCTTCCCTCTCCTCTCTGCTCCCTTTCGGCTCCTTCTCCGCACCACGTCTTCCTCAATCTGTGCGGCGGTCTCACCTTCTTGCTCTTTCTCTCTCTCTCTCTCTCTCTCTCTCTCTCTCTCTATCTTGCACGCTCTTTCTCCTCCCAGCCCAGCCCCCTTCCTTCCCACTCACTTCTCAGCCGCAGCAGCAGTGCACAACTGCTGCGCAAAGACACTCTGATAGGCAGCGCGCTCTTCACACACACGTGTCTCGCACCCGCGCACACACACACATACACACACATACCTACCAATGATTCTCTCAACCCTCCAAACACAGTTCACTCACATACACTGCTCGTACAACCGCCCGTCGTATGACATGAATACTTCATGAGCACAGAGGAGCCCCCTCTGCTCATTCTGCTGGACTTCAAAGAGATTAGGCTAGTGTATGTATGTGTGTGTGTGTGTGTGTGTGTGTACATATACCAGCAAGTAAATCTACTTCCTATCACTTACGTGCAACAATCAACAACAAAAGAGCACTGATGATCCAAGATAACAGACAGCAATAAGAGAAATGAAAGGGTGTCTGGAGAAAACAAAGAAAGTCAGGGAAGCCCACACATTAAAACTGCTGAGATGGATGGGAGGATGATTACAGCAGGATGGATAGCAGTGCTGATGGATAAATCAATGTGCGGACACAGCAATCAAAGACCATATAGGGATTAGAGGGGTAGGTGAGTTATGACATGCTAATCAGGACATTAGCGTTGAAGCCAAGTCACTCAACAGCACCTGTAATAATGGTTTTCATACCAGTTTATCAGAATCGTTAGTCATACAAAAACACCTTCTGAGCTTTTAGAGACATTTTCCAAACAGTCTCTTTTGTGTTGTAAAGACTAACAGTGATGTTTAAATGTAATACACGAATGATTACATATTAGGTACTAATTAGATACACAACAAACATGTTCATGATCAGTTTACAATCTGAAATCAACAGGTCTGAGTCGGCACTTCTCCATTTCTCCATATTTGTGGCAAAAGCATAAAATATGGTCTTCAGCAAAATAAGACTGCATAATAATAACTTTCCAAGTTCAGATCCTAATAAAATAATATCTCTTCTTATGAGCACATGCGTGGTATGGATTGAACGCCTACACATTTGTCAGCACTTCTTGGCAACACATCCTGTGAGTCCTGTATTCTTAATACTTTATAAATGCATTTAAAGACATTATATAAGCATGCATAATGTCTTGTAATGCCTGGCATTAATGTGTATATTTGCTTAGATATAGCAGCTTAAGTATTATGTCATGAAGCCTAACGTTATAAAGTCATATACTCTTGCTTTAAAGAAAATAATACATGTATTCACGAGTACGAGTATATGACTTTATAATGTTAGGTTTCATAATGCATTATAAGATCCACTCATTAGAACATTGTAAACATGAATACAGTATTGCACTACAATGAAACAAGTCCCTATATGCTCTTTGTCTGCTGTGTCCGCACATTGATTTATCTAACCAGTCAGCTCAGAGATGAACCGTTTGTTGTCACACATCACATGTCCAGAAGGCCTGGTGTCACTCCACCTCCATCCCTACCACAAAGGAACTGTGTGAGAATATTCAAGCTGCATGGGATGGATCATCACAGGACACCATTAGGAACATCTACAACTCCATGCCGAGACGTCTGGCATGTTTCATTAGAAAACATGGTGACCTGACCCCATACTGAGAGACACTACTTCTGTATGTGTAGCTCAATAAATATTGACCATATCAGTGTAAATTTATCAGCATTTATTGTTCCTGGTAACCTTCATCCTCCTTCCCAATAGCATTGCAACCCCACATTTCCTTTTGGGTTCAACTATTCTTTTGATGATGAGTGTATGTGGTAAGACTTTCTATGAAGCCCGTATTCATAAGACATTATAACTGTCGCTTTTCATTATAACAACATTTAAATTTAAAAAAACAAAAACCAAAACATGTTTCAGGCGAAATGCCTGTTTGGAAACTACCATAAAACAAAGTCTCAGACATCAGGAATCATATTCAAAACCTCCTATGTTAGATAGTAGCTTTCTGTGAGGTAGCAGTAAGAGGCATTAAGACATCTGGTTCCTAGCAGCACCACTATGATTAGTTTTCTCTAGAAGAGAACATTTCACACCACTCTGAAGAACTGTGTTTACACCTCGAGCATTTAATTAAGCAGAAAGTTTGAACAATCATCGGAATTCCTCTTTAAAAGTCTCAATACAAACTGATGATGACATGATAATGATCTCATGCTAATGAATATGAGCTAGCAAAGCCCTGAAGCTCCTGAGAAAACCCAATACATCCAAACACTATCAATTTCTCTAAAATCTATTATATACACTCAAAGTCACACAATAGCATGACTGAGAGCCTGTAGTCTGTTCCATGCATGCAGCCTGAAACAATCCTGGTCTTGCCGTTGTCCCCAGTGCTTCCTAATGAGGCTATTGGTCAACTTGACAGTGCTTAAAGCTAAGACCTGCTTGGACTGCTCAGTAAGCTCACACTGAATGAAATCCGAGGGGGAAAAAATCCCTTAGGTGAGTCATACTTATACTTCACAACGTTACTCATGACACTGGAGATTTCATGTGACTCAGCATCTAATTTCAGAACACCAGGGTTTAGGTTTACCAACACTTCAATCTAACTTAAACTCCCAGCCTTTATATAGACTTTCAGTCACAGACATCCTTACAAGCTTAACTGCCAAATGCACGAGCATCTTTGTATAACTGGAATGGACTACACAGGTATGTCATGATCCCAGTTCAGACAGGATTTCAGCTGGACAAGTAGCTTTGCACGACCTCAACAATACTGGTACAAGGGCTCCCAAAATGTATTTGGACACTCTAACCAAAAAATTGCTTTCAAAAGTTTGGGCACCCTTGGTCAACAAGCACAACCACAGGACCACCACACAGCAGATATTTTGTGGGTGGTGGATCATTCTCAACACAGCAGTGACACTGACGTGGTGGTGATGTGTTAGTGTGGGTTGTACGAGTGGATCAGACAGCAGAGATGCTGACCTCAGTGTCACTGCTGGACTGAGAATGGTCCCCTAGCCAAACAGCATCCTGTGACCACTGATGAAGCACTAGAGGATGACCATCACAAACTGTGTAGCAGCAGATGAGACATAGTCTCTGACTTTACATCTACATTTACTGGTGGACCACCAAGGTAGGAGTGTCTAACGAAGTGGACAGTGAGTGGACACAGTGTTTAAAAACACCAGCAGCACTGCTATGTCTGATCCACATGTAACAGCGCAGCCCACACTAAAACACCACCACCATGTCAGTGTCACTGCAGTGCTGAGAATGATCCACCAACCAAACAATACCTGATCTGTGGTGGTCCGGTGGGTGTACCATTTGTTATACTACTTCTGATAATATCTTCTTTCCCTATTCATTTCTTATCTCCAACAGCTGTTTGTGCTTTATTAGGGCTTCACAAATATGTGCTTTAGAAATGACCAATCACGCGGATCCTGAGACTGTGTCAAGAAAGAGGAGACAAAGACAAAAAACTAGTAGTAGGCTGACTGAGGCTCAGACAACTAGCTTCCTGCTCAATGGAGTCTATTCAAGGTTTGTCAAATTAGTGAGGGTCATTCTTCTGTCCTGATGGTCATTAGGTGAGACCAGCCATTAGCTCGTTTGTAGAGAATTGGTCTTAAACCTCTACAGTTCCACAGCAGCCTTAAAGCTAATTACTGGATTACGTCCAATCATTAACCATGGTTAACAAATCCTGACATTTCCTCTTTGTCCACTGCTTTCTTCCACCATTGATTGAGATCAGACAAACACTCGGAAAGACAAATGCTAATCTATGGAAGGTCTCTGAAGCATGAAAGACTGAAACACCAAGAACATCATCAATGGATGATTCAGTGAAGTCCTGGGAAACATGTCTAAATTATTATCCATAGTAACTGATCATCCCATACAGGAGCAGGAGATAAAGATTAGGTTAATAATGTGGTAGTATTCATTAAATAAACCTTCCTTGAACGTTCCTTGGGGGAAACTAAGCGTGGTCCCTTTGTGGCATCACTACCATAAACCATTTTTGGGAGAACATGGTCATGAAACATACCTCTTTCCTGATTACACAGCTTTGACCCTCTGGCTTGTCCCCCAGACAGGTCAGCAGCAGTATTGGCTTACTGCAGCATTAAGTCCTTAACTGGATGGAGGGAGCTATTTCAAAAGCAGAATTTAATCAGACAACTATGGCTTAAAACAGGTGCTTATAGCAACAGGAGGATTGACTGTCTGATAAGAGGTCACATGTCAGCTTTCCAAAAGGTTGGCTTAAATAGAAAATGGATCCAATCCAAGACTCTGAATGAGAGTAAGATGGAGTGTTCAGGTGCAATAATATACGTCATTCTGTGAGATGGTGGACTTGACAGCAAGAGAATGGAAAGACAGTTAAGTCCCTCTTTTTGATTAGGATTTCAGATATTCTCTTTCGATGCTTGTTCTAAACCCAGCTGACAGCTTTAATATGGTTTGTGAGGATATCTACGCCCATTTTCAGCCCTGTTCACGAGGGTGCTTCAGGGAAGCTGTAGTTGAGGAGATATGCTGGAGAAATGTAGGTTAGCAAGCTGGTGGGATAACAAGGTAGAGGACAAGGGTCCACAGAATATATAAACCATGAGTTACGCTTCAAATGTGGGGCAAAAGCCCTGATTGTTGTGGGTGATGTTTGAAAGGAATAGGACTCAGAACACAGAACTGGAGGTTCTGGTCTATTGGGATATACAGTTACATTAAAGGCTTAAAAAGAAAAGCTTCAACTGTAGTGGGACATGACGAGGGTAAAAGCTCCACATCAGTCCATCAACGATCATCAGTCCATCAGATGTTTCTGTAGAGTGACAGTGAACAGAGCTTTCTGTTTGAAATGGAGATCTTTCTAGATTCTCTTCCGGAGAGCATCAAATAGCATGCTTATCAGTTTTACACAACTGAAATATTAATTATTAATGGAACAGTTTGGTAAAAATTCCTTATTTCCACTCCTGATGTAATCAATAGGTCAAGACATGTTTCATATCCAAATGTTACTCTTTTCAGTTCAGTGCTACAGCTATGAGACTAGGTAGGGCTCTCGCCTCACAGCAAGAAAGGCCTAGGTCAAATTCCCAGCCAGGGCATCCGGGGTCCTTTCTGTTGTGGAGTTTCCATGTTCTCCCTGTGTCTGCCGGGTTTCCTCTGAGTGCTCAGGTTTCCTACTACAGTCCAAAGACATGCAGTCAGGTGAACTGGAGATGCCGGGATAGGCTCCAGCACCCCCTGCGACCCAGAAGGATAAAGTGGTTAAGAAGATAAATGAGTGAGAGAGGTACGTGGCTAAATGTTACAAACACTATACGTCAACAGTCACCCAAATCTTTTCTGCTAATATATCCCAAAAGCTTTTCTCCAACTGTTCAAACCGCACACAGGTCTTTATTAAAGTCGTGCAGACTTGCCTATGTGTTTTAGACTTCAGTGTACACTATGTACAGCTGGACAGTGAAACTTTGCTAATTCACAGTAAATCGCATTGTGATATTAACCACATCAATAAGACTGCTTGTCTTCAATGAAGAACTGGATACAATACGATTTGGGTGTTTATATTAAATATTTATATATTTAGGTGTCTATTGACTTTTTGTTAGCACTCTCTCTCATGTGTTAGCTCCATCAGCCTCACAGCCGTAGCTCCAAACTATAGAACCAAAAACTGGATGCCAAATATTTCTTGGCTGGTTGATTACATTTGGGGTAAGTGGAAAATTGTGTAAATTTGATTTTCTTGTTGAGCCATTCCATCAATACCACACTCAAGATTTCCTTGCTGGATTCGCTGATGCTATCATTCAGTCACTAGGCCTTTCATGTTGCCATCCTGTTCATCTTTTATAAGGATCCATGGTAAAGCCGGGGTCTTAAATTATAAAAGCTTTTAAATTATGGAGCCGCTTGCTAGGTCGATCAATCCATGATCTCTTTCCTTCGACCTGAAAGCCTCCTGTCACTAACGAAGCCGATAATGCATCTATGAGTTAGCTGTGCAGCCTTAGGCAAAGGCGCCTTAGGCTAAAAACACTAAAACAAACAGCATGGGGGCTAGACAACTGCGACTGAACTCCGAATGACACGCTCTAAACACCACCTCCTTCCTTCACCTGTCTAAATGTCTGCAACCTGCTTGTTGGGCATTTCCATGGCTTCTAAGGTCTTTGTTTGCATGCTAGCTGACAGCTGCTTTTGCTGACATTATAGGGCCACTGCTGCATGAATTATTGGATGATGCTTCATGTGTGGGGTCCTGCCCTGAGGGACACAGGCCGCTTTTGTTGTGCCCTGCCAGGGGGCAGCAGTACCATGCCTGGGCACAGCTTCTCACAGCTTGCTAGCATGTCTGGTTTCGCTAGTGACAATCAACACTCAGTGGGTCCGTCTGACCCCATTTTGGTGCACCTTGGCAGAACTCGGGCTTCGGATAAAGCCTCCCCATGGTGTTACTGATCGAGTTGTTCACGAGGGACTTCGGGCTGGAGCCTAAGAAAGGAGCTAGTGCTAATCAAACATTAACACTAATGTGCCCACCCACAGGTTGAGCAGTTGTTGATGGTGGTTAGCTGCAGGGGCTCAGCTGCTAGAAGACCAAGAAGTCTCTGTTATTGAGCTAACCTACATTTCTCGTTTTTCTCCTCCACTACACCAAGGAGGGGTGGGTTACCAGACCCCCATCAGACCCCGTAGTGCCTCAACACCCCCACCTCCCCAATCATTTTTGCAAGAATAATGCCGGACTGGAAAACATCAAACACTCCTGCTTGGAGACTCCGGGGCTGCCACCCATCGCCTCTGTCAATATCTGGAAGAGAAGTGTTCCTTTATTGTTCTTCATCTTTTTTTCCCCTCAACCCTCTTGAATGAGAATCTACTGTATCCATGTTTTTTCATGTGGCCACCCCCCCACCCCACCATAAAAGGTTAAAATGCAGAGGGGGGCCTTTTTAAAAATGAAAAGCAGGTAATCTCTAGTGATCTTATTAGCATTCATCTGTGACAGCGTGAGGTGTGAAATGAGAGAGGCAGGATTAGGCGAGTACCTCATGAGAGGAGAGGCTGGGGGGAGGGATGGGGGGTATCAGTGAAAGGAGGGAGAGCGGGTGGTTTGAGGAAAGGGGGGCTAGAGAGAGAGGAATGGAGGGGTTGCGCAGAATATTTCTGGCAGATAGCCAGCTTGAAACCCGATAAATTACAGTGAATAAATTTCAAAGTGAAATGATTGCAGAAGCCACACCGGACTTGTTTCGGAAAGCCTTCAATTCCCAGGGTGCGGGCTCTCTGTTGGCGTAAAATAAATTAAACGGTTAAACACTAAATGAGAAGTATTCACATTTGAATGACAATAACAATCTGAAGCATAACTGCGCACAAAGGGAGGATGAGACACTAAATAGATACAACTGAGCCATTAGGCAGCCATGCGGCACCGCTTTGTTGGATTGGTACGGCAGTTTCTCGTATTTTAGGAGCCTCACAAAATCTACACAGTTGCAATAATGTTATCCCGGTTCTTTAAACGTGTATAGCTACCTATGAAAGCAAAGTCATCTCGGTATGGAGTTATGGATGTCCTGCGATAATCCATTCCATGCAGCTTGAATATTCTCACACAGTTCCTGCAGATTTTGCTGGACAGGTGACAGGTGACGTGTGACAACAAATGTGTCAAACAAACATGCAAGATTCTGATTGCTTTTTGATTAAGAATGACTGCATCATAATAAACACTGTTTTATTGAATAATACAAGACAACATATTGTATATGCAGTGGCTACTCAATGAAATCCTTATAGCCTGTTTACACCCGAATGCTGCAGACGGCGGACTGAAAAACAGACCAGCTGTTACACATGCCAACCAGCCCCTGTTGTCCACTTTAAGCATTAGTGTAATGGTTTGAGCAACGTGAGATACTCATATTTGAGTTAGGCATTATTTCTGAACCCAGTTTAGACCACTTCTACACTGACAGTGATTCAAATGTGTCAGTGAGATATAGTTATCAGGTGCTCTCTTTTAGCAGGTGCGCATCTTTTAGCAGGAACTGTGTTGATGTGTGATGTGCAAGTAATAAAGATACATATGCATGTACTGGAAAGCATTCTCTGCATGGTTTAATGCCTCTCTCGGGTTCAGAGTTGCCTTTCCTGGAGCATGACTGTCATATACATCCCAGAGAGAATAGAGACATATGCAGACAGGCTAAAAATAATTATGTTCTCTCACACTTCTTCTATCCCCTCTCTGATGCTCTTTGACAGGCGACTAGGTGGAAACTGTTTACCTCTCTCACTTTCTTCATTCTGCTGTGGAGCCTCTCTGACTCATATCTCACTGCCACTGATAAGCCCAGGTGCTGCCACTCCGCACTTCACCTGATGATGCTTCTCCCTCTCTCTCTCTTTCTCTCTCCCTCTCTCTTTCTGCCTCTCACTATCACTCTCTCTGTATCGTTCTTTCTCTCGTTGCTATGACATCCTCTCTCTCTCTCCCACTTTTCCTTTGCCTTTCCCTATTTCTACCAATCATTCTCTCCATTCTTTTCTTTCACTGTCTATCTGTCTATTTTCCCTCTATCCCTCTATTTTCCCTCTCTCTGTTTTCCTTCTATTTTTCCCTCTCATTTAATCTCTTTTTGTCTTTCTCATTCTCATTCTCTCTCTTACTTCCTCTTTTGCTTTCTCTCCAGTTTTCTTCTATCACTTGTGCTCTTTCCAACTTGTTATCTTTATCCTCCTCTCTCTCTGTGTCTTGCTTTCTGTTTCTTATTCTCTCTCTTTTATATTTTCTTGTCATCTCTCTTTCTTTCTGTCTCTGTCTTTCTCCATCTTTCCCCCTTTATCTCAATATCTCCCCCTCTCTGTCTCTTCCTCTCTCTCCTACTCTCTTACCATCTCTTTTCTCTCTACCACTCTCCAAATCTCTCCCCTCTGTCACTTAATTTCCCCTTCCTTTTATGTCTCTTTCTTCTACCCTCTTTGTCCTCTCCACCTATCCCTATCCCCCGTCTCTTGGCCTCCCCCCACTTTATTCCATCCCCTCTCTTATCTACTCTCTTGCACTCTCTGTCCATCTCTTCCAAACTTTCCTTTCTCCTTCTCTGGCTCTATCTGAATCTATCCCTCTATCTCTACTCTTTCTCTCTTGCTTTGTTGTCCCATCTCTTGTTCTCTTTCTCTATCTCTTCCATTGTCTATCTCTTCTTCTCTTTCTGTCTCTCACACTTCTCTTCAAACACACTCATAAACACACTCACAGTGAGAACAATCCTGATCCACAGTTGCGCTGAGAGGTGCTCAAAGCTAACACACACCTGGGTGTGCTATTTCTTTGAACAGAGTGTTCAACACACTTTCCATCATGCGCTACTTACTGTCATAAAAGGCCGAGAGAGAATACAGAGAGAGAGAGAGAACGCGAGAGAAAGCAACAGAGACCGGCACCAGAGAGAGAGACAGAGACAGAGAAACAGTGAGAGAAAGAAGGATAGAGAGAAGGAGAGAGATCTATTTATATATTTATTTACGTGCCCATGCTCGCGCTCAGGCCAGGAGGAGAGTCTGCTGCACACGCTGCACAACACAACCCTGCCAATGAGTATCACAATGAGAGCAGACTGCCCTGTTTCTAGCAGAGAAATGGAGATTAGGCTTATGCTGGGAAATGGCTTTGTATCAGCCAGCAACATTTACACAGTGTGGAGAACAAAAGGCAGACTGATGCCCCGCACACAGTGTCACACACAGTTAACCCTTACAACTCACAGCAGCATGGTTTACTTTAATAACTATCCCTTACTTATAGATAAAAGAGCATTTCATGAATCCATGCCAGATTCCTGTAACAACACAGAATAACTATCATGATAACACACAGAATAACACATACAGCATGATTATGCAGAATGATGGTAAGGTCAGCATCCCTAGGTTAACCTTGAGATATTTAACTGAACACTGATCTGATTAATATGGCCAGACGGCCCTATATCATATTCACTAACTGTGCCTTAATTATTTTCATCTTAATGAAATATTCATATTAATCTGTGGTAAAAAATATTGACTTATCCAATAGCCTTCAGACTGTGGAGCAAGTAATACCATCCAAACCACCAATGGCCTTGGAACACCATAGTAATCATCTGGAATAGCATATCAAAGGGCAGGTAACACCTTTGCAACCACCTGGGATACTAAAGTACTGGCCAAGCAACCCCAGAGATATCTACTGAAAACTGACTGAATGTCTGAATGTTCCTGACTAGAAATTAGAGTCCCTGACTTTTTTGAACGGTAATGTATTGTGTGAATGGAATTCATCCTAACAATGGCCTAGCCACATTTTCACTGTTCAACAACAAGCTCCAAAGAAAGGTTTGTTAAAAACAAACATTAACTCCTGACCTCTATGGAAAAACATGGTGGGATGGTGTGCAAACAAAGAATTGCAAAAAAAATGAACCATACATAATCATAAGTGCCACCGTTACACCGCCGCTTAATCCCAAAGGCCACTGAGCAGACAGTATGGTGCCAGAGAGAGAGCTGGGCTCCTTAGAGAGGTTGTAAAGAAGGTGCTACCACATGCTAAAAATAAACAGAAGAAAAAAAACTCATATATATATATTACATATATATATATATAAGAAAGAGATTTTATTCACACAGGTGACACTGAGATGTTATCACATCACATGTTCTATTGAACAAAAAATGAACATGCAGCTAGGCCTAGAAATTATTTAGAAATCATTTGGAAATTAATTTAGAATAATTTGGACCTATACCATTTCTACAAATATGCTGATCCATCAAGAATGGCACACAGCAAGAGAATGATGAAGCCCTGTTATGCTATGGGAACAATTTGCTTGCATAGTTTGGGTCCACTTGTCCCCTTAGAAGGAAGGGCCATAGCAAATAAAATGACTGATCACCTTAATCCTATGGTCAAACATTCCCGAGGATGACAGCGATCGCTTCCACAGGGTGTGAGGGGTTTATTGAATGGTATGATGTGTATGAAAATTATGTACATCTTTTTTATACTGTACATCCGTATTCACCCTCTGTCTAAAACACTCTGTTTGAGCTACATAATGCACTAAAGGAAAGGGAAAAAACAGAACTGCATAAAAGGTCTCCTTTAATTCAGGGACATTATGAGGAATTCAGCAGGTACAGCTCTGGGCAATCTGGCATAGGTATTAGGTTGCACAATGCAACAAACAGTTCCAATTAGAACTCTTAAGGCTATTTTCTGAACAACAGAAGAGCAGTAGTGAACATTAAATGAAAGCAGAAGTTAAAAGTGTCAGCTGAGTGTCAGCAAAAAGTCAAAGCTATCACTTCAGAAAGGTCAGTGCAACACAGAGAATGCTGTTCAGCCCTCATTAGAGGTGAACACTACACCTTCGTAATGCACAAACCTCAGATGCATATGTTCTAAATAACTGCAATACAGTGCCATGTGCGTGTATAGCCACAAGGAAGAAAATATACTATTCATATATTCACTCACATTCAGTGAGCAGTGTTGATTTAATTGCCTTGATTTGTAGGAAATCATCGCCAGCAAAGTTGTTCCACTGTGTTTCAAAGCCCACACGCAAAAAGCTGCAGCAGACCCGTTACATTAGAGACCTACAGTTCTACATTATTGGTGACATCTACTCCGATTACATGTAATTTCCCTGACAAACAACAGGTAGAGCAACTGTGCATCTATATGAATAATTCATAGAGGCTTACGGAGGAGGAAAACTATTCAAACACCGCAATCATTCCTGTACATGCAGATAACGGAACTGCACGTGTGGAGAGAAAAAGGAAGGAAGAAAAAAACGTACAGAGAAACTACTAAGCACATGAGAGGCTCTTCAGCCAGGGAATAACATCAAAGCCTCCGCAGCCGTCCGTATCTCCAGACAGAGAGAAGCCACTCTCCTTTTATCTGTAAATCTTTGAAGGCAAGATTACGGCCGGCCCGCCATCGTAAAAACCCACTTGCTCCCAGCACCTGATTTTTGCACACTCCTGCAGAATTTTGTGCCACACCAGGACAACGACCTTCCTTGGAATGTAACATAAGGTACGTTATACGCTGTTTCTAACATATAAATGCCAGATATGAAGCATGTATGTGTGTAGGCTACATATCACACTGCTGGAGAGCTCTGGTCTTGACCCCCAGGGTTCACGAGAGACTCCTGTAGATGTCTCTTGGTGATAAGAAGCTGATTTAGATTGGTAATAAAGCAGAAACTGAGGTTCTTCCCGTTCTGTACTCCTGCTTATATGGTTATATGGCATGATGCTGGCAGGTCACAGTGTAAGTCTTTATAACTGGATTTTTGTGCTTTGATGATTTTGTAGCTCAAGCAGTCTGTTTACACAACACACTGTAATACACAGCTGTACAGGACAGAGGCTGTACTTTCTAGGAAAACAGCCGTTAAGCACAAGTCATTATTTTTCAGGAGATATGAACCACAAAAGTGTGCTTCCTGAGGAAAACGCAGAGTGACTGCACCGCTTAAACTTGCTAAAATATTGCTATATTGTTGCTAAGGTATCCCAGGTAGTTGCTAGTGTTGCTAGGTTGTTGCTATGCTATCACAAGTGATTGATAGAGTATTGCTAGGTGGTTGCTATAGAGTCTCAGATAGTTGTTATGGTGTTGTTAGGTGAGAGGTGGTTGCTATGGTATACCACACAGTTGCTAGTATGTTCTTAGGCAGTTGCTATCATGTCACAGATAGCTGCTAGAGTTCCTAGGCTAAATGGTTGCTATGGTGTCAAAGGTAGTTGCTATGGTGTTGCTAGGTGGTTGCTATGCTATCCCTGGCAGTTGCTAGGGTATTGCTAGGTGGTTGCTGTGATGTCCCAGGTGCTTGCCAGGTGGTTGCTATGGCATCTCAGATGATCGATAGGGCGTTGATAGGTGGTTGATATGCTGTCCGTGGTGGTTGCTAGGGTATTGCTAGGTGGTTGAATGGTGTCACAAATAGTAGCTACGGTACTGCTAAGTAGTTGCTATGGTATTCCAGATGGTTGTTAGCATGTTCCTAAAGAGTTGCTATGGCATCACAGATAGCTGCTAGTGTTGCTAGGCAGTTGCTATGGTGTCACAGATTGTTGTTATAGTGTTGCTAGTTGGTTGCTATGGTTGCTATGATATCCCTGATGTTTGCTAGGCAGGTGCTGGTGGTTGCTATTATATCCTATATAGTTAATATGATGCTGCTTTGCAGAGAGCAATCACTAATAATACATTTACATTAAAAACGGAGAAAGTCAAGGAAAAACTGACAGATGTAGAGAAAGAAAAGGAGTCTCACAATAACCACGCAAGCCCTGGCAGGCCACCAACACTGTCACCATCTGATAAATGGTATTCAAGCTCCACTCGTACTAATCTGAAAACATCCACAGGTGCTTGTGTCCATCCTTCCACTGTGAGACAACAACTCAGCACTATGGATCTGAAAGGATGTGTAGCTATTTAAGAAGCCCTCGCTGAGAACAGGAGACACATCAAACAAGGAAGCTGCTGGTGTTCTCAGAAAAACGGACTGAACACTGCAGAGTTCAGGCCTCAAAACCACTGTTTGGAATTATTTGTATTGTGAGAAGCAACAAATGCAGCCAACTTCCAAGACTGAACGAGGTGTGGAAAATATCCCTGCATATTCTTCTGAAAGTTGAAAATGTGATGTTATGTGTAGTTGCTGATGTATCTGTGTGATTTTCTGTTAAACATATATTTTCTATTTTATTCCTGACAATGAAAATTGTCTGAACATGTACTTGTACCTAAATGCTGTTTTGACTTGACATGAAATAAATGAAGGGTCATTTCTGACCTGAGCTCCGCATATTTGTAATAAAGACATGGTTACAATTCTCTCCGAAATTAATATACAGTCATCATCAAAAGAATAGTTGCGCTCAGGAGCAAGTGTGGGATTGCAAGGCTATTGGGAAGGAAGATAAAGGTTACCAGAAACCATAAATGATGATAAATTTAGACTGATATGGGCAATATTTATTGAGCTACACATACAGAAGCAGAGACTCTCAGTATGGTGTCGGGTTGCCATGTTTGCTAACGCGACATGGATATGTCTCACCATGGAGTTATAGAGGTGTCCTGTGATAATCCATTCCATGCAGCTTGAATATTCTCACACAGTTCCTGTAGATTTTGCGGTACGGGTGGAGGTGGAGTGATACCAGGGCTTGATACGTGATGCGTGACAACAAATCTTGGCACTGACCACGGTGCCTTCACACCAGATTTGTTGGTCGTCAGCACTCAGCACTGAAGATGACCCGCTGCCATCCCGAGTCACTCCATGACAGCCTGGCACAACACCATTGCAGTCTTTGGCAATGTTGACGTGGTGTTAAGGACAGTTGCCGTAACGGCCTGCGTGCATGTAGTCCTGCATCGTGCAGCCGTAACAGGATGACACTGCTCACTGAATGTCCACAATTGTGGCTGTTGGGTCAGTGGGGTACGGCGATAAGGCCCATCCTTACTTACTTCACATGTGTGGCCGAGGGTGAAACTTAAATCATTTGCGTGTCTCACAATGTCAAACCTACCCACCAAGTTTCATTCTTGTCAGTTGATTACTTCTGGGTGAAACTATTTGCACAACTATTCTTCTTATGATGAGTGTATAACTTTCACCTACGTTTCTCATCAAAGTACTTCACAACACTGATTTAACAACAAAACAATAAAACAACAACAACAACAAAACGCAACATCAAATAATAAAAACATCAAAGCAATATGACACTGAAATGTTCTTTAAAGAATGTCACTTTCAGTGGAGCCCAGTGTCTGACCCTAAGATGGTCAGCAACAACACAAGAGATCAAAATGTAATGGACACAAATAGGAAACCACACCAAAAAACAGAGCTAAAATAAAAGAAGTCAAGCTCTGAAAGAAAGAGGTCAGGGTATATGTGTCACTGTTTGAGTGTGTTTGTGTTGTGTATGCCTTCTCACTCCCTCAGGCTTGTTTACTAGACTGTCAAATCTAAACAGACTGAAAAGGAAACTGTCACAACAGCCCGTCCATTCTCGAACACCGTTTGGTCAACTGCTGAGATCGAAGGTCACTAAAGCCGCGGCGTGCCACTTGAGGAGGCAGCATGCATGCTGATGGCACTATGATTCGGTCCGACAGGCTCTGCCAGCCCAGTGAGAGGGCATTATGCACAGGAGGCATGAAGCTTAAGCAAACAGCAGTGGTGAGCAGCATGGCTGGACTTTAGTGCTGCTGATATAACATGACTGAGGTAACCTTTCTCTCTCTTCATGAATGCCAAAAGAAGAACCTCATTTACTTTAATGTAAGAGGCTGAGAAGAATCCACAGTCTTCTGCTCACTCTAAGCATAGTCAATCAGCAAAGTCTTGTTTGGTGTCTGAAGTTTGCTTCTTTAGTTTCACCATGGAGCTTCAAAGCAGCAAGCAGTGAAAGCTTAAATCCGACCAATTAGCATTGTGCAAAACGTCTGCCTGAATCACCATGCTTGACTCAAACTGAGTTGAGTTGCTTAGAAATCAGTACCTAATTCTTTGAGAGATCAAGCTCCAATCTTGCCTCAGATCTGAACAAATCTACAGGTGTTTCTGACCATCCATCTACTGTGAGAATGCAACTCAACACTATGAGTCTAAAAGCATTTGTAGCTGGCAAAGAAGTCCTTCCTAAGAATAGGGATGGGCATTATGAGGATTTTACTGATACGAATATCGATGCAGATCCTGCTTATGGTGTTCTGACCACCCCAGAGTCCAGACATCAACATCACTGAATGTGTTTGAGATGACTTGGATTGTAAGAACCAGCTAATGCAACCCATTTCTAAGACTGAACTTTGGAGGTGAGGAAAAAATAAGCCAAGTAAGCAAGAACGGGCCTTATCACTGTACCTGTCTCAACAGTCACAATTGTGGACATTCAGCGAGCAGTGATGCCCTCCATGAGTCATCCTGCCAGCACCATTGGCAGATGGCTGCACGACGCAAGACTGCATGCACACAGAATGTTACAACAACTGCCCTTAACACCACGTCAACCTCGCCAAAGACTGCAATGGTGTCGTGCCAGACTGTCATGGAGTGACTAAGAATGGCAGCAGGTCATCTTCAGTGACAGACTGCTATTGTCTTAGTGGAGACAACCAATAAGTCTGTGTGTGTCAGCGCCAAGATGAACAGTTTGTTGTCACGCATCACATGTCCAGAAGGCCTGCTGTCACTCCACCTCCACCCCTACCGCAAAATCTGCAGGAACTGTGTGAGAATATTCAAGTTGCATGGGATGAATTATCACAGGACACCATTAGGAACCTCTAGAGCTCCATGCTGAGAGACACTACTTCTGTATGTGTAGCTCAATAAATATTGCCCATATCAGTCTAAATTTAATATCATTTATTGTTCCTGGTAACCTTTATCTTCCTTCTGAATAGCATTGCAATCCGACAGTTCCTTTTGGGTGCAACTATTCTTTTGTGCATATTCTGTAATAATTTTTTTACAAAAAGAAAAAAAAACGCTGGTCAACCGATGAAATCGAAGGTCACTAAAGCCGTAGTGTGATGGCACTATGATTCTAAACAAATGCTAAAAAATTAACCTGTCCCTGATGACCATTTTGACTGGAAATTAAATGAAGGGTTTTACCAATGGACAAAAGTACCTTCGCTAGCTCAAACATGGTAGGAGCTGCCGTAAAGCCAGAATATTGCTTTGTTAGTACTTTTGTCCCCTTTTATAGCTCACAGTTGGACATGCAATGTCTTAAAACACAGAATCAAGTCTATTTGAGATGATTTAAAGCTTGATGCAGTCTGGGTGGGTAAAAAATGTAATTATATGTCAGATATGTCGGCCTCACAGCTTCAGAGCCAAACTAAAGAAGCAAACTTCAAATACATCTCACTTAGGAAACTGTTTAAACCAGCTTTAGCCAGATCTCTGCTTCAAAAAAGACTGAGAGCATGTTCTTCAAATACGTAGGGCTGCATGTCCAAAATTACATGCTGTTGTTCCCCCCTCTCTCTCCACCTTTCTCCAATTCTCTCCCATTTCTGCCTCTCGCTCACAACTGTGCAACCATGGCAACTTGCGTTTGGAGACCTTGGACAAGGTGTGCGCGTGCCGGCTGAAAGTCAAGGCCGAAGTGAGGGCATAGACTCTACCAGACAATAGAGCTGCTCCCACTCCCCGCCCCGTCTGAGTGGTCTGGAAACATCTCTCTGTGAATATGTATACTGGCCACAGGCAATCTGTCGAACAATATTTAAAGCGTGCTTATTTGTCGCTTGCGTTTTATTTGCATAATGGCGCACGCATTACTTCAAAGGATTACTGAATGAGTAAATGTACAAAACAATATCCACTTCAGAAAGTGACAAATGAGAGCGGCGCACGGGACGTGCCCTATCCTGTCGGTCAATCCAAACTACAGTCTTTTTTCTTTTTTGTTAAAAGCAACACACACATACCAGCTAATAGTAAGTGTTACAACACATATTAATATTCATCTGCTCTGATTTGGGGAATGTGATACAGTTTGAACTATGAATCAAATACATTTAGATGTCAGGAGACTAGCAATACTACATATAAGAGGATGGTTTACCCTTTCCTTTTTTTTCAACACAAAAAGCCAAAATAAATAATGGAACCAACCGGCACACCTGTTGTAAACATGCTCACTACAGCAGATCCACAGTAGTCTCTAGCAACAGCAGCCGACTAGGAAAACCTTCTGATAATCTAGCTTGAAGGCGGGAGGAACATTTGAAAAACATACAACTGCTTTGGGGTGGATTTTCAGGGTCAGCTCCATGTAGAAGTGAATTCTGGGGTGTGGCATGAAAAGCTGCACTGTGCACTCCACCCTCCCCCAATTGGAGAACGATACGCTTGTTGATGTAGGTGCTGTTTAGTTAGTGGAACGTGTGTATGTGTTGGTTGTGTGTTTTCGTGCTTATAGGGTGTGTAATGTGTGTATGCGTTGGTTGTGTGTCTTTGTGCTTATAGGGTGTGTAATGTGTGTATGTATTGGTTGTGTGTTTTCGTGCTTATAGGGCGTGTAATGTGTGTATGCGTTGGTTGTGTGTTTTCGTGCTTATAGCGTGTGGAATGTGTGTATGTGTTGGTTGTGTGTTTTCGTGCTTATAGGGTGTGGAATGTGTGTATGTGTTGGTTGTGTGTTTTCGTGCTTATAGGGTGTGGAATGTGTGTATGTGTTGGTTGTGTGTCTTTGTGCTTATAGGGTGTGTAATGTGTGTATGTATTGGTTGTGTGTTTTGTGCTTATAGGGTGCGTAAGGTGTGTATGTGTTGGTTGTGTGTTTTCGTGCTTATAGGGTGTGTAATGTGTGTGTATATGTTGGTTGTGTGTCTTTGTGCTTATAGGGTGTGTAATGTGCGTATGTATTGGTTGTGTGTTTTGTGCTTATAGGGTGTGTAATGTGTGTATGTGTTGGTTGTGTGTTTTTGTGCTTATAGGGTGTGTAATGTGTGTATGTGTTGGTTGTGTGTTTTCGTGCTTATAGGGTGTGGAATGTGTGTATGTGTTGGTTGTGTGTTTTCGTGCTTATAGGGCGTGTAATGTGTGTATGTGTTGGTTTTGTGTTTTGTGCTTATAGCGTGTGGAATGTGTGTATGTGTTGGTTGTGTGTTTTCGTGCTTATAGGGCGTGTAATGTGTGTATGTGTTGGTTGTGTGTTCTCGTGCTTATAGGGTGTGTAATGTGTGTATGTGTTGGTTGTGTGTTCTCGTGCTTATAGCGTGTGGAATGTGTGTATGTGTTGGTTGTGTGTTTTCGTGCTTATAGGGTGTGTAATGTGTGTATGTGTTGGTTGTGTGTTTTGTGCTTATAGCGTGTGGAATGTGTGTATGTGTTGGTTGTGTGTTTTCGTGCTTATAGGGCGTGTAATGTGTGTATGTATTGGTTGTGTGTTTTCGTGCTTATAGGGCGTGTAATGTGTGTATGTATTGGTTGTGTGTTTTCGTGCTTATAGGGTGTGTAAGGTGTGTATGTGTTGGTTTTGTGTTTTCGTGCTTATAGGGTGTGTTATGTGTGTATGTGTTGGTTGTGTGTTTTGTGCTTATAGCGTGTGGAATGTGTGTATGTGTTGGTTGTGTGTTTTCGTGCTTATAGGGCGTGTAATGTGTGTATGTGTTGGTTTTGTGTTTTCGTGCTTATAGGGTGTGTTATGTGTGTATGTGTTGGTTGTGTGTTTTGTGCTTATAGCGTGTGGAATGTGTGTATGTGTTGGTTGTGTGTTTTCGTGCTTATAGGGCGTGTAATGTGTGTATGTATTGGTTTTGTGTTTTCGTGCTTATAGGGCGTGTAATGTGTGTATGTGTTGGTTGTGTGTTTTGTGCTTATAGCGTGTGGAATGTGTGTATGTGTTGGTTGTGTGTTTTCGTGCTTATAGGGTGTGTAATGTGTGTATGTATTGGTTTTGTGTTTTTGTGCTTATGGGTTGTGGGTGTTTTGTGTTGGGGGTTAGCCATCCTGGAGTAGAAGTAGATGGCTAATGTTCCCCTCCCCCGTGAGTCAGGCTGTGTTCATGTGCCTTTTCTGCTGGTGTCAATAAAAGAGCATTTATCATGGCAGGGATTATGGCTACTCCCATGTCTCTGTCTATGCCAACACATATGTATGTATCTATGTATATATGCTACAAGAAGGCTGAAGGTGTTGTTCTCTATTCTCCAGAGGTTTCTCACCTTTTTCCTTGTGCTCCGCTTTTTTAAGGTTGAAAACACTTCATGACCCCTCCCCTTTCCATCTCCCACCACTACGAGTAATTATTGCCTACAGTCCTTAGCTAGCACTTTAGCCTTGCCCTGAAAAAGTGCTTCAGGTTTAGGACATTTAAATTATTTTTCATTTCAATCAAGGTCCTCCCCCAGTTATAACCTCAACCAGTCGGGCCCCCCCAGTTACAAGCTCAACCAGTAGAAATTCAGAATCGATGTAAAGATGCAGTCACAGACTTCTGCCTCTTTGTTTCCTTTGTGGCAGTACAGCAAGCATCAGGTGAGTAAAAATCGGTCCAGATTTGAGGTGGTTTTGGAGGAAATGTAATGCATTCCATTCACACATAAATACACTTTTCATGATATGGCCATTTTGCCAGCTACTCTTCAAAATGACTTTATTTATAAAATGATTTTTAATTATTATTCGTTTTATAGGGTATATATCTTTTTAGCATCACTCTTGGGGCCCCCTGCCCCAGTACCATTTTGAGATCTGAAGGGGGTTGCTGCCCCCAGGGTAAGGAACTTTCGGATTACTCAAATGAGAAAAATGACACATCAGATGAGGCGGACAAAAGATTAAAGCTGAAAGTAGCAGTCTATAGCGACTATAGACCCACCTCACCTCAGTTTATCCTCTTTTTGCTGGCTGAAAGAGTACAGATTTTTGAGTCCATATTGTTCTGAATAAAGACAGAAACTCTTTTTTCTTTAGGATTTTGCTAGGTTACACTAATGTTACATTAACGTTAGCTTGTTCATACTGATTAGCCTATAGATCAATGACTGCTCACAGTCAGGATTGGTTGACACCACAGGGATTCCCAGTGGCTATGTGATGAATTGCCATAATGCATGCTGGGTATAGTAGAGATCACTGAAGTCATAAATTCTGTCAAACTGATGAGACTGATGAAAAAAATAATTCTGCACCACAGAATACTGGTTTGACAACCCAAATGCTTCATTTTCCATCGTTCATTTTTCCCCCCCGGTTCAATAATGTACTATGTCAGTATGCAAAAACCACAATACATATTCTATGAAGGTATTTATTTATTGTTACACCCCTGTAAAACTAATGAAAACTAAATTGAGACCAAACAAGACATGCAAGTAAATTCACTATCTGCAGTCCAGCTAACAGATAATTGTATTTTCCCCGTGTGTTTAATGGCCACAGTGATTTACAGTGTGCAGTGGTGAAGATGGTGAACCTCTGTATGCTGGTCAGAAAGGCACCTGTCATCAATAAGCTAATTATATGCATGGTCACACAACAATTAGTGTGTCTAACACTTCTAAGCAACTCATTCTATTCACAGACACACAGTCTCATCCTTCAACACACACATTCCTGTCTGTGTCTATATGAGCAATTGTCAGTCCTTTAGCTATTCATTTGGACGCAAATGAGGACGTGTGATCTATTACACTGGTTTGTTGCTAATCAGCCCATTTTGTAAAACTGCTCCATTGCTTTTGGGTGAGAACCAGGCTGGGAAATATTCAGAGCGAATCTGTTTTAAGGGCAGCTGACATTTGAACATCTGGTTTCATTTTTGACAGGTAATTAATAGTCCTGGCAATTCAGTTGATGATTCAGTCATTTCAGTTTCTTTTTCATGACATGCAGCTATTAAGCCTAAGATGAAGCCCATCTAGATCAGCTATCTTGTCTCGCAGCTCTCAAGTGACAATGCTCAAATAAACAAACATCACTCACTGCTGCCCTCTAAAGGAGTAATCATAGTTACAGCTCTTGTTGTTTCCCATGAAGACGCATGAAGTGTCACAACATATGTGTTGTCTGCTTTCCTGTGTATTCAGTTTGTTGTGATGTAATAATCTGATTATAACTTGTCAGACTAACCATTTGTAATCAACTCAAATAATTGCAATTATATCCTTATTTCATAAATGCCATAATATATACCTGAAAAACACTAAATAATTGAAACAAAAATTATTAATAAAGCTGTTGCATACTGCAGTGATGACTTGCAGTAAGATAAAATACAATTACAATTATATACTGAAAACAGGATTCATGTACATGTGCAGGCGTAGAACAAAATGTGTCTTGATTTAGACTGAACAGACAGAACTGGGTACTCATGATTTACAGGGTTTAAAGACAGTGAAATAAAACAGGCATCAATATGGCGCTATGAGTTTGCATGTTCTCCCCATGTTTCCTACAGGTGCTCCGGTTTCCTCCCAAAGTCCAGAGACATGCAGTCAGGTGAACTGGAGATGCTAAATTGCTCCCCTAGGTGTGAATGTGTGGGTGCAAATGTGTATGTTTGTGTGTCTGCCCTGGGGTGGCCTGTCCAGGGTGTGTCCTTCCTCATGTCCTATAAGCACCGGGATAGGCTCCGGCATCTCCCACAAGCCAGAAAGATAAGCAGCTTAGAAAATGATTGAATGCACAGCATAGATAAAATAAAAAGAATATATATATATATATATATATATATATATATATATATATATAACACACGTGTATATCTGATCTCCTTTTTTTTAATCATAAGTTCAGCATGTGGCTTGTGCTTCCATGCAGCCATTTTTTTACTGCTGTTATTAAAGAAATTGTCCAAGCATATGTTGTAATCTGCCATATGTGATTAGTCACAAAATTGTCACTCAGTTTCCGTGCACGTTCTAGTTCCTATGGTCCAATAGAAATGGTCCACAATTAACTGGAATACAGTCTTGGTAGCACTTTACATTAAGTGTTGACTAATTATAATGAAGTAGTGCTTTAGTTAACATGAAGTAATACATTAGTTAACATGAAGTAATACATTAGTTAACATGAAGTAATACATTAGTTAACATGAAGTAATACACTAACAATGATTAACTAATGTGAAGTAACCATGTAACAACTGTTACCTGTTCTATTTAACATGTAAACATGTAGTTGTTACACGTTTACTTAACATTAGCATTGTAACCATTGTTCATGTATTATTTCAGGTTAACTAATGTTTTACTAAATATTAACTTAATACTTTACTTCATTATAGTTAGTCAACACTTAATGCAAAGTGATACCACAATATCTTCATGTTAACTTACATCAAAAAAAAAAAAGTTTTTGCAGCAACAAAATGCATGATGGACAAAAGTGGATTTGGGGTTTTCCAGTTTTGTACACGACACGGGCAGAATGCGTCCAGTTTGCACCTGGAGCTACTGTACAAGGCTTAGTACACAGACCCTGAGTGCTTTTCAAGTGTCAGCACATTTGTCACTCTGTGTAGAAACAGATCTTGTAAATGTATCATTGCCCTTCTGAATTTGGTGTACAATGAAAAAGGTGTTATCCATCACAGAACACTTGACTGACCAGAGCAAGGCTTTTAAATAGGAAGTGATATAAACAAAGCCTTTCAGCGCCATGCAGTAAAACTATATTCCTCCAGTAGTCAGCATAACTATCCAGTGTAATGATGTCTAATGGTACTGTGCTATAAAATACCAAATCATTGGGCATTTTTTAAAGTATCTTAAAGTATCTTAAAGTAGCTACACAACTACGTAAAACAATAAACTATATTGCTGATTAAACCACAAAAACCAGAGAGATAAAAAGTAAACAACTTATTATTCAGTGCCTTTGCTTTACACTTAATATCTTCTAAAGGTAAAAGGATTACCGTAAGGCTTAACATTACCCTTAAACGTCAGAGCAAGTCCTTGTTTCTAGAATATAGGATATAGCCATCTAATATCTTGCCTTAGTAATATCACTATGTGATGCATTACTATAAAGTGTTCTCCTGGAGGGCATCCATTTGCTAGATCCATGGCAGCCCAGCTGAGCTCAGACTTCACCCATTTGGATTTCACACGCCGTAAGACGATTAAGTCCAGGCATTGATCGATGACATTTCACCACATTACGCTATGCTGCTTTACACGCCTCTGCAAACTCAATGGGCAGTGAGAACGCTATGTGCTGACAGGATCGCCAGAAGCTAGTGAGAACGCCACACCAGGTTTGTTGGGAGCGAGGTTTCTTGGGGAGAGTTTAAGGAACTGTGACACGGTGTCAGGAGCCACGCAGGCCAGCCCAGGCTGAATCAATGACTGCCTTCCGGACATGCATGCTTCGAACACGTGCGGCTGCATCCCATAGACGAAGGAAAAGCAGAGCTGGGCTTACCTGAGGAAGAAGGAGGCTGCTGAGCTGCCTTGAGAGGCAGGTGGCGATAGTGGGTAGCCCTGGTTAGCATGCCTACGCCCTGACGGACAGACTGTAGGAAGAGCACTTGCCGGGGTAGACCTGGAAGCTTCAGACTGGAAACTGTCCTTGTTCAGAGTCACACTCTGTAGGAAAGAAGTACAGAAATAAGTAATTTACAGGCTTTTTACAGTGATTTAGCTGTTAACCAAATGGGTTAACGTTGCTGTTGTGAAGTGGTCTTTGCAAAACATGGTGATGCATGATGATATCGCATTCATATTCATGTGGGCATATCATTGATTTTATTGATATTTGCAACTGATATTTGAGTCATTGCGCTACAGTGTTTGCATTTTATTCATTTTGCTGCATTTGAAAGTCCATAAATGTTACATTCTTGTGTAATGCCAAACCAGGTGCATCTAATTCCAATGTCTACATTTCATTTGGCATCTGTATTGGTGTACATGAAAAGCACTGGACATCTGCATTAGCACATTTTTGGTATATCCCTAAATTATTCTTATTCTTATTCTTCTTCTTATTATTATTATTTGTCCATGAATTAGTAATTATTATTATGATGCTGTCGATCACATGATGTCTTTAGTTTGCTCCTTTAGTTTTGCACTGGAGCTACTGGAGGCTAGTGTAGCTAACAAGTGATGAATGTCTATATCCCACTGTTACCATGCAAACTGCATCCCTTAATCTGCAACCACTAATCTCAAGTTGTTAGGATACTCGCCTGTATGATATACTGTTATCTATAATAATGGACAAATGTTAGGACAGAATTCATGTTCCAATATATTACTAATGTTAGCTTGCTTAGTTTAAATAATGCACAGTGTCAGTTGGCATTACTGAACAATTCAATGTAGTGAGGCAATGACATGATTTAGAGTTACCATTTCAGCAGTTTGCACAAGGCTGCTAGGCATCTATCAGGTTCCGTTGGTTCAGAGGTCTTTAAACCGGTTCTCAGGCCCCCCCAGACAATCCATATTTTGGCTACAACCTATCTTACAATGCATAAGGGTCGAGTAAAACATGAAGACCTCTGCATTAGTTGTTGCTTTAATAACTATAGTGTTAGTGCTATACTAAAAAAGCAGACTTTGAACATTATTGCCTGCCATGACCACATTTGACATAAGGCGAAATGTACATCTGACTTTTAGCTAAGCCATTACTTTAAGACAGAGGTCTTGCAGAGTTTGGTAGTTTTCCTACCCAAATACAACCACTAAACCTGGTAATAAGGATGTGAGGTGTTTCAGGTGTGCTGGACACTGGCCCTCTGGGACTGGAGTTGTGCACCTCTGTTTTCAGTACAACATTATCAGTACAACATAAAGTGTACTGCACAGAACGTTCAGACAACGCTACAGAAGAGTTTCAATGAAAGCAAGTCAAAGATCAAGTGCAGCACAGCCCAGAGCACTGAGCAGACACCCTACGGCAGAGAAGAGAAGAAGATGGCAATGCAGGCCGATCTGGTCCAGCTGTTCGAGCAACAGACTCGTTCGTGCTATAGATCCTTGGGGAATACCTGCTAAACTGGCAGGAACAGAAGAGGCAATGATCTGTGCAGGCTCAGTGGGCCCATCTCACCATCTGTAGCAGCCTTGTATTATCTTCCTTCACTACCAGTACGTGAGTGATCATACAGTTTATTGTTTGTAACTGCATTCGCTTTTGTCTTTTGCTAGTAAGGTGCTAATAAATCCCTGTATTTGATCGCCTAAGGCTAATTTGATTAGTGAAAGTGCTGCAGGTTTGCCCATCTCTGTCCAAACCTAAAAAGTCCAGTTCTACAGGCTGCTGTATTAGTAAGCAAGATCAACAAAAGCACAACGCAAAGGTTATCACTTCTAATCCCAAGGTTTTATACTAGTAAATATGCTATTAGCGCCACATGTACGTCATCACTGTCTGATGTCTTTGGGTTTATTACTCAACTCTACAGCCTCCCGGCTAACAGGATTATACACACAAATTCCTTAATCCACAGTAACAAAACTAAGATGAGTGCCAAATACAAACATGTGGTAGGATTTTCAGGATATTATCACTTGGCTGTTCCAGCATTAGGTTTTAGAATAACTGAACTGCTGTAAAAAATTGCATCACATTGACAATCATGAAGCAAACAAGAATCTCAAATATTGCTATATTATAACGTTTCACATCTGACAAAATCAACTTCCAGTCCAGCACAGACCACAAATTCAACAAGCTTAAGTGCAATTAAAATATGCATTTAAAATTTTGACTATATGGATCCTACATTTCATGGTTTATCCCATTTTTTGTGCTCAAAAATGTACCACTTTACCATAAAAAATACCTCCTGCCGTTTCAGCTCTTCAACGACAATAACTAAAGGATAGAGTAACTATTAAGTAAGGGTGTATAATATGGCAAAAACATAACATCACAGTATATGTATCACTATCATAGATGCCAAACACCACTGAGACACTAGATTATAGACACCCCTAAACCTAAAGAAAGGTGTTTGAATGAGCATCACATAGCTACTGAATAAGCACATTTATGCATCTCTGATCAGTCTTCTCCTTGTTTGAGCTGAAAGTTTAGAGGGACGGCCGGGTCTTGGTAGATTTGCAGTGGTCTGATACTCCTTCCATTTCAATATGATCGCTTGCACAGTGCTCCTTGACATGTTTAAATCTTTTTGTATCCAAATCCGGCTTTAAACTTCTCCACAACAGTATCTCAGACCTGCCTGGTGTGTTCCTTGGTCTTCATGATGCTCTCTGCGCTTTAAACAGAACTCTGAGACTATCACAGAGCAGGTGCATTTATACGGAGACTTGATTACACACAGGTGGATTCTATTTATCATCATCAGTCATTTAGGTCAACATTGGATCATTCAGAGATCCTCACTGAACCTCTGGAGTGAGTTTGCTGCACTGAAAGTAAAGGGGCCGAATAATATTGCACGCCCCACTTTTCAGTTTTTTATTTCTAAAAAAAGTTTAAAATATCCAATAAATTTCGTTCCACTTCACGATTGTGTCCCACTTGTTGTTGATTCTTCACAAAAAAATTACAATTTCATATCTTTATGTTTGAAGCCTGAAATGTGGCAAAAGGTTGAAAAGTTCAAGGGGGCCGAATACTTTTGCTAGGCACTGTAGATAAATTCACATGAAGCAATTGCAATCCAAATTGTGACATAATTTGATTTATCATTGAAACATGGCAAACAATTTCCTTCAACTTAATACAAATAAGTTGATCCTGCTACTTGGACCCAAAGCATAGAGATATAAACTCTCTCAATTTGTCCTGAACTTAGATGGCCACACTAATACTCCAAGCTCCACTCTAAAAAATCGATGTGTCATCTTTGATACCAGTATTACACACAGTACACGTGTTTGTAACATTGTTAAGACAGCATTCTTCCATTTGCGTAACATCACTAAACTACACAATATCTTATCCTTAAAAAATGTGGAAAAGCTGGTGCATGCCTTTATAACCTCTAGGCTGGATTATTGTAACACACTTTTAGCCAGATACTCAAAAAAGGCTCTACATAAGCTCCAGCTGGTCCAGAATGCAGCTGATAGAGTCCTTACAAGAATAAAAAAATATGATCACATATCCCCAATATTGTCCTCATTACACTGGCTACCTGTTAAATTTTGTGTTGAGTACAAGATTGTACTCTTAACGTATAAATCATTAACTATCCTGGCCCCGCAGTATCTTAGTGAATTACTTCAGTCATACAAACCCATACGTGTGGTCCGCTCACAAAATAACAGCCTACTGACAGTCCCTAGAATTAGCTTTTTTTTGTGTAGCCCCAAAATCATCTCCCTTTCTCCGTTCGGGACTCAGAGACACTCTCTACATTTAAAACTGGACTCGAAACTTACTTGTTTGCACAAGCATTTGGCTGATATCATCTGTTTACCACTACAATTTCTCTTACCTTTCTTTACAAATGGACTAAATATACATACTGTTTTCCTCTCTCCTGCCCTCTCATCTGTCTTCTCTATGAGCTGACTGACCCTGGTGGATAACACAGAGGAGCTACCAGTGCCGAGGAATTTTCTCCAAGATTCTCAGAATTACACGCACTCAACACTCTAATTCTTTCTCTTGCTCTCTCGCCACACTCCCTTTTCTCTCTATATTGAGCCCAGGAGTGACATTTCTCCCGAGTGATCACATGGGAGTCTCCAGAGCTGCTAGAGTCACCATCGCCAACGTGGGTCTCCTGCCCTGGTTCTCCAGCTCATCACCCAGCATGACTACAACGACTACAATGACCACAATAGAAGCGCCAGCATCTGGCTCTGATCATGAACTCAATCTCTCACTTAAACAGAGAACCTATGGGTTGGCTCTACCTTTGCAATACTACCTCCTGGATTAATCAGAATGTATCTAATAGATGTTCCAAGGTCCTTTTCCTGTTTGTTCTGTCTTTCTCTCTTCATCCAGGATCAACCTGAGGAGGATGGGTTCCCCCCTCGAGCCTGGTTCCTCTCAAGGTTTCTTCCTAAACTCTAAGGGAGTTTTTCCTTGCCACTGTTGCCTCTGGCTTGCTCATGGGGGGCTTGGACCCGGATTTACTTTTCTACATCTATGCATGGACTCCTTTGTTTTTGTTTTCCTTTATATAAACTGCTTTTCTGTGAAGCTGCTTTGAGACAACATTAGGTGTAAAAATAAATATTGATTGATTGATTGAAAACACTAAATATCATCATATCATCATAAATATCATCATGCTGCCCAATCAATTAATTCTGAGCTTTCCATCAATACCACATTTGTATTCATAAAAGGAAATAAGCTTACCGGACTAAAAAACTGGTCACCTGTGACTGAAGCGTACCTAATAGCGCATAATATCTCCACAAGCACAAATAACAACTGTGGTTCCATTTGGCATGGACTGGACGTTTCTGGATGTAGGCCACAGCAATGTTCAGCCACTCTTGCATCAAAGAATTGCACAGTTGGGCCAGATTTGGTGGATGCCTTCTCAGGCACAACTCTGAGGAGAATTTTCTGTAGACTGGGATTTACTGGGGTCTGCTGCTGGTAGACCCGTATGACCATACGCTTCCATACACATGCAAATTCAGCTACTTCCTTCACACTATGTCCTTTGCCACACCCAAATGCAATTACTCCTTTTTGCCACTCATTAACATCTGCTTTGGAGCCATTCTCCACACATGGAACAAGACATTCAGTGCACTGTACCACCTCTTCTCAATCTATGAATCCCATCACTCACACCCCGCAGGTATTTATAGCCTCATCATCCTCATGCAGCACCATCTGCAGGAGTCTGAAGTTACTACCACCTTAAACATGTAAGGTGACTATTTTTTTGACTATTCATTTTATTTTTGTCTTGGTGAGCTTACTTACTATATAATATAACAAAGAGTAATTGCTGTGCATACAGTCTTGTTGTGTAGAAAGAGATACAACATGTTTTTCTCTTCACTTAAAAACAAACTCAGCAGATCAGATTTAAACCTGTTGATGAAGAATTCAAACTAAATGGGTTTTGTAAAAATGTGGATATTGTTACTCTTTAACATTTAATTAACTGTCAGCCCTGATGTGCAGCAACGTCTTGAAAGAATAAATCTGGAGGCTGTACTTCAGGATACTCATGCACGGCAGTTGGCAGTTGGCAGTTAAGCGTGCCAGAGTTTTCTCTCACTACCAATTAATATGCTGTCAGGAGAAACTATACTAATTTCTCATTCTGCCTTTTACGTTTAGAGCACAACACACCTGTCAGCAGCCACTGATAATCTACATCACTGCTTACATCTACAATAGATGACCCCTCCGATGATGTAATATGGCTGAACAGACGATTATGATTAACAGGTTCTGCTTTTTATAGCCTCTGAACTGTCAGTGCACCCCCACCCTGAGCTAAAATTACACATGTTAGAGTCAGAATGGTTTGCCCTAGATATAGACAGCATTTAGAGAGCATGTGACAAAACATGAAACACACAGAAAACATAAAGCATGCTCGCTGCATTCCTGCAGCAGGGAAACGGCAGAAATGAGCAGGCACGAAAGGGACGTGGGAATCAGAAAATTGGACGAGCTGTGAACTGCTGACAGCCTGACAGAGAGATAACGAGTGCAGACGAATCTCGCTTGCACACACGGTGGTAGAAATAGGGCCGCTGGCTCAAGAGAGCAGCATCTCTAACACCCAGCACAGCTGTACGCACTAATCCACTTCCCATCACACTCACAGTAATTACATCCTGATGTCAGAGTCCACCATTAGGGCCCAGCAGGGACACTGGGATGGACGTTTTCAGTTCAAAATGGAAGGCACGCTTTTTTTCCTCCTAATTAAGTTGAACTTGTGTTAAAGTGCTTCTAAAGGCCTGTGCACGAGACCACTACTGCGGATCGATAAAGGAAGGGCGCGGCGGGGGGTGGGGTGGGGGGGGGTTCATTTCAATTAACGTCAATAAGTCTGCATATTCATTATGGTAAAATAGGGTACGTAAAATCACACCACTGTCAACATTGTCAACTTTCAGCAAAGGCACTTTCTACTAAGTCACCAGCTCAAATGAATAAGCCTGTCACATGCTCTGTCTCATATGCGACAACTATTTGGGTGACGGATGGATCAGCACTGCAGTAACACTGCAGCTAGTGTGTGTTGTGCTGGCATGCGTGGATCAGACACAGCAGTGCTGTCCACCTACTGTCCACTCTACTAGATGTATGTACAGGTGGACTACAGTCTGTAATTGTAGAATGAAGGGCACCTGTGAGATACATGGAGTTGATAAAACAGATAAAGAGTGTAGAAACAAGTGGCCGGTCATGTGCACAGACACTGATGATCAGTCTCACTTTCTCACATTCTTTCGCTCACTCTCACTTTCCTGCTGCCTCTATTCCTAAACCCACACAAGAATACACAAGCAAACAGTCTCATTTGTCTGTAGCTGTGCTCCAGCAGATGGGATCTGAATCCAGGAACGTGGGGGGAAGTTTAAAAGGAGATTTCAGGAGTTAGAGCATTTGCAAAGACTTATGCCCTTTGGGTTTTACTGTACATTTATCTGCTCTTTCAGCCTACAGCAGTTTAGCCACAGCCATTCATACCAGAGTTATAAGGACTGATTTAGCCCCGACCGCTGTTTGAATGAGGTAAAGGACAGACATCAGAAGAAAGCTTGTTTACATATATTAGTCCTAAAGGCACAGTATCAAAACAGACGGATAAGCCCTTAAGAGGAAGTGTTTACACACTTATTTAACATAAGAATAATAAGGAATAATACGTCTTAGTATGCAAAAAATAAAAAATGTTAAGGGTTTAAGATTTTTTTTTTAATTGTCAACTAAATTAATTCTGAACATATGTGTGACATAAAATAAATGAAATAAAAATCTTATTCACACTTTCATTAATATGATCTAGAGAGTTATTATCGTCTAGTTCCTATGTACAATAGAAAGGGACAATATTCCTTTAGAGCAACAAAATAAAGCTGTTAGAATCACTTTTTTTCTGAGTGGAGCACAGGAGGACCCTAGTGTCCTTCACTGGGTCCAGGCAGTACCAGGTTAAGAGGGCAGCACAGCGCGGTTCTGCGTGTGCAGCCAAACAGACAACTGCCCCAGATGGATGTCAGGTGGCATTTTTTCACCCTGGGTGAGGCTGTGGTCCCATCTGTTGACAATTTGCAGTTTTGGCTCCCTTCACACATTCAAAGCAGGCTTGGCTCTGGTTCTTCAGTGGCCTAAATTAGATGGACTGCCAGTGGAGGCCTATTAGTTGACTGCAGGTGACACGCAGTCTTGAGGATGAATAGATAAGGCTCGTCCTCAATTGCAGGCAAACTGGGTTTGTATTCCGTTGCCAGTTTACAAGAAGAATTTAAAGGGATAGTTTATAAAAACATTAGAATTTTCCCCTATACCCAAAATGCAGTGTTGTTGCTTCTTCAGCTTTGCACTGGCAAAACAATGCTAATATAACTCACAAGCAAAGTTGGGGTGGCCAGTAAATGTAACATGGTACAAAGTACCATGTGAAGCAGTATATAGCAATAAGGTGCAGAGTGACATGGTACAGAGTAACCCAGTGCAGAGTAACAGGGTACAGACATTGCAGCAATGTGTTTACTTTTTCCTGTAACAGGTGTAACATACTGTAGTTTAAATTCTGGCGATCACATTATAGTTAGTGTCTTACTAAAATGTGACTTACATTACTTATTTGTCTCTAACACAGCAATACTAATTAGACATCATTAAATATAAGATAATTCTAGTCTTTCAAACAGCATTAGTCATTCTCGGTTTTAATCGGCAGGATTAGCTGTGTCTTGTTTAAAGGCAGGAACGCTGACGTCTGTTAAATGATGTGTGCTGTAACTGACTATTTCCTAACAAGAACTGTCTGAACAGACTATGTGGTTTCCGTTGTGCTTTCCAGATTTATTTGGGTTCTGGAGAGGAGCACAGAGGTAACTGAGTAATGTGTGTAAAGTTAATGTGTGTGAAGTAAAGTAAGTGATGTGTGAGCAGTAAGTGGGTCTTTATAATAGATTATATTTTTCTGATTGGTTCTTGGTTGTTTCGCTCATGCACAGAAAAAGGTGCACTCCACAGGCATATGCCAAACATGTGCATACGCCTGAACACGCAAACTCCGACAAGCACACACTCAAAAGAATTGCTTCATTCGAATTCATGGTGTCACGCCTCCAAACAACATCCAACTGGGCCTAAGAATTCTCCAAGGCTGAAATAACCTTGTGTTTTGTGCAGGCTGTGCTTCTCAAGGTCTAATTGCTTTTCAGTCCCTGTGAGATGGGGGCAAGAGAGCAGTCATTGTCTGCCTTTGATGCGAAGCCAAACAGCTCGCCTTCTCCTCAGCATTGGCTCAGTCCCTCCAAACGTGCAAAGGGTCGCTTCCATCTGTACACTTGTTGCCTTTTGACAGGACGAGAGGTGTGCCCACACGGAGTGAGGCAGCTATGACATGCACACTGCCAGAGATCCATTCATTATCAGTAATTGCTCACGGCACAAACTGGAACGTCACAGTTACTTCACACGTTGTTGTGTATTTCATGCAGGACGTTTTTGGGTATGCTTGACAATATAGATGCTGAAAAGGCAGGAATGTTGCTGCATTACCTTCTTAATCTTAACTCTTAAACCACCAGGGTTCATTCAGTTCTTTACTCTCCATATTACCTACATATTAGTTTCAAACAAGAGTGGCCGAAACAGGATTTTATGAGCCCCAGATAAAAAAAAAAAAGACTAAGTAGCAACATAAACCATCCTTTAAAGACATTAAGTGCTTGCTGTTGCCATGCCCTGCACTAATAGCCCTAGTGAAAAAGGTCCACCTGCATTGTCGGTAATAATAGCCACCAAATAATGTAAAGTGGCTACTGAACAATAAATCTTAGGATTAATGACTTAATAATAATCCTGCAGGTCAACAATACCTCACGCAGGTGGACAAGCATACGGTACACTTCTTGTGAACACTAGAATCCAAAGGATTCCCAGTGTCCATGAAAGCCCTGATGTTCTATCACAGGTTTTATTAACAGAGCAAGCGTGAAGAAATCAGAGCGATCTCTCCAAGCATTTCCAGTCAAAATGACAGTTTTAGCATTAGAAAAAGGCAGAACGTATATTATACAGAAAATGGCCTCAACAACTAAATTTAATATCTATATTTTCAGTATTTAGTGTGTCCCAATTACATGCCATCCCAAGACTCATCAGTCCTTTAATCCTTACTCCACATCTGCGATGTCCAGTTTTGGTGTTCTGAAGCAAGTTTTCTTCTTTTTAAATAATAATATAAAAAGAAACTTTATTTATATAGCACCTTTTATACATTCCAGTGCAGCTCAAATTGGATATTTGGATATATTTACTTCCTTTTCTCAGTGAGGGCTTCTTTCCAGCTACATACCCTTTCAAACCCATACCACTGAGTTGTGCTCTTACAGTGGAAGGATAGACAGAAACACCTTGCAAATCTCTCTAAGATGAAAGCTTTAAGTGCTGTTTATCTGATAGGGGTAGTTGCTGTGGTCTGCCAAGCCTTGAACGACTGTCCAAGTCCTATTATCTCCACATTTTTTATTTTTAATCCGATTTTAAAACATGTTAGTGTTGCTTCACTTATTTTCTTTTGGCTTTCTTAATGCAACTGAATTATCATATATCTAAGCTCATCAGAAATAAGTCCTTTAGCCAGTTTAGATACATGTGAGAAAGAAATGTGAAGGCAGTTAAGGTGTCTTTGGCTAGTGGCTTGTGTAAAAGTTAGTGTCTATTTGAAGGGGAACACAATGTTAGACTCCTTTGGGAAGAGCTTTTGTTTGAGGACAGGGCTGTATCTGAATGGCTTTAAGATCAGAATGATGGAGGAGATAAAGTGGCAGCATGGGCACAAGAGTAAAGAGTGGACAAATTAAATACTGATAGATTTACTCACTCATTCAGAACTGGCAATAAAATTCTTCCAAAAAAATGTTAGATTTACAAATATTTACAATGTGCTACGGCTGTAAAACAGTTGGAGTTACTAGGTTATGAAGGATAAATTAGGTCAACCAATTTACTACAGCCCCACCCTGAGGCAGAGCAGTACTGCAGGTCTAATTAGTTAAGAATATAGAAGAGACAGGAGCTTGCGGACAAAACAATGACCATTCCCTGTATTTATATTTGAGTGTCCTGATTTTTTCCTAACGGACAGCAAAACATCACAAGAAGTTTATTTTTTCGGGGACCCATAGACATTTAAGGGGTTCAAGAGGTTAATTAGGGGGTCCCACCACCAAGGACCCCCTGTAATTTGAACCATGTTTCTGACACTGTAAACTTAAAACCTAATTTTTATTAATACATTATTTTGACTGGAAATTGAAAATACTAAAGCATAGTCTGTGACTTTTACACTGTATTGTGCAACGATTTTCACTATTGTCACACTTGCCATGGAGAACTACTACAAAGTAGCATGGGAAAACAATTAACTTTTTTTCTACATATTCTACAACATTATGGTATAATAATGATGATGATTTCCTCATAAAAAAGATTTACAGATTAAATACATTAGAGATAATAACAGTTAGTGCAGCTAGAAATTACATTGGTATGGCTTTGATGGACTGTATAGACAGTAAGAGGCAGACTAAATGAATCTGTAAGTGCTGTGAGTTGGTTCAGTTTTGTTTAGGCTCTCTAGATAGCAGGTGCCAACTGCAAGTGTATTGCAGTATTTCAGGCCAGTCACCTCCTTTAGCTGCAGTGAAGTGCCTTTTCTTCACAGCAGTAACTATTTGGTGCAATCCCAAACGCACTCCTCATCAAAAGAATAGTTACACCCAGAAGGAAGTGTTGGATTGCAGTGCTATCGGGAAGGAAGATAAAGGTTACCAGGAACAATAAATGATGATATGAGGAATATTTATTGAGCTACACATACAGAAGTAGTGTCTCTCAGTATGGCGTCGGACCGCCATGTTTGCTAATGCAACACGCAAGACCTCATGACTCATGGAGGGCATTACTTGTCGCTGAATGACCGCAATCGTGGCTGTCAGGTCAGTCAGGTACAGCGATAAGGCCCGTCCTTTCTTCCATCACATGGGCGGCTGAGAGTGAAATCATTTACACGTGTCCCACAGTGTCAAACCTACCCACCAAGATTCATTCCTGTCAGTTGATTCCGTAAGAGTGTAACTATTTGTGCAACTATTTTTTTGATGATGAGTGTATATGTCCAGTTTCCTATAGGTTTACACTTTCTGTACTCTTTGGCTGAGAACACACTGCTGTGATTTCAAATATCTTACAGTGCAGTTGTTTGTATTTATAATACTTTACCAATAACTAAGGTGCTAGTAACTTTTTGGAACTTTCCACCTCTGAGCCCTACTTTGACCTGTAAACAATGAATACAAACCAAACTACATGAGTATATTCTCACCAGGCAAGTTTGTTCAACCTTAGCCATCACAGTTAGTGTCAGGGATAATCTATTGCTGCAATGAGGCAAAGAGGTCAGAGATAGCCATCCCAATGCTAATGCAGTAGCATGCCACATCAGGATGACTTAGCGCGCTATATCCTGAAGGGAAGGTCAAGTAGCCACCAGAAGGCCAATGGTACAGCATCTAATAGAAGCTAATTCATTAAATAATGATCCTTCACTAATGCTAAGTCAGTTAGCATGCCAAAGGAAATGCCTTTCATTAAAGACAATATGCTTAAAGCAACGACAGCCTTTTACATTCCAAGGAACTAAAACAACGTAAAAGAAGGGTCAATGGCAGGTGATCCATGGATGTTTCAATACTGCCACTCAAGCAATACTAATCCTATTGCTAATCATGAGGCCCCATTAAGGAATTCTCAAAGAGCTTCTTGCCTCTGTTCAGTTCAGCTGTGTTCTTGTTGGTATTAAGCATCCTCTGTGAATATTGTGGCTTTCTCCTTTTCAGTTTGTCTGTTCTACCATGTTTCATAGAGGATTGGTATGGCAGAGGAAGTTCAGGTGTTGACTGGCTGACTGGGGTTATATGTTTATATGCCTGCATCTTCTGTTTTTATTTTTGTTTTGTTTTGTTTAATGAACACATTTCATCCTGAACAGATGGTGTGTCACTCACAGCTGGAGATCCTGAAGGTTTGCTATGGTAGCCATTTGAACTCCCGAATATTTGAGCCTTGGCCCTGACCTAGAAGAAAGCTCTATAATGTGATTATATTCAATCCCATTAAACTTTTGATGAGGGTCTACCCTATAAAAACTACTGCTGAAATCCGCTCTGGATGAAACCATAAGCTAAATGTCTGAGCCATATTCACAGGGACAGAAAATGTGAATGGAATCATAAGCCATCAGGGTCTCTGCAATGAGGCTCTAAGAAGGCCTTGGTAGAATATAAAGCTTTATAAGGGCTCTGATTCATCTGGTCACAAAGGGGTCAGAGCACAAGTATTATAAACAAGATCTACTATATATAAATATATATTTTTTTTATTTTTATTTTATTAATGCATTCATCTTTTTTTGTTTGATATGACATATGCATGTATGGAAATATAAGCTCACCACACAAAAAATGAATCACCTAACATATTAACATATTTAAAGTGATAGTAACTTCAGGTTTCTGCAGATGCTGCTACACAAGGATGATGGGGCTATGAATAGCTGTGGGGTGAGTGATGGGATTCGTATAGTGAGAAGAGGTGGTACAGTGCAGTGAATGTCTCGTACCCTGTGTAGAAAATGGGTCCCAAAGCAGATGTTAATGATTGGCTAAAAGGAGTGATTGCATTTGGGTGAGCCAAAGACCATAGTGTGAAGGAAGTAGCTAAATTTGCAGGCGTTATACGGGTCTACCAGCAGCAGATCCTAGTAAATCCCAGTCTACAGGAAATTCCCCTCAGAATTGTGATTCACCAAATCTTGCCCAACTGCACAATTATTTGATGCAAGTAGGCTAGTTGGCTAGTCAGAGCTGTTTATTGGTGGTGATGGGAACCAGACATCCAAAGTGTTGAGCATCTCCAAAAGCTACCTCACATGGCTACAAATGCCTTACCCGATGCTTAACAACATGTTTAAGGATAGTTTTGAGATCAGTTGTACGATTTGAAATGTCTAATATGTATTAAATACTATATATAATATTAGCTCAATTTTGAGTAAAATACTGGCTACAGTTGCTGCATTATGTTTGCTGTTGTAAGGAGTATACTTCTGTATTTTAATTAGTTTATCAGCTACGTAATTTTGTGGTCCAGGTAACTGTGGAGTCAAAGTAAACAGTTTCAAATTACTGTTATTTACTGCTAATATGGCACAAAATAAACTAGCAGTCTTTCATTTAATGTGTTGCAATGTGTTAACAGAAAAGTGACCCAACTTATGCATTTAAATGTTAATGTAATTCTGCTCAACCTACTGCAGACTGATATTCTAACCCTTACCTGTGTGTATTGCGGCTGATTGACTCTACAGACTCTTGTTACGCTCCACACCCCCTCAAGATAGTGTTGAGCATGGACAGGTAGCGGAGTGACTGTGGCAAGGCAGGTTGGCTTGATGCCCATCCCAGCAGTCCCACTCTTGATCCAGCCCATTTCCCTGTGCTTCACTTCTGCTGCTGGCTCACCGTAAGACCTGGAGGGGTGTTGCCTGGCTGTGGCCTGTTTCGGCCAGTCCCAGGAAGGGTGTGGTGAGACAACACTGTGGGCAGCTGGGTGTAGTGAACGGAGGCCAGAAAATTGCCCAGGCTGCAGATCAGGCACGTCATTCAGTCCAAGCCCCAGAGCTGAGTGCAGGGCCAGACGCCTCAGCTGGTGCAGTGGAGTTCCACACACCTCACAGCAGCTCTCAGCACCACGTGGAGGCCATTCCACCGCTTGGAGCTTATCGAGGAGCAAGGCTGCAAAACCAGGGTCCTGCAAAGAGGAAAAGAAAACTCTCATTCATGCTGGAAAAGAATTAAAATTTAAGTGGAAACCATACTGACTCAATTTCTTTGCAAGTAATTAAACATCACTGTGCAGGAAAATATTCTCTGCATGACAATTATAGTTTTAATCACACCTGAAATTTTTAATTAAACTCAAATATTCTACCCTATTATGACCCACCTCAACTAGCATTATTATTTAAACCTAACTCTAGCCCCACAAATTCTGTCCAAACCCAACTGTAGCCAGACAGCATTCTGACCAAACCTGCGAATAACCAGAAACAATTCTCCAAGTGCACCCAGACAAAATTCTCTCCAAATCCGAGTGCAGCCAGAAAAAGTTGTCCACAGGTGATTAAAGCCAAATATAATTCTGCTCAAAGTGCAGCCAGACAAATTTTGTCCAAGTGTAGCCAGATGAAATTTTGCCCAACTCAGGTGCAGCTAGACAAAGTTCTGCCCAAACCCAAACGCAGCCAGACAAAATTTGCCATTTTCCAAGTTCAACCAGAAAAAAAATGCCCAAACTGGGCCCAAAGCTCAGTCAAATTCAGTCAGACCAAGGCCAGACAGAAGTCCCAAAAAGTGCTCAAACTCAAGCTCAAACAGACAAAATTGAGTCCAAACCCAAGTGCAACTAAACAAAACATCCAGACCTGACTGTAGACCAAATCTATCCAAAGCTGAATGTCGTCCAACAAGATTCTGTGCGGAAAAACAGTGTGTGGCGTATAGAGTAAGGCTTTTTAAATAACTGAGATTAAGGCACAATCAGGTGAACTTAACTATGTTTACCTGTCGCTTCTGTACTGTGTCAGCCCAAACAACAACAACAAGCAGCAAGACGCCCAATCACAGTCTGAATTCTGCCCAAATTGTAACTTCACTCTAACTTCACTCCGAAAACCTGACAATAAAGGTTCACTGACTTTGTAGATCTAAATGCCAATTACACAAATGAGGTTAGGGTGTCAGATTAAAGGTAATTTACAGTTAATAAAAGTAGGAAAGAAGATAAACAAAAGAGAAAACATAAAAGGGAAAAATTGTGGGCCAAGGAATCCTGCTCATCAGTTAATAAGTTTTAAATGTATACACAGGGCTTTCTCCGCACCTTACTTAAAACATAAAATGGGCAGGTTCCTACACTTTACTGCTCTATTTGTGCATTGTGATTAGTACATGTTGTCTGACATGCTGGAAATTTCAATTAACAAAAATTCCTCTCTTTGTTTATTAAATGATGATAGTTCTTACACATTTACAGTAGCTCAAAAACAATTGACATTTGCTTTAACTGCTGCTAAACAATGCTGTACATAATTGGTTCAGTCCCACAACAATGGATATTATTCTATCTTGATCTTGTCTCTCTTGAACAGACCACTGCAATATAGAATGGTGCTAAACCACTAACTGTATTGGCATGGGATCCGACTGCATCATCGCTCAAGAAGATACTATTAGCTGACTAGATAAATGCCGTTGGAGATTACCCTGTGTTAGACACATTCATGTGGTGCGATTGTGACTATGTTTATGCTGCATGAGAATGATTCATGAGAATGAGACTGCCCTTGCTTGCGTTTGTCTCCATTGCAGAGGCGTGTGGACTGTACTGCAATAAATGTAATAAAAAATTAATACTGAGTTCCATCAGGCTATGACAAATATTTTAGTCGATAATGAGAATATGAACTTGAAACCTGCCTTAGAGGACGAGCTGCAAAAAAAAAAAAAAAAACAACAAAAAAAACCTTTGTTGTTGTTGTTGTTGTTGTTTAGCTACTCTTTTAATTAGGAGAAGTGCAGTATGTTAGTGAAGCAATTTGGATTAGAAATGTTCTAATGCTTTTTAGATTAGATACTCTGATAGTGTGACTGGCATCACATGTTACCTGGAAACCGAGCACTGAAAAGTGTTTTATAGTTGAAAGCTCCCAGACAAAAAGGGATTTCCAAGCTTGTTTGAAGGTATATAGCATATTTAGATGGTGCTGTGCAGATATTCACAGAGACCTCTCGAGGCTTAACTTGATCCTAGTGTTGCAGAAGAGCAGATTTATAGCCGAGTGAGAGAAAGAAATTGAACAGCCATCACATCGACCCTCTAGCAATGATTTTGACTGTAAGCTTCTTCCCGTGATGAGAAAAGTCAGACAACGACAAAAGTAAATACACACTTTTGTGAAGGCAGTGAGGAAAGACTGATAGATATCCCATTCACCCTCTATAACTAGGCCATGAATATTTTTGAGAAAACAGTCAAAATCGTATACTTGCAAGTGCTATCAACACATCATGTTGACATGCACCCAGAAGGAAGTGTGGGATTGCAGTGCAATGGGAAGGAAGATAAAGGTTACCTGGAACAGTAAATGATGATAAATTTAGACTGATATGGGCAATATTTATTGAGCTACACATACAGAAGTAGTGTCTATCAGTATGGCGTCGGACCACCATGTTTGCTAACACAACATGCCGGACGTCTCAGCATGGAGTTGTAGAGGTTCCTAATGGTGTCCTGCGATAATCCATCCCATGCAGCTTCAATATTCTCACACAGTTCCTGCAGATTTTGCGGTAGTGGTGGAGGTGGAGTGACACCAGGCCTTCTGGACGTGTGACACGTGACAACAAACCGTTTATCTTACGGCTGGTCGTCTCCATCAAGACAAACGTGGGACTCGTCACTGAAGATGACCCGCTGCCATTCTGAGTCACTCCATGACAGTCTGGCAGGACACCAGTGCAGTCTTTGGCGACGCTGATGTGGTGTTAAGGGCAGTCATTGTAACGGTCTTGAGTGCATGTAGTCCTGTGTCGTGCAGTCGTCTGCCAATGGTGCTGGCGCTAACAGGATGACTCATAGAGGGCATCACTGCTCGCCAAATGTCCATGATTGTGGCTGTTTGGTCAGTCATGTACAACGATAAGGTTCATCATTGCTTACATTACATGCGTGGCTGAGCGTGAAACCTGAATCATTCGCATGTCTCACAATGTCAAACCTACCCACCAAGTTTCATTCCTGTCGGTTGATTCCTTCGGCGTGCAACTACTGTTTGGAGGATGAGTGCACGTTTAGAGCACATAAAGATTCGATTTTTAATTCAGAGTCAGTTTAGGGAGCCCTAACACATAAATGCATGGTTATTTAGCCAGCCAGTTCATACATCCTTAGCATTATAAAATAAACATAAAAAATAAAGTGTACATACAAGTCAATATAAAGACTCCCTAGCATCAAAAACTATCTGCAGGCCTTCAGTTCCCTGACAGCTGCACCATTCAAATACAGCCCTAATCGTTCCCTGGACAATGATTTAGAGTATGATTTAGACATTGTAATAAACCCCTGTTTTCTTCTTCCTGCTGTTGCGCCCTCAGTCATACCCAGACATAACGCTGGGACAACCTTTGCATTGCTTCTGCTGCAGTGTTTTTGTGTGCAGGAGTGCAGTGGGGGGTCAGGGAGTGAACCCTCCTCCTCTCTGTGATTGAGTGCTTTTGTCTGAGGCCAGAGGACCACTATAAAGGGTTCGCGGCGGGGGGGCTGAGACTGAGCCGATACGCCAGATGTCTGCAATCTGCTTCAGACGTACCGGCATGCGTGCTTCACAACCTGTTTGAGCTGCACGTCCAGCCTGGTCGACCTGATTCACACTACACATGCTGCCCACTGTGCTTGTTTGCTAAGAATCAATACCTGCCAAGAAAGGGCTTTATAAACTTCGGTAATGGAGCCAATCTATAATGATACCCTAAAGAGCCTCAGTAAAATGAATCAATGTCCTCCCAAAATGCAGAGCCCATTTCATATTTACATCGCTGACATGTATACTGGAAGGAACTCCGTAAAGGGACAAGCAAATAGCCATACCTGCAGTGACAACAAAAGCTCAACTTCAGGCCTATGCACAAGTGCGATTATTACCTATGATAATGATGACAACTGGCAATTAACACTTTGGTGTGTTCAATATCAATACCCCTAAGCCACCAATCATTTTTCTTTTTTTATTTACTTGTGTGTAAATTAGTAGTTCACACTATAATCCATATGTAGTGCAGTGAACATAAGACAGGTTAAAACTCTAATGGTGGATCATTGCTTAGTTGTTTATATGTGAGGTAAATCAGACATTTATTATTCTAAACAGTAACATAGTAATAAGCTAAAGAAATGTTAAACGTCTTGCCAAAAAACTGTTAGTAATGCACTGGCATTCCTGCTTAAGTGAGGAACTGAACCCCTATTTTTTCATATCGTCGCTGTCCAAAGAAAAACAAGTATCTCCAAAATTTCAGCTTTATGGAAAAAGGCAAAAATCAAATAAATTTTTAATTTTTTTAAAAGTCAATATAACCAGACTTTTTCCCCAAGCAGTTTGGGCCCTTTTCTGTTGGTCCATTCATCATGAAATGTTTAAACGGCAGCTGCTGTGTTCAAACGATGCATAAAAGTAAAAATCAACAAAAATGGAGAATGGTTTTCTTTGGACAGTGACAATAAGCTGAATGGTAATGTTATCCAGCCCTAGTATTACGCAATGAATAGAACTGGGATGCTAAGTTATTATTAATTATAGTTATTAACTATAACCATCAGTATTATTTTCAGTACTGGATTGATAGCAATCAAAATGTTGTACTTATCAGTATATAACGTATAAGCTACAATATATCATGAAACACTTATATAGATGCAGTGACATTTACAGCCTGACAGATGCAGAATGAAAAAAGAGCATCTGACTAGAATACACATGCACAGACCTAGAGCTTGTATAAGTCCATTCACCCACTGCAGGAGCAAACAAAAGCCACTTGTAGATCACTGGGAAGACCTTCATGCTGCTTGCTTTGAATAAAGTTTAATAGCCAAGGTGTCGTCTGCTTCCCCAGCAGCATCTACTGGGGTTCAGAAGCTCTACAGGCAAACACTGAGAGGTCAGCAACCCATTACTCATGAGTCAGTTACTTCCAATGAGCCGGGTCCCCCAGAGGACCGCCCCAAGTGTGTCTTCACTGGTCTCTGCATTCTAATAGACAGAGGCACAGACAGCGAGGCACACTTTGAGGATGTTTTCATAAGAAATAGCCAACAGAGTGGTCCACCACCTGCCCACAATGCAGAGGGTACACTGTGTATCTTAGAAATCCAATATCTTGGCGATAATAAATATGCCAAATAATATGCTTCATGCCAAAAATCTCCCTATAAAAGTGATCTTCTAACTTATATCTTGCCCCACAAAACACTGAATGCTTCTCTTATTCTTACTAATACATGGTCACTGTAGGTTTCTAGCAATAGTTGACGTTCAAGACTTTGACTGAGATAAACTACTTACAGTGGTCACTGGCTTCGCTGGCTGAGTTTCAATCAGACTTTCAGGTCTGTTTCTCATTGTTACTCTCACTCTAACAGTTATCGGTTATCCTATTCAATACTCCATATATCTGTAAATTCTTATCCTTTTATGTGCTTGTCTTGCTATCCGGTGTCAACCCGAGGTCAATGGGTTCACCTTTTGAGTCTTGGTTCCTCTTGAGGTTTCTTCCTCTTACTCTGAGGGAGTTTTCCCTGTAAATGTCGCCCATGGCTTGCTCACTTGGGGCTTAAACCCAGATTCTCTGTAAAGCTGCTTTATGACAACATCTGTTATAAAAGGCGCTATATAAATAAAAATTGTGCAAAATGTGGCTAAACAAAGAGAATAATACACATTAATGGATTTTCCTAACTGGCCAACTTAAATGTCACCTTCTAAACCACAGAGAACCGCAAAGAAATATTCAGAAGCCCTCCTTCAATGGTCTCATCCATGCACTAGTGAGGGACAAATTACATGGAAATTACAATTTTCTGTTCTTTTAAGCCTGTCAGGAGGCAGAGGGTGAAGGAAAGTAATGAGTTTAAAATGGGCAGGAAGAAGAGGTTAAATAAAGTATGCACTTTCACAGCAAAGCAGAAAAAATAATTAAGAAAATCGATGTGAGAGATGAATGCAAGATGAAGAGGGAGATTTAAGACCATCACCTCTAGCATCTGAGTGTACTGGCCTAAACGTGTAAGCTCTAAACATAAAAATAGATGCAACATACATCTGCTTTACCTTCTCATGCTGCTCATTATTAAACCAACAGTTAAAACACTGTAAAAAAACTGTAAAAGTCATAAAAATAAACCCTTATCATTATGCTCTGTATGTAAAAGTTTGAGCCAGCTTGATCTCGGCTCATCTGAGTTCCACATGTTTGTATATTTTTGCCAATCTGACAGAAGATAGACTAGCGTGGGACTTCTCAGAAGACTCTACAGAAATAACAGCAGGAGCTCCCGTGACAAATATCACTTTCTGACATTCACTGCAAACTGATTTTTGCCCACTTAGATAAAGTAATTATTAATGTAAAAATATAAATGTAAATATAAGTGCAAAAACAATCTAGCACTATGATCAATGCTAATCTCAATGCTTAAAACTATTTATAAAATGTTTTGTTACCTTGTTTTCAGGGTGTTTTTCCTTCCCTTGCAATGCAACAGCAACGTCGGGCTGCAAAATTAAACTTGTGTCTTCATCAGTTTAATTCATCTTATCCCAATAGAGCAGTGCTGCTGCCTCGCTACCAAGACCACAACTGAGTGGGGTAAGAGGGCACTCTGACTGCTTATGCACCAATAACATAAATCACCTAACACAATAAACAGACTTTTGCCTTTATAGGCACAGCAGCAGATGGAGTACTGGGGAAAAGGAAGGGGGAGTCCCAGTTAAACTGAGGCAATGAGAGCAGTCCTGGAGAATTATTGTAAATACCCAACCGAAATATTGCACATAAATGTCCTTTCAATTACAAACAGATGCTTCATTTCTTTTTGATGGCCACTGAAAGAATGGTTTCAATAGTCAATAATATAAAGATCCTTGTTATTTACTAAATCCAGCTTACTTTCAGACATCTACAATGAGGCCACAGGTACAGTGTGTGTGTATGGGATGCTTTACACCACTCTAGCAGATGATCGACATTGAAACCTGTTAGTAGATACATTTGACCTGGGCAGATCTAGGAGGTCAGAGGTTTCTCAAACTGACTTGTGGCAAAGGTGGCATCCTATGACAGCGCCATGTATAAAGTCACTGAGGTTTATGAATACACTGACACATGTTAACATCAGGGAGCCCACTTTACTGATTGGTACTGATGTCACAAATACCACTCCAACTCATCCCTGTGAAACCACTGCTGTACAGGCATGGTAATCTTAGGTTCATGTGCTTTAGATCCAGAGCATCTCATTCTTATTGGCAATGCTTGTCTATGGACATTATTCAAGCTGTGAACTAGAACTACTTGATTCGTTTAAACTGAGAAGATGTTAGAAAGATACCAAGACAGGTAGGACTAGCTAATTAGGTAATGTTAGTGGTGTGTTTACTAGTCGCTCGCAGATTCTACAAAGCACTTTAGAAGCAAAGACCTTCTAATTACGACTTAAGTAGGAAATAGCACATGGCAGTCACACTAAGGCAGATCTCATCTTCCAGTGTGCTAGGCACCATGTCGGGATGGGCACACTGGACATTTTCATACACCCCCTGCTGTAGCACACCTGCTTCTGCATGTTGAGTGTGTTAATTGGGTGATGTGTTGAATTAGGTATGCTAGTGGAGGAAACGCACTCAGCTGTATATTGCTGTAATCCAAAAGCCTTGCCACTGGACACTGTTGAGCTATGTCAAGGCTCGATGGGCATGTTTACAGAAATGACTCTTTTCACTCTAGCGCCTGGCTCATTTATCCATCCATCAAGTCTGTGGTCTTGTTTGTAGTCAACACAAGGCCTCAGCCCGGAGTCGCTCCCCAAAGAGCTTCACTCACTGTTAAAATATGCCTCATGCATATTCATGCTGCCAGCAGTCACCTAATGAAAGCACCTGTGCGCGTCCCCTAGCAGTGGAACCAGACACAAGCCTCGCAGGGAGTGTACTCCACTGGTCCTTAGAACACTTGAAAAACACACTGAGAATAAATTAAACCACCCCAAAGCCAGCACGAGCCAGTTAGAGGTTTCAAGAGCGATAATGAGAGGAACTATTTCAGCAATCTACCATAGCAACATTCTGGGGTCAGAATGAACCTTTGGAGACCCTTAAAGTGAGTTTTGATGTTGAAGATCAACCTTGATCAACTGTGTTGGCAAAAAATCTGCTTTACACATTCTTCCACAACAAACCATTCAAAGCACTTCCAGGTCTTCGATAGGGTCATTACACCTTTTGTTCATTTCTGTTGCTCACAGTATGTCGTACTGTCCCAAACCATACACAAACAAAAGTCTGCACAACCTTAGAGACTGTGCATGTATTTACAGATAAGATTTGGTTGTCCATTGACCCCCAGTGTTTTTTTAGCACACAATTGGGACGCCAAACATGTTTTGGCTGACTGGCTACATTTTGGCAAGAGATTTTGTGCTGAACGGAGCCTTTAATGTGGCAGTATCTGTGAGTGCTTTCTGAAAATGGAAGGAAGCCCCAAACAGGGGAACACTGGAGGACCCCAGCATGCGCTCTGTGGTGTTCTCCTATTCCCCTGACCATACCAAAAAGTTTGTGCCTATTTAAAACAGGGAAAATAACTTCCATCTGGTGTTTTATTCATTTCTACCCTCATTTCCCATCTTTCTTCTTCACACTTTGCAGACACTTGAAAGTGCATTAGAAATGCAATAATGTTCTGCATGTCAGTGATCTAAAAGACTTCATTCGGCATACACCAGCTTTGATCTCCGGGATATGGGCTAACATATGGATAAGACCATCTTCTGTGTCACACTGTCATTTTGGATGGTAGGTACCATACCATACCAAGCCATACCACACCATTGCATATCATACTATACCATACCACAACATACTATACCACACTGTACCACGGCATACCACACACCATCGCAAACCACCAAATACAATACCATACCACACCACATCATACACACAATACCATACCACACCACAGCATACACACAATACCATACCACACCACAACATACCATACTATGCCATACCACAACATATTATACCACACCACACCATAGCATATCACACCATACCAAACCACCCCATTCCATATCACACCACAGCATACCATACCATACCATACATACCATACCATAACATTTCACACTTTACCATACCATAACATTTCACACTTTACCATACCATATCATACCATACAACATACCATACCATACCATAACATACCACACAACAACATACTACACCATACCATACCATATCACACCACAGCATACCAAACCATAACATTCCACTTTACCATCCCATACCATACCACACAACACATACTATACCATACCACACAACAACATACTACACCATACCATACCATACCATACCATACTATACCATACCATAACATACCATACTACATCATACCATACCATACCATACCATACCACACAACATAGTACATCATACCATACCATACCATTCTACACTTTACCATACCATACCATACCATACCATACCATACCATACTACACAACATACTACATCATACCATACCATACCATTCTACACTTTACCATACCACACCATACCATACCATACCACACAACATACTACATCACACCATACCATTCTACATTTTACCATACCATACCAAACCATACCAAAACATGCCATACCAAACCACACAACAAACTACATCATACCATACCATTCTACACTTTACCATATCATACCATACCATTCCACTCCACACTTTACCATACCATACCATACCACACAACATACTACATCATACCATACCATTCCACACTTCACCATATCATACCATACCATACCATACCATACCATACCATACCACACAACATACTACATCATACCATACCATTTTACACTTTACCATAACATACCATACCATTCCACACCACACCATACCATACCATACCATATCACAATATACAACACTATACTATACCATACCCAACCAAACCACATCATATTACCTTCAAAAAGACATCCACTCCACCCTGATTAAAGAGATAGGACTGTCTAATGTTTAATAGTCCTTCTGTTGTGGCCTCAAACTGTGTCCCTCTTCACAGAAGGGAAAGAATGTTCAAAACAGACAAACGTTTTTCTTTTTCAGTCAGTTGGGTGACTCATATTGGCAACAGGAATCTGACGACACCGCAGATAATGATGTTAACGACACAGGTATAATTGACTATGAGACGTGGGGAGATATTATAATGGAGGCACTTAATAGAGCAATTACGCTCGATTACGATCACATCCCAGCCGATAGCCTCCCATTATCGCCAGCAAGCGTGCTCTCCATGACAGCGTTTGATGACATTTTGCATTCAAGTGTCCACGTTCAGAATTGCACTTTTAAATGATTTACATAATCAGCGAAACAGAAATTCCAGCACCGCAGCAGTGCGATTCATATTTCTGGGAAATATGCAAACAAATAAATTACAGCACTGAAGTAAATTAGAACAGATCACAATTATTCTGATCTGCCGGCATCTGTTCTTTCCCTCGCAGCCAATATGGCTGAAATAGGATGGAGTCTGTCTGCTGTTACAGAATGCATAAAAAATGAACCTCCATCTGACAATATTGACAAATAATCCTGATATCACTGTGACAGCTGCACATACTCAGTCTTTAATAAACAACTCCTCAGACACAGACAGCTTCAGTCTGAATGGCAGCTCTTGACACACAGCGGGGAATAATGGCATCAGGCAAATCATAAAAGCCTGCCATAAAGAATGTACACTAGAGCAATTACATCTCTTTTCATCACTCCATCAGAGTAAACAGTTATTGCAGTAAAACTATTACAGTTAATGATTTCAAAATAGAATATTTAAGCCATTATCAATAATAAGATTTACTTGCACACCAGTGGTTCAAAAGCAGTCTAAAATAGATAGTTCTACTAAGCTACATACTAACTAAAGTACTTGTTACTAAGTATGTTACTAAGGAACTAAAGTTAAAATATGGTTCAGTTGTCAAGGTCTAACCTTAGGAGCTTAATCTCAATACTGCTTATGAAGTGTTATGAAATAAGCGCTTCTAGGCCCAAATAGCACATTGTATGTCTCATTTCACGACCAACACAGTGCACTTATTTTGCAGTGTAGTGCACCAATCCATTTGATAGTACTGACAACCGTGATCATTTTATGCTTTTTTTGTTAAGCATTTGAGGAATCGGAAATGGATTTTAATCTGGACAACTAAATTAAAAGAAAGACTCTATAGAACAAATTGACAATAATAAACAAGATAGCCAGTAAAAGAATTAAGAGAACAATTAAGATTAAATTAATATATGGGAAAATACCATTTCATCTCAATAGTGCAATACACTATTTATAAGTTTGTCACTTTTCAACCCAATTCTAGGATGTTTTTTGTGGTTTAACAAACAAATCTTTACTGCCCAGACAAACAGCTTTACATATCATTTGCACAGAGCTTTGCACAGTTCTGCATGCATTGTTACACCACCTAAAGCTACTGCACAAGAGCAAAGAACCAAATGAGAAATGACAAATCAGTTAAGGTATAATATGCATATCTAACACTGGAAGCACACTGCCAATCCCGAGCCACAAAGTCTTGTTTATCCTGCACTGCTCCTACATTCTGAGACATGCATATCAAAGCAAAGGACCTGTCACTTTAATGAGATGGTTACGTAACTTGAGGCGGGCGTCATATCACTGAGAAATCCAGGACTACCCCGTATATACCTGGTTACATAACATGCTTAGAAGAACTGAAGATGTGTTTTCATTTTAGGGGAAATTGAAAAGCTAAATCAGAGGTAAACTTGAGCACCAGGTTAGTATCCACAAGTTTGAAGGCACGAATCTCACATATGTAACTCAATGTGTGAAGCCATAATGATGGTTAATGCCATGACCAGTCTCTTCCAATAATGCATGTAAAGCATGTATATATAAGACATGGTATATACTCATCGTCAAAAGAATAGTTCCACAAATAGCTGCACCCAGCAGGAATCAACTGAGGGGAATGAAATTTGGTGAGTTGGTTTGATATGGTGAGACATGCGAATGATTCAAGTTTCACGCTCAGTCACACATGTGACAAGCAAAGACGGGCCTAATCGTTGTACCTGACTGACCTAACAGCCACGATTGCAGACATTCAGCGAGCAGTGATGCCCTTCATGAGTCATTCTGTTAGTGCCAGCACCATTGGCAGACGACTGCATGTTGCAGGACTACATGCACACAGACCGTTACAACACCCTTAACACCACGTCAATGTCTCCAGAGACTGCAATGGTGTTGTGCCAGACTGTCATGGAGTGACAGAATGGCAGCGGGTCATCTTCAGTGACGAGTCCCGCTTTTGTCTTGGTGGAGACAACCAACCAATCCGAGTGTGGGGGCACCGTGGTCAGCACCAAGATGAACGGCCTGGTGTCACTCCACCTCCACCCCTACTACAAAATCTGCCGGAACTGTGTGAGAATATTCAAGCTGCATGGGATGGATTATCATAGGACAGCATTTGGAACCTCTACAACTCCATGCTGAGACGTCTGGCATGTTGCGTTAGCAAACATGGTGGCTCAACGCCATACAGAGAGACACTACTTCTGTATGTGTATATTGCTCAGATCAGTCTAAATTTGTCATCATTTATTGTTCCTGGTAACCTTTATCTTCCTTCCCCATAGCACTGCAGTCCTACACTTCCTTCTCGGGGCAGCCATTTTTTTGACGATGGCTATATATATAACTCAGAGCAGTAATATACATATATACATGTATATGCCACCCTGTGTTGTAAAACTAAGCTCTCTCCTAAGAATCATTAGTGTTCCGCTGCTGAACATTAGCCAGTCTAATTAGGCAGATGATTAATATAATCACCCAGCAGAATGAGTCAAGTGAAAAATTCAATTTCTCAGATTGGAATAAAACAATTTCCTACTACACTCTTGACGACTACCTCGTTCCCTTATGCCTGTTTGCTGGAATTTATGTCCAAGGGCACCGTTATAATGTTTCTGTGGAGTGGTAGAACATATTATCTGGGTAAAAAGGAAGGAGTGTAACAAAAGAAGAGAACACAGTCCGTAGAGTCAGACTAATTTCACTCCCTCCAGAAAAAAAGGCTTTTCACTGTGGACGCAGTATTGATTTTTTTTTTTTCCCAGCAACATTATTTGGATTTCAGAGTGAGACACATGGAATTAAAGTGTAGATTTAAGGATCGATTTAGCAGCTTATCAAAAGAGTGAGGCAGATTTTCAGTTTAAGACAAATGCAGCCTATAGCTTTACACTTCCCACCAGAAAGACCAGTCTGCAGACCTCTATCACTTCAAACAAACTCAATGTAGAACCCCAATAAAACTGAGTTTCACCACTCATCTGTCTCTGCTCCAAAAGTCCTTTTAATTAAACACACAGGGGAAAACATTCTGCTGACTTCAAGGTCATCTCCGGGTTTCTATTCACAAGACAGCTCATCATTCTACCAAGACGCTTTAAGCAGCACAATTTCCGTACAGTCCTTACAGTAATGATAAAATCTATAATTATGTTCCTGTATTGGACTTGGGATCGACAGCTTCAGCAGAGGGCCTCAAGTCATGAGCATCACTAAAGATCAACCAGACGGAGATGTTCGCTGGTGGACATTAATGTGAAAGTTTAAAAACTGCCATATGGTGATCAGCGGTGCCTACTTTTAAATCTCATTATAATTAGGGATGCATGCTTTTATCGGACGTCGGTATGTGAAGATAAGAAGGCCCACCTCCTAATTACTGTTATGTCTGTCAGCTTAGGTGAGACTAGCTGGTAGCATCTGTAGCATTGTGGCAATGTTCAATAAAACTAATTTAGAAGCCCACATTTGTACATTCGAATCAACTCATCTGCCTGATCCACTCATACCAGCACAACACACAGCATCACCACATCAGTGTCACTGCAGGGCTGAGAATGATCTACCAACCAAATAATACCTGCTCTGTGCTGGTCCTGTTAGGGTGCTGACCATTGAAAAACGGGGTGAAAGGGGGGCTAACAAAGCATGTAGAGAATCAGATGGACACAGATGGTCTGTAATTGTAAAACTACAAAGTGCATATATATGGTAAGTAGAGCTGATAAAATGGACACTGAATGTAGATACAAGGAGGTGTACCTAATGAAATGGCTCGTGGGTGTATATCTGTATTTTATGTGACACTGAAAAATGAAAAATGGGCATTTTGACTAGAATATAGATGAAGGGCAGTATCTGACTTTTGCACAGTGCTGTATGCAAATATCCTAATATCCTGTCCTCCCAAACGAAAAGAAGCGTGAAGCGAGCCCACCTATCAGGGTACAGTGATCACTTTGTTTTGAGCTTGTTTTGAGCTGTTGGACAGAGCTTGGTTCTAGCTAATGGAAACTGTTCTGCTTCAGTGTTTTGTGCTTATGATCATTTTAATAGATGTCAGTGTCAGACTAATTATTGGCCTTCTATTAAAAGATTGGTGGACTGAGAGACACTAGAGTCTCCTCACCTAAGATGAGATGATTGAGCTAAACTCTCACACACTCACTGACTCATCTTCTAAACTGTTTGTCCTTCTGCAGGGAGGTTACAGGGGGTTGTGGAGTCAAATCCAGTGCTCACTGGGTGGAAGGAAGAAACACCCTGGACAGGCCGCAACCATCGCAGGGCCAAAGTTTGGTCTCCCAAAGTATTCACTGGCTAGGGACAGCCTTGCTTAGTTTCATATACCAGACAAGCCTATAGGGCCACAGACCCATTAGGCCATTGGCTAAGCAAATGTCTTATTGATGAATGATAATAGGACATTAGAGCCATAATAAATCATGCTACTGTTACTTTCCATACTTAAGTATATTTGAAGGTAAATACTCCAGTGGGTGTCTAAATGGAGGAACTTCTACTTTTACTGGAGGAATACTTTAACTTGGGTATCTCTGTTCTAACTCACCTACATGGTTTGTGTACTTCATCCACCTCTGCATATATCAGCACTGACCCTCAATAAACCTTTTAGGTCTTATATATCATAAGAGCTTTCTTTTATTATGGAGTAAATATTCACTTCTGAAATTCTATACAAAAAAAATCAAAGCTGTCATTTTTTTCTTGCTACCATAGCAACATACTAATTGCTAGAGATGATTCTTTACATGTCATTAGCATGTACCAGACATCAATTGCACACCACATCAAATACCACTGTCTTCAAAAAAATAAAACTATGTGCTCGCACCTTATTAATATTCACAGGGAGTTCGTCTGACACTGTAAGCTCCCATCAGTAAGGAGCGCTGCTGTCACTTTCTGTACCTATTTGTGTTTTTCCTGATAATGAGTGGAATGTGTAATTAACGTGCTTTGTATTATTCCCCTCTTGTCATTTATATTGCTCTATTTGCTTATGTTAATTCGAGGAAAGCATCATTCTAAGCTCACACAAAACTACTTAAAGCTTCAGGCAGTCAGTACAAGGTTCCTTACGTAAGAGTCTACCTATGGGGCGAAGAATGATCAATCATGTGCCACAACAAGGAGGTACTTCATCGCATTTCAAAATGAACTGGAATGACAAAAGCATCTGCATTCATGGTTAAAAGGCTAAAACAAAGAAAACAGAAACAGTCTAAAATCGTGGAAAATCAGAGCAATCAGAAAACCTTTATCATAACACGTCCAGACGTCAGGGTGAGACATGTGCATTAGGGCAGGTCAAGTTCCTCCCAAAATCCATATCTGCTCTGGCTTGTGCCAAAAACAGGCAGAGTGGGCAAGCTAACGTTTCAACAGTGCAGCAGCGGAGAGTACAATTACATGTTCCATGTCAACAAGGCAATGAAAATTTCCCATTTTAGACACCTCGCCCCAGGTTTCAGGCTTTATGGGTCTGTTTTTTAAATCAAGGTCAAAGCCAAACATTCCCCGACCTCCAGCTGACCAACATCAAACACACTTTTCCACTCCTCCCTTTGTCCTCCTGTCATTTCCTGTTTTGACAGGAAACAGTGCCTCCTTTTTAAAATAACAAATCGTCAATGCGAATTTAACTTTGCTGTTTTTTGCATCTGGGCCTTCTTTTAACATGTCTTATGCACGTACTTTTCCAAAACTCCAGCACAGAGTATTATTAATATATTAATAATAGTATATTATAATATATTACATTTTACATACACTTTTCTGTGAACACCTATTGCAGCCAGCAATTCAGCCTCCTTAACCTCCACAGTCTTCCATTCCTTAGACCTAAAGTCTTCTCTTTAAAGCAGGGTTCTATATAATACTAAAAAGTTTAATGACAGTTATGAAAACCTTTTGTTTGTCACATATACAGAACCATATACTACAGGTTGTCCTATAAGACCTGGTGAACCACTAAAACTGTTACCCTCAAATAAGCAGCATTTAAAGCGGTTCATCTTTGAGAGAGAGGAGAAAATCAAGCTCCACTCTTGTTTCAGATGTGAAACAATCCCCAGGTCTTTCTGCCCATCCTTCCACTATAAGAAGACACCTTATGGGTCTGAAAGGATGTGTAGCTGCCAAGAAGCTTCACACTGAGAAAAGGAGACACGTCAAATCAAGATGCTGCTGGTGTTCTCAGAAGAACAGAATGACCACCACAGAGTCCAGACCTCAACATCACTGAATGTGTTTGGGAATAGTTGGATGATGAAAAGCAGAACTTCAAAGACTGAATTTTGGAGGTGTGGAAAATAAAATTGCAGATTTCTTTTTTTAAAAAATGAAAGCAAGAATGAAAGCTGTAAAGGACAAAGAGTGGTCACACTAAATACTAAAAACGGGATATTATATTTACTTGCTAAAACTCTTGTGTCATTTTATGTTGTACTCTACATGGTTTCAGCACCCTCATTGCTGAAATAGCAGCTACTGTTCTTAGAAGGCTTTACACTAGGTATTACAACATTGCTGCGAGGATTTGATTGCATTCAAAAGAGCAATAGTGAGGTCAGGGACATCCCAAAGGTGTTGAATGAAGCTCCATCACTGCAAAGAACACAGTTCCACTGCTCCACAGTCCAGTGCTGGGGGGCTTTATACCCCTCTTCGATGTTTGCCATTGAGCATGGTGACCATAGGAATTAGGAAGGTGTCTGGTATTATTGCTATTGGCCAATAACATGCTGATAATAAAGCCTTTGTTCGGTCAGTGAAACTACCAGAATTCAAATTTGGTGACAGGACATTGTACCATTAATCAGTGCTATATGAACCACTCTGTGTTTTATCATATCATATGATATTAATACAGACTGTGCTGGTGAATGTGAACACCAAACCAAAAAGTACAGCCAATAATATCAGTCATCGGAATTTTTAGTGTCCTACAGCTGGTATCAGTACCACAAAGCTTTTATACCAGTTCAGCCCTAGTTTAAAACACATAAACACAGAGAATGTAAGCAATCTGCACAGCAGACATGGATACACCAAAGAACAGAAAGGTCAATAGGACAGCATGTATAATAACCTGAACACATGACCTCAGTAGGTGGTGCTGACCTGCTCTTCACCCTTGTAACTGTTCTCAGGACTCACACAAACACATTCGAGTGCTTTGTTGATGGCACCACAGTCAAAGAGTTTGAATGAACAAGAATGTTTAGTCACAACCCATAACAGCCCCAGGTGCTTTTAAACTCTAGAGGAATGTCTATACAGCTGAGAGCAGAGTCTTTCAAGCTTCACAGCATAAACCATCCGTACTGACATGCCTTTGTGAGCTCATTACCTCATAGACAGAGTCGAAGTTTATAGTCAAACTGAGCTCACTTCCTCTGCCTGACAGGGAGGTGAGTGTTTATGGTGCTGATACGTGTTTCCTGGTCAGGATTGCAGGAACTTTGTAAGCAGGCCAAGACCAAATGTTTGGGGTTATTTAGGGAGTAAGCCTCAGCTGTGCATTGAAAGCCAAGTCAGATTTTTCCAAATATAGATGTTGACCATTCTCATGGCCAAAACAGAGGGACCTTTAAGGGTTCTTCAGGGAAAAAATGGTTCTATTTATAACTGACAACTCAAAGAACCATTTGAATGTTTAAAAGGTTTAGAAAATGGTTCATTTTATCATGTCACATTTGCGTTCACAAGGTTATGATGGTCAAGCGTTAATAGGCATACATTATTATTATTATTATTATGATTCTGATTATTATTATTATTAGCATTAGCATTATTAATGCAATAGTGAATTGTGTATAATACCCATTACATAACCCATTTCTATATGCTTATAAGGACCTTTTAAAACTGGTCCCAGGTAGAAGTGGGAGATATGGCAAAATAATATGAATTTATATATTTTTAATGATACACGATATGTCATAATATTTTGTTATTCGGACATCTGATCCATCAGAACAGAGAACAAAAAAGGGAATTCTACATTTTAAATTTAACCTATTATGCTTTTCCATTTTTTCTCTTTCCTTTAGTGTCTTGCTTTTTGTGCATGTAAACAGTCTGCAAAGTTATAAAGCATGAAGCCCAAAGTACATGCCACAGGGAGAAACTCTCTCTCTCTACAGAAACCATTTTTTTCTGGCTAAAACATCTCTTTGGACTGTGATGTCAACTTGTAACACAATACTTATTGCCCACCTATTTCCTACCTGAAGGCTTGGCACGTCCTGAGACAACACACAGAGAGCTAAAAACAGTAAATACTTACCTTTCTGACATGTCCTGTCTGGTCTAGCTTGTGAAGATGGATTGGTTCCATCAACCAGACTTTTAGAATTGGACTCAAACTTGGCACAAACTGCTGTGGCAGAACCAGCGGTCTGGTGGTATCTCAATCAGGACCAAGCCACACCATGGCATACTGTGTTGCACTAAATCCAGTGAAACTTGACTAGTTTTTTGTTCTCTTTATAATAAAGAATGCAGTTGGTCAGTGTTCTACATGTACTGACAATATACTCGTTCAAGCATATTGTACTGTTTTGTGACATAGTTTATCATGGTAATAATATATCTTGCCGAGTCTTGGTTCCATGTAGTATTTGATTATAGCAAATTATACATATTCAGCATATAGTTACCCATTTAAATATATTATAGTACAATTTGTATTCTCCATCTAGAACATTTAAAACAATGGACCCTCCAGACAAAATGATAAATGTGATCATAAAGACGTGTGTCGTAAACATGCCTACTCCCCTCACAAAGCAATACTGCGATAATTTGCTACCAGGAAATTTCACTGTGAAGGTAGAAATAAGACTACAAGTGCTTTGGGCTCGATACATGTGATGGGCTCTTTAGTTTGAACTGGCTGGCTGAATTATTACTTTAACCAAGAAATGGTTTGATGGCCAGTTGAGGTTATATCTTTAATGACAGTTAGTCTCTAGATCACTGGCTAACAGTCAAGATTTGATGAGCGTTGTAGGGACTCCAAATAGCTGTGAGGTTCAGATGGTATTAAAGCTACTAAGTGAACACTGACAAAATAATAAAAACTGAAAATGAGTACAATGGTGCGCTACACGATACTACATAACATATTAAAATGCCAGTTTTAGGCTGAATTGACCCTTTCAAATAAGACAAGCTTGATGTCTCAAGCCAACCTACAAAGCATATACTTCTACCAAGCTTAAATGGAAAGTTTGTGATTTTGATATGTCACTAACTTATAAAAAAGTTTACACCAAAGCTAAACTACATCTATCTCTACCACACACCTGTCCAGTGTTCCTTCCACCAAACATCTATGCTTTGCTTCCCAATCTCGGAGCTAAGACGAGTGACAACCTAATCTAAAGGCGCCAACGCCGAACAGGCTGTAGTGTGTTGAAGAGATAAGGGAGTTGAAAGTCACATGCTGATAACCACATAGCATTAAATGACAACGAGGATGACAACGCATGGAAGTGACTCTATCAAACAGCAGCTTACACACATGGGGCAGAGAATGTCAGTTCAAAGTAGCCAACACGGCTTTGTGTGTAGAGTAGGATTTGCAGCTGATCAAGAATCTGTGCATGTGTCCTGTTTGTCCCGAGTGAATTTTACCCCAAACATGCCAGATAGAGGTCTGTGCAGGAGGTGCCAACACTAAACCTGCAGCTTTACTGCTCCGGTGACCAGCCGTAGCGAGCCTGGTGGGGGTCGTAAAGCCTCGGCTGAGTTTAAGTGCTTCTGCTTTGACAGGGCATGTGGGGCCTCTTACGACAAGCTACCATGTTAAACCACTGCAGCACTGTAATAAAACACACTCCTGAGCATTCCTCGCAAAACAGTAAGTAAAGTGCCATAGCACTCCCAGAATCGCTGTGCTCAAGAAAATATAACAGAATGTCAGAGTAATGTTTATATCATATGTTTAGTGGACTTAAAACCAGTGCATTGGCAATGGCAGCCCACAAAAATAGATATATGTTCAGAACTGGATTAACAAAAAACAGCAGATCAGTAGAAATCCCTGATATTCAGAAGACCTTTTGGTAAGATCGCACTGAAGGGCAGCGTTTGGCTTCTTGACCCCTACATAAGCCTAAAATAACGTCAGACTAAAGCCTACAGTTTCACAAACATCAGTCCTTATAAAAGCTGTTTGTATCCATTTTGTTATCCAAAATGACTAACGCTCATTGGAATTTGGGTTGGATGATGTTTAATTTTTAATGCCTTTAAACAGTGTAAACAGTGACATACGGTGAGGGCAGAAGCACAGCAGGTCATTTATAAGGCGTTATTTATATGACGTTATGAGTAAATGCAGCACATGATTTGAAAGCATCATTCCATACATGCCCATCAATCACTCTATCTATCTAGGTAATTGCAAAATGTACTGCTAACTAGAAGAGAGGTGCTAATTAGCATTAGCATGATAACAGCTGTGCTTACCACAGAACATGCCTGATTCTGGCAAAAGCACCAGCACCCACTCTGTTCTGATTGGTTAACTGCCAGAGCAACATTCTGCCACCACACTGCTATGGCTCCTATCACAAAGGCATTGGTTCTGCAGTATCAGTTTGAGCCAGAGTCCGATTCTTAAGTCATGCAGAACAAGCTTCTAGAACCACCTTTGCATGCTAGAGTGAGTTTATCTCTCCATGTGTTGTGTGAGGGCATGACAAGCTTGCCAGTAGGCGGGCAATAAGGACTGTGTTACGAGATGGCATCACTGTGAGAGAGGGTTGCTTTTTCTGGTGCGTAATTTGGGGGCTCATAGCAGAATGTTTAGATGCATAAAAAGCTACATAACAAACTAAAGGAAAGAGAGAAATAATAGAGAAGCATAATATGTCCCCTGTAATGATGAGTACATATGCCATTTTGCTTTAGTTGAGTAGAAGTCTATCCTGTATGGACAGTGTGAGGCTGTTATTGACCTGCCTGCCCTCCTGGCCATTCAGCAGCGCTGGTGGCAGTTTTGTCCACTGTTGCATGTTCAATAAAAGAGCTATGTTTCCTGTGTCTTCTTCTTCACTGATGCTCAGTATGCTGTGTTTTGAATGCTGGTATGTGGTTTGGCATCAGTGAAAGATATCAGGCAGATATGCAAACCAGACAATGTTGTGTTTTGGATACTGGTATACTGATCAACCACAGCCACAACACGCACCTATGGATCACAATTTCTGCATAATTCAATTGATGATATGTAAACAAAAGTGTGTTCTGGTGTGAAATGGGTCTTTGTAGAGAAACACTGTGAAGTGTCTACAGCACAAATATAGATATTTTATTACAATCCAAAACTAACAGTGAACCGGCATGTCTTCTAAGCTTATATATGTGAGGTTGGCATTGGTAAAGTAATCTAAAAACCAACACAGCTGAAAAAATAAATTTCCACTGGAGACCAGGTTGCCCTACAACGCCCTGCATGGACCACAATTCCATGAAAGAACTTAATTAATAATACCAAAACCTTCTAAAACTATTGAAAACAATGTCTTGGGCACCATGAAATGCAATTTCATATGACGACTTCATTTGATAACTTTGTGTGAGGGAGCTTTTGTTCGCAATAAACATTTCAGATGTTTGGTTCCTATCACCACCACTATGAACAATGAACGATAGATTTCTGTAGTACACAGACAAACAAGGTGTCAGACAGGAACTCTGCACTGCTTTTAAAGTCTAATGTTAGAGCCGTCTCAGTAATGGTGCAGATATGTGGAATGCCCATTGCAGTGGCAGGAGCTAAGAGGCAAGCCAAGTGATGGAGGTGTTGACTTAGTGACAGACCTGAATTAAAGTTAGCAAAACCACAGCATTGATCTGCTTCACGGCTCACTTAGCCCGTCATTCAATCTTTTCCAGTGCCGTTCACTTGGCTTATCTGGCCCCAGAGCCTCCCTGATTCAATCCCCCCCCTGCCTCCACAAAGTCTCCTCATATCTCCCCCCAGGCCCTGACAGCCTTACTCTGAGTCCCATTCCCTCAGGTTAATGACAGGCTCTGATGGTAGCAATTACACAACTCTCTATCTCCTTTGGACCCGTCTCTCTCACTCCTCTTTCTTGCTGGCTTTGCCTCCTGTCTCTTCACTCTCCTCTGCACTCCATGTCGCTTCTTTTTTTTCTGACCCTACAGTGCTATTTTGCTCCAAGGCAGTCATTTCAGTCTCTTTCACTCTTATGTCTCCCGGTGTTTTCTTTTCTGGTGATCTCCTCCCTGGTCCATCTACCCATGTCTTATAGGACTTAAGTGAAAAGAGATATCGTTCTGAAAGGTGAATTGAGGAAGTCTGGGAGAGATTCCGCAAAGCCCAGGCCAGCAGGCATTGAAGGAATGGTACGGTAACGGGTAAATTTTACCACTACCCTCACTGAGCAATTTCACTCCACTCTCAATTTTTGAACACAGCCCATAATATGTTAGAAAACAGTATTTCTAACATCAAAATCAAAAAAATACTTTTTTTTATTGTTTTGATTTTTTTGCACTCTTTGAAAAAAAAAACAGCAGTTGTTTGTCAGCAAAAGTTGGTCAGATAGGTAGTTCTGTTTTTTTTTTTTAAGTGACAGTCAACTAAAATCAAGTAATGTATATAATAATGTCAATAAATTGATATAAATTAGTGTAATGAATTCATTACAATTTAAAGCAGGATTTATTTGCTGAATCTAACACACTGGAAAAACATATAAAACAATTTTTTGTCTAAGCTACATTTGAAGCTGCTGTTGATGTCACAAAAAATCCTTGTGTTGTCATCGGAATAATTATTGACTTTATTGCTGTTTGCATGGACAATCAAGTGTACTGATGATCTAAATTTCTATGTGTTGCACTATGTAGGGAGCATGGAGCTGTTTAAGACTGGGGTGGTGTTAAATCGTATTATTGGTGTTTAATTAAACAGTGCTGTGTTATCATACATTTAGTGTTATACGACAAAAAGTTTAAAAGATCATGAAATTACCCTAATATACAGTAAGGGATGACTGAATGCTGTTCTCCATGTACAACATTCCAGTGATTGGTTCCAGTGATCCATTTCTTGGATGAATACTTGCTTATGGTTGTTAATATTATGTGGATACTAATATTAAGTGGGTTTTAGGCACTCTGTGTGGCTTATATTAACTTTTTAATATATTAAACCTAGGAACTTATTGCTTTATTATGTGTATTATGTAAACTTAATGAAATATAAAGGTTGTAGTGTCAGATTTAACACTTTCATGCAAAAGATTATAAATGTCACTCATTTGAGTGCTGCTAACTACTATTTTCATAGTTCGACCCTTCAAACCATCTATAGTTCCAGCCTGAAACCAAGCTGTGTGCACTATTAATATATGACTGAAGCTCTCGCCATCATTTTAAATAGAAAAAATATCTTCATTTATGATAAAATTACAGCCAAAAAGACATAAGACAAATGACATAAATCTTTATTAACTGCACAAAGTGAAGTAACTAATTGTGATGAATTATCTGTTGAGAGCCCTAAAATGATCATAATCACATTTTATTTAAATTAATAATTTTAGACAATCTACAGTATATTGTTCCATTCATCATGTAATGTTCACATATTGTAATGCCCATCCTTGGCCCTGATTTGTAGTCTCTCTTATCAGGGTACACTATATTCTAAGCAGATCAACTGCTGGCTCTATTACACAGCCCACTTCCTTCACGTGTCTCCTCTTCATGCACTCATCAGTCATCGGGCGTTAGAGAGCTCCTGCTCAGGAGTGATTAATGCAAATTGTGCACTGATCTCAACCACAGTTGCAGTGCAGCTGCAGGAGAGCTTCCACTCTTTTCACTCTCCTTCACAGATTCCACACCAAATCAAAGGTTACCCTCATTAGCTTGGTTTCGTTAGACGTTTTGCTGTACAGTGGCCTTTAAAAAAGCCAGACCATTTATATTTGTGGTACCTGAAAGATGGGTGTGTATGCTGTGTTGATGCTTCGAGGATAGGCTTTGTATTACAAGTCTTTGTATTACACTACAGGAGTGAACAGATCTAGGTCTAAAATGAGAATATTTAGACAATATTTAAGATGATTTCCTTTGTTAAGATCTAATGTTTGTGCAGTGCATCTTGCAAATAACTTTCACTGGTACCTGCGGAGTGTAGTGGGGTCCCCATTTTCGTTTAGATTTTGCAGATACGACGATAGAATGGTCCACAGGGATCTTAATAGGTATCTCTGTACATTCCATCTGGCTGATTTCTGCTTTTTTACTTGCACATGTATCTCCACTCCAAATGTTGTGGGGTGAAGAGCTCCATGTTGTTGTCTATTAATGTCATGTCACAATGTAAACAACCAAAACCAAAAATGAAGCCCAGGTTACTCCTCTTATCCCCTCTTCTAAATTAAGATGCCATACATAGGTCCTTTCCATGATAACATAGAAGAACCAATTTTCAATGGAAAGTTCTCTAAAGAACCAATGTTGTAAGTGAGTATGAATAACCTTTTTAAAGTTAAACCTCCAACTCATGTAAATGTTCTAGGAATAACCCTTAAATTGATATATAATGTCGAGGTTCTTCACATGCCCTTTTTTATTTCAAACATGGTTCTTTACAGAAACAAAAATCGTTCTTCTATGCCATCGTTCTCTTTGTGGCTTTTTATTTTTAGAGTGTACGTAGGTCATGAAGCAAAGGCATCAACGCTCAAACAGTGCACTCTATGTCTAAAAGGAGTCCACTCAGGCCAGCTTGTTACATTTATTCTTTCATTGTTACTGCCTGAAACAGTCTGGTATCTCCATAAAATGTTATGTTTTATTTATACTATGATACATTATGTCACAAAACACAATTAGACATAGTGCTGCACTTGTAGGTTTATTATTATTATGATTACGATGATGATTATTATTATTACTTTTAGTAGTAGTGGTGGTAGAGGTTCTATTTTGACTCTTCCAGCATAAATCTCAGAATACAATTATGTGATGCGCATCGTATATCAGTAGCAGTACTGAGGTCCTGTAATCTGAATCTCAACACACAAAACTGAACCATAACTAGGTACTGTACTGTCAAATAGTACAGCTATTTTATTTTATTTTATTTTTACTGACAGAAATGGTGCTGTTAATTGTGGTATTTAAATGATGTAAGATACATGGATGTGTGGATGGATGGATGGATGGATGCTAAGATGGATGAACCTTACAAGGCTAAAGCAGTTCACATGTAGCTATGCACTGTAAAGATCCTATCATCCGCCGTCTTTCATTCAAGTTACCTTGGCAACCAGCATCCCATCACTTTGACTGATCAGTGATGGACAAGTTGTGACCCCTCAGGGCAAGACATAATCAGTACAATGAGAAGTGGATTCAGACGGAGCTGCAGTGCCTCAGTATTCACAGTAACATTACTAGTCCGGTGAGATTCCCTGCTCTAATCTTGGTCTAATCATCAAGCCTCAGCTTTTTCCTCCCTCAAATACCTACCCAAGCAATAAGGCTTGCTCTTTTCCCTCCACATCCTTCAGAACTATTGACCGATAACATCCTCTTTTTTGAGCATATCCACCCAACACCAGCAGTACCAAGTCAACCACAATGGTTGACCGGCCTATGAGACATAAAAAAGGAGAACAGGAAAAGGTGTGGTCCACTTGGATATTCTGCAAGGAACGTTCACGTCAATCTTTGCGTCTTCCCCTATAAAAGGCACGTTGTGGCACATTACAGGACATAAAAGGAGCATGGATCACACCGACAGAGTCACAAGGTCACTTGCTGGAATGGCACAAACAAAGCAGGCTGAGGAAGAAGCAAAGGGGAAGAGAGAGAGAGAAAGAGAGAGAGAAAGAGAGAGAGTCCTTGGTGAAGGTATTGGCAATGTAAGGAGCTTCCCTGAGAGAGTTCTCCACTTGCATCCCCCATAAACCCCAGTCACGCTCTGTGAGCAGCAAGCTGATGCAGCAGAGACGTGGACAGGTTTAAATTCTCATCACACGGACCAGTACATCACCTCTTCCACATTTTATTGAAATGATTTTCATCCAGAAAAACACTTATGGAACCCCTTTGAGATCATCTTGCTCAAAGGCTTTGATATTGGTCATTTTAGACCAATTCTGGCGGGACCAGCATTGGCTTGACCATTTCATCGGTTTCTCCCCAGTTTGTTGCTCACAATTTCTTTTCAGCCAGAAAATCCAATGGACCCATCTCCCATGGAGATCTTGCTCAAAAGCATCCATACCAGTCTATTTAAACTGCTGTTTTGTGCTTATGCAGCACTTTTCATTTTTCAAATAGCATGCAGCCTGTTTTGAGCATATGTGAGTTCATCATTGTTTCCAGGGGTGGCTACAGATGGACTATAGACAAAGCCATGCAACTGAAAAGTACAATTCTTGACAACTCCTCTAGGCGTCATTGTTTAGCTAAGTGTTTCCACTCTCTCAAGAGTCCAAAGTGTCTATGAATGTGCTACAGTGTCTCACGGTCACTCAAAGCAAATCTCTTAAGATGACAATGAAAAGGGAAAAAAACAAAGGCCACTCAAGTCCCTTATCAGGCTCAGATCTTCAGGCATTTTTGTGAAGGTTATAAAAATGACTATATGGAGATTCTGACCTTCACAGAGAGTGAAATAGATCAAACTATTCCTCAGACTGCAAGACAAGAATTCACGCAGTACACAAAAGCACAGAAAAGTGTTTTCAGGGTCTTTATATTATAATTATTATTTTTATGTTTTGAATGGTTTATACTTCTCCACTTTAAGGTGACTTGTGAATCTAAAAATGTAAATTATTTAAAAATATATACAGTATATGTAACAAATCTACTTCTGCAATGGGCTCTAACAAGAATGTGGTCTTGTTGTGTTTCAGTAGTCACATGAAAAAAATGTTTTTTTTAAATCCATTTTATGCAGTTTATGTAAAAGGTAAAATCATGATTTAAAATAATATGATTAATAAGATTCTAATTCTTATAATTTCACTTTAAAAGACATCAAAAAGATCTTAAAAAAGCACAAAATTTCACAGTCAAACATGACCTAGAAATCACCACAGGGAAGTCATCTCTTTCCCTGAAATTTCCTTCAGGATCAATAAAGTGTTATCTTTCCCTATCTTAATGCTTTGATTTTAAATATCTAAGCATCAAATTCTTAAATGGGTTTAAACCACATCTACAGTTTAATGTTGGTGGGAGTTCTAGCTAACAAATACATAAAACTATTTCTATTTTGTTCAGAAACTAGGTTTTAATACATTCAATTATTGAACATGTGGATTCACTATTAATATTCCTTTCAACAACAAATTTTCTTTAATCCAATGTTAATGTTTGTTTTTGCGTTTTGAGATAAACTGAGGAGAAACTGTAAATGGATTTTACTCTGATGAACTGTTAGATGCAGGGATTGGTGACTTTGCTTACAGCCTCAGTTCAGAGACAGGATCCATCAACTGCCAAAACCCATTGTTTTCCAAATCTTTAGTACCCTGGCTATAAAACCTTAACATCTTTAAAATGCATATTTGTGATTAGTTAGAACATCAGCTTCTTGGCTACAACATCATCTTCTCCTACACGGCAGTATACACAGAATACTTTTGTGAATACCAGTTCTGCATTTTCTTTAAGCCTCCACAGAGAGAAACACTGGTGTCTTATCATGAGAACATCTTTGTGTGGTAAAGTGGCTGGACATCCTTCATCCTGCTTTTGTTAAAGACTCTCCAATCACACTGACATCTTAAAGTGGTAAAGTGGTCTGTCTGGCTGGCTGGGCCTAAATCTGATCGCACGAAGTGACAGACAATTTAGCACTGTCCAACATGTCTTATAGTAGAGAATGGAATGTTCTTGCTGCTGAGTTTGACACCATACGTTACTTCTATACACCACCTTACATCGCACTATTTGGCTTGTGTCCTGAAAAAGAACACACCCAGCTAACCTACATAATGTGAACTATGGGCTGTTTTAATAAGCCATAGCATGCCATAAACTTTATAGGTCATAAACATATGCTGAATGCATATGAGAGTTAACAGCTGGGGTAACATCTGGGTCTAGCAACCTCAAGCTTTCGGCCTGGGCTATAGCTGAGTTCTGGTTTTGTGCTGGTGTAGATGAGACAGCAAATGTCCAACGGTAATATTACAGCAATTCTCTTGGAGTATTATACTGATATAGAGTAACTACTGATAAAGAGATTGTGGGTCAATGCCAAACTACAACATTCATTTAAATAAGCCACTAATGCTTCCAGGTGTGTTTCTGTAGTTGTGCAGTTTTAGTAAGTTCATATCACAAATATATAAATCTGATGCTACATTTAACACACACTAACACAACAGCACCACATGAGTGTCACTGCAAGGCTGAGAATGATCCACCACCCAAATAATACCTACTCTATGCGGGTCCTGTGGGGGTCCTGACCATTGAAGAACAGGGTTATACAGTGTACAGAGAAACAGATGGACTACAGTCTGTAATTGTAGAACTACAAAGTGCATCTATATGGTTAGTACAGCTGATAAAATGGACATTGAGTGTAGATTATTGTACCTAATAAAGCGGCCAGTGGGTGTATCATTTAACAGAATCCAAAGGACAGGTGTTGAATGTGTTTTGAGTCAACAGGTCTTCTGATTTTTACAGACAAATACAGAGATTAAGTTGAAAATTATTCTTTTAATATACTTGCCTCAATCTTTACAGCAAGCCACAAAACAAGGCATTGGCAGTAAGTATGATTAGCTTCTAAGATTCTTCTGTCACATTCGATTAAAACAGGATGTTGATCATGACCAGGACGTCATATACATGGCCAACGTGAGCAACTGCACACTCTGCCATGATCTGAGGAAATGCACTATAAAGCTAACAGGAACACACTTTCATTGAGCTGTAGAAAGTAAGGTAGCTTTAATTTCCTACTTGGATGCCATCACATACATTGTTTCCTCAAACACAATGAGCCCAGGTGGTGCTGTATACGAGTATGGCAAGGCGAATGTGGAAATGAACGGATGTACACTTCTACACAATCATGTCACTGTGTACACAGGAAATTAAACAGCAATTGAGGAAACACTATATGGGTCAGATCTCAATAAACTGTACAGAAGAACCTGCTGGCACGTCTTGGGTTCAGCAATGCAAAAAAAAAAACATGTAGAACTATAGTAAGTTCCTCACCTTCAGAGCCTTCAGAGTTCATTATTACAAAATGATTTTATAGAAAGAGAAAATGTCATTAGTAAAACTAATCTTTCAAACACAATAGTAGGTGTACATACACATATTTGATCTGAAAATCACCCATCAGATGCAGTTTCAGCATTATAGAAAAGAAACTCCTCAATATGTTTGATGTATTTAAACCATCTATTAATGGCTGCATGTTCAGTACAGGCAGACTTCAGACTTGAACTAATCCCACATGTTGGCAACCACACATGTTCTTGGATACTCATTTTTCCAGGAATGTTTGTGCACCTGCTCAGACATCCAATTACCCAATCCAATGCCAATCAAATGGCACCATTGCAAAGTATAGAACATCATTAAACGCTCAGATCAAAAATCAGAATGGGGAATAAAAATGGTCTAAGTGATTTTGACCGTAGCAAAGCTGTTAGTGCGGGAGTATTACAGAAACTGCTGATCTACTAGAACTTTCAGACATTCTCAAGCTTACACACAGAATAGTGCAAGAAAACGTCTGTGCTAGAAACAGCACATTGAGGAGAGAAGTCAGTAGAGAATGGCTAGACTTCAAGATGACACCACAGTAACTCAAATAACCTCTATTTACAACAATGGTGATCAAAAAATCTCTGAATGCACAACACATCCAGCCTTGAGATGAACAGGCTACAACAACAGAAAACAACATCAGGTTCCACTTCTCTCAGCCAAGAACAGTAATCTGAGGTTACTCTGGGCACCAAAACCAGGTGGGTGAAGCTTGAAGAAATATAGCCTAGCCTAGCCTAAGCCTAGCATAGCCTAACTTTTGCTGAGATATACTGGAATTAAACAGCTGAATGGACCCCACCCACTGTGTCTTAAAGGCACAGTGCCAAAAAAGCCTGTTAAGGACCTTAGGAAAAATGTAGCATATGGGCCCTTTAAAGATTAAAGAACCTCCACATAACGCAGAACTCTATACCACTGGAATGTTTTTCCTGGAATCATACACTCAAAGTCAAGAACCATATAGCAGTCTCTATTTTTCCAAGACAGTGTCTCCAAAATCATAACAAGACAATGTCAGAAAGCTACATAACAATATGGGATTTGAGACATGATGGTTTCAGAAACAGGTGTTGTATGTATCTGTATCTGCTCGAATTTTGCTTTATATTCAGGGTGATGCTGGCCTGTCGGTATCGAGCGGGCAGGCTGTCTCTCAGCACTATGGATATGCCATCCCATAATCAGGATGGCTATCGTTGATGACACGGCTGACTGCTTACATTTCTGTATCTCAGCACTTCTTCTCTTGAATACGGCCATTTAAAGTGAGTCATCGTTCACTATTCATAAGACCATAAAACCCTGCTGAGTAGGTCACCTCTGCTCACTCGGAATCGTTCAAACATGCATGTGTAACACATAACGCACGTGGCTACCCTTACAAAATGATTCCCATAAACAGAAGAGGGGAATGAGGAGAGGCTTTGTAAATGTCAGATTCTCACAGTGATTAATCTTCCCTGCAGATTCATGGGGGAAGACTCCTAGTACAGCCATGTCATTAATACAGCAACTTGTCAGCAACAGTGTTGAATTAGCTCGTGAAGTGTTTATTTATGTCCAATTGGATTTTTTTCAGAGGTCAGATCAAATGCCACAGGCACTTTATCTGTTTATTTGTTACGCAATTCGTTGATGCAAGAGTTGCTGAACACTGATGTGGTCTATATCCAGCCCATACCAAATCGAATCGTCCAGCCCATACCAAATCGAATCATCCAGCCCATGCCAAATCGTTGTTATTGGTGCTTGTGGAGGTATTACACACTACTGTGTTTCAGTCAGAGGTGACTTATTTTTTGTCCTTTAAGGCCTACTTATTTCACATTTCCAACCAGTCTAGTTTTGATTAGCTACAACAACATAGTCCAACATAGTTCAGATGTGCCTTATTAATTACTCATATACTACATTTTTATTTTGCATTATTACTTTTTTCCTGGAGTCTACTTATGATGTCTATGTGGTTTGAAGTACCAAAAACCATGAGCATGAGTGTTTTCCAGCTTACCTTTGTCCTGAGGAAATAACCATGCCCTGCATTGTGCCTTGATCAAAAAGCAGCCCAGGCTGAAACACTTCTCGTAACTTCAGTTTGAATAGTATTTGACAAGTTTTCATCAACAAAGGCACTGCACTGGGCTATTTGGAATGTTAACTAAAGTGGCCTTTTTGGTGCATCATCACATTTATGCCCATAAGACCAGTGTGTTTATGATGAAATTAATAGCACAAAACTGTTAAGAACACAAAACTCTTCACAGATCTAACCTATTAATATCACCAGATTGATGCATTTAACTTCTCACAAGTCTCATAACATCCTGTGAGAAACACTACAAAAGATGCATATCGAGTGATACATTTTCACTAAGTAAAGTGAAATCTTGCTTGTCTATCTATCTATCTATCTATCTATCTATCTATCTATATATCTATCTATCTATATATCTATCTTTCTATCTTGCTATGCTATGCTATGCATGCACAGACATAAATGCTAAATGTTTGAACGTCTGTATAGACAATGTAGGCATCCCCTCTACAAAAGGAAATATCAAGTCATAAAGAAATCAGTTTATGCTGAGGAGATGGGGTAGAGTGCTGTCACTGTGAGTGAAAAGTTCTCAGATGAAGATTCAGAGTACTCCTTAAGCATTAGAGACAGTGGTATTCACATGTCCAAAGCCTTCATCATCAACCTCCCCACACTTGCACTGTTTCTAGATATAACAGGGTTCTAACCCAATGCAGTGGTAAGAAAGTCCTACTTACTTTCTTACACTCTTAAATACAAAGGTCCCTAAACGGTACTCAGTTTGGATGTACAATTCCAGGAAGTACATGGAACTGGTAAAGAACTTTTACATTATATGAAGGTTCTTTAAACTCAAAAGTTCACACGTACACATCCCACTTACAAAAAATGGCTCTTAAAATGACCATTCATTGTAAAGACCTAAATGCTTTACTCTACTAGAATACAATAAATATTGATATTATTGGCCACAACAATCATATCAGTTTGACACCAGTACTGATCTTTAATTAATTCATTATCTGTAGATACTGCTATGTCTCCACTTTGATTGTGTGTCCTTAATCCATTAAAACCAAAAGTATTCTATGGCAGTGATTCCCAATTCTGGTCTTGGAATATGCCCTGCTCTGTACATTTTGGTATTTACACTGCTCCCAACATGCCTGATCCAACTAAGTAGTTGATGAGCAAGCTCTTCCTGGGTGTTTTGGAGCAGAAGAACACAAAAATGTGCAGGATAGGGGAACAGGGGGACCATAAGGGTAGGGGGACAATGGGAATCATAAGGATGGAACTTAACGGTATTGCTCTAAATAACATTTTTGGCAGCTTCGTGTAGCAACAGTGTAGCACAACAGTGATGGCAAAGTGCCACTCAACGGAACAGCACAAGTGCCCTGCTTTTAAAGCTTCCCAAAACAAACACAGGGAAAATGTCAGAAAAGCTCCATGCTGGCAGTTAAACCTTGCACTTCCCTGATGGGGTCTGGTTATGCTGTGTTTAAAACTGTTCTATCAGCACCAGCGTCCTTCCCTTAATGTCAATTTCCTTAGCCCCCTGCAGTAAAGCCTAGCACACTTTAGTACCTCCTCTGCCCCAAAACACGTGTTTTATCTTCATGAAGGATTTGTTAATGAGCTGATGAGTTGAGTCAGGTGTGCTGGGAGCACAGACAGCACTAAAACCTGCAGTGCAGGGGCACTCCAACACTGATAAAGCACCGGCTTAATAGATGCACAGGATCTTGGTGATTTAATGACTTGGATAAGGGTGCAAACCTTTGCTGCTCCCGGCTCAGCCAGCTCCAGCGCCTGCTTGTGCAGCTCGGCTGTGATCAGGTGGCATCTCTGGCAAAGGCTGGCTCCGCTGCCCTCTGGGTTCGGCCTCTGGCCCCACTGCAGCTCCTCAGCGGAGTGAAGCCTCTTCTTGTGAGTGAGCCCGCCACACTGCAGGGACTCATCACCGGCCGAACCTTCCACAACCTGAAAGTAGCAGTTGCAGACTGAGACTTCTTCAACAGTACGTAATGCATTTTAAGTTATCTGTTTATGGTCTGTAGTGTGCATTTGGGGTTCTTCTGTTGTTGCATCAGTAGAAATGCCTCACATACTTTGCACTTGGTAAAGAAAAAAAAATTTGATTCTGACATGCCATTCAAAGTAATGGGGAGCATTTAGCAAGAACTCTTTTATGGGTACTCATGACTAAGCTGTCAAGTCAGTTCTCACTGTTAAACATCATCTCAAGAAGAACATGTACTGGCCAAAGTGGCTATATTACAGCTACAGAGTTGCTTTTTGGGATCCCATCTGAGCATCAAATCTGAGCATCGAATTTGAGTTCTTCCAGTACACTGACACATATCCAGCCATTCCACTCACACTTCTTACCGTAAACCTCCTGTAGTCCATTTTTCGTCCTCCAGCAGAATGTCGACTTGTATGCATGTTTCTTAGTGAAATACTCCCTAAACTGCCAGTTCACTCAAGAGACCTTGGTTTGCCATTGGAGAGATGCATTCGTCCCTCTGTCTGCTCTACCATAACAGTCTAAATGTCCTTCTTTAAAAGGTTAGATCATGAGGGAACTCGTCCTCCAGCTCTGCATTTAGCACTGACACTGACATGGACTGAAGTCATGGCTTTAAAGTTGCTGGGCTGTTAAAACCAGGACACTGAGGGGCGGAGAACTGCTTTTTGCTATGCGTTCAGTTTTTCCCACTCTTGTTGGGGCAAGCCACTCCCCCTAAGCTGGGATTGGCTGATACAAAGTAGTGTCCTCCTACACAACCACTGGCTCCTAGTCAATCACAGTGCACAGTTATTTTGTTTGGTGGGAAAGGTGGGATACTACAAGCTATTTACCTTTAATTCCACCTTCATTTTCTGAACTTTCACTTGTAACATGATGATGCAGAATGCTGAATAATCACTCAGAGCAGTGCTGAAAGGCAAAAGATAAAATCCTGAAGTCTTATTCTTACTGATTATATATATAAGCTTGTGTGCAAAATGTAATAATGTACAAAGGAAGCAGGATTCCTCACGTAATCCAGATAACTTAAAGGGGAATTCCACCCCAGTTAGCAAAATTTGTCTAGTTCACTTGTGGGCTACATTCCTCTGTTTGTTCTAGCCCAGTATATGGCTGGGTCCTTTGGGTCCTGTAACTGAATTAAATTGAATTGAAATGAAACATTTATTGTTCCAAAGGGAATTTGTCTTGCACCCAAAGAAACACATTAAACATTAAAATGCAAACAACAATAAATAAACAACACCAGACATCTCTGAACATTAAGACATGCATGATAAAGGGACACAACCGTTTAAAACTATAATTAAAATAATTAAAATAGTTAAGAGAATCGATCTAATGTGGCACAAATCACAACAATCAGGTAAGAATTGGCCCACGAACACAGGCACAAGCTAAAACTATACACAGTTGTATGGCATCTGACCCAGTGCTGGACCTCAGGCCAACATCTGCTCAGTAGCCAATCTACGCCTGCATACTGAAGCCAGAATCAGCCCGAAACTGTTTACAATCTAACACCGATTTTTTTAAGCTTTGCATGATACCATCACTGCAACAAACATTGAACAAAGCCATTCAAAGGGCCTTGGCGTGAAGTGATTTGCTGTAGAGAAAGTTACAGACTCTGATTTCTATACAGTGATGGTGACAGAAACCAGCGATCACCATGTCTACACCTCAAATATAGCCACAACTCCACCCTGTTGCCTTTGGTTTGCTCATAGGGGGCTTGGACCCAGATTATATTCCTTACATCTATTCATGAACTGCTTTCCTTATATTTTTATTTCTTTATTTTTTCCATAAACTGCTATACTGTTAAGCCGCTTTGAGACAACATTAGTTGTAATAAGCGCTATATAAATACATTTAGATATTTTCAGAACCACCAGTGAACCAACATGTGTTCTAGATATTTTAAATGTAACTAATGCTGATGATGGGGTAAGATGATGATACATTTTCTTTGGGGACTATTTTTGCCCTGTATGCACACCTCCATCAAGAACAGATTCACAGAAACAGGCAACAGGCAGCATATACACAGTCTAGTCACATCATTATGACCACTTCATACTTTCGAGGGTGGCAGCGTGTAGCTCATGAAGGATGTCACGTTTTGCACAGATCACGTACACCCATACATGTCTTCCCTGGGGCTGATGGGATCTTCCAGCAAGACAATGTGATATATCACACAACTAGAAATGTCCGACACCAGTTGGAAGAGCAACCAATTATTAACTTCCAATTATTAACCTGGCCCCCTAATTTCCCAGACTTGAACCCAACTGAGCATCTGTTGGACCACCTTGATCTTGCTCTATGTATCCTCCTCGACACACCCTCCAGCAGCTGTGGCATGCACTGCAGTCAGCATGGCTCCAGATACCTGTGACAACCTATCAGAACCTTATCGAGTCACTCCCGCCCCGTCTAGCTGCTGTCCGTGTTGCACACGGTGGTTACTCTGGATATCTGACTATTTCATTCTGGGAGGGAGCTTTTAAATGTGGACATCTGGTTCCACCACTGCAAACTCTGTAAGTTGATCTAGAGTGCATCATTTCGCCACAAACAAGTTTGAATGATTTGATCAAGCCTGTCCAATAGGAGGAGAGATAAGGACGTTCCTGCTTATGTTAGCCAGCTGACTGAGAAACCCTGCTTTGTGGAATACCCTGCACCTACGCCAGGAGCACAACCAGCCTGAACACATACACACACACACACACACACACACACACAAGCCAGACTGAGCGCGCGGCTATGCGGACTATGCCGGTCGCTGTTACTCTGGCGCCCCCTTACGGCTAGACTCGGTCTCGTATGGGCTTTTTCACTGTCCCCTCCAGAAGTAATGAAGACGTGCTGACGGGGTATGCACACTACGGAGAGAGTCCACTATTACGCAGCAGCCGGAGCTGAATATAACTGGAATCAACAGGAGTTCTTTGAAGTCTTGGAGTTCTTTCTTTCTTTCTTTCTTTCTCTCTCTCTCTCTCTCTCTCTCTCTCTCTCTCTCTCTCTCTCTCTCTCTTCTTTCCATGTTAAAACGGTTCTTCGTATCGATGGAGAATATGTTGTATAAGGCTCTACATGGAACCTTTTGAAAATGGTTCTATATAGCACCAGAAAGGTACTGATGTTGTAAATATGTCAACTATAGCAGAACTCACACTTTAAAAAATGGTTCTTCAAGGGTTCCTTAGTAAAGAAAACAGTTCTGTATAGAACCACGAATATTCAAAGAACCATTTGCATGATTAAAGAGTTCTCTGCATCGTGAATATCTTCCTTAGATGGACGGAAAGCGTGCTGTAGATGGTTCTTTATAGGACATTTAAATTAAAAATAAATAAAAAAAGTTCTATATAGCACCAAAAACGGTTCTTCTATTGTTAGAAGCTCCACCTGAAGAACCATTTCGCCATGCAAAGAACCATTTACGCACCAAATGTTTATATATAGAACGCACAGTTATAATTACTACAGAACTCTTTAAGAACCTATTTTAACTCAGTCGTCTGCATAATACCTGTTCAGTGATCAGGATACAGCTTGAGAGGAGGACAAGTTTGAGTGTCAAGATGGTTTGAACTGGTTTTAACGGTTCGCGCAACCACGAGAAGGTCTAGCTATCGCGTGCACGGATGCCCTTAAACGGTTCATGCTCATGCAACAGCATTTCTCCTCACCCAAAAAAGTCGCTTTTCCGCCATGCTGAACTCTGTATACCGTATCAACCTATTTAAAAAGCACGCACGCGCAAGGCACGCGCACGATGCTGTACATGCATGTAACTGCACACATTCACTTCGCATATTCACTACCATGCACACACTGGCAGGCCCTCCAACCCACTTACAACGTTGCCTGTCCAAAAGTCTGCAGACACCTGTAACGTCATGTAACGTTACTTATAGAAGTCAACTGTACTAAGTTCAGCCTCTGCTGCTGTAATAGTCTTTAGTCTTCTGTGTCTTTAGTCTTCTACTGATGTTGGATAATTCGTAATGGATTTGAAAAGTGTTGGATGGCGCTCCATCACTTCACTTCCACTGCTCGACAGTAAAGTGCTTGATACCTGTCTAGCTGAAGTTCCACAGCGGCCCATGCTAGTGCTTCTGGTTTTAATTCATTTAAAGGCGAAACGCTGCTACTCGGAAGAACTTGCTTTAGAACATGTGCCTGTCTTCACTGGAACCTGTGCCTACCTTTACTAGAACCTGTGCCTACCTTCATTAGAACCTGTGCTTACCTTTTGCTTCCTTTTCAGCAGATGACTCGTAAATCCAAATATGGCATCAGCTTCCATAAGACACGTACTAAGCTCCACAGGTGTAGGGCTTTCCGGTGCATCCCGAGCCTGTGATGAGTCCTGTAAAGCCATATGAAGCCGTTTCCTCTCCTCGCCCGGGCGGACAGACTGCTCTCTCTAGAGACGCTCCTTAAAGCGCAGATTTCAGCTCGCGCGCCTTCATCCTCTGCAACCCTCAGCCCAGTGGGCTCACCTGCTCTCTACACGTCCGGAGCACAACTAAAGCACGCGGAGCACTGGACCCTCCTTCTGTTTCCGCTCCTCCTCCACTATGAGGGTTTATTCATTCATTCCATCTCTTCTTCAACCCCTCCTCTACCTCCACCTCAAAAAGTCCAAACCCCTCCTCCTCCTCCTCCCTAAACTACAACAACAATAACAGCGATAATAATAATAATAAAAATAATAATAATAATAATAAAAATAATAATAATAATAATTATTATTATTATTATTGCTGTCTTCATGTCTCTTTCTTTCATCTTTCTTTCAAGCCACAGTTTCTTTTTATCCACCTCCCTCTTCTACTCCTCTTTTCTTCACTTCCTCCACCTCATTTAGTTTGAGAATCTCCAAACTTTCGCCTCCTCTCCCTTCTCCTCTTTGTTCTACTCAAGAATCTCTAGCCCCATCTCCACCTCCTCTTTATCCTTCTGCTCTGGTTTCTTTTTCTTCAACTCCTTCTTCTCTTCTTCTCCTTCCCCCATCCCCTCTCTTCACCCCCTCCTCCTCATTTAGTTTGAGAATCTTCAAACCACTGCCTCCACTCCCTTCTCCTCCTCTTTCTACTGGAGAGTCTCTCAACCCATCTCCTCCTCCTCCTCCTCATCCTCTTTATTCTTCTTCTCTTTCTCTTTCTTCAATTTGAGAAGCCACAGTTTCTTTATCTCCAAGCCATCTCCTCCTCTCCAATTTCCTCATTCTTCTTGAGAATCTCCAGTTTTAGCACCCCCCAGCCCATATTTTCCTCATCCTCATCCTCTTTCCTCTTCTCCTTCTCTTTATTCCGTCTTAAAGATCCCTTAAGGATCCCTGCAATGCCTATATTGCAGAACCTCATGTTCAGGTGGACACAGATGACCAGTGAAAAGTCCCTGTTGATTTGTTTCTACTTCTTGCAGGCATCAAGCACTGAAGACTCAGTACATCACTACATTCTCTCAATATGCCTTTTAAAGTAATGCCTTTCATAAAATCCTGGTGAACTTGTTGACTTATCAAGACCCCCAGCCACGAGATAACAAGGGAAAAATAAAGCTCAGCATGCAGCTCCTTTTGTCTAGAGAGAGCGAGGGAAACCCACCAGTCACTCGGAGCACAAAGCATAATTGAGTTGTTGGTCTATTATCCTTTCAGCAGTTTTAGGAGGTGAAGTGTGGACATGAACCTCAGGCTGGCAGTAATAATCTTATCAGGACCACACAGAGGCGCTCGTTTCAGATAAGCAGACCACCATACTGACCTCAGCAGAGTCGTTTATGTCAAGCCTCGGTGCTGCATCCGCTCACACCAGTCATACAGACCTGGATCTGTTCACTGAGGGCCTTTAAATCATTAGTGAAAACCTGAAACCAGCAGAGCCCACTGCTCACTTATATACCTGCTATATACCCCTATCACATCCCTCTAGAACATACACTTTATGCTTTCTTTCTTTTGTTCTTTCTTTCTTTCTTTTTCTTTCTTTCTTCCTGTTTGACCCTCTGTCTGTCATTCTTTCTTTCTTTCTTTCTTTCTCTCTCTCGCTCTCTCTCTCTCTCTCTCTCTCTCTCTCTCTCTCTCACTCTCTCTGTCTCTCTCTGATCTACTAACCTGGACATAATAGACCAGTGAAGAAATCTAATTCCTCCTCTGACTGCAGTGTCACTGCTGCCTCATGGGAAATGTGGTAGACCAAATTCAATCCATTGGTCTAATAAGCTGACAATGTGCTGTCTGCTCATCATTAAGACATCTCTATCAGTACCAGCAATAATATAATTCAGTGCTTTTTATTTGAACCTCACATCATATCATCAGACTGAATCATAAGAAATCGCACTACTCGCACTACAGTTCACTGTAAGCAGAGGAACATGTCTGTCAGTCTGAGGTGAGATTTACTTTGTGACAGACTGTCAGGGTCCAGAGGCCAATCATTATAATCCATTGTGAAGTGATTTGTAGCTTGTCCCTTAGACACGAACGAGGCCTGTCCTGAATCCCTGTGGGATTCCCTCAGCTGTTTTTCGGCCTGTGTAATCTCACTGTGGACAGCTTGCCATTAATGAGGGCACAAGGACAAAGCCTATCCACTTCAGAGAGGAACATGGTGCATGTTCTACACCACTTACGCTTAAATCCACCTAAAACACACTCATTTATCTGTTTGGGATGTTCTTCAGAGTGGTGCGATGTGAACTGCTTCATTGTAGAGAAACTAACTGACTTCTTTTATTCTTTACAGTGGTGGTGATAGGAACCAGGGGTCACATGACTACCCCACAAATATAGTCATTTTATCTACTATCCAAAACTACCTCAACAACAACCACATCCTGTCAATGCCAGCACCATAGGCAGACGGCTGCGTGACACAGGACGACATGCACACAGATCGTTATGACGACTGTCCTTAACACCACGTCAACATTGTCAAAGACTGCAATGGTGTTGTGCAAGACTGTCATGGAGTGACTCAGAATGGCAACAGGTCATCTTCAGTGACGAGTCCCACTTTTGTCTTGGTGGAGACGACCAACGAATCCATGTGTGGTCAGCGCCAAGATGAACGGTTTGTTGTCACGTGTCACATGTCCAGAAGGCCTGGTGTCACTCCACCTCCACCACGTCCTTCTGGGTGCAACTACTTTTTTGATGATGAGTATATATACTGTATATACTAACTATACTGTATACTGTACTTCATATACTAATTATATGTTTTATTTGTTCAGGAGCTTTTAAAGGCTTCGACCCTTCGGATGTCTGGTTTCTACCACCACCACTGTGAATAATTCAGACCTGGTTTATTCAGAATTTCGCATCAAGCCCCCTTAATTATCCAGAAATACTAAAAACAAATGGTGAAATTCACCATTAAAGGTAACACGGTTAATGAATTCCATCCATATAATCTTTCTACTTGTATGTCAGAAAACCTTGTTGGTTTATTTTGCCCGTTGACTATGAACACAGGGAATATGGCACTGACCAGAAGAGAACAGTGACGCTTCCTCGACTGGTGCTGCCACGCTACTGCTCAGCTGACTGGCGGATACAAATGAAAAAACAATTGGTGGCAATCATGTGTGCCACGGTGCGTGTCAGTGGTGAAGCTCACTGGGTTTAAAATCCACCCGCTATCATTTGCAAGTCATGGAGCTTCACTGCCCCCCTCAATTTCTCTTGATTTATCATTCAGCCACTGGGGGGTCATGGTTAGTTTGTTCCTTCTTAAGAAGGCTTCAAACTGCATTGATTCTTTTTACCTCTGGATAAGCATGATGACCATAGTGGTTAACATTTTTGGCTTGGTTATTTATATATTTACTTATTTATTTGATGGTTTTGTGGCTGATTTCAGTTGAACTTCAAATGGCACCTTAACAGAATGCAATTTATAGCTTATCTGTTGGTCTGTTATCTACCTATTAGAATATTATCAACAAGCTCAATTACAAGTTACCTGATTTACTATTTATTATGTTTTCAGTGTATAACATTATTCTAATGAGTCTTAATGAGTATTCCTGTTCAATTCAATTCAATTCAATTCAATTCAACTTTATTGTCATTATACCAGTACAGGGTTGCACAGTATAACGAAACACAGTCAGGCTCCTTCTCTAGTGCAGTTACAAGAATATGTGTAAATATATATATATATATATATATAGTGTAGTGCAAATAGACAAATAAGGACAAATAGACAAAGACAATGTGTGCAAACAGTACAGTATGTGTACAAGACGTGCAAAGTGTAAGCAAACATAAACATATTTCATGAACATTGCATCACTTTAGTGTAATCCAAACACTAGTACATTGAGATAAAACATTTTTGGCCATTTTCATACCGCACTTGATAAATACATTTTACAGGTGTTTCTTTTTTAAACAGGCCAGTAGAGCAGTTAATTTTTTGTTCCTCTATGTTGGATGGTGTCCTCTGGATTGACCTGCTAGCTGGGGATGGCGCAAGTTGGTCTTTCATGGGTGCTCAGCACTAAAGATGCTACACTTCCTGCAGATTTTGGTCCTATCAATCAATCAGTTTGAGATCTTTGGATGAATTGCTTCTATAACATGTTTTTTCTTAAACGGTAATTCTGAAAATCTCAAATCTAAACAGAAATATAAATATTTATTTCACCATGTGTAGTTGGTTTCTACCCACTCGAGTCTTTCAGAGCTGTACTTTCCAAAAAGTTAGCAGGTTTAATGAAGACTCAGCTCAATCACACTTTGACACTTGGCAGAACTACCTTCAGAAGACCTGCATTCATCACATTTTGATAGACAAAAAAAATAGACAGTCCACTCTAGGTGTTCTGGAGATATTTATACTTGCATTAATCTTTATTAAACATTCTTTTAAATATCTATGAATTCAACATTAATTGTTCCTAGCCTTAACCCCAACCCAAGACCTAAGCATAATCCTAAACCAAACCTTAACACTCTTTAGAACCAACAGTTTTACCAGATAGTTTGTTAGCATAGATACAGTGAGATTCCAACAACGTGCTGTGAAAAGCTCTGGAATGTGTCTTTAACTGAAACATTTTTATTACAGCTTCATTCACACACATACATAATTCAGTGCACAATGTCTTACTTGTAAACAAACAAACAAATAAACAAATGAATAAATACATAAAATGTTTTTAAGATAATCAGTATCAACTATTGTTAAAAAATACACTGACAAAATACCCTGTTCACCTGTAATGTCTCTCCTCAAGGAGAGCTTTTCAGTCATGATGTGCATTGCTCCTCAGAAAACACTGAAGAGAAGCACACTTAAGACAGTTTGAAGAACTTTGTCTGAAACCCCCCTAAAACTAAGCGCCATCTTGGTCATCAGGACCCTGGATAGCAACTAATTTACCTTAACTAGTCAAATTAAAAATTACAGCTTTCAAAAATATCAGACATAGAGAGCAGATTATTTAGCCCTCATACCAGATATGCTGATTAGGACTACATCAACATTAAGCTTGTTACCGTAAGAAAGCACAGAGAGCAAATCAGTAAATACTACAACATAGCAAAAACAAAACAATATCTAGGCAATTCAGGCAGACAGTGATCATCAGCAGGCTCGTCCATGAAAGAGGTGAGAGTTTCCACAGTCTGCTCAAGTGGTCCTAAACATTTCACAATTTTGGCAAAGAACTGTTGAACTGTTTAGAACCACTCGACCAAAGAGGGAGCCGAATAGAGCCAAGGAGAAAGTTTACCCCCGTCCGTGAGTGAGCGCGTCCTTCGTCTGCCAGGTTCAACACTGGTCGAAAAGAGAGTAAGCTCGCATCTGAATGACACGTTTTGGAGTTGAAGATGACAGTTCAGCCATCCAACCCCAACTGCTTTGCGTCTGTCTGTATGGTGCTTATATATCCAGACGGATGCTGGAAGGGAGCTGTTTCCTGAGGGCAGGTAACAGGTTCTGCCGGTCAGAGAGGTTTAACAGTGCGTGGGCCTGAAGAAGAAAGAGCAACTTTCTGCATTCCTGTCGGACCGGATTTCAGTCTATGGCCATAGTTGACCTTTAGCTATGAAACACACTATTGTGTTAATGTAATATACTTTACTTTACACTATACGTCCGAAAGTATTCAGACAGCTCTTAACAAAGAGTTTAAATTAAATAATGAGTTTGAGCTTAAATACTTTTAGCTTTAAGTGTGTTTATTTCCAAATCAGGTAATTGGTGTAGGAAGTGACACACCATTTTAATTTATCACTCTGTCATTGTTAGAAGCTCAAAAGTAATTGAACAGACTCATCATGAATTTAACAGCCTCTTTTTAATACTCAGTTGCAAATCCTTTGCAGTCAATGAGTGCCAGAGGCCTGGAACCCCCTGACACCACTAGATGCTGGGTTTATTTCCTGGTGATGCTCTGCCAGAACTTTACCGCAGGTGTCTATAGTTCCTGCTTGTTCTTGGAAAGTTTAACCTTCAGTTTTGCCTTCAGTTTATCTAGTGCATGCTCAGTTGCATTGATTGACTTGGCCATTGCAGAACACTCCTCTTCTTTACCTTACAAAAGTGCTGAATTACTTTCACAGTATGCTTAAGGTCTTTGTCTATCTGCACTGTGAAGCACTGTTAAAGCATTTGGCTGAATCTATGCAATTAATATAGCCATATACACTCCGGAATTCATCCTGCTGTTTTTGCCTTCAGTCGCAGAATCAATAAATGCAAGGGAACTAGTTCCACTGGAGTTCACTGTAGTAGATGAGGTGGTATGTTTTGGATTCTCCATACTCTTCTCATACTCTGCCTTAATTCTGGTACTCGTTGATCTTTGTCTCATTTGTAAAAAGACATTGTTCCAGAACTATTCAGGTATTTCTTAGATGCTTTTTGGCAACCCTGATTTTGGTTTACATTTCATGGCAAACTGTCTGTATTTACTCTGTTTTTTACTGCTCTTAAGTGTTGACTTTGACACAGATAGTCTGACCCCCTGGAAGGTGTTGTTGATTTGTTGTGGAGGGCTTTTCGTTCACCACAGCTCTTTTCCATCATCTTCTGGGCCCTCATGTTTCTGAGCCGAACAATGTGTTCTTTCTTTTTAAGAAGGTACCAAAATAGCTGGTTGGGCACACCTAATGTTTTTGCTCTCTCTCTGATGGGTTTGTTGTGATTTTACAGGCTTGTTTCGCTGGCAATGAAACTCAGATTCCAAATACAAATGCCACACTTGACAGCTCCCAACCTTTTATCTGCTGACTAGTAAGTGAAATAAGAAGAAAACAGGACACATCTGGAAATGGAACCGCTGAACAACCAACTGTCCAATTATTTGTGAGCCACTGAAAATGGAGCACTATGTATGGAAATGGTTCACCTGACTTGCATGTAAATATCCTTAAATTAAAGCTGACAGTCAGCACTCTGAACTCATATTCATTATTTAATTTAAGCTCCAATAGGCTGTGCTAAACCTATGGACCTATCTGTACGGAATGCCCTGGATCAACCTCACATGACTCTAAAGCCCACTGGCTAGAGAAGTATAAAGACCCCCAGAAGCTCTGAAGTGATGGTCCCATCCAAAACCTAAGGGACAAGTTAGAGTGGTTGTGATTCAGAACTAACCAACCAACCGTACCTGGTCTTATTGCTGAATACAATCAAAATCTTCAAAGCAATGTTACAACATCTGGAGTAAAGCCTTACCAGAAGAGTAGAGGCTGCTAAAGCAAAAGGGGGTTGGGGGTCCACTCCCAGTTAATACCCTTGATTTCAGAAGAAGCATTACATAGGTCTATGTGCTAGCTTGAAGTAAATTCACGGCATTACTTTTTTCAGTGCATGTTTTAGATGGTCGAGGCCCATTCTGAGTGCCAAGGTCTACTTTACTTTATTATCTTTCCTACCATTTTGCTTTTTAACCAAGACAAATTAAGGCGTTTTCAAAAATCCCAGCGCGAACAGCCCCCTCTGACAGCTACTGTATAAAATTTCTTTCATCATGACTAACTAAACGTCTTTCCTTTTCTCTTTTTTGCTCTGTCTTTCATCTTCTTGCAGTTTCCAAGTTGCTGTCCTAGTTGTTACACAAGAAGCAGAGGATGCAGTGAAGTCTCAGTGTTGTCTTTATTGTAAATATTTAACACAAAGCTGTCAGAAAGTATGACAACATAGCGTGGGGAAAGAGACGAGCAAGATGAGCACACACAAACTCTTACACCATAGAAGACTTAAACAGTAACTTACTGTTATATGTCAACATGTAAACGGTTTGGGGTTACTTCAACCCTCAAATAACAATGTTGAAGAGATTGTTATATAAGATTTATAAATAGGCTACAACATATTGTAAAGTTTTGCTAGTGACACCTTGGGCATAGTTGAAATTACTAGGCTATGAAAGATCAACTGGGTGGACCAGTCTGATACAGTGCCACCTTAAAAACGAGCACCAAAAACTTTCAGGGGGCACCAAAAGACACAAACTGCTTAGTGTGGTATGTGAAAGCCATATGTTAGATTAGGCCATTGGGCCAGGACACCCTAATTCAAGTAAATAAAAAATACATACAATCAACGTACAATCATTTTATGCAGCAAAGCCAGGGGAATTCAGATTTCGTCATGTTTCTGTGAAGAGAAGACAAACAGGGCCTTCTAATAGGCAGTTTCTACTGTATTGTCTTTCTGAAGCTATTTACAGAAAGTATGTGTGGCATTCTGCAGTTAAGATGCAATCCATTAGCATGCGCAGTCTGCACGATTCTATCTTCTGTCTTCCACACATACAGGCCCAACTTGATTCCTTACAGTCACCTGGGGAACCTGTCCAACTGCTGACATTCTGCTGCTTTAGGGGAAAACCTTCATAGTGCAAGGAAGAAAGAAAGAGTGTGTGAGAGAATAAAACAGGGGTAATAAATTAAACTGTATTATAAGTATACAGTAAATGTAAAAAGTCAATGAACTTGTCATTTGAAGGCAGGTCAGTTCTCTACGTTTTTAAGGGGAGTGTTGAAAGACTTGAAGTAGTATACAATACTATTTCAACATGAAAAAAGGTTAGGATGTGGCATGTAGACCTTTACTCTGGGTCCAAACCTCTAATGCATCATCTAGTCAACATTGTCACCTGATGGCAAAAGCTAAACGGGTTCTTTGCAGATATCCTTGATAGAGACTATGAGTTTCTTGCTATGAACCCTCATAGTTTGGTGGATGGTCGCACTTTCTTGGTGCTGCCCAGCTACTTCAAAGATAGCTTGCCTTGGCCTGCTAGCTATCTTGGTTGAGCCTGAGACCCAAAACATGACAACTGAAACTGACGCTCTTGTCTCTTTTGACATATTTGTGTGGCACACCTAGAATTTGGAACCCACCAATTTTACACAACATGTCTTGGGTTACTTGGGGGTTCTGAAAATGTAAAAAAAATAGAAAATGAGAAAAATATGTTTCATTGTTTTAAGCTTCCTCCACATAGAACAATCCCAGCTATAAATGATTTGTTCTAACAACGTTCTGAGAATATCCAATGTTCTGATCCACATACCTAATGTTCTTTTGGTTCCCTAAATGTTCTTTCTAAAGGTAGGAGAACGTTCTCTAAAACATTCTGTCATCTCAGGTCTCAGTAACATCCATAAAACATTTCCCGAATGTTGGGCTGAGAATGTTCTTCTTTTGTTATCATGTAACATAATCCCTGGCCCTGACAGCATTAATTGAAATTATATATGTCTTTTTTAACGTTAGCCAAAGTTCCTGCTAGCCGGGATGTTCTGCATGTACACTATGTGTCCAAAATTATCTAGATGCCCCTTCTAGTCAGGTAAATGAGCTACTTCAAGGTGCACTCATTGCTGGCACAGGCATTCACACGCAGTGTGTACAAGCTCTATTAAAAAGCTTTGCCAATAGAATAAGACACTCTGGAGTAGCTGCACATGAGCCAGACATTTGCTAAAGTGTTATGAAGCCCCCAATCATTGGGCTATAAAGCAATGGAGCTGCATTTTCTGGAGTACTGAAACTTCATCCAATTCCTCCTTAGTTCAGAGTCACCCTGAACTAATCATCCAACATCAGCACCTAAGCTCACTAATGCTCTTGTGGCGGAATGCAATCAAATCCTCACAGCAATGCTCCAGCATCTAATGTAAAGCATTTGCATATCAGTAAAGACTACAAAGAGGGAGTAAAATCCCTATCAATACCCTCATTTTCAGAACAAGTGTTGATGAGCAGGCGTCTCTATACTCTTTTGGAGTAAGTTTATTGCATCATTTAATGCACTTTAAAATTTTGGACATATAATGTGTTTAACCTGACAAACATGAAACTGGTGTAGTGTAATGTAGGCAAAGATAGAAAAGAGATTATAAAAAGGTGCATGTGTGTCATAAAGTGAGTAAACGTGTTGGGCAGCTGCCGACTTCCGACCCAAACCTGCTGGCCCTGTTTAGTCAGTTGCGTTAGCACCATGGCCCTCCCTCCAGATCATAACTCTGGTATGCAAAACATGCACATACTCTTAACATTTGCCTTCCATTCCTATCAACTGCATTCTCACACGACCGAGGAAAGTATAGCCTATAAGGCCTTTAGTTGAAATCTACCACAATCTACTGCTTTGTAGGCTGTCAGCTCAGGACCTTCCTGTAGACAAAAGCTGTATTGCCGGTTCAGCAGCCTAAGCCACGTTCAGAGTCGGTGCTGACAGCCTGGAAATGGACTGCTTCCAGGAACTGGCAGGATTTTATACTATACAATAAGTGTACCATTAAAGACCTCAGCACAAAGAACATGACTTATTTATCTAGAGAAGTTTTAGATGTACAAAACGGTGTTTATGTCTGGCCAAACCTCATGGCCAGGCCTGTTTTTGTTATTCTGTGGAATGATGAAGCACCTGACAAACAAGCGCGACAGCGTTACACTAATGACACGTCTCTGTGCCTCAAGTTCTTCTGGTACAAGTAAAGGGACAGCCTATATCCTCCTCACCAGAGGCTCTCCAACTTGACTTGCAGAAAACATAAACATAGATACATATTTTTTATCTATATGGAGTGTGGTTCTTTAATAAAGAGATGATTATGTATATGAAATATCCTTGAATAGATGTAATAAGAATACACAGCATGTTATGATTAACACATATTTAAGGCACCATGACACAAAACATGGAAACATGGAAAAACCCAGGTAAAAATGAAGCATATATTAATGTACTAGAAACTTTAATATCAGCAAGTACATTTCAAGCACATAATATATATATATATATATATATATATATATATATATATATATATATATATATTACATTTGTAATATTATTACATTATTACTTTTGTAGTATATATATATATATATATATATATATATATATATATATACTACAAATGTAATAATTACAAGTACACTTTACTTCAGTAGCACTTCAGTGTACTTAATATAACACTACACTAATTTGCACTTCCAAGTAAAAATTAATACATTTTAATGTACTACAAATGTACTTTAATATCTATTTAATGTAAATTTCAAGCATATTATTGGTTGGTGTGCCTAATACAAGTGCAATACATACATTATACTCCCAGATAAAAATTAAGTAAATTTTAATGCACTAGAACTGTAGTTTAATATGTACTTAATATGTACTTAAGCACATTTAGGTGAATTTTAATGTTGTCTCAAAATAGTACTATCAAGTATAATTAGTTATATTTAAGTACATGTTTAATAGTAAATATATAATAGTGATATATAATTTAATAGTAAATATATAATACTGATATATATTTATTTATTTAGCATTTAGCAAGTACATAGTATACTGAAAATATCACACTTTCAGGGCATTAATCAAAGGGAAAGGACGAATACTGAGAACACTTCAGTCTACTTTTTTTTCTCCTGGGGAAGTATTATGTTATTTAACTGATTTTGAGAATATACATATATTTATATCTACTGGGTTGACGCAGAAGTGATGCAGAAAATAGAATGATACATTGAAGACCAGGCCACAGGTTTAACAGAGCAGTTTAAATGCTCCTGTATATTCTACTGGTGGTGTTCTCCAATAGCCTTTGTTGTTGCTAGTGTACTGAAGAACAGATTTATCGGTTGCAGCAACTACTCATACTTCTTTCAGCTTTAATGGAGATGATCTGGTAATGTAAATAAAACAAGCAAAGTGAAATCTCTAAACTTGCCATGTTCAACTAAATCACATTCACACATTCACTCAGAAATTAAATAAATAACTATATGAATAAACTAGAACAGTGTGCAGCTTACGCTTGCTAAGATGTTAACTTGTTAGGTGGTGATGGGGGGATGCTATTGTTTCCCAGGTGGCTGCAGTATCCCATGTGGTTGTCAGGGTGTTGCTGGGAAGATGCTTTTATATACCAGGTGGATGCTAGGGTGTTATTAGGCTGTTGCTCTGGTATCCCACGTGGTTGCTAGGGTGTTGCTAGGAGATTGCTATTGTTTCCCAGGTGGTTGCCAGGGTCTTATTGGGCAGTTGCTATGGTATCCCAAGTGGCTGTTAGGGTGTTGCTAGGAGATTGCTATTGTTTTCTATTTGGTTGCTAGGGTGTTATTGGGCCATTGCTAAGGTATCCCAAGTGGTTGCTAGGGTTTTGCTTAAAGGTTGCTATTGTTTCCCAAGTAGTTGTTAGGGTGTTCCTTGGCCATTGCTATGGTATCTCAAGTAGTTTCTAGAATGTTGCCCTGGAAGTTGCTATTGTTCTCAGGTGGTTGCTAGGGTGTTACTGGGCCATTGCTATAGTATCCCAAATGGTTGAAAGGGTGTTGCCTAGGAGGTTGCTATTGCTTCCCAGGTGGTTGCTATGGTGTTATTGGGCTGTCGCTATGGTAAGTACCAAGTAGTACTATAATATGAATTTACACTATATGAGCAAAAGTCTTGGGACACCTACACATTACACCTACAGGAGCTTTTATGACATCCTGTTCTAAATCCATAGGTGCTAATATGGATACAAACAGACATTATCAATTACTTAAAACTCTTTTATTTTAAAGCTCTCCTGAATGAAGTCATGTATATATTTACAGTTCTGTGTGATTAATGCATTATCTGTGGCAGTTAAAATTATGAATGCATTAACTTGGAAGCTGAAATTAAAAACACACCACCTTTTTAACTTAGCTTTTACTTCACCTGTTTTAAATTGTATGTGCTGTATGCATTGACTCTTTTGTAACTGTAAAATGTAATTTCATTTTATACTTTGTTATTTTGTTTAAAACTTTTTATTTATTTATTTATTTATTTATTTATTGTGCAGGATGTTGGGATCCAGACTCTGCATGAAAAGTGCTATATAAATGAAGTTTATTATTATTATTATTATTATTATTATTATTATTATTAGTAGTAGTAGTAGTAGTAGTAGTAGTAGTAGTAGATGAGAATCTCCAATGAGTCAAACTGAATGTACACTGATGAAAGAGATTTGCTAAATTTAGTCTATTAATGAATAGTCCAGCATTTCCACATTAATGACCTATATTACACCAACACAACTGTTGTCTGTAAACATAAGTATACTGAAAGATGAAATTTTGCTGATGCATTCATGTGGAAATGATGTACAGACCTGAATCATGTGAATTCAGTGCAGCACCTTTTTTTCCACTGTATGGAAATGACCCTAACCTGAGGTGCTATCAGTGTCCTTCACGTTAGTCCTCGGCCTTCTGCCGGCAGAGATATGGCCATAACTCACAGTGACAAGGTAATCACCGATCACTAGCCTGCCCTGGAGTTCATTATTGTCCCGGAATCGGGCTCAGTCAGGCCATCACTGGCTATAAACCTCTGCACATGTAAATGACTGAGGGATTTACCCTGGAGCGGAGTGATTTAACGTAGCTCTGACCAAGCAGATTGACTGGTTTTCTAGAATTAAATCTCTCACTTGAATAAAGTCTCTTATAAATGAACGTATCTATGTAAACAATAATTCTTAAAGCAGCACTATGTAATGCGTTTGTTAATACTGAAAGAAGTAGTATTACTGAGTATGGAGCAATAGGAACACACTAAAACATGGTGAGCATATGGTCACATGCACAGGCTGAAAACAAAGGTCCTGCTTAATATTTAGGTCTTAAATGCAAAATCAACATCGTAAGATAAGATGACAACTGTAAAGAATTCAGTCACATCACACATTCACCATGTTCTCTTCGAATACTTGTACAAAGCGTACACAGGAGTCCGAAGCACAACGAATGTTTCTTTTGCACTTTACATGCAACTACACATTTCCACCAGAGAGGTCTCCAAATCCCCAGATCTAACATAGCGCAGCTTTAAACACTCCCAAAATCCCAAAAGCTAACTGCTATGGTTCTTTTCTTGCACTTGCAAGCTGGCTCCTGCAAATCCTGCAAGCAATTCCAGCATTTTAAGACTAGCAAAATCCTGAGTGCTGGTTTGAAACAATATCTGTTCTTCTTACATGTGTTAAGTATCAGTAGTAAACATTCTGATAGATATTCTAATAATTCAATAATTTAATCTGTGCACATTTAGGTAAGTAAGACATAACTTTTTTATTATTACATGAAAACAATTCTGCTCTTTTATAAGTATTTTTTTTTGTTTAAAATTGTTAAATGTATTAATCTCTCTGGGATATTGTACCTAATTCAAAGTACCCCATTCAGCATTGCATCACATATTCTTTCATTCTGATAGCTTGTCAGAGTTGGCCAGCCAAGTTACAGTTGCTAAGCTGTGACTGGACATCAGTATTAAGGGGATGGATTAGGTGAAAGGCCCATTATGACTGGTTCAGTTGATTTTTTAAAGGTGCATCGTATTCTCTAGTATATGATGGAGTTTTTACTGCATTGCACACTACTGTGAAATGTAGTGGTGCAAAGTAAAGGTCTCAAACATTGGAAATACTATAAGAGGCCCATATGCAACTTTTCTCTTGTATTTTAATCCACGTATGACTTTTGTATGGGTTTGAATGTACCAAAAACTGATAATACCTGAAAATAATTTTTTAATAGTTTTACATGATCATTTTGTTACAATGCCTTTAAGACTAAATGAGCTCTGCGCTTATTGGCTGCTTTGTGTTGTCACCCTGTCAATGTCAGTGTGAGTGGGCTAGGCTAAACTGTTGACGACTGAATATAAAGTGGCCAGGAAGTGGAAGCATAAGCTTTCCATGTTTCCAATGAAGTTGGATATGTCTAAATGTGTTGGTTTTCATAACCATGGTCTGCAATGCTGTTCGGTTTTCATATATAGTAAACTATAGATTGTAATACTTTTGCAGAGATTTGTAAAAGCACTTATGTACAGTAATGAAGTATGTCTACTTTGTTACTGTCCACCACTCGGTATATAATGTTATTATAGCATTTTTATCCATAAACAGAAATGCTGTACACTACACAGAACACGCTTAACACTCTGTGGTTTTCCTCCTCTGGCAGGCTCGGAGCAAAGGGCTGAGCCCTGGGCTAATGAAGAGGAAGCAGAAGCAGTATGTTAACCTGATTATCCACTGTGGCACATTTAACATCTAATTGAAAATCTTCTGCTGAAGTAATCAGATGAACGCTTTTGTTCGTTTTGCTAATAAATGGGAAATTTCCAGGAACCAGGCCGATCACAGAGCTCCAAACCAGCTACACTGTGGAGTGCACATTTATCGTTATCCACATTCCTATCATTTTACATATGCATATAGAGCCTGCATAGTTGTGGCGATCAGTATGGAGATAATTCCTCATTAGGTCTGATGAGACATATTCGGTGGCCTTCTGATGAACTGTCTGATTGATGCATTAATCATATAATTGTGGGCTTAACCAGATCCACTCGGAATAAACAGGGCCATATGGTCACATTTAGTGTAATGATATCTGCACCTTCCACACATCAACCTCAATGACATCAGCACAGCACAGTTTGCCGCAGTTTAAGTCCTTACTCTCCAGGCACTTTATTTACTTATTGATCCCAAGGCTTGTTACTATTGCAAATACTGCTATGAATTCTTCAGTAGCCAAACTAAAATGAAAACTACTGAGAGTGAAGAGTGGAACACACAGGTTCAGCAGGTTAAAACGCTTCTTGATTTGTATTTGCGCAGAACAGCAATCAAAATGCAAGATTATTATTTTGCAGTTTATTGAGCTCTAATTAGCTGGAAAATGTCCTTTTCTTGGGGGTTGAGTGATTGGAAATAAGCCGCAGCTGAGCACTCCTGCAGACTCCTTGTTGTTGCAATCCAAATAAACCATTTTCAAGATGAGAAATGAAAAAGGAACAACTCAATGGCAAAAATATCTTTAATTGCATCAGCATGTATCCATGACCCAGTGTACAATGTGCCATCTTTTGCTAGTTTGCTGTTTATTGTTTTTTTCTTCTTTCATTCTTGTGTTTTTTACATCATTTTACACTCTTGAAAGGCCCATAATCCTACATTATTTTATTCTACTTTATTTTACTTTAAAGGTCACATACAATATGCATGGATTTATGTGCCAAAAACAGCCAAAAATAGTTTTTACATGTCAATTTTCCAACCTCTGCTGAAGTCTAATTAAGACTGAAATATGATGTAAATGGGTTCTGACTGGCTGCCTTGTATTGTGCCTCTTTCAAATAGCAGTGAATGAACAAGTGGAGCTACTGTAGCTGAACTGCTGCAGGCTGAAAATGCAGATCTTAGGCAAACTAAGCATGTTATAATCATCAAGGCCTCATTCAACAATTTCCTCTTAAAACTCACTGACGCAGTTTTCACAAAGATTCTGACATTCAGAACATGTTTCTTATTGGGGATTTGTTTTCAGATAAGAACAGAATCTACGCGCACTCAAGAGCACAAAATGCAAACAATTCTATGGCTTCAGAACACATCATGAATCTGACATAGACTTTTTCTTGGGACTTTTCTCAAGAATAAATTTACTAAAAATGTAGGACAATATTGATGAATGAAGCCTATTTATTATAGCAGTAAGGGGGTTTGTAAAAAACAGCACATATCAATAGAATAGATGCTAATAATCATAAATACAGCTGGAACAACAAGAATTTTGGAAAAAATATCTTGTTTGATATCTTGTGAATTTGAGTGAGATTTCTCTTGGATTTTGTTGGACCTCACGTGGATTGATTAAATTCCAGCAGCAACACACATGATTTAACAATATGAAACACTGTTTAGCAAACCAGGCACTGGATTATAAAACAATGTATACCAGGCCTCCTTGAGGAGGTTTCAAAATGGTTAAATGAAACCAATGATGTAAAAACACCAATTATCATATCAATGTAATTTGCATTTATTTTGATTTTAGTGCTTTGTGAGCAAATAAACCCTTACTGGCCGGATAAAAAGCTTTTTTAATTGAACTTTTGAGTAGGACTGTGTGTAGATGCACTCTTTTGAAAGAAAAACTGATTTTGCAACTTAGGTTGAAATTATGGACAGGCAGGTCAGCAATATGTTTTGAGACAATGTTCAGAGGACATTTTGTTTTTTTCATGAAATGGACTTTTTTAAAGTAAGTAATGGCTCCTAAGGGTTTCTTGGCTTGGATGTATGCTTCTGTTTATGTTTATGTTTAGAACCTTTGCATTATTTGGTGGTTCTTTAAACTGTAAACCTTTTCATGAAAAGGTTCTTAAGGGAACCAAAAGTGGTTCTTCTATGGCACTGACGTTAAATCATACTGGGAATAAACCATGAGCTTAATCAGAAAGCTATATTAGATTAGACGTATATACATATAAATACCACCTAGACTGACATCTGACATCACCTTTGTAGCCATGTAGGGGACTGTAATAGGATGAATTTGTTTAGCAGGTTATGCTCTTAAACAGGTATTATATACAGTGCTGTGAAAAAGTATCTGAACCCTTAATTTTCTAATTATGATTTATTAAGGGAAAAAGCTATCCAAACCAACCTGGCCCCATGAATTATCTGTGATTAAACACATTATATGGAAAGCTGAGTTCAATTTCACTAGCTACACCTAGGCCTGATTACTGCCAGACCTGTAGAATAAAAAAATCACTTAAATAGAACCTGTCTGACAACATGAAGTAGGCTAAAAGATCCCAAAAAGCAACACATTATGCCCCGATCTGAAGAAATTCAAGAACAGATGAGAAAAGTCATTGACATGTATCAGTCTGGAAAAGTTTACAAAGCCATTTCTAAGATTCTAAGGGATTCCAGCGAACCATAGTGAGAGCTATTATCCACAAATGGAGAAAACATGGAACAGTGGTGAACCTTCCCAGGAGTGGCCCGCCTACTAAAACTACTCCAAGAGTGCATCAGCGATTCATCTACAAGGTCACAAAAGAACCCAGAACAACATCTAAAGCACTGCAGGCCTCACTTGCCTCAGTTAAGGTCAGTGTTCATGATTCAACAATCATGGAACAACAAAAGATAGGCACTGGGCAAAAACAGTATTCATGGGAGAGTTCCAAGGTGAAACCCACTGCTGACCAAAAAGAACATGTCTCACAATATTCTGTGGACTGACGAGACAAAAGTGGAACTTTTTGGAAGGTGTGCGTCCTGTTACATCTGGCGTAAAACTAACACAGCATTTCAGAAAAAGAACATCATACTGACAGTCAAACATGGTGTTGGCAGTGTGATGGTCTGGGGCTATTTTGCTGTTTCAGGACCTGGACGACTTGTTGCAACTGATGGAACCATGAATTCTGCTCTCTACCAGAAAATATAAAAGGAGAATGTCTGGCCATCAGTTTGTGACCTCAAGCATACTTGGGTTCTGCAGCAGGACAATGATCCGAAGCACACCAGCAAGTCCACCTCTGAATGGCTCAAAAAACCCCAAAATGAAGCTTTTGGAGTGACCTCAAGTCCGGACTCAAATCCGATTGAGATACTGTGGCATGACCTTAAACAGGCCATTCATGCTCAGAAATCCTCCAATGAACTAAAACAGTTCTGCTGAATCTGCCTGAATCAAAACAATTCTGCAAAGAAGAGTGGGCCAAAATTCCTCCACAGAGATGTGACAGATTCATTGCCAGTTATCGCAAATGCTTAATTGCAGTTGTTGCCGCCAAGGCTGACACAACCAGTTATTAAGTTTGGGGTGCAATTACTTTTTCATACAGGGCCAGGTTGGTTTGGAAAGCTTTTTTTAATAAACGAAATCATCATTGAAAAACTGCATTTTGTATTTTCTCAGGTTATCTTGGTCTGATATTCAAATTTATTTGATAATCTGAAACATTTAAGTGTGACAAATGCGCAAAAACAAAAGAAATCTGTAAAAGGGCAAATACTTTTTCACAGCACTGTAAATATTATAAGTTCAGTGAGTCCATCTCCAATTAGTTTGAAGTGCAAAGCATGCACACTGTCCCTGACATGACTTCAGAGAGCTGCTTTATTACTCTCACTGGAGCGAAGTGAGCTCAGTGGGGCTCTGACACTGATGTGATTTGAAATGGTGGGGCTACCAGAGGGGGATGATATAACAGCGGCTCTATCTTGGGTGTAATTAGGAGTCTTATTTTGTGTTTGCTCTTTTGCCCTTGTGTGTTCAGGTAACTCATGGGCTTGTCTATGAGTTAACTGATATAGAAATGTTAACAGAGGTGCACATGTAATGTCAGTGTAATAAGGTCCCTGAGAGGCCTCAATCTGACTGTCATTATCTGCTCTGGGACCACCAACATAAATCACCAAACTTTTTCAGCTGTCAAAACGTAATGTTCCAACCTAGCCTACTGAGATGTACAGTAGTTCTTCATGAACTCTGTAGTTCTAGACAGATTGTTACACACACACACACACACACACACACACACACATATGCTAACATGGCAAAACGGTAAGCTTTTAATGGTCTTAACAACAAACAATTAAAGAAACATATGAAGTGAGTTAAGATGGGAAGCCTTTATTTTCTTTAAATAGTTTTGTGGGTGAACTTTCAGACCAGACAGAGGAGACAATTTTGTTCCACTTATCACTTATAGTGACAAACATTTGGACTCAACAAATCAGCCAAAAACTTGGACTTGGCTTGGTCCATTTTTTCCAGGACTGTATATGAGCTCACCAAACAAAAAATGGGCCAAGCCAAGCTTGTTTGTGTGTTCGTGTATAAGGTCACAAAAATTGGTCATCTGTGACTGAAATGTACCTAATAGCGTGTAATACTGTGATGTAGGCCACATTAATGTTCAGATACTCTTGCATCAAATAATTGCACGTTTGGGCCAGATTTGGTGGATGCCTTCCCTGGTACAATTCTGAGGAGAATTTCCTGTAGAATGGGATTGCAGCCCTTGCTTGTAGACCCGTATGACCATACACTTCCATACACCTGCAAACTCAGCTACTTCCTTCACACCATGGCCTTTGGCACACCCAAATGCAAGCACTCATTTTTAACAATAATTAACATCTGCTGTGTGATATATATATATAGGTCTTGTACACACACACACACACACACACATATATATATATATATATATATATATATATATATATATGTGTGTGTGTGTGTGTGTGTGTGTGTGTACATGCATCTTTAAAGGCGGTGTTCAGTCTGGACTGGAACAGAATGCAGAGGTTTTTGTGCAGCAGTGCGTTTGTATATTGCCAAAATTCTAACAAGGTGTGAAAGTGTGATAGATTTGGAGATTCAAGATTCATTCCTAGTGCCATTACGAAATAGCTGGTGGAGATTTTCTTTTATGTACTTGTTGGAAGCTAATGAGGAAAAGTTCATGAAAGCACGAGTGAACAAACACCAACTGAACCAAACAAAACCAGTATTAACTCACAGTAAAAAAGAAAGAAAGAAAGAAAGAAAGAAAGACCTATTGTTTTTTGTGTACTGTTCTCTTTGGTCCACATGGTGGCAGTAAAGCTCAGTGAAAATGAGGAAGAATTGATATACATCAGCATTTAACCCCACCACTCTGTCCTCAGGATGGCCTGTAGGTGTTTAATTTGACGGCCTGTAGGTGTTTAGTTTGACGGTCTGTAGGTGTTTAATTTGATCTTAATCAACTTAATTAAATCAACTGACCACCAAACAGGAGGTGTGGGGGGTGTTATCTTTATCTAGTGAATCCTCATATGCACGTAGCTAAAGGAGAATTCCATCAATTTTTTTCTTTTACAAATGTATCGGCGTAATCCAATGACTGAGATGTAAACAAAGCTGTGTAAAGCCCTACCGTTTATGCATTAAAATGGTTCTCTGACTGCTCGCTGCTGTGTCTGTAATCACTGCCTTTACTAAAGACTTGTATTCCTGCATTATGCCTATTAAAATATGGCCTAAACCACATGGGGATGTTTAGCATTAATTTTAGTTTTAGTTTCTTAGAGCCGTTGTGATAATGTCATATGGTTGCAGTGGAGTCATTACTACTGAAAATGAGACAATCTAAAAAGTTGTCCTCTTGACAGATGTCATGTTCTAGCTAAAGCTGGATAGACTGAATGAAATATGTGAGTTAAATGAGATATTTAGCTACAGGACAAGAGTGGACAACCAAAAAGGCAACTACTAGTAAAGGATGTTGTCTTTTTAATTATTGGTATAATAAATAAAGTGTTTTGCTTGATACTGAATGGTACTGGAAACATGCAGCATATTGATTCCCGCTTTTGTCTTGGTGGACCCGACCAATGATTCCGTGTGTGGTGGCACCGTGGTCAGTGCCAAAACAAATGGTTTGTTGTCACACATCACATGTCCAGAAGGCCAGGTCTTACTCCACCTCCACCCCTACTGCAAAATCTGCAGGAACTGTGTGAGAATATTCAAGATGCATGGGATGGATTATCAGAGGACACCATTAGGAACCTCTACAACTCCAGGTTGCTCAGATGTCTGGCCTTTTGCGTCAGCAAACATGGTGGCTCAACACCATACTGAGAGACACTACTTCTGTATGTGTAGCTCAGTAAATATTGCCCATAACAGTCTAAATTTATCATCATTTATTGTTCCTGGTAACCTTTATCTTCCTTCCCAATAGCACTGCAATCCCACACTTCCTTCTGGGTGTAAGTATGCTTTTGGTGATGAGTGTATCTAAATAATGGGAATTAATGCAACTGTAATGAACAACAATCTTTGTTTACATATAACATCCTGCATCAATTAGTCATCAACAGTGTCTTCATTAAGGGCCCTAAGCAGCTTCTTATGCCACTTACAGCAAGAAACAGACCCTGATATTACCACAAAAAAGCCATGCACAGAACTAATTGGATTCAAATCAGATCAACACCATTTCAGCATCAATGAAAGCAGCCCAGTGTTGCCCAGACTGTTTGTTTGAGGTGATAGCCGCGCTGATGTAATCATGTGGAAACTCAGTGCATTTATTCTTTCAGTGATTCCTCACAGTAAACATCTTCACGTTAATGAGCCCCTCTGACTTCGACAAAACAAACAGGTCCACGGAGAGAGGCGCCCCTCGAGCCTTTCTGGCCCATTCAGCCCCTTTTTATAAAATCGCGGCGAGCGCGCGCATCCACTCTCAAGCATGAGCGCGAACCGGGGCGCAGGCAACTCCAGCGCGAACCTCATTCCCCTCTCGGTCGATTTCTCTCACCCCGAAGACTACGTCATCTATGCCTTCCACCTCGCCTTCGCCACGTGCGCCTCCGTTCTCGCCGGCTCCGTGTTCGTGGGGATCCTAAAAGCGAAACACCTGCGCGCGCAGAACCGGTTCGTTTTCATGGTCAACACGAGCATCAGCGACACTCTGACGGGCCTCTCCGTCTATTATCTGGGTCTTTTCGACGTCCAGGAAGGCTACCCGTCCAGAAACGGGACCTTCCACATACTGCCCTCCTTGCTGGGGGTGAACATCATCACGTTCATGTTTGCCCAGTTTGACCGTTACTGCGCCGTGTGCCATCCCTTCTTCTACGACCGTTACATTTCTAGATCAGTGGTCATTGGGGTGTGCGTTTACTGCTGGTTCCATGTTTACGTGCAGCCGCTCGCCTCCAACATCGTGCCAATGGCCACGGCTGCCCAAATCTACGCCTTCAGCATAGCGAGCCTTCAGGTCATAGTGCTGACCAAAGTGGTCATGACTATCAAGCTGTACGTGGTCGCCGAGTCCCAGCTGAAGCGCGAGCCGCCGGGGCCCGATAAGGAAAGCAAGAAGGAATCGTTGCGCATCATCATCGTGGTGGTCATTAGCTTCCTGACCCTGTGGACGCCGTCCTTCGTCAACATCATCATGAAGCAGGTCAGCAGGTACGGCCTGGTCTTCAGGAACGAAGCCACCAACGCCTTCGCCATCATGGCGCGCATGAACGCGCTCGGGACGCCCGCGCTCTACCTGTGGGGCAGCCCGGCGTTACGCGCGTCGGTGTGGCGCGCAGGCTGGAGCAAAGTTCTGCCAGACTGCACGAGGTAGAACATAGTCCATAGACGTGCAGTACATGAGCGTATGCCTGTACTGATTGACAGCAGATGGATGTGCAAATCATTTACAGTACATACACATCTACACAGCCACTGGCAAAAACCAGTAAACTGAACAACACACATGTGCTGGTGCTGAAGTAGCTGAACCTCCTCTACTACATGTTCTCTACTATGTACTAAACCAGTATTTCTCAACCCTGTTCCTGCAAGTACCCTGCCCTGTATGTTTTAGAGGGTACCCTGCTTTAACACACCCCCTGAAACTCTGCAAGGGCTTGTTAATGTGCGGAGGAGTTGAATCAGGTGTGGTTAATAACATAATATATGTGAATAGTGTTCAGTGTCCAGAAGTCTAATATACTAACCAGAGCCTCATTTACTACACTCCAGACTCTTACGATTACTGGACGTTAAAGCTTATCTGAAAATCTGTGTACAAATAAATATCTCCTATTGTTACCTTTCACAAGAGCGACCTGCTAGAAGGAGCTACATATACACTGTAAAAAGAGCAACCTAAAAAATCCTTTAAAAAAATAGAAAAATAGAAAGAAAAAAAAATACTGAGAGAATCATTTGTTCAAAGTACTTTTTTTAGGTTGAATAAACCTAATTCATTTGCTTGTAATGTAAAAAAAAAGTAATTTCTTTAGGTTGGACTATCAAAACCCTCAGAAATGAGGTTTGATTTGGTCTTGGAGGCTGTGAGCGTCTTTTCTCACAAGCTGGCATGTTTGTTTTTATTTATGTTAAGGATAAAAAACAAAAATGTTCTATTAAAGAAGATCAACCAAAAGAAAGAATGCATTCTGTAGAAACACATACACAGCGAACATGATGTTAATCTGCAGAATATCATTAGTTCGGATACGTCATGTAGGACTCACAGCTCTCTTTCATATGTACTGCCTCCGTTTAGGAGACCAGAAGTAATTGAACAATTTGCTGCTAAATTGTTTCTTGACCATCTGTATGTCTTTGTATCTGAGGACTGGGAAGTGTTAGTCAAACCTGGAGCTGGGAGATACAGTTCTTCCTGACTCTTAACTAACGTCATAACCCCACCTATACATGTCTGCACAGTTTCTGTCAGCTCTCCACCAAAGTGAGTGTGGTGATATACCTGCTTCTATACAGCTACAGTACATAGGACATGTCCAGTATGCTGCACGTTTGAAATGAGGATAATGTATTTATGTGGAAATAAAGGACAAGTATTTTCACACATCACTTTTTTTCCTCTTATGATTTTATTCATCTCTTGTTGACATAATTCATGGAAAATTAAATAAAACATTTAAAAATACATTTTAGTGAACAGTTAGTAATTTTTACATTAGTAACGTATGTAATTATATACAGAATATGGCAAGTGATCCCAAACTTTTGAACACTGTAGTCATTTTAAAATGCATATAATAATAAAACGTATGGACACAATGTCTGTTAAACCTAAATGTTGCCACTAGAATCTTTCTTTCTCTCTCTCTTTCTCTATAGGACTGGTGGTAAAAAGACTGCAGTGGTGCCAAGCCTCAGGAAGTAACCCAGCAGTAACTCCTGCATTACAGACCTTCCTTTGAGAATCATTACTACAGTGGTTTTGTTACTACGTGTCTGACCTCTGAAGTGTCCTCTTTGTGATCCTATCTTGGTATAAAGTTCTGTCTGGCAGGTTGTCTTGTTGCTGGGAATGTAAATACTTTGATATTTGACATTGAAACTGAGGAGTGAACTAGATTTAATTGTTTTTATGACTTTAAATGAAATAAGTAAAACTAATTCTTTCATTTAACTGAACATGTGACTCAAGTTAGGCTTGTTCATAAACCATTATGTGATTCCTTATAGATTATTTTTCGGTTTATTCCACCTTCTCAAGCCTTCTCACAGTTCCTTGCAGTTAAGTTGTGAAGAGCTAGTGGAACACTGTACACTGTAATATCTGTATATTAGACAATTATGATAAAGAAATATACATTTAGAATCATGGATACTTCGAGATATATGTCCACAATGTTCCATTATCTTCTACTTTTGTCTTTCTTTTCTGTTCTTTTAATACCGTGTTTTATTTCATGTTGTGAGAATAATGAAAAGCTGTGTTTTATCCTGGTATTTTGATTTTTTAATAATGTTTATATCACATTTAATTTTTTAGCATGAAAAAATCTTAAAACTTGCAGACACCAGAAATCATGTAGAGTTGTACCACTGTTATTATTGCTGTTGCTATTAATTTATATATTACATAAATTACACATAAATTAAGTATGGTTTCCCAAGTGAACAGATCATCTGTGGGGAGCAAACAAACATCAGATTTACCCTGCAAATCTTAGTGCATAATTTCTATTTATTTACTATATATTACTATTAATTATTTATTCTATTTATTAATTTTAGTGTAACACATTGAAAAAAAAACATACATATAATGTCCATAATATCTGCACATATACAGCTGTATTTTTTTTTCATATGACTGAAAAATTAAACAGAGTACATGTTTTGTACAAATTAAATACATTACATTTACACTAAAGTGCACATAAGTAATATGACCACATATAACAATACAATCATGATGATGTGATATATTTAATTCATGTTGAACCCATGTACACAATTTAAAGTAAATGTGTTCAATTTAGCAAATCGTACAAAACAGTAATTGTGTATTAAAATGTGTGTTCCCTGTAGTGGATGTGCAACTTACTTTCACTTAGAACATCAACATGGTATTTGTGGCAAAACGTTTGCATACAACTGTAGCTGTAAAATATATATTAATGTTGTTATTAATTAATGTTGTTTGTCACATTTATAGAGATACAAAAACACAATGGTTTCTGCAGAATTTGATTACAAACTCGACTATATCCATTCTTTAGAAGCCACTAAATGAAGGTCTGAAGGTCCTGCACTTCACAGGAGTGAGCAGATATGAAAAGTCTTCTTGCTAAAATCCAAATACTTGCACATTAGCAGTACAATCATTAAGAGCCCATACACCCATACTGTTCACTGTACTGAAGTCAATGTTTTCCTGCTTTGTGTCTTTTGTCCAGACACTTTGAACAATGCTCGCTTTATGCCACAAGGTGGCGTTAAAGACAAGGACATAAGTGGTGGAGAGTTGAAACCTTGCAGATATGTGTAGGCAAAAGGGTTATGACATTAGTTAGGAGTTAGGAAGAACTGTATCTCCCAGCTCCAGGTTAAACTAACACTTCCCAGCCCTCAAACACAAAGACATACAGATGGTCTCCTAAATGAAAGCAGTACATACAAAAGAGAGCTGTGATTCCTACATGATGTATTCAAATTAATGATATTCTGCACATTAACCTCATATTCACTATTCTAATTTTAAACCCAATATGCTGGAAAACTGAATCAAAACAACAAGGATTTTTGTCATTGTCAAATTGCTCCCAAGTCAATATAGGCAGGACACTGGAGTCACTCTATCAGAAACTAGTCTTGACTTTCTTATAGATGAAACGTAAAAATAAATAAATAAATAAATAAAAGTCATACTACATGTATAATTGATTAGGTATAATAATTCATGGGCCCCTGTTTCTTCTGAGCCCTTGGATTATATTGTGTTCTGTTTAGTTACTCTAGCACTCTTCAAAAACAGTTTGGGCCTAATTGAATACATCATTCATAATTTCTATACTCAGACTTTCACATGAACAATTCTCCAACTTCTCCAACAATTCAACAAAAACTCCATTTGGCTCATGTATTAACATGTGACGTTTTCTTGACAGGCTGGGTGACGGACCAATCAATGCTGGCCTCCTAGTGGCCAAGCCTGAGTACAACCATACTTACTGCAAGAGAAAACGCTTAAATCTTTACTTCATTTTAACCAAGTATGCTAGAGGGAATTTGTCAGACATGTAACATACTAAACAGATCACGCAGGTACACAGACTATATTCAAAAGGAAGTAAGACAGTAACTAAGCAAGGAAATTAATAAGAGATCGGGAAAATACAGTACCCTGCAAAAGTCTAAGAAAACGACATGAACAGCCAAGAAATGCTAACTTTTGAGAAATCATATAGATTTGTGTGGTTATTCTTTCTGTTGATACTTTATATAATATAGAAAACTACATATAAAGTATTCATAATTTCCTAAGTGAACATAAGTTAACTATGTCTGTGGGAAACAAATAAACACAGGATTAACACCGATACAGGATACAGGATTAACACCGCAAACTTTAGTGCAAAGTTTATATTTATATACTATTCATATATATTCATATACTATTCATATACAAATATATATGGCCAGTGCGTTAAAGTAGTAAATATATATATATATATATATGACGGTCATACTTATTATATATATATATAATAACTTTTGCAGACGCATATAAACAAACATATAAATAAACAATAAACAATCCAATTGATGTGTGTCAGCTGAATCATTTTCAAATCTCTCCCTAAAGATGTCCAGGATTTACAGTTACCATCCAATACCTAGTTTATCTCATCAATCCTTTTTTATAGAGCCAAACAAATCCATGCGATGGCTGTAGTGCAGCTAGAAGTCAGTCACCAAACTGTTCTTTTGTTCAAATGTTTTGATTGTATTTATTCTAGTGTTACAGTAATTACTACCAAGACATCTTTCTAAGGAAGCTTGCAGAGTCAGGATTGTGCAGGGCATTATAAGGAAAAATGGTACCCAATAAATGTACTTTTTCCATGTATATTTACTTTTATCAACATTACATATAGAAACTTAGAAGACACATGCAGGTTAACATAACGTCTACAATTTGAGGTTCTATCACATCCACTGTGCAAGCGGATAGGTTTCTCTACATTGCACCATTTGGAATCAAAATATGCATTTACATCATGCAGAACTGTTTACAAATCAGTGAAATTCTACTTCCAGAAGCTCAGTGTCAGATTTGATATTTTTTCTTTAATATAATTATCAAAGCCTTATTATCGGGGCATCTCCGAGGGACAGTTGGTGCATGTGAGGATGTAGGGTAGAGCGAAAGGCTGTTTGCTGGGCTAGGATTGGTGTAGGCAGCCCAGTAGGTGTTCCATTAAATCCTGACAATAAGTGGATTACGCTAGGGGTCAGAGCAAAGCCCGGAGGGAAGTCACTGCTCCTCGTATGTCTCTGCTCTCACCTGACCTTTACTTAGAAAAACCGTCATCAAAAATAGATATGAATGAGTCCAAAAGGCAGATGTGTGGATTTAAGGCCTTCAGGGAGCCATGTTAACTTTGGGCAAGTAAAGGTAAGCGTGTCTTTCGTTATGGATAAGCGATTATGTACGCGACCCGTGTTAATTCCTATTGGGTCATCTTCTGCTTAACCTTGTTTCTCTCTAAACTGCATTGTTAAAGTGCTTTTTTGTATGTTGTAATGCAACAAAGAGCAGAAGTTTTAAAAGCTATGTAGAGCTCGATTTCTTTAATATTTAGCAGTGGAAGTGTAGATGCTAACTGAAATATTTTATACAGGCAGCCCACTGGACGTCACTTCCCTTCAAAATACAGTTCAGATTAATATTTAAATAACTGTGCTTAGGGCGAAATTGTTGAGCATATCATTTAGCGGTATTTTGTAGGCCTACATTCATATGAACACACTTCTATATAAAGGCTAAATGTTGACTTCATTTCCAGTTCCAATGATGGATAGATCTGGGATTATTAATAGTTATTGCTTTAGACGACTGATAGAAGTCTAGATAACACATGAATATGCATTCTCACAGTCTATTAACCCTTGTGTCTTCCTCCATGTTGGTTTTAGTACCTGCCGTCTCATGCAGCTGAGGCCTTCACCTAATGTAAAAATACCTCAACTAAGCTGCTTATGGGGCCGTCTAGAAAATAGCCTCTCCTATCTCCCTACTCCCTTCCCTTCACCCTGCTGACCACATTCTTAGCCTTTCGCCCCTAGACCCCCTGCCCTGACAAGGTTTTATCATCATATCACTGGCATCAATAATCACCTTACCAGACCAGAATGGCGGTCTTAAAGGTGACGTTCACTAAGACAAATCGGGACAAGCTGGCCCAAGTGCTGTGGGTGCTGAACTGGGTTTCTGTGATCACGGGCATCATCCTCTTCAGTCTGGGCCTCTTCTTGAAAGTGGAGATCCAAAAGAGACGTGAACTCATGTCCGACGAGATCCACTCTGTGCCCAACATGCTCATTGCTGTAGGCTTGGTTGCCTGTGGCATCAACTTCCTGGGGGGCAAAATCTGCTACGAATGCGTGGACACGGTTAAGTTCCTGCGCTGGAAGCTACTGCTGCTGCCCTACATCATATGTACTTTCTTCTTCACCTTCTGCATCCTGGTGGGGGCTTTGATGTGCTACACTATGCGCAACAATCTGGAGGAGTCACTTTTCCTGGGGCTGCGGGATGCGATGCGCTACTACAAGGACACGGACACGCCAGGCCGCTGCTACATCAAGCGCACTGTGGACCTGCTGCAAATCCAGTTCCAGTGCTGTGGCAATGATGGCTACAGGGACTGGTTCCACATCCAGTGGATCAGTCAGCGCTACCTGGACATGTCCAGCAACGAGGTGGTGGAGTAAGTAGAGCTGAGACCCAATGCAGACCTGTGCAAAACTCAGAGACTACCTTTCACTTATTTAATTATCAGTCAAAATAGCCATTAAATGATTCATTTTTCAGGAGATATTTCTGAGAAGATTAGATACAGGCATTGAGCAGCTGTTTACCCTTCAAAAAAAGGAGATTGACTTTTGAAGCGCAATGTTTCCTGCATCTTCTCTATGCTAACACCACGATATATAAAACGATTCAGCTCCAAAATAAAGGAAAAGAACAATGAAAAAGGTGAAAAATGAGTTTCTGAAACATTATTAAAAGATACTGAAACAAGACCACCCAAACTGTCAGCGTCAGATGAACAGTACTTAAAGCTTTCATCTTTTTCTGAGACAAGAACATGAAGTTCCACTCCTGCTTCAGATCTGAAAAATAATACACAGGTATTTCTGTCTATCCTTCCGCTGTGAGAAAACTGAGTCTAAATGAATGTGTAGCTGTCAAGACGCCTGAGAAAAGGATTTGCACTAGAACACCACTACTGGACATCTGAGATGTGGAATATGTTTTTCTGAGCTGAAGAGTCTACATTTGTGATTGGGATTATTCAGATTGAGAGTAACAGAAAATGTAACTAACTTTGGAGGTGTGGTAAAATATCTCTGACTATTTCTCCTCTATATCTCTGACTATTTTTATATCTAAAACATCTCTGACAAACTGAAAGCAAGTCTCCTGAACGAAAATAATAGGGCAAAGTGTGAACACAATAAATACTGATAAATTCATTATATATTTAGTTGTTGAGGCTTTTGTGTAATGTTCTGTCAACCGCTTAAAACCTAGGCTTATTACATGCTAAGGCGTATGATTCACTAACTACATGGACTACAATGTAAATTGGCTGATTTATTCTCAGGTTATAGGAGTGTGCACTTGTACTTGTTCTTAAAGGCCTTTTTGACTAAAAATTTAAAGGACGTAAAGGTGGTCTCTGGGATTTGCACAGTATTGTATATATGACACTTCTTAAAGCAAGAGGGCTAAACTAGAACTAGTTGTTTTAGAGGATGCTAGCTAGTAGGACTTTCTAATGCAGCAACACATCCAGTGCATATCCAAATATATCCAACACAAACAGAGGAGCTCGTTCTGAACTGGCAGAAGCACTTTTATCTGGGGTACTCCATCCTCCTTCTAACTCCCTGCAGAGTGTAGCTGGGGCTGAACTTCTCAACTTTAACCTCCAAGGTGTATCTTAGTGTAATTTACTTTAAAGGATGAATGAGACGATCCCGGAGTACTCTGTCCTGCACGCTTAGGTGTCTTTCCTCCTCTAGCACACCTGACCAAACTAATTAACACACCCTTTCTGAGTTAAAGGGCCCATATCCTGCATTTTTCTTGTATTATACACTCCATAAACCTTTGTGTTTGTGCGATTATGTACCAATCATAATTAATCTTTGTACTGTGCAGCCCAATAAAACACTATGTGCGGGACAGGGGTGCTACAGAACCATACCTACAGGTCTGGAAATCACTGCTTTATTCCATTTAACCATTTAAGCAAACCATCGGCCACTGTGTTTTTATTGCTCTCCTCAGTCGCCTGCGAAGCAATGTGGAGGGGAAGTACCTTATGGATGGAGTGCCCTTCAGTTGTTGCAACCTGTACTCACCGAGACCTTGCATCCAGCACCAAATCACCAACAACTCTGCCCACTACAACTACGATTACCAGACAGAGGAGCTAAACCTGAACCAGAAGGGCTGCAGACAAGCTCTGCTGGAGTACTACACCCAGATCATGCAGTCCATCGGCCTAATCGTGCTCATCATCTGGCTCTTTGAGGTCTGCAACATATCAGCTATTCAACATTTAATAACAGTAGCTTGAGTTAGTACATAAAAACTTCAAACTGTTAATTTTCGTGAACCTGCTGGCCATCCAGACTTCCATTCCTCGCTCCTAATGTATTATTTTTTTGCACATTGTTCACAGGTGTTACTAGGATGTTATCTTTGGGAGGAGATAAACAAGATTTTGATTTGGTGTGACTCGGTGTGCATATACATCAACAGTGATTGTTTTATCAATTAATTAATTAATTGGACAGATGTTTTCTCTGGGTGGGCTTGACTTTCTTCTGGGCCAGCAACGCCTGCCCCAGAACACATGTAGGCACACCCCTGACATAGGTACTGAATAAAAAACCTTAAGGATGTAAATATTTAGGTTTCAATCATTTTTCATCGAAAGCTTTCTATCAAAATGGAAAAAAAAAATTTCTAGGTAAAAATATGTTAAAATATAGTGTGTTCTGCTGCGAATTCTGGTGTTGGGTGAGGGTTTTACCTGTGGAGTGTGAGTGACGGGATTCATAGATTAAGAAGAGGTGGTACAGTGCAGTGAATGTCTCGTTCCATGTGTGGAAAATGGGTCCAAAGCAGACATTAATGATTGGCTAAAAAGAGTGACTGCATTTGGGCAAGCCAAAGACCATAGTGTGAAGGAAGCAGCTGAATACTGGGTCTACCAGCATTGGCAATTCTACAGGAAATTCTCCTCAGAATTGTGCCAGGGACAATCCACCAAATCTGGCCCAACTGTGCAATTCCTTGATGCTAGAGTGGCTGAATATTGACATGGCCTACATCCAGGAACTTGTCCAGTTAATACCAAATTGATTCTCAGCTGTTATTCAAGCCTGTGGAGGTATTATACACTATTAGGTACGTTTCATTCACAGGTGACTCTGTTTTTCTGAGCTTTTGAAACAACAGATAATTCACTTCCATCCATAGGAAACATGTTGTCCACCTGGTTTTGAATGAGCTCTCCTTGAAATACTCTTCACAATCAGATTCATGCACTCAGAGAAGGGATCTGAAGCATGTTCTTCCACACATTGTGTGCAATTACATATGTTTACCAGAGAGGTCTCCAAATCTGTAAAACATACATCAATGCAATTTCTTACATAATTGATAGATTAATACATACTTACTAGGGCTGTACCCGACTCAGAATTTTGTCAGTCGAATCGGATTCTCCCGTCCTGGCTGACGATTCGACTATTCGTTCATGTTTTTTCTTCATATACATTATCTAGTAATCAGTAAATCAATTTGCATACGTTTCAGATCTGATGTCCTCATTTAGAAAGTCAGCAGAGTCACAGGAACATATTTTTGAACTAAAAGAGACGTGGCATATGATGAACGATCTGAACTGGAGCCTGATTTAATTACAGAATATAGC